>CM071792.1:8533721-9748944 GCA_036559045.1 Platycarya longipes | reverse complement strand
GAGGAGAAGTTTAGCGTGGGGAAAGAGACTAAGGAGAATCCCACATATGAGAGGAAGTAGTATGGGAGAAGGACTATAGAACATTTAAGCGTGGAGAATCGTAAAAAACGTTAACATTTAAAAAATAACAAACGTGCAGTGATGCTAGTTGCGAGTTTAGGCCTTCTTTTATTTTTTTTTCCATTTGTTTTTTTCTTTTCCTTTTTCCCTCTTTATGTTTGGTCTCTATAAAAAAATTGTTTTATTTTTATCTCATCTCATTTTATCATTACAACTTTTTTAAATTTGTCATACAACAATATAATAAAAAAATTTAACTATTTTCAAAATCCCAAAATAATAATATTAAAAAAAATAATACTTCTTTTTTTTTTATAACCAATATTTTATTTTAACTTTCATCTAAAATAATCTACATCTCTTCCTACTATCCAAAACGGAGCCCCTTAGTCAAACAAGAAGTGTTGAAATTCTAGCGATAAGGGGGCCGTCGGGTTAGTCTAGACATTTTCAAATGGGCGCCGGTTCACTAAATACCAATGGGTCTTTACAAAAGAAGCTTCTTGCACCTAAATAATATCAAATGAAGCCCAACACTTTCCCAATACCAAAACAATTGGCTTTTTATACGGCCTCGAGTATCTACGGCCCAATAATTTATATAATCCAATTGAATCTACTAACTAAACTAATCTAACGCAAAAGGTGTGGAGAAATCAGTGGATCCACCTTTCTATTCTTCATTGTAATCGTGTTTGAGAGGCTTTGTGGGATGAGCGCCTTTTGGCCTATTAGAGAGGGATTCAGGAATATCATCAATTTAGCCGACTAATCGGAAGATGATTCATTTTTGTCTTATGTGGTGTAGTTATTAATTTTTGGAACTGAAGACGAATGGAATGGATCGCTGTTTTGTTAATAGAGAATGCTCTGTGGATGGGATTAGGGCTTTCTTTTTTGATACTTTGTTGCTTTGGGCTTCGGTTATAGTAACAGATGGATTTAGTTTCCAATGACTTTCGTACTGTTTTTCAGCTTTAGTGTGTAATTAGGTGTTTTCTCTTGTTTACTTGGGCTATGCCTAATTATGTGGTTTTTTAATACATTTCTTACTTATCAAAGGGAAACAAATATTAACTTGTCAAAAAATATTAAATGGGTTTTAAATAATTTTTGGGCCGGTAGGCGCAATAAGAATCCTTAGCCATCCTAATAATTTAGGGCCCATGAGACTATTGGGCTTCCCTAAAATGAGCCTGTTGGTTCAATCCTAGACACCCAATAATCAAACCCCAATCTATGGGCATGGGCTCAAAGGCCCAATTTCATATCTAACCTTAATTCACTTCCTAAAAATAGAAATCCAAATTTTCCTAAAGTAGAAACCTTAAAAGTTCAGAGTGTGTTACATGAGATGCGTGCTGAGAACATTTTCAATCTTTATGACCGAAGCTTTATGAAACTTTTGAATAGGCAGGGACTAGTAGTGACTTAGTTTTTCTCTATAATGTAGAAGCGAGTAGCTAACAGATACTGTTGGTCTTCAAAAATTGCATGTTCACTTTTATGTTTAAAACAAGAGCTCTGTCTCTCTCTCTCTAAACATGCATTTTCCCTTCAGTGTAAACCTCACTTCTTAGATTATTCCAATACGATACTTTCTAAGTTCCTACTAGTGAACCTGTTTTGAAATTTTCTACTAAGGTTGTAGCAGACCTGAATATGCTGTGTTTTTTTACCCGTTTGTAATCCACGATTGCTGTTTTCTTTCAACTGTGAAGTTCTTTCCAGTCAGGTTCAGAACCATAAAAGCAAGTTCCATTTTGTTTTTTATCTATTTATTTCTCCTGGAAAAGCTAATTTTCTGCGTGGATATATGTATTTTTGTTTTGGTAGTGATTGTGCTAACAAACAGTTAATAAACTGAGCAAAAGTTCTTATAAGAAAAGATTATAGATATGCTTAGATGCAGAGGGTAACACTATTATTCTTATCTTTTTCCAATTCATGCTCACTGTTGGTGCCCTTTTGTTATATTGCCTGTGGTGCAGGCTGTTCCTCTCAGTTCAAGGAAGGCAATTGGAGGGTCTTCTGAAGACGTTGCACCCTTTCTGCAACTGCCGCATTTCAGTGAAGCTATTATAAAAAAAGATAGCCCGCAAAGTATGCAGCTAAATCTCCTTATGGTTTGTGTCATACTGCGGATAGATTATTTAATCTGCCTCTTTCTAGGTTTTTACTGCTGAACAAACTTTTATTTTTGATGGCTGCCTTCTTACCGTTGTGATTTCTTCTGTGTATTTGCATATATTTGTCATATCATGTATTTAAAATCCATGTATTAAGTATTGAAAATTAACTCCCCTCCTCAGCACCCCCACCCCCGAGAAAAAAGATCCAATTCATATTTACCTGACCTTTTGATAATTTGTAAAGCCTTTTTATTCTTCATTTGCAGAAGGTGAGAACTTTTCAGGAGCTTCGGGACATAAGTTTGCATGAACGTGCTGAGCTGCTTGCTCTGGTAGACGGATTCGCGCCCGACTCCATACAAGATGTTGAGATGGTGCTGGAAATGATGCCTACCATAACAATTGAAGTTACATGCGAGACTGAAGGTGAAGAGGGTATACAAGAGGGCGACATTGTCACAGTCCATGCTTGGGTAACACTCAAACGTGTTAACGGCCTGATCGGTGCACTTCCCCATGCCCCTTATTACCCATTTCACAAGGAAGAGAACTTCTGGTTTTTGGTTGCAGACCCTGTTTCAAATAACGTGTGGTTTTACCAGAAGGTCAGTTTTATGGATGAAGCTGCGGCTATAACCGCCTCTTCAAAATCAATTGAGGAGACAATGGAGGGATCGGGAGCAAATGTAAGGGAGACCAGTGTGGCAGTAAGAGATGCAGTCAAGAAGGTGAAAGCAGGGTCTAGATTGGTGTTGGGAAAGTTCCAAGCCCCAGCAGAGGGGAATTACAATTTGACTTGTTTACTGCTTGTGTGATACGTGGATCGGCTGTGACAAAAAGACTAACTTGAAACTGAAAATTTTGAAACAGACAAGGGCTGGCAGCCGAGGTGGTGTCGTTGCAGAAGAGGGACCCTTCTTGGAGGAAGGGATTGAAGAAGAAGAAGAGAATGAAGAAGGGGAATATGACGATTATGAGAGTGAGTACAGTGAAGATGAGGCAGATGGACAAGATACTTAAAAGAAAGGCCCTGCTGCCAATGGTACAGTCAATGAAGGAGGCTTGAGCTCAGAAGGTTCAGGCTTAGATGAAGAATGAAACACAATTCTATTTATTAATAGTTAAAAGTTAAACCATAAGCTATTTTTGTAGCTACTTTGACCAGTGGAAGAACATAACAATCTTCACAGTGAGTCACTTATATGCGCGCCTCGTCTTTAATCTTAGGCGAAGTTTCTTTCCTATATCTAATACTTTATACATCTTTATTTTTAAGAAAGAGGATAGTATTAAATAATTTTATCATGTTTTTGACTAAGATGATGGTTGGAACTTTCAATTATAAACAAAATAGGTGATTGTAAACGAGGTAATCGGGCTTGTCGGTCTCCAGACGAGCATCTAAAGTGTTGGCACATGTAACATAAAGTTGTTTGTTTCCATTTTATGAAAAATAAAGTTACTAAAAAATGAATGGAAGTTGAAATTACTACGATAAATTCGATTAAAAGTTTCAACAAGTTAATAGATAATTTAACATACGAGTCAAAGATGCCTACATGACACTAAAAATATGAATGCATCCATTGATCAGAAATAAGTTTCAGATGACTTGACACTTAACAAACATGGCATTTAGATCCAATAGCTTATCCATATTTCGACCTTGGATATATTGAACCGGGTTATCAAATTGACCATAGGTGGAAACAGGCAAGATCAACAATAGTTACCGACTAATAAGTAAATACAAAGTTTATTACAATTGTAGACGTTGGTGGGATTAGTACGGGTGGGTTCATCAAGTACATCTTAATTTTATTGAATGCTCTCTATTTCTTTATTAAAAAAAAAAAATCCTTTACCCTTTCCCTAAAAGATGCATTTATGAAAATAAATGCCTTTAAGAAAAGTCTATATTTAGGACTATGTTTACTACATGATGTATTACGTAATAATTATTCAATTTATTTTCATTAGTTTTATGTTTCCACCCCACCAGATAATGATTATTATGAAGATTGAGCTCTAGGACATGACATGACTTGACTTGACTTAGAGAGATGAGGAAGAGGCCTAGATATTTGGAATGTTTAGTTATGTTTTAATTAGCAAGTTATTTTGTTAAGCACATGACTCAACATATTTTTAATAAGTGCTTTGACAGCGGTTCTATTAGATATTTTAATATTTTAATAAAGGAAAATTTTGATTATTGAAACTTATGGAATCATTTATACCGAGCTTCTAAATAATGTATTTTAACGAATAATAGCATCCATGTCCACTTAATATCTTAAAATGATATATCCAACTTCCAATTCTCTCTCCAATATGAGTCTCTCCTCTCCTCGTAGAATAACCTACCCTCCCCCCCACCCTCTGGTCCTAAATTGCTATTCTCATAATTCACTTCCTAACGTTCTACCTAAGAAACATCCCTTTCCCACCTTTTCTTTTCAAGCCAACTACTCACTCTAACCATTTCATGGAAAAGCAAAAAATGCTGAGTCAATCCAACATAGAGCTTTTGATTCCCAACCAAAAGCTTTATCTTGGAATGAAATCATCCTTGAGTTCAACACCACTAAAGCACTTCAACTCTCAAACTGTACCTTGGTTGGAAAACTCATCCTCCAAACTACTAAACAAACACACCTTTCATACAACAATAAAGGTTGTTTGGAACTTCATTTCACATTCAAAATTGCACAAGAAAAGGAAAGAGTCTTCTCCCGAAGGCCTTGTAATTTCAAAGGCATTCATATGATTTTAAAGGAATGGCAGTAGGGTCAAAGCCTCCAAGAAATCAATCTCACTCACGTTGCTTTATGGGTGCAAGTGCATGACCTTCCTATGGAAAGAATGACCTTGAACAACACTATTCAAATTGGCAAAGCTCTTGGCAACCTATTAAACATTGACCAATCCACCATTATTGGTGGATTGGTCATCAAAGGCTTCTTAAGGCTTCTTAAGGCTGTGTGTTGAAGTTGATACAACAAGACCACTTGTGGATGAGTTCTTTCTGTTGATATCCAATATCTCCCTGCTAAAGTCTCCTTTAAGTATGAAAGACTCTCAGAGTATTGCTACCTTTGTGGTAATCTTGGCCATATTGTTCAGATTTGCTCACTTAATTTCGAAAAAGAAAGCACCCCTCTGTATAACAATGAGTTTCGTGCTAATAGTTTGGATGCTATGGGATCGCAAAAAATGGAGGACATTTCTCATAAGAACATCTCTGAGCCAGTCCGTCCTCAACCAAGTCTGCTTCCCATTATCATTCGAATAACCTAGTTAGCCTCCCATCACCAAACAATGCCACACCCTTCAACCTTTTCAGCCAAAGGAAAATGTAAGCTCATTATTGAGCAAATAGATGAAGATGAAGACCCCTGCCAGAAAGCAATTCCTCAATTTTTTTTTCTAGGTGAAGCCTTCTTTCGCTCTAACACGTCCATAACACACTATGCATGGGAGACAAACCCTCATACAATCTTGTCCATACACGTGTCCCCTCTCCACTCCATCAAGAAGAGCATTTATTAGAAAGGATCTTGTTCCCTCCTAACAATACACCTTTCCCATCTTTAAATCAGCACGTCCACTCCCAGAAACTCATACTGCCAACACTAGCATCTCTACCACAACAACACCCTTCTCTCCCTAATAAGGCCTTGAAATCTTTGGGCTCTTGGGCCACTGCAGCAGTCCCTACTCATCAGAACATGATACTTTCCAGCCCACCCACTAGAGCCATTTTTCTTCAAATAAATCCTAACTCAATTCCAATCTAATTAGGGACACATCAACATAACTTAGAAATATCTCTCCTGCTTACCCCTAAAGGCAATGCTTGCTTTGTTATCAATTGGGCCCATCCTGCTCCAACTGTACAACCAATGCCAAGCCCACCCTCGAATAACCAAGCCCACTCACCTCCAACTCATTATCAACCTGTTACCAACCAGCCTCCTTTAGAAGCCACAAACTCATCTCCCTCGATCAACCCTACATCTCAATCCTTAGGAAAGAGGAAAAATCATCTTAGAGAGAGAATTGACACCCTGAAGAAACCCCTAACCCCAAATTATCCTTGCAGGTTTGTGGGATATGGCATAACTTCTTCTCAGGCTCCCGACTCCCATGATCCTTCAACCATGGAAGCCCCAAGTCAAATACTCCCTGATGCAATGGAGACAACACGACGTGTCTAGCCCCCAAGGAGAAAGAAAAATCTATCGCGCGGTGGCAGATCCAGACATCACTTCTCCCCTTATCCGTGAGCTCCTATTCCTAACTTGGGTACCTCTTCCTCCACCCAAGAGATGACTCTATTTCTCCTACCAATGTGGAAGGATCTAATCTGCCACCAAAGGATCCATGAAGATTCTTTCATGGAATTGCAGGGGCGCTGCCCATCCCCCTGCAATAAGATCCCTTAGGGCACTGATAAACTCATAATCCTGATGCTTTATCTCTATTTGAAACATTACTATCTCTAGTAAATATTAATGCTTATGTTGTTAGAATAGGTTATTCTCATCATATTTATATTCCCCCCATCTGGAAAATGGGATGGTCTTTTGTTTCTATGGCATGTTAGACTTTGATGTAGATATTGTTAAAGTTAGTTGTAATATTATTACTACTTTGATTTACTCGGATCCACCCCACTGCCCTTGGATGTTGAATATGGTTTATTGCCCCGCAAATTGCTTGGGTAAGCCAAAGTTCTGGGATACTCTTACTACCATTGTCAACTCTTTCTCTGGCCCTACTATTGTCATATGAGATTTCGATTCAATTCTCAGTCAAAGTGACAAAGTTAGTGGTAAACCCTATGCCTGCACCTCCAAACCGAAATACCTAAAGCAAGAATACTGGTTTTATTGAAATTAGGGCTTTTAGTCCACCTCACACCTGGTTAAACAATCATTATGGCTCTTATCATATCAGAGAAAAATTGAATTATGCAATTATTAACCATTACATGAACACACTTTTCCCTGATGCCTTAATCATTAACCTTTCCAAAAATGCCTCTGACCATTCCCCATTTGTTCTCAAAACAATGGCCCTTAACCAGCAAAGGAAATCTTTCAAATTTGAAGAGTTTTGGAATAGGGACCCCACTTGTCTTGATACAATAAAAAAAAGCTTGGAGCACTCATTTATTTGGCACACCTACTTTCATTCTTGTCAAAAAATTAAATGCCACAAAAGTGCACTTAAAACCTAGAACAAAAACCACTTTGGACATATCCAAACAAATATCAAACTTTTAACTGCCTCTCTTTAAAGACTCCAAACATGTCTCCCTACCACAGACTCATCCACTCAAGAAGAACAAATAAAAGCTAACCTCAATCAACAACTGAGAAGAGAGGAATTCCTTTGGAACCAAAAATCCAGGAGTATGTGGCTCACGACCACTGATCGTAACACGAAGTTCTTTCATGCCTCCACCACTATCCATTGACGTAGAAATTCCATCAATTGTCTTAAGTTGGCAGACAACACCTGGGTTTTTGGCCCAATGGTCATCAAATCAAAGCTTCAAGATCATTTTAAAAAATCTATACCATTTCTAACCCTAAACACTCTAAAGACCTAGTGACCCTCTTTCTTGAAAAATTGAATCCCTCTGCCACATACCTGACGAGGAGGAGATCCTAAATACTTTTAAATAAAACCCCTCAACCAAAGCTCCAGGTCCATACGACTTTACAGGCATATTCTACAAAACCTATTGGGAAGTGGTCAAATCTGACATTATTGCCATGGTTATCAACTTCTTCACCCAAGGAAAACTCCTCAAAGCCCTCAATCATACAAACATTGCGCTTGTTCCAAAAATCACCTCTCCAAACCAAGTCCATCAATTTGGCAAATGTATGCTATAAGATCATTTCAAAGATCCTAACAATTAGACTTAGATCAATTCTTCCAAAAATGACCTCCCCTCACCAAACTGCTTTCATCCCTGGCGGGCTCATCCAAGACAAATTCATCCTTGTTCATGTAGTATTTCATTTTTATTTTTTTTTTAAAAAGGAAAAACTGGCCTCATGGCAGTCAAAATCGTCATAGAAAAGACTTTCGAGTTTATGGAATGATCCACCATCCTTGAGATCTTCAATATCATGGGGTTAAACCATAAGTGGATTGGATGGATAAAGGAAAGCCTCTCCACTGTTGCTTATTCCATTCTCATCAACGAGACTCTCACTAGCCTCATTCAACCCTCCAGAGGCCTCAGATAGGGAGACCCCCTTTCCCCATTTTTGGTCATCATTGGTAGTGATGTTCTCTCTTGTCTCATCCTTTGAGAAGAAAACTGCAACCACCTAACTGGCATGAAAATTTCTATAGTAGATCTCTCCATCACTCATCTTCTTTAGATGCTCTCATCTTTTTTTAGAAAGCAAATTTATCCATGGCAGCAGTCTTTGTCCAATGCATTGATTCTTACTTCTCCTAGTCTGGCCAATGAATCAATCACAATGAATCCATCATTCATTTATGAAAAAACACCTCAATCACTTCAAAATGAGAGGTAAAAAACTTTCTGGATTTTAAAAACTACCCTACAAAACTCTGCTACTTAGGCCTTCTCATTTTCTTTGGAGCATCAAAACAAAACATCCTCCAAGAGGCAATCGAACAGATCGAAAATAAATTGCTAGGATGGAAATCTAAGCTTCTATCTCAAGCTAGTAAGACCACTCTCAAAATGCCAAAGATTATTGCCACACACATTGACAATATGTTCAAAAAATTCTAGTGGGGTAAGGATCAAAACTCCAAATTTCTTCACTCCCAAATTTTGGAGCTCAATTCATATCCCCAAAACCCTTGAAGGGTTAGGTCTAATAATCTGCCATTTTTTCAGTAAGGCCCTTAACATGAAATTCCTCCAGTTCCTCATCAATGACTCAACTAGCCGTTGGAAAAGCTTCATCTTGAACAAATACCTTAAAAACTCCAGTTTTCTAGAGGCAAAACATAAACCAACCGATTCTTTCTCCTGAAAAACCTTAATAAACCTTAGGGAGGATGAAAGGCATTTGCTACCAAATCAACAATGGAGCCACAACCATTGTCTGGAAAAACTAGTGGATCTCCTCGCTCACCACTTATTCCTAATTTCAATCCCAATGCTCTTCCTATGGAAAACAATCTCAAAGTGGCCGAACTTACCCTTGAAGAACCCTGGCATTGGAACACTCCTTTACTCCATACCCTTTTCACCCCCGAGTCAGTGCCTGAAATCCTCAAGATCCCTCTTCTCCAATAGAACTTTTACCAAATGGGAGATAAGATCAAATGGACCCATCACTATTCAAGAAGTTTTTCAAAAAATCCTCCTATACTGCCATGACAAACCACCAAACTCACCTCCTCCTGATCCACAATAGAAAAGAACTTGGAAACTTCAAACTCAGGATCAACTAAAACTCTTAATCTGGAAGGTTACTCATAATATTCTGCTCGCTAAATCCATCTTGAAAAATTTCCTCAACCTTTTTGATAATCAAATCTCAAGCCCCCTATGTGATACAATAGAGGAAACCATTCGCCACCTGTTATTTGATTGCCCCTTTGCTCAAATTCCGTGGAAACATGTGAAATGGCCCCTTAATATCTCTAGATTCCGCGTGTTGCCTATGACTAACTAGATAAATACCTTGTTGAATCCCCTGGCCACACTTTCAATCCCTCAAGAGGAGACTCATCATTTTTAGATTTTTGCCTCCCTAGCCATGGATATCATCTGGTTTCTCAAAGACCAAGTTACCTACCATGTTATCAAGAAACCATCCCCAAACTAGTTAATCTCGAAAGTGTCCTCCCTCCTCTTGGAACACACCTCATCATGGACAAAAAAGAATGACAATTGAGTAAGGATCACTCCTCCAATACGTGAAGATCACTACCTGCTCCAGTTTGATACGGCAACCAGAAGCAATGGATGCACATGAGTAGCTATAGGCAGAAAACATGATGGGTCTTCAATTTTCAACACTACTTGCTTCACCTACAACTCCAACCCCAATGTGGGTGAAGCAATGACTATTATGGAAGGAATTAAAGAATCCATCCTCAGAAAAATCACTAAACTGCACATTGAAGGTGACTCACAGCAAGTGTTATCTACTCTCTTGGGAAATTCCTCTACAATAGACTAGACAATCTAAGGCATTATTTCATATACAAAAATCCTATTGCATTCATTTGAAGATTGGCCCGTGAGGAAAATAGATCAATCAGAAAATTGATGTGTGCATGAACTAGCGCGATTTGGAAGCCTGGCCCTCTCTTTAGTTCCTCATATTTTGCACTTCCGTAATGGAAAAAATCCCCATGGTTTGTAATATTACAGATAATGATACTTTGTATTTAATTTCTTTATTATCAGTAAGCTTGCCAAGAAAAAAAAAATCTTAAAATGACATTATTCATAATCTTATAGAAATGACGTGTTTCACATTAATTATTGTTACTTAAAATATTTTGGCTGCATTGATAATGGTTTTGAAAAAAACAATACCATAATTTTCAGAGACTTAATGTTACAACAGGACCATAATTACGGTCGTAGATTTGACATTTTAGTGAGGCAATAGATAGCAAATGGGAAGGTGGCCGGGGCATCACACATTTGGGCTTGAGTTTTGAGACTGATCTTTATAAATAGGTCGGTCATGACAAGTGCAGTTTAAATTATTGTATAATTGGTAGGATTATGATATGGTGGTGTGTGATTAGAGTGTGTAAGATCCTAGTTCAATCGAAAGATCAATTGTGGCATATCGCACCCGATTTTGCATAAGGGTGTGCATCCGGACATAGATCCAAAACACCCATATCCATATTTAGATTTTGAAAACTAGACGGATATCCCTCTGAATTTATCAAGGATGAATATTCAAATTTGAAAAACTTATATTTGGATATTTGGGTTATAATCAGATTTCTCTAATTTTTTTTCCCCCTTTTCTGATATGTTTAACACTTTTATGCTTGTGATCATTATACTATATGTCCATTTTTTAATGATTTTAGGGCTTTTCTTTTGTGTTTATTTAACACTATTGGGAATACTCTTTTCACGAACCTTTATGTTTACTATTTTTATATAAGAAAATACTAAGAATATAAAGAGATCTCACATGTTGATGTGACATTATATCCCGTGAGTTATTTTCTATTTTTAATTATTATTTTTTCAACATTGTCGATTGCTCTCCCTTCACCTCTATCTCTCTCCTCCTTTTGCCTTCACATCTTCCCGTACATGTTGCCCACAACCCCCTCACTCCCCTCTGAGTGTGAAGTTTTTTAGATTATCTTCCTTCGGATTTGGGATGTTTATGCATTTTCAAAATTTTGAGCTTTAGCACATTACGTTGTTTTTATCTTCTTTTTTTCCATTTCTTGACCGTCTCTCTCAAGCCCACCTAACCTTCCCCTAAAAAAATGGCATATTAATGTTACTCTGATTAAAGCCTCTACTAGATTAGGTGTAATGTCATCTCCTCTAAATCAATGTACAAATCCTTCATACTTTTAGGCTTGACTCTTTTTTTTTCCCCTTCGTTTTTTATAGCAATGGAGGGACAAAACAATTGCACAGTATTAGGGACGACACTGGTGATACCTATCAACAGAAAATGAGAGAATAAATGATAAGAAGGGAAAATAGAAACCAAAGAAAAAAATGCAGTATGGAGAAGGAGAAATAACTAGTGCAATAGTCTGAAAGTTTCTAAAAAAGAAAAATTAAGTGATGTGGCAGTCAGCTATCAATGTGTGTGGGAATCCTTTGTGGAATTTTCGTATGTTTATAGCAGCTCTCTTTTATATAATGAATTTTTTGACATTTTTTTAAACTTTTTATTGTCCATTCAAATTTTATTGAACAATAAATAATAATAGATGTCAACACACACAATACACTACATGCTATTTTTTTTTTAAATCTACAAACTATACATTACATTATTTTCATCACAATGCAAAATATCATTTTTTTTTTCTTGAACACATGCATACGCTCACATAAGAAAAATATCATTTTTTCTCATATGTGGCCTTGTATAACTATACTTGAAAGATCATTGTTACATATCTGCTCAAAGACCTGATCCACAATACAAAGAAAACCATGTTGACATCGTTATCAAAGAATAATTGAAAATAAAAGAGTATAAATAGAAAATGTGATAAATTATAATCAACCTCAAATACCTGTTTAGATTTTCGAAGAAGCAATGCAAAATAGTTAGCATCAGAAACCTTAAAAGTCATAGAAGAGGCTGTAAGTACTGATCACTTCCCATATATATATGTGTGTGTGTGTGTGTGTGTGTTATAGGACATTTGCAATGCAAGTAACAAAAAAGAATAAAATAAAATGGAAATTTTATAAAAAGGTCTGGAAGCAACAATGCAGAAATGAGCAAAGTCAAATGACTACTGCTCAATTGCAAAACCTTACTTCTGAAATTAGTATAAAAACAAAACCAAATGGGTGGCTCTACAGCACCGAATCGAGACTCAAAATTTGGGTCATAAATAATGTTTTTTTTTTTTGCTTTTTTAATATATTTTTAAAGTACTATTAAAATTTTTAAAAAATAATAAAATTTACAACTCAATAAAAAATACTTAATTATTAAATAAAAAATTAGAAAAAAAAAAGATTGGGAGAAATGCTCGGGATCTCAAACCAAATTGGACACCCCAATAAAGAATCAATCAATAGTTTCATCCAAGAATATTGTCTGTAAAATAGTATCACCCCAATATTTTCACTTGATGAGGAAATTATACTACTTCCTCATCAAGGATGTAACTTAACTGCACAAGTACCAATATTTCCAAATACAAGATAATGGACTAAAATATCCATATCTTCCAATTTTCTCACAATAATAAGATCGGGACCACTAAGCAACAATTCTCAATAACTAAGGTGGTTTATTAGCGTTGAAGACTTCCTATATAATATGTATTTATGTAGACTTATATGAATTTGATGGAATAAAACTAATTGTAGTCCGATAAAAAGGATAAATAACTTATGAGAGTAAGGGGTTGAAACTACAGATAGGGCATAAAAACAACCTCTCATTCAACAAAGTCAAGTGCCCTCACGCTCGCACTTGGAGATCAATTGGTGAGGACACTCCCATGAGCGTATCACTACTCGCCTTTGAAGTCAAGTGCAAGGGTACTCGCATTTGGAAAAGAATGACAAAACTTCTTTAAGTGCATCACTCATTGTCTTTGAAAACGTGCGACCTTGCAATTGCACTTGGCAAACCAAAAGGATTGCGATGCTCCCTTGAGTGCACACTTCTTGCACTTGAAGTCACTTGCCTGGCACTCGCAATTGGCAATCAAAGGTTGATGATGCTCCCTTGCACTCGTACTTGGTGATCAAAGAATATGACGCTCCCTTGAGCTTGTCATTCCTTGCCCTTAAAGCTATGTTCCCTTGCACTCGACCACCAATGAAGTATGGACGAGTGCCTCCTTTAGCAAAAGCCAAGTGCCAAAACTCATGCTGCAATCGCCTCACGTGGGTTTCCTCTAGGAAAGAGCTTTCGAGTTACTTAACCACCTCACGCGAATTTTCTCCAAGAAAGAACTTCTAAGCTCCTCAACTGCCTCCCGCATATTACATTTTAGAACAAGTCGATCGGATCAACAACTACCTATAATGGATTCAAAGAGTCGAAGGCTCCTTGACCATTTAAGTGTGGGTTACGATGAATGTGCTCTAACATCCAGACAACAAATTGCCTCAAGGCGCAAAAAATCCACTAGCGCAAACAAAACAAAAATAGTTGCTAAATATAAAAATGTGCCCTCTTTGCTTACAATAAGCAGTCACATGCGATCATTTGAACACTCAATTATTAGGAAATGCTCACGCAAACAAACTTTCCAAATTTATTTTTTGCAAACTATTGCAAACGTCCTATATCCTGAGGGTTAGGGAGTTAGTTCTTGTCACCTAAAATCATCTTCCACAATACAAATATATACTCCAAAAGCTCCATATAACATAAATGCATCTATTTAGACAAAATATATGCTCATCCACAAGGACATCAAAGAAATACTTCGACATAACAAATTAAAGTCCTTATAAAGACTCAATAAAAGTGTCCACATCTAAAAATACCAAATGAACATAAAGATGATCTATTGAATTGGACTCTTCTATAATCACTTGTACCTCTTGGCACTTATACTCACATATTCAACTAATCTTGTTCATCTGAAGAACATAGTGGAGATAATTGGTTGAGTTATTAATAACTCAGTAAGCAGTTAACATATTCTAGTGTATAAACATGAGTCATTTACAAAGTGTAGAACAAAACTTAATAGTACCGAATACAGAATAAAACATAATATCAAAATATCAAAGTGATAGTTTCATAAGTATTCATATACAAAAGTCCTTGACATGGCATAACTTAACATCATCTATTCAGAACATATACATCGTATTGGAACAAAAACCATGTTTAACTTTAATGGAAGCATTATTCTATTTTCAATGGCCAAACCAGATAGAAACAAAAGTGAATCTTCCCTTGATTATTCTCAGAGCTCCAATTGTGCAAACAAAAAAGACCACACGAAAAATCATTTTGTTTCTAAAATAGGTATATTTAGAAACTGATATGTTGGAATTGACACAAAACAGATCAGAATGCCATATCAGAGTTTTTTCATATGTAACAATTCATATAAAAAATAGATTGTTGAATAGATACAGATTATATAATCATACACAAAATTTTCAGATTTAACATTCGTTTTTTTTTGCATAGTAAACAAAATGCCTTTATTTTTTTGTCTACATCGATCATGATAAATGTCTTTCTCTTTTCTTATTCAGATACAATGTGTAATGTATAACAAAATGACAAAAGTTTTCCTCAATGTTCCATAATAAAAGCATGCACGGTTTTCTTAAAATCAACCTCAATCCATTTTTTTATACAAAGTCTAGCATAGGAGTACTGCTTACCTGTCTTTCATAGTGTATTATTTACACTTTGAACTCAAATCCTAACCATATCACAACATAAACTGGAAAAACATTACTATATACCATGTCAATAATTTACACAACTACACAAGTGTGAAGTCAACTAACTACTAAATTTTCATAATTTGTTCTAAAATTCTGAACACAATAACCCAATCTTAGTGCCTCAGTCATTATTCATTTTTCTATGTAATAAGTCCAACTATAGCATTCAAATTCACTCCTCTACAAATAGATTAGCCCATCCTTTCTGAATTCACTTAACCATTTACCACACCCAACATATATTTATCCTTGCATTCTATCCTCAAGATAGCACCATAAAGATAATAAGCCCGAAGGTGGTTAACGAACAGGGGCATATATGTAATGTGACTTAGAGTCTCAAACTTCATGGGTCTAAAATCTGGACTTAAGACCATTGGAATAGCTAACTTAGACACAAAACAAAATAGATGTAGAAACTGTAGAGCTTTACTATTCCTACGAGGGTGGTTCTGCCATGTGGTCCTTTCTGTGGCTGTAGATGCTGGTCTACATTGTTTGCAGCATTTTCAACAACAACAACAATTTTTGTTTGCAGCATTTTCAACAACAATTTGATGTTGTGGCTTTGAGTGCATGTGTCCGTGCCCCCGAGTGGGTTGGGGGGGGGGGCAGGGGGGAGAGTATTATACAATTTTTGTTTAGGATTTTGTTATGGGAGGAAGAAACTACAGACTGAGGGGTGGTGGTGGCCGCCATGAAGAGCTTTCTAGTTTTGGTTATTTACGGTGTAGTGACGTGCATGGAAAAAGAGCTTCAAAGGTGATTAGTGGCAACCCTACTCTAAGGAAGAGGCTAATGTGTATGTATATATATGTTGTTTCTGGAAACCCTACTGAAAGAGGAAGGTAGGAAATTTCATGTGCATGGTTTGTACATAGGTTGGGAATCACATTTGGGCTTAAGTCTTATGCCTTCTGCATGGTTTTTGGTTCTATGGGCTTCCTAAAATATCAGCCAGTTAAGCTAAAGAATTAATATAGCTTGTGGGCTTATCCAAAATTATTTCATAAATCTCAATTTAGGTTTTCCTACATATTGCCTAATTAAACGTAAATTACCCAATACGATTTATTCATCTTTCATTTCTAATGATTTCGGATTGAGTCGTTATACTATTTCTACAATAATTGACTTAAAAATTCTCAAAGCTTTCATGTTTAACAAATTCACATTAAGAATCGCGAGCATTTGTTGATTGTAAAATCACCAACCAAGAATCAAGCCTAGGTCAGGATGACTATTTCCTCCCATTCTGGCACGTTTTGCAAATTTACGGTTATAGTACATGCCATACATAAATATATATATATATATATATTTTATCAAAGATTTCCATTTTACTAGATATGATATAACATATTTCCAATTTGCAGGGTAAAGATTCAGTCACGATATGATATATTGGTTCTACATAATGTTTTGATATAAGAATCATTTTCTTTGTTATATCATTTGCAATTGCCTCAAGGCTAGAAGAGAAAAGAGAATTGGGAAAATAGAAAAAGGGTTTGAATCTCGCTAGCCAGATTCCTTTAACAGAATTTGTCAAAAATTCCAAATATTTAATTTAAAATGAAACTAATAAAAATCAAATTACAAACTAGCATAAAATCTCATATATTATAACAGTAATATGTAGTACACTAGTTTCCATATTTGTTATGACTTAAAGTCATTGTATTGTCTTCCAATATTAATTCGAATGTCCTCATATTATTTTAAATATCTTTAATCATCCAATGGTCAGAGAAATAATTTAATCAAAAATAGATTACACAAAAATAATCTCACATACTGATGTGGTTTCTTGTAGTTTGTCATATTGTAAAATTATTTTTATTATAAAGTAGATCTCACGAATCACATAAAATCACATCAATTAATGAGATTACTTTTGTGTAATTTTTTTGAACTATAGCACAGCTCCTCTCCAGTTGACGCTGCATCAAGAATCAGAATGGCCCTATCGATTGGAATATCTCGATTGATGACATGTACTTATACTGATTAATGCAATATATATGCATCGTATTCTTTTTTAGATTCTACTTTAATTTTGGTTGGTGATCACTTATCAATATACTTTATCAAAAATGCTAAAGCCACACATGATGTATATTCTTGATAAGAGATTTCGATTGATTTTTTTTTTTGACTAATTAGTGATTAAAGAAGTATTTTTTAGTGATATTGTGAATTTTTAAAGAATATATTTAAAGTATTAGAAAATATATAAAAAAGCAAAAAATAAATAAATGTACTGTTGGGATCTCAGTCAAGATCCCCATGTGTGGCTATAGAGCCACTCATACTTTTTAACGCTTGTGCAGTAAAATTTAGAGTTCCTCTCATGTTATATACTTTTGTACGTTTAAATTATTGTACTGTCTTTAACTAATCTTCAATAAATAATTTGGTAGTTATATATGTAGAACTCTCGGTAATTTTTTATATGGTAATAAATTTGAGCATGACCTGAATGACTCTATATTTTACTATAATAGGAATAGTAACAATGTTATTAATTAAGATATTAAATGTATATTAAATTCTTTAGTTAGGTGCTCTCTTGCCTGCATGGTTTACTTATCAAGCACACTTAATTTTCTGGACAATCATGTAAAAACACACAAGCTAGAAACATAATTCTCAGATAGATCAAGTAATTAATGAAGGATAATTATAATGTATTTCATCAGTAATGCTAGTACTGCTTCAGTTCTCCTTTTTGTAGTCTTGATTCTTATAGGGGCTAAATGCTTCTGAGAACCAGCTCTTCTTCCTCCAAGATTTCCATCCCATTTCTTGGCAGATTTCATCGTTGTGATTGATGCTAAAGGTAGTAAGACAGTGCCTCTTATAGAACCTGCTTGTCTTCTTTGAGATTTCTATCTCTTTTGTTGTCTGTTCCATCATCTCTTCCGCACTAGGAAGCTTAAATTTGTTATCCAAAAGGCGACCCAGCCATATGGAGCGCAACTCCGAGGAATGAAGGTTTGCAGCACTCTCAAGGTAACCAACAAAGGCCATGTTTGGAATCAATGGATGAATTGTGCCCCTACCGTACAATTGGAGACTTGCACCATTATTCTTCACTCAAATGTGCGTATATTTATATATACATACATATATATATATATATCTTGATCATGCTACAAGTGAAAAGCTATATATATACATGATAACAAACTTTAGGGATAAAGGTCTCTTCAAGTTCTTATTCGTTCTTGAGGGCTTTAATTAGTAGGAGACAGATAGATACATAAAGTCTTAAAGATCAAGTAGGTCTTATATATTTCATTGCTCAATAATACTGACCGAAATATTTATACGGACAACAATAAATATTGTAAGACCAACTTCATATGTCTGTCTCAATTCCAATTAAAACCCTCATTTTTTTACAAGAGTTTAAGAAAAGTTTTTCCAAATTTTCGCACCAATATATATTGTTAATTATTAATTACCTGTATAAGGGCATGATGCCAAAAGGATATTCTAGCAAACTACAGAAAGGCTCAGGTAAGATGGCTTTGAGCTTTTTCTTGCCGTCATAACCAGTTGCAAGAACAACAACATCAGCCTCCACTTTAGTGTTATCATCGAATTCAATTCCTTCCTTGGAGAACCACCACTCTGAGGCTCTTTTGAAGATAATTTTTCCCTTATTAGCCTCAGAGAAGAAATTCTCTGGCATGATAGCCAATTGACAAGATGCATAGTCTTCCTCGAAAGGGTGGTCAGGTTTTAGTCCATACTTCTGCAGAGGTTGTTTCCACAGTAGAGAAGACTCGATGAGCTTCGAAACTCCACGCCTCTGTTGAAAGTCATTGGATATATATACATATTAAACTTCTTAACATCAGCACTAGTACTTTACACATCTTTCAAAAAATATATATACATGTTAAAAAATGATAATTGCAATCATGATTGTACAAATATCTTATAATCACTTTAAAAAAGTGAATAAATTTGAGACTTCTATAAAAAATTAATTTTCTAATAATGAATTCTTTCTATATATCTTCTTGAAACGTCTGCACAACAGATATATATTAGCTGGAGAAGAAATATTGATGAACTTACCATTGGAGAAAAAATTAGGCAAAGCAGGGTTCTGAGAATGCTTTGGTTAGGTCTTTCATGGAGAAACTGAGAAGATCTTGTTGAGTAGAACAAGAAAAATGGCAAACCCCAAACCCTGTAATCGGGAATTGTCCAGTGCGCAGTCCTTACCACCAAGGTACATGGTTGTCCTTCCGGTCCTTCAAAACATTAAGACAACAGTGCCATTTCAACATTACATATTCAGGTCATGATATAAAAACTACATGATAAGCAATAATATTCCACTTGCACATTATCTTATAAGTAATCGCGCAAAGAGGGGACAAATATTTAGGGTCAAATTATAAAAAGCTTTGGGTTTCCCCCTTCAGCAGGTGGACTAATTTCCTGATCAGCATTTTTGTCCATTAAATTAGCAAAGAAAAAAAATGAACTCTCTCTCTCTCTCTCTCTCTCTCTCTCTCTCTCTCTATATATATATATATATATATTCTATGCTAAAATACCTTAATTATTTTATATAAATTTAGGTTTCAAAAAATATATTTATGTTTCGTTCTTATTTTTTAACTTTGTAATTTATTTGATTTAATTTAATTTATGATCATATATTTTCTATTTTTGTGTTTTATAAAAAATTTTAGATTTTTCGAAACCCCTTTTCATGTTTGTTGATGGCTAGCTTTGAGCTGGTGGCCGTAAGCTACCATGCACATATATACCGTCTTTTAAATTGCTGACACTTAACATTCATTGAACTTTATATACATGATAATGATGATAATATGGCAATTCCCCATAGCAAAGAATCTAAATACGTGATTTGGATGAAACCCTGAAAACTCTGAATGCTGCAATTAACCTAATTGTTTAGTATAACTCGGATAACTTTAATTAAGACCTGGTCTGATAGTCAATTCATTATATCTTATATAATTATTTGTTGAACTGTTCAAACTTCCATTTTTTTTAATTAAAATTAATAATTGGGACAGTCCATAATAATTTATACCATGCAACCAACGGATTCAAATTAATTAGGAAAATGCTAAAGTCACATTCCACTCGATTGTTCTTTTTTAAATTAATGATTAAGTAAATATTTTTTAATGATGTTGTGAATTCTTAAAAAAAAATGTTGAGAATGACAAAAAAAAAAACATAAAAAAAAAGCGAAAAAAATGGCCAAATACACTTATAATATCACACAATTCCAATCGGAATCTTCCAATTGTGACTCTAGCACTGCCCTTCAAATTAAAATGAAAGAAAAATAAAAGAAACACTAGCTTTTAAAGCTTGGACCCAAATATTCACTTTTTGTTCATCTTTATTAATATGTAATTAGAGCATTCTCAATGAATTGTCTAAAATTAAAGGACAATTTTAACTAATGCGAGATAAATTTGGCTTTGGCTAGTCCAATCCGCACATTGAAATAGCTATTTTCTATTATATAACAATAAAATAATATGAGATAAATTTGACTTTAGCTATTCACATCACATATCTACATTATATTATTCATTATTTATTCATATTATAATAATAAAATAATATTAATTTAAAAAAATTTAATTTTTTTAATTATTAATTTATTCTATTTAATATTATCATATTTTACCATTCTACCCATATGTTAATTAGTAATCATAATCTAATTAAATTATGGCATAGTAGCATAGAATATTAGTAATTGTGATGAGAAGAAGAAAGAGAAACAATAATAAAATATATCTGATTTATGAACAGTCACTTCCAAAGTTGAAAAATAATTTGGTATTTACTGTACCTAACGTCCAAATATTTAGATTTTTGCTAATTCAATGTAATGTTATTTTAGGATCTATTAACTAAATCCTCATTTAGCTTAATTTGGCCAATCCATGGAGGATAGTCTATGATAAAGATATAAGTACTATTACCTTGATTCGCCTCAGCGCACTCAAGTGCTAGATCAATAGCTGATTTCTTGTAGCCAATGACTACAACCTTCTTCCCTCCTAAAAGAGTTGATGTAGATTCCTTGTCAAGTTTGCAGTAATCAATGGAATGCAATACTCGGCCCTGGAATATCTCTGGGCCTTTGTTCTCTGGATATTCTGGGATTTTAGGTATATCCCCATACTTTCCAGTGCAAACCACGATGAACTCGAAGGCGTACCACTAAATTGATATTATTGATCAACCAAATAAACAAAGTCAATATATATATCAATTAACCAATAAACAACATGTTGCTCCTTTTTCTTGTTATTCTTTTGAACGTACCCTAGTTGTTACTCGTTCAACGTCATGATTTTTAATAAATTATTCGAAAAAAGGAAAAACTATATATTAAGTTGACGACCTGAAGTACGTCTTCTGATTGGTTGGTTTGCATTTGCACAGCAACCTCCCAAACAGGGTGTCCTGGCAAAAGGCTCTCTGGTTGATCGGTAGCGGTTTCAGCCGGGCCGGAGTCATGATCAGAACCAGCAAACTTGAGCTCCACCACCTTTGAGTTAAACCTCACAAACTTGAGCAAATCAAAGTGCTGAGCATAGGAGTGCAAATATTCTAGAATCTCAGTATGAGATGGGAAACTGGCGTTATTGATCCTTTCAGGCCAAGGGAAGTCGGAAAACTCATAATCACTGCGACGGGACTGAAGCTTTGTGGAAGTGTAGGAACAATGTTTCCAGACCCCTCCAATGGAGTCTGAGGCTTCGAAAATAATGGGGTTGTGGTGGGAAACTTGTTTAGCAGCTGCTAAGCCGCTAACGCCAGCTCCGATTATGGCAATTTTTGAGACTACAGGAGCCATGTATATATAATACTAATTTTAACTTGATCAAATGTATGTATATTTGCTTAAGCTAGAGTGGGAATCATTTGTGAAGTTGGATAGGTATTTATAGAGGTTTACTCATCACGTACTGCTCATTCTGGGAGCTCGTACGTTGTACGTATAACGTGCTGAAACTAATTAATTAATGACTTTAAGCTCAGCATGCAAGGACGTGATCAATATTTTTTGAAGGACGACGCCTGCGTAACCGCTAAGTAAAATCGTTTTTTTATTTTTTAGATATATTTTTATATTTTATTTTTTATTATTTTAAAATATTTTTTAAAAAATTTTAAAAAAAATCAATAAACTTCCTTAATCATTAAATAAAAAAATAAATTAAAATATATGAAATGTCAAATTCATGAGGTGTCAAAATTGATGGGTAGAGTATCATTTTCCTTTTTTGAATCTTAAAATTATGTTTGATTCATTTCATGCAATATCATGTGCTAATTTTGTTAATGATCCTGTCAATAAATATCTTGTTACGAATAAATATTTTTATTGTAATATATATGTATATATATATATCGATATATAGCCATTCACTGTACAACATAATCAAACTTTTTTAATTAATAAGCATTTACCTGCCGTGTTTAATTTATTCCCATAATAGTTTGTGTTTAATTATTTCTGTATTCGCGGACCATATATATCATGTGCATGTGTATATGTATACAGGAAAATTTGAAATGTATAGTCATTTTTATGTCACTATTAAAAAATAAATATTTCTGACAAATTATTTATTATAAAGATGATTATTTGTTATAAAAATTAATAGAAAATAATCATTTTGATAGAAAATTATTGGTCACGAATAGCCAATTTTTTGTAGTATATTATTTAAAATTTTATTAATATGATTGTTTGTATTATTTTTTAATATAAAATAATTATTTTAATCAATTACATTATAAAATGCATAAAATAATACATGATAATAACTTTACGTAACAATACATTATAATAACTTTACGTAACAATTATTTAGTCGAGCTATTTCCGGGCAATTCAGTTAATTTTTTTTAAGTACACGACGGTAGACTTCAACTATCCCATCCCGACGCAATCAACGCGCTCCTTTGCGGAGTCATGGACAAAAGTGACGTGATCACTGACCATTAGGCTCTGTCACCAAGAAAAAATTTATTCTTTCTCTTATTATTCATACAATCTCCATGTATCACATATTATTTTATTTTATTTTTAATTAAATATTTAATATATAAATAAAAAATAAAAAATTAATTTAATTTAAAAAGAATAAATTCAAATAAAAATATTTAAAAAGTTTAAAAAATTAAAAATAAAAATAAAAAATAATGATATATGAAGATCGAGAGATTGTGTATAACTGCTCCCGTCACCAACCAGTATTTGGTAGAAATAATGGAGTTTTACCATCTTTTTTATAATTTTTTTACAATATTTTCTTCTTTTAATTTTTTTATTTTTTTTATTTTAAATGGTAGTTGAGCGTGAATTCTTAGCCACTGATCATAGCCATCCTGACCCTCTAGCCATTTATTCTAATATTCCTTATCTTCTCTATTTAATTTCAAGGGATGTTTTATTTTTATTTTACAACAATATATAATAGGTTGCAATGCAGACAGACTTATATATAGGAACATAACTTTGATAATAAATATTTAGGCCTGTTTATACGTTAAGATGAGATAAAATTAAATGAAGAATTTATAAATAATTATTGAAACCATAAAAATCGGTCAACACGTCGGGATGAAAAAAGGAATTATTTCCAACCCACGGGTGTGAGTTGAGCTATATTTGGGATCGTTTGGAGCTCCCAGCGAGGCTCCGGCGTGGTCGTACGTGCTTAAATAGTAAATGAAATAGATAGAGATGGACATATAATTTTACGTAGTTCGGCAAGTGCCTATGTCCACGGATATTTGAGGATGAGAATCCACTATAAAATGGGGTTTTATAGTCTCTTATAGCTCACGCTATACAGAAAAAATATACATAGATATGTGAATTAAATTCGCCGATTAGAGCTCTCGAAAAAATCTAGAGAAACTAATATTGAGGAAGAAGAGGCTGCCTAAATTGTTCCAGTGGGAGAGAGTTTTTGATCCCCCATTTCTTTCATCTGTTCAGGCCCTTTTATACTACTATTTGGGGTTGCGTATGTTAGTTGGTCAGCTTCTCTTACTTTTCTTCTCATCCACTCCCTACTGCCTGCACACTGCCCTATACCTTTATTGTCATCCCATCACCTGTCACTCTCATTTTTTCCTCCCATGTGCTTTGGTTCCTTTTAGTCCCCTAGTGTCATAAATGTTGTTTGGTCTGTTTGACTTTTAATTTCATCCATTTCAATAATAATAAAATAGCATGTGAAAGATTAGTAATAGTAGAATGATTTGAATTAAGATATTTTATAAAACTTAAAAAAAATATTATAAAATTAAAATATTATTAGAATATAATTTTTAAGTAAAAATTTGAAAAATGTGATTTGTTTTTTAAAATTTGAAATCTTTTTAATAATTATGCAATGTTAGATAAAAAAATTAAAAACTTAAAAGTGTTTATATATGATTGATATTTTGAATACTTGGCATTATTTTAGGAAAACTCGTGATCCAGAAAATAATTAAGCTGCATCCAAGAATATTAAAAGAAGTAACTTGGAGGAAAATAGTGATAGATTGGCTTCCAAGTGTGCTTCTACACCCATGGGGATCCGACTGAGAGTCAAGTGCAAAAATCTTTTCTAATTCTTTTAATGTATTTTTTAACATTTTAAATATTTAGAAAATTTTAAAAATACATTCGTAAATGGTGGCTGTGTTTGAATGTTAAGTTGAATTTTTTTTTTATGAATAGTAGTGAGTTGAGATAGTTAAATAAATTTTATGGAATTCACTTAAAATAAGTTTTAAGTATATTTAGATATTAAGAACAATTTAGATATTTTTATAAAAATTTAAAATAAATTAATGTTATCATTAAAATTTTCTATTCATCTAACAAATAAAAAATAATGTCGACGTCAAATGACAAAAATGTCTTCGAGCTAATCCATCTGATGCCATCCACTGTGGGCTGCAAATGAACAGAGCCGCTCGTGAACAATTCGAGCTCGACTCGTATAAACTCGACTCGGACTCGGTTCATTTAATAAATGAGTTGTTCGTGAACACAAATAATGGTTCGAATATTAAACGAGCAAAACTCGTATAATCTCGACTCGATTCGGTTTAGGTTCGTGAACAATATTCGTATAAACTCGATTCGACTCGTTTTGAGCTCGTCACAATACTCGTAATATTTATTATATATTTTTACATATATACTTACATATATTTTTTTATTATATATTTTAAGTGTTATATATATTATTTTTTATACTTTGTATAAATAATATATATTGTTACTTCGAGTTTATGTATAAGTAATATGTTTTATTATTTTATAATAATGTATTAAATTCATAAAAAAATTATTAGGCCAAATATAAAATGTTTATAAAAATAAGCAACTCTAAGTCTCTAATTGATTGTGCCACTTTACTAATTTTATTTTTATTTTTGGCCATATTTAATATTATATCAAAGGTAATTGAATAATTGAATATTAAATTAATAAATGTATTATGTCTAGAAGGAATAACTTTAATATACTAGGCATTCTTAATGCCATATGTATTAGAAATGGCAATGAATCAATGTTACATTGAAATTTGATTAGTTTATATTGTAGTATCTCTGTATGTGTATGTGGCTCATATCAAGTAAAACATTAAATACGTCACACGTGTATAGATAAAGAATGTTAGGGTTACAACTTACAAGTTACATCTGTATTTCATTTTGACATAATTAACATTGAAATTTGATTAGTTTATATTGTAGTATCTCTGTATGTGTATGTGGCTCATATCAAGTAAAACATTAAATACGTCACACGTGTATAGATAAAAAATGTTAGGGTTACAACTTACAAGTTACATCTGTATTTCATTTTGATGTAATTTTTAGAATTTTGCCATTTTTGACAAAATTCGAATACAGACGATTTTTAGCTATATAATTCAACTTATGGGCTGATTTCTGACATTACTTAATTTGATAATATTCAGTTAAACTTCAGAGATGTATTCTGTATTTTGAACGATTTTATTATGTTCTTACTTGTAAATCATGAATAATAAAACTGGTTTGCAAAATAATTGCAATTCTGTCTAACATGACTCTTTTAAATTTTTTTTTATTTCATTATTAATAGTGACTAGTAGTACAAATATATAATATTTTTTAATATTTTTAGTGATTAAGAATAATAAAAAAATACTTTGAAAAATAATAAAAAAATTAATAATCTCAATTATACTATAATTTATAGTTTACTATTGATAAAATAGTATAATCTTAAATATTTTATTATTATTATTATTATTATTATTTATTTTAAATTATTAAATTTATCTTATTTTTTTTAGTTACTTCTTACTTGTATAGTCCCATCGGCCATCAGTAACTTGGGAGACGTCTTCGGCTTGAGAGGATGGATTGCCGGCAGCTCATCGATTTCGAAGCAATGAAGCGTGCTCCATACACTAGTTACGCCCAGGCTTCGGATCTCTGTTCGACAACGCACCGATACACGCATAATCGCATTTCAATCTTCTCGATTTCACTGTCCAAGCTGCTGGAACTTCATTGTCGACTGATCAAGAGAGGCTGGAAACGGGAGAGTCGGAGCAAATATCGGCATGCAAACGGCAAGCTTACCTTCAGCTCAAGCCCTATTACCTCCCTATTGCTTCGGTGCTCTGTTTGTAGCTTGTTTTCTGTTCTAGTGTTTCTTTTGATATGCTTAAAGTTGGCGAGTTTGGCTATATTCATGGAAATGCTTGTGGATGTTATTTAGTGCAAATGACTCGGGTACAAGTTTCTAGCATTGTATTGACTAAGAAAATGCAAGCTGTGCTTCTGGAATAATAAATGCCACCTCTGGAAGTATGCCCTGTTGCTATGAAGCCATATAGGAACATATATATTGATATAGGCATAGAAAACATGACTCGGGCAGGGTGTGTGCACACTGCTTTCATACACAGGCATGTATGCATGCAATCCTTATATCTATAAGCATGTCTGATTTAGTATGATTTCTTTGCAGAAAAGTATCTAGAGGACATGTCCAAATGCCAATGTATGCATGAAAAAAAATTCTGTCAATGATTTCTAATATATATTATCATAATTTTAGTTCAAATTAATTGGGAGAAATAATCTCTTATGCTTCAACCAACCAAGAAAAATAAAATGGTGTATCTGGTTATCGAGCTCGATTCGAGCTACTCAAGCTCGTATTAGTTCGAGTATTTTTGATACTCGAGTTCGAGTCGAGTTCGATCATATTATATGTTTAACGAGTCGAGCTCGAGTAGAAATTTTTAAAAATTTTCGAGCTCGAGTCGAGTTCGAGCAGTGAGATATGCTAAACGAGCTTTTGATCCCATGCTGGAATTCGACTCGATTCGGATCGTTTGCAACCCTACATCCACATCAAATTAACTAGGGGTAAAATGGACTAAACACTACTTTCTACCTTTTCCATCAACTAGTTTGTATCCATCATAATGCTAGGGTAGTCATATTAAATTGTGGAAGGATAATGCTACATACAGTTGTAAAATTATAAACAGAATGTAGTCGCTTTAAAAAAAAATTAACTTTTTTCATATGAGTCATATATATATTCACTTTTTTTCTAAAATAACTGTACGCTGCTTACAATTCTATGACTGCATCTATCATTTCTCATAGTGTAAAACTCGGTGAAGTTATTTTGGATGGAGTTATAGTGGATGTTTGGATTCGTAGAATAGGTAATAAACCATATCGAGTTCAGTTGGTGAACCAAACGGAACCAGTAAAAAAAAATCAAATCCTCACGCTCATGGGAAGCACTTGTTAGGTTTGCTCATTTTGGAATCCCACATCGATGGGATTTGATGAGGGGGCAAGCCCATTTGGTTATAAAAGAAGGCCTTGCCTCCTTAGTTAATTACACCAGTCAGAAACTTATCTAGTAATTTTTTACTTTAGTAAAATTCTTCTGTTGTCCTTTTTGTATGTAAAAGGAAGAGATGTGAAAGTTAGAGTTTTACTAGTGTGAGAAGTTTTTATGGGTGTCATTAGGGTGAGCAGAAAAATCGTGTGATTGTAACAATTTTTCACATAGTGTATTTTCTTATCTGGGTCTGGTGGTTTTTTTTCCTGGTTTAGGAGTTTTTTACGTAAATTCTTGTGTTGTGTTTATTTCTCTATTTTTCTTGGTATTCTGTCAAAAGTAGATTCTGGTGGGGAGAATTTGGGAGGCCCAAGATTTCCAACAAATGGTATCAGAGCCACTAGGTTCTTTTGGCGGGGTAGAGTTTTGGTGTGATAGTGTGGATACGTACAGTCTAAGGAGGTTCTGTCTAGCAGATTGGAAATTTTAAGTGTGTCCGTTGTGACCCTCCAATCTTTCCTGGGAATCTTGAAGTTTTGTCTGGGAAAGATCAGTCTTTCCTGGGAACTTACTTAATGGGTATTATTCATTTCTGCGGTAAAATTCATCGAAACTATGTCAGGAAGTAGAGCTTCAAATCCTATCAGATTTGAGGTGGAGAAATTTGATGGGAGAATCAATTTTGGTTTACGGCAAGTGCAAGTCATGAATATTTTGATTCCATCAGGATTACACAAGGCATCGACCAACCCATGAAGTCAGCAATTTGTTGGAGGTGTGGACAACTTGGTACGTCAAGAAAAGTTGTCAATAAGAGGTGGAGCCGGTTCGGCAAATGGTTCCAATTCAGTAATGGAGATACTGGTATAAAGCTAACATTGTGTCTCTCTCCGTAGAAAAAGAGACATGTATATCCTTATGACATACTGCTAATTTCAAAATTGTCATGATAGAGGATGTGTTAATGTTAGTTGTTTTACAAGTTTGCACACAGACATTGGTTTGGCATTGATGCAGGGTGTGTGGTGGAAATTCTAGAAAAGTCAAACGTGAAAGTTGCACCATAATTTTTCAGCAAGGTTATTTTTCGACATGGGCCAAAGTGAAATACTTGGAATTGGTTTATTTTGAGTGGTTATGCTTTTATGGTGGAGCATGATAGCGGAAGCTATGAAGATCCTCATTGCGGTGGAGCGTGACTATGAGATCAGCCAAAGTCGCAAGGGAGAGATTGTTGGGTTTGCTCCTTTTGGAATCCCACATCGGTGGGATTTGATAAGGGGGCAAGCCCATGTGGTTATAAAAGGAGGTCTAGCCTCCTTAGTTAATTATACCAGTCAAAAACTTATCTAGTAACTTTTGACTTTAGTAAAATTCCTCTATTGTCCTTTTTGTATGTAAAAGGAAGAGAGGTGAAAATTAGAGTTTTACTAGTGGGAGAAGTTTTTGTGGGTGTCGTTGGGGTGAAGAGAAAAATTGTGTGATTGTAATAATTTTTCACATAGTATATTTTCTTCTCTGGGTCTGATGGTTTTTTTTCCTGGTTTAGGAGTTTTCCACGTAAATTCTTGTGTTGTATTTATTTCTCTATTTTTCTTGGTATTCTACCAAAAGTAAATTCTGGTGGGAGGAATTTGGGAGGCCCAAGATTTCCAACAGCACCAAGTTTTTGTGATCAAGTTAATTAGTCAGAATTGCAATTAAATAATCACATGCAGTAGTACTACTATAAGTTGAAATTTTTTTATCAATCAAAATCCTAGAATTGCTAAGCTCAATTTGACTGTCCTGATCCTATTTTGTGACAAGCCTCTTGATTACGAATTTTAGGCTGAAGTCTTTGAAATTTCTGTGTTTATATTTTTTCCATAGAAATTAGATGAGGTGTAAACCTCACCAACGCCATAAGTTTGGCAATATATTCTTCCATAATTAAACTTCCTTAAGTCAAGACGTGAGCTCCTACCTTTAGTTGTTTGATGGAATTTGAAAGAAAAATCTGTTGTCAAACTCTTTTCTAAACCTCTCCCATACCAAGTCGCGAGAGTTCCTAGTTCTCTTATCCAAATCTGCCTTCGTGTATCTAACCAAATATCAACTTCTCCTTGCAGCAAATAACCAACATATAAAATCTTTTGTTTCTTGGCACATTTGCATACTTATACATCCTTTCAAGATCAATAATCTATTTATCTAGCTTTAGAGGCCCCTCATTACTGAAAAAATTTGGTAACGGTAGATCAGAAAGTTCTCATAGAAAAACTCTTAACTTTGGGTCTAGGTGCATGCACTTAGTGTGGATTCTGATGTCTAAGCATATCAGTTAGTAGATGTATAGTTTCAGCAAATCTACCATCCATCGGGGGATTCTAATTTTTCTGATTGACACTACAAGATATTTGAGTTTTTACCACTAATATCTTTCCCACAACTAACCGTCGTGGATAATAGATGTAATTGACATGAAAATACTATGCGGTAATAAGAAATCATAAATACCACGGGAAATCCGGCGACAAATTGCGATTGGTGCTAAGAAATACTTTTTGCCGCGACCAATTTTTCCCAGGATTTAATTTCTGTGTCGTCGTTTTAGTGATACAACAGACGGTAGAAAATATAAACTCATCGATGAAATGCCCCTGACTTCCCGCAACACACTAGCCTGAACATTCTCTCTGCATCATCTCTCCAATATTTCAAGAACCCTAAGTTTGGAAATAGAAGCCGAACAGAAATATCTATTCATCGAAGTCTATGGTATCGCCGGCATGATTCCAAGCAATTTCTCTCCAATTCGTTGCCTGTTCAACCCCTAATTCATAGGTAATGCATGTTCTTTCCCTTAATTGTGTAGGACTCAACTATTTATACTTTGTTGGTTCTAATTTTACGCATTCACCTTTTTGAATAATGCATTCAATTCCTTGTTTCTGGTTTATTGGCTCTAATCCTTTGGAGGTGTCGATTATAATGCCTCTGTTTCTGGTTTATTGGCACTAATTCTTCTTGTTCCTATTGTTATTTTTTGTGGATCATGCATATCTATAAAAGGGTGGATTTTAAGTAATTTTTTTCAATGATTTTTTTTCCCTGCTGTTATTTTCCATCTTGTTTTTGACACCTTTGCTCTTATTCTTGTGCAACAATTATTACTAACCCTAACCCATGCTGATAGGATTTACTAAGTAGTGCTATAGTATTCCCATGTACATTTTCCCCAATAAATTCCTATCCATATAGATCAGGAGAAAGGAAATTGGTCTTTTAATTTTTCTTTTTAATTTTATACTTCCTTATATTAATGTTTTGTTTATTTTGCAGATAGCATTACAAATTCTTCTCAATAGATTCCGGAAGCTGGTGCAGGTATGGTACATCACCAATATAGTTTGAACACATCATGACATAGGCTTGAAGTATGTCCATGTTGTGTTTAATGGTACATGATCATTCCTAGTTAGTACGATGCCATGCATTTAGGCCATTTATTTAATAGTTTTAGGCCACTCTCACTAGTCCCAGCTTTCTTTGCAAAAGTGCCAGTCACTTTTGGAATTGTACCTACTACTTTTTGCACTTATGTAAGTCTTTCAAATATAAAGAATTGTGTTTTTTGGTTATTTCCCAACTGTAGCCTTACTCCTAAGCTATTCCTTGCTGTGGATGGCATCAAAAAAGCCTTCTCAGCTGGCTATTACATGCCCTTCCCATTTTCAGATCATTCAACCTTATAATCTTATCTGTTGTTATCAATTAAATACTCATGTTCCAACATATTAATGTTGATGACAGAAACTTGATAAAGCTGAGACAGAGCAGTAACTTTGTAGTCAGCAAGGATTGACACACTCCATTGTTCGTTGCCAACCAGCAATTTTTGGGTCATAAAGCCCCTAGCTAAACTCTGCAATATAATAATCTGCTGATAGGGTTGCAGAATCTGCACAGGGTCCTTATGTGCCTAGTTGGTCAATGAGGAAATTGGTTTATATGTCAAGAGATGAGCACTTAGTGCTAGTAACCCATAAGCAACAAAAGTTAATTTTGTCAGGATTATGCTATTCTTACATGGGTGTTAAATTTAATTCAAGTCAAGCCAGGAGACATTAATCAAAATATGAAGAAATAACCTTAAGGAACAAATGCCTAAATGGAGATCATATAACTTAGGCAGGGAACTATTCAAAGATAACAGAGCGGCAAGCTGGATTGTATTAATTACCAACTTTCAAATATGGTTCAGTGATCTTTTAGTCCAGCCAAAAGGAAAAAAACTTGGGGAGGTAATGCAAGTATAAAACCCTCACAAGATTCATAATTAAAAACCAATTTTGCATTAATATAGTATACTGCTAATTGGTGGTTATATAGTCATTTAAACACATTTTGACTTATTTGTTTATATGTATATATATATATAAAACAAAGAATATGGTATATATATATAACAAAGAATATGGTATATATATAGAAATTGTTATAAATGCTTTCTTAAATATTTAGAAATGGGTATATAATTGATGTTATTGAAATTGCCACCAGGGATTATAAATCATATACATATAATTATGGTGTATGTATTAATGCAACTAATATTTGAGTGATTAATATGTCACCATACTCCATTCCAACAGAAAACAGGATTATCTGTTTGGGTCAAATCCCAGTTAACCATAAAAAACTAACTACTTCTTATAAAACGAGTAGTGTACAACCACTGCATGTACAACTACTTTTTACCACTTCAATGTGTTGTTTCATGGTGGAGAAGGACCAATTCTTTGTGCTAAAGTAATTACTTTTTAATCATTTAATAATGAAGTTACTTTTTTACCACTGTAATGGATTGTATTATGGTGGAGAATGACCAAATCCTGCAAACTAGCAATATGTTTTTAACTAAGACAAGTACAATTACTTTTTTTAAGGATGCAAAAAAAATAAATAAATAAAATTAACTGTACTTTTTACCACTGCAATGGGTTGTATTATGGTGGAGAAGGACCATAATCGTTTGTAACCAAGACATTACCATTTAAGTACAGACAAGTACAGTTATTTGTAATTTTCAACCATGTGTTTTTAAAAACAATTACCAAGGACCGATGTCAAATCAGTCCAGCTTTCTTTGATTGGGCGGGAAAAAGGTTGAGTGTGACAAAAACTATATCCTGCTGTAGCACCACAAACATGGGTAAGGTAAAAAGCAAACTCAAATTTAGGCCAACACTCAGAGCCTTTTCTCTTGCACACACCATCCTGTGAAAGCTTCAGTTGGAGAAAGCTACGTAGCACAGCCAGGAAATAATTTGCAACACTAAGCAGTACTCAAAGGTGAGCATGTATGTTTGCTGTAAACAAGTTATTAGTTTGTAGTTCTTGGTCTTTTCTTTTTCCTATTGTAAGCTGTCACAAGACAGCACCCTTTAACCCTCCACTTACTTGTATGCATTGTGCCAGTTATTTAACCACTATCCATTAACAATATGCATATTTTTTGACTTATTTTTTTATGTAAGTTATACTTTGATTTTTGGCCGTATTGGATAGAAATTGTTTGCATTTACCTATAAGTTGTTTAGTACTAAAAGTTGGTCTTTATTTTCCTTGTTTAAACATTTGGACACAGGCACACAGTAGCTGTTCAGATAACCTCCACTTACTTGTATACATTATAGAATATTTAGCCGCTTTCTACTATTTTATTGCAAGCGAATCATTCACTTAATCCTTGCTGTAAGTCTTGCTCATTTTTCACTTTGGATTTTATTTCATGTAAGCATGTATGTTCCTTGTAAAACCTTCTTAACTTATATAATGTCCTCATTTATTTTCCCTGCTATAAGATGTCACAGGACAGCCCCTATAGCCATTTTCCCGGACCACGAAAATCATAGCAGCTACATTTTTATGCCTAGCATACTTGAAAGACTAACCACATACTTCAACTTTACACAATTTTATGTGAAAAATCCTTTACTAGTTTTTTTTGCAAGTGTTGTTGGTTCTTACATGTCCTTCCCATTTGCTTTAATGTTGGTTTTAATCTCAGTAGGACAGTGTTCTGAATAAATATAAATGAGCTTAGACATATTGTTGAAGTTGACTATGTGTGCTATTCTCTATATGATATTTTATAATATGTCTATACACAACCCCAAACAGTTGGGGAGTCGCATGATGTAGCCCATTTATTCATATATTTTTGAATAATGATTGAGTGGGCAGCATTTAAGACAACTTTGGATTTAACTACATAAATTTGGTACAAAGACTGTCACTTATTCCCATCGTTCAATTAGTGTAGCACAATGCATATTGTACGACTTGCAAAAAGATGGAAGAGAAGACGCGCATGTGCACTACTCAGGTCAGATAGCCCGCCAGAGGACGAACAGCCTGCATTGCCACGCACTCCTGCATTGCCTCAACAGCCTGCATTGCCTCAACAACTTGCATTGCCCCCTACTAGGGGACTAACGGATGAAGTGGACCCCTACATGGATGAGTCTACTCAAGCACACCCCATTATAGGGCAACAACATGGCCCGCAAGAGTCAGTCAACAATGGTGAGCAAGACAATGCTGAGGAGGGGGTTCTAGAAACATGTTAGTATCCCTGGTTTGCTTTTATACATGAATATGTTGTTTATAACTGATTATATATTAATAGTGAGATGAGGGAAATATTTTTTGACTTGTTTTATTGAATGATAGTTGCACCCATTAAAAAAAAGGGAAGAGGACCTGCAAAGGGCACAATTTTTGAAAGGTTTCGTAAGGTTGGTAAGATCTCATTAACTACAAAGGATGGACATAGGGGGCCATCATGCGAGAATGCATCAGTCTTCTCAAGTCGAGTTAGCTGGATTGTGAATGTGCATGCAAATATGAAACATGCAAGCTGGAGTGCGGTGGATGATAAAGAGAAGCTCGAGCTCATCAATCGAGTTAAAGTATGATTTGCTCAATTCAATTCATCACATGCTTTATGCCATCTACAATGTAGTTTACAATATGGTTAGAGGTCCGATGACTAGCTTTTTTTTTCTTGTACAGGGGGACTTTGAACTGGACTGGGCAAGGTCAAACCATCGTGAAGCTGTTATTCGAACCCTGGCTGATCGATACAATGCATACCACTATGAACTTCACAGGAAGTATAAGAAATATGCTTCACATGAGGAGGCTCTTGCTGGTGGGATGCCCACGGTGGAGAAGTCAACATGGGAGTGGTTATGCGAACGTTGGTCAAGCAAACCATTCAAGGTAAATCCTAAAACCCTATCCGATTTTTACATGTTTGGGTCATATATGTTTGGATGCAAGTTCGATATACAAGCATATTTTGACTTCTTCACCATACTAAGGGGTTGAATGACATAAATTTTTATAACTTGTATTAGGACCAATCTCGTAGGAATGCAAATAATAGGAACAAGCAGGTAGTAAAACACACAGGTGGGAGGAAGTCATTTGTCAGCTATATGCAAGAGAAGGTGCGCCAGCTCCTAATGTGAAACATGTATTTCTCCTAATTAGAATAAGTTCATTTATTTTTACGTGAATAAATTTTATATTTTTGTTTTTTTGTTGTTAGGATGGTAAGGAGGAAAACATGATTGCTTTGTACAAAAAAACACACTGGTCTAGAAAGAAAGGAAAATTCATAAATGCGACATCAGAACACCGATATGTGAGTTTGTCCATGGAAATAATTTGGCTTGACCGAAAATTTCAGACATGGTTGTTGCTCTGGGGTAAAAATTGTACCTTAACATTGCTGTTTGTGGGTGTTTTCAGAACCTGATGGTAGAGATAATGTATGAGATGGAGCCCGAAGAGCAAACTAATGAGGCTGCCGCGCATGTTTTCAAAGAGACGCTAGGGTTTAAATCTGGTTATGCTCAAGGACTAGGACACGCAGTGATCGCTAAGCCATCCCCTTCGATGCGAAGGAACCACGCTTATGTTCGTATGGCTGAAGAAAATGAAAGGAACAAGAACTTAGTTGAGACGTCCAAAACTCAAATGGAAAAAATGGGGGGCGAGTTGGAGGCCTTACGAAAAGCATTGGCTGATCAAGCAAAACAAATTAATGTGATTACATCTCAACTTAGAGGAGTTAGGGAGTCTCAAGACGAGACTCCCGAAGAAACTTAGCATTTTCCCTAGTGAAGGGTAACTTTTTTGATGAAGGGAGTATTATTAGTATTAGTAATTTTGTTATTCCCTTAATGTATTTTGACTTTCCCCACAAGCTCATTGTTGACTGTTGATTCTTGGTATGAACTAACTGGGTTAGTTGAGAGGATAGGTTTTTAAACTGTGGGCTGGTTGGATGCATTTTGGCAATTCTGGTATCCCAGTTCAATTTCAGGTTGTTTTGTCATAGTTACCATTTCGCTTTTCTCATTTATTTATCCTTTTTAAACCGGCAAAGCATTGGTCTGAATGCATTATAGAAAGGAGAATATGCATGGGTAAGCTGGCCAAACTCCATTGTGCTAAAACTGATTATTTATTTTATTTTACTGAGAGGAATCATCTGAATTAGTGGTACTTTTGTTCTTTACAGATTATTTATGGAGCTATGGTGCGAGGTAGCTGTAAGGGAGAACAATGGCTACATTAGATTTAATCTGGGTGATGGAACGTGTAACAGCTTCGATTGATGATGAGACAAACATTCAAAGGAGGATATCATGGGAATTTCAAGTATATATGCCAATAGTAATGGTAAGTTACACATCACTAACATTAATCCTTTGCTCATATTGAGAATGCTCATATTGAGAAAGCCATTTTAGGATTCACTGTTTGGACATGGAATCTGAAGAATTACCATCCAAATTAGTATATACATATTTATATGATCTAGTCCCTCTCTCAATTAAAATATGTAATCTGGTTTTGGTTAAAAAGCACATGCTTCTGATGGATGATTTGCATTGTGTCTGGTCATTTAAATTAGATTTGTTGCTTTGTTTGGGAATGGAATCTGTCAAAGGAGTAGATGATATATTTTTTTAATGATAGAGATATGTGAACCAGCTGAAATGACTGTATAAATCTGTGGGAAATGCTTCGTCACAAAACAAACTTAAGGACTAATCATGTTGTCCACGAAAATAATTCAAACCCTTTTGTTGGTGTATGTACTGGTTATTGCACCATGCTTATTGAATAAATAGGACACCATCGACCCCATGGTTTGATATGCTAGGACTGTATGTCATAGTTTCTAGTTATGGAACTATAAATGTTTGCAACACAAGAATCCACAAATTAGGAACATTAAGCTAATCGGGAGTAATATGGATGCCTTTATACAAACTAAAATCCACAAATTGACCATACTTTGATATAAAATAATGCTCTAGAATGGTGGCAATGGCATACCAATTTTCACCTACTCTGTTATTGAATGAGGTCACAGTATATACCACTTTTCTTTTGCTGAAAAACTCAAATCTGCAAAGGTGGCTATCAAGTTGATTGTTATTTCATGTTAGTATCAAACATGAAATAAATAATCCTCTTCCCTCTTCAAATACAAAATATATTAAATTGATTATTGAGAAGCAGGAAAATAAAGAAACATATGAAAGATATTGCTATAAACAAAAAAAAAAAAAAAGCAACACGAGGCAGAGTCCAATTCAAGTAGTAAGACCAAGTATTCTACAAGAAACATAAGGAAGATCTAGATATGCATAGGAAACAGCTAGCCTTGGACAATTGGTCTTTTGAAACACAAATTCACTAAAGGACAACCCTGAATCAAGAGCTACTTTAGAAGAATATAAAACTACTTGGTTCAGTGAGAATATCAAAACCCTCCTCACCACTACTTGGTCAAACTGTTATACATGTTTTGCTTATGTTTTAGCACCACTACTAGCAGAAACATTTGTGTTTTTGAGCTAGATAGAACACTTCTGCTATCTCATATTTTGCTCTTAGAACAAAGAAAAACAATGATGCTAACCATTAACAGTGACAAATTCAACATAATGCTCCTTCACTAAGAGTAGGAATCTACATTTCTCAAGTAAAAATTCCATAATTACAGGGGGATGCAATATGGTAATCCAACATTTAACTCATCATTACACCAGTTTCTCACATCACACAACGAACAAGCACAAATATAAAAAAAAGTAAGAAATAAATAAATAAACACAAGTAATTTTAAGGATTATTTGGTTTTTAATTTCCATGAAAGCTTCCATGCAAGAGAAGATGAAGTGTTATAAAGGGGAAAAAAGGAATTAATCCAAACCCTTAAGATTCTGAATTTACTTATATCTATTAACATGAGCTTTAAATTTGTTTAAATTTAAATGCCTTCATAAATTACTAAGATAATGATGGATGAAGTGGCTCAACAGTCTAGAAAATCATATATGAAATAGATGGGGCTAATCATTTAATAATCTCATGCTAAGCTTCTAAATTTAATTTGCTCCAATAAGTGGATTAGACATGTATTTAATCAGCCCCAAAACTTTCAATCTCGATAAACTTAGCTAAATCAGAGTTAAAGATTTGGGCTTGTAAAAATCTACATAACCTTGAGATGTATAAGGAAGCAATGACAAATCAGATCAGATTCCTGATTATCATGTCTTCCATCTAAAAGCATTATCATGTCTTTAGACTCATGATCTTTGAATTGTCACAAAATATAAATATATAATTAGCTTAATGTTTATATATTAATGATAAATATGTATATGCTTAAGTGGTAGATAGGTGTACTGCCCTAAACTATCACACGCTAATGAAGAACCCTCACATTTTTTATCCTTATTTGGCAGTAGTCTATACCTAGTGTTGGCCACTAGTTTCAATTCCATGCTGTTTGGTGCCCTCAGTTCAAATCTGATGATGTTGCTCAATTGATGTGGAAGTCTGTTTCACAAAGCATGCATTGACACTATCTGAGAATGGATTGATGACAACCAAACAATGTTGGAAGCAAGTCCAAGAGCTCAACAGTCCTGCCTAACACAACTTCTAGAAAATGTCACATTGTTGTAGTTGCTATTGCTGATGCTGCCCCCTCTAGATGAATTAAATGAGATGTGAATGTCATTTGTTGCATTAAACTTGATGAATTAGAACCAATCATGTTCCGTGTTTATTTTTATATAGCATGAGGTTCAACCCATGCATACGTATCCTGAGGCTTGGATGCTTTGAATTCACATACATGGTTGCCTTTTCAATTCATATACAAATTATGTTCTTTACATTGATTGAGTTCCAAAACAAATTTCCATTAGACAGGAAACATAATAAGCTTGAATGCATTGATCAATGGCAATCACAGCTTTTAGCACAAGTTAAATTTGTCTAAATAGACAACTATGGATGAGTGGTCTTACATGGCTTGGCATAGATATAAACTAGTTATTTAGCCACGAAATGCCCTTGCCGCAATAGCCAATTTAACACGAATCTTATGGCCAACAATTAAACTTTTTTTCCCACGAAATTTTATGGAATTGGGGACGATTACAGTTGAAGCAATTTACTAACTCCCACAAACATATGTCCTCGCAAGCATCTTTACGCCACGACATTGATAGCGTGAAATGAGTAAACGTCGTAAGAAAATCTTTATGGGATCAAGTATTTGCCACAATAGCTGATATTGGGGTTTACATTTATGCCACGACAAGGGTAGATGGGAAATATTATTTCCCACGAGATAGGATTGTGGAGACTACACATTTGTTACAATAAATGTGGCATTTCTACACTTTATACTACGGTATGGATAAACTTTAAAAGTTATTTACCATGCCTCAAGTTTGTGGGGATTGACCTGTAGCCACCATAATAGATGCATTTATGGGGATGTTTGGCACAAATAAATTTACTAACTGCCACATACCCTGTCGTGGCAATATGTCACTTTTCCCCACAAATGTATGACCTTGTGGCTAATATTACTATTTGCCACTTACTTTATGCCACGAGCATCCCACGACCCAATTTGGTGGCTAAAATGCTATGCACACAAACCATGGGTTTTTAGCCACGAGACCCTTTCGTGGCAAAAACCCTTAAATGTTGTAGTGTGATGTCCCCACTAAAATTTTGAGGTATCTTAGTATGAGTAATGTGTTACTTTCAGAAACATATGGCACACGTATCAAATCACGTACTACCTCTTATACTTCAAGAAATTCAAACTTAATAAAGACAAATATTTCAAGCCTAATATTTGCTTCAATTCTTAAGGACATGCATATTTAAACTCAGAGATATATTGCTCTGATACCACTCTATGACACTTTCAGATTTTCGTTTAGGATCGAACGGACATTTGAAATATCGAAACATACAACACAAGATTATATGTCCTTGTTCACAACAAGTAAAATATATAATGCACTTAGCATGCATTAATAGTATATAATATTTACAGAGGATAATTTTTTTTTTAAACAATACTATGTACCAAATTAAAAATATTCCAAATACTTAAAATGTAATTCATAAACATTAAAATGATAGACAACCTTCTTGATCACTGATTATGCCCAAAGAATAATGCAGTATTTGTAGTGTAAATTTGGGGTGTCGATTCCACGAAAAGACAAATAAAAAAATAGTAAACTAGCAAAGAAACTAAAAAAATATTAAATAATTTATAAGAGAATAAAAATTGATTTTAAATGCAAATCAAAATAAAACAAAGTGATTAATAAAAGAAATATTCAAATTTGACAAACAGTAAAGTTTCGAGAATCCCTTACATATATCCGGTATTTTAATTATTCTTAAGTCATTGAGAACTTAATTGAGAATTCACTTCTAAAATTTTCAATTGAAAGATGTAAAATTATAAACTAAAATTAAATCAAATGTAACTGTTTGAAAAATCATTCATCATTTTTAAATCACGTAAATTGTTATTTACATTTAGAAAACTCAACGACGACAATATACTTAAGAAGTGGTAGTGTAACAGAAAATTAAATCAATATAAACAATAAATTGATTCTAACATAATCAAAGAACTAATCAATTCAACAGAAAAATAATGACTGAATCTATAAACAAAATAAATTCTAAAATTATTTAGAGAAGAAAATATCAACAATAAATTGAAAATGATAAAACAAAGAGTTTTAATAAATTAAAAATTAAATAAATAAATTAGAAATAAATTAAAAATATTATTTAGTGTATAACTAGTTTATTCTTAACTTTATTTGAAAATTTAGATATTTATGACTAACAAAAATCTGAAGAGAAAAAATAAGTAATCGGCGGCACGAAATCTCGTCTGCGTTCGTGCGCGTCGCTCTCCCCCTCGTCTACTCTCCCATATGAAAATATCTATATATTTATATGTTGCCGCCCGCAGGAGTTTAAGAAAAAATCCAAGTGTAGTCCTGGTTTGTACAAATTTAATTTATATGAACAGTATTTTTAATGTTTATATAAATAGTAAAAATATTATTTATGCAAATTAAACTTGTATAAGTCAAGAGTCTATCCAGCAGTCCTCTGAGTTTAATTGCCCTAACTATTCAAATTTAAGTGCGGCTTGTAGGTGAATAATTGAAGAAATCTTGCGCTGTGAGGGGCCCAAGTCCATGCGGCTAGTGAAGTCAAAATAGATGGATGCATGGGGCTTTAAAGTCGATGTGGCTGGTAGCCTTTTTAGTTCCCTCCCCTAAAACACGTGCAGCCTCATGAATTCCACTAGTCCAGAAATTGAGGGGGTCCAAAAGCCGAATTCAATTGGGCCAAATCAAGTTCCGCATATAATATGTTGTGATCCTCTATTTGTGTACAGTGAATTTGTGAACGTGCGGCCGATTTGCATGTTGTTTAGTTGAACCGTAATTGCAAGTCATCTCTTACCTATTTATATGTAATATTTGAAATATAAAATATTATAAAATATGCTCAAGCATAACTTAATATAAATAGAAATTAAATTTAATATTATAAATTATATCATATTATTCCTATTCACATTTTAGTATTTTAATTCAATAATAAGATATTTAAAATATATTTTTGCACATTCATCAATCATATCTTGAATCTAAAAAGTATGTAATCATAAGAGTACTAAAAGGTTAAGCTTCTTAAGCACAAGCAAGAACTAAAGCAACCATAGGCTAATCCATTGAGTGGCTTACAAAACTCAATCAAGGATGCTATAATACCAATGATAAATCTAAGCATTGAGCCTATGAGCTTTGCATCATGCCATCATCATCTAATTGACAATCTCAATCAGTAATCTCTGATGCGCCTTCTGATCGTGACAAATGGTCTATCATTATGAGAGAAATAGTAGTTGAAACTACCATGATGAAATTTGATTATTAATCTCACTAAGTTAATAGATAACTTAACATACAGGTCAAAAATGCATGCATAATAATAAAAGCATGAATGCTCACATGATCATAAATAAGCTTGACATAACTTGAAATTTAACATGGCATTTAGATTCAATAACTTATCCATATCTCGACCGAAGATGTGTTAGAACGGGTTGTCACATTGACCATAGGTGGAACCAGGTTCAAAATTGCTAACTATAGCTCACAGGATCAACAATAGTTACGGGCCAATAAGTAAATAAAAAGTTTATTGCAATTGTAGGCATTGGTGGGAATAGTACGGGTGGGTTCATCAAGTACAGCTTAATTTTATTGAATGCTCTCTATCTATCTCTCTATTAAAGAAATCTCTTTCCCCTTTTCTTGAAAGGTTCATTTATGATTATAAATGCCTTGGAGAAAAGCCTGTGTTTATATTATGTTTACTATAATATGATGTGTTACTTAAGTATTTAATTCATTTTTGTTGTTTTTAATTTTCCACCTCACCAAGTGATGCTCATTATGAAGATTGAGCTGTAGGACGGACCTGGCTTAGGCAGATGAAAAAGAGTAGGAACAAAATTAGGATTTAGTATTTGAGAATGATCAATTTGCAACTTCGAATTTTTCTTGTCTTGCTCATATTTTTTTAAATTATAAAAAAAATCTATAGATCAAAAATAAACTTGAGAAATACCTAATAATATATGCAAACCTATAATAACCAACCCAACATCCAAGACGTGCAAATTTTAATTTCTTCAAGCTACCCAAATATATATATATATATATGTATATTATATAATATATGCATAAATCAGTATTTATTTATATATATATATAAATCTATGTTATAATATATGCAATATGCACAAATTTGTATATATATATATATATCAATTATAATAGAATGGTAGAACCTGATATTAAACATTGAATTTATATATTAAATTTGCAAGCAGCAACACAACACCCAGTGCAAATCTATATATATACATTATTATATATAATATATGTACACGCATCTGTATATCTCTAATCTATATATATATATATATATATATATCATTTATAAAAGAACGGTAGAACCTGATATTAATTTCCAAGCGGCAACACAACCTCACAGTCTGGACTTGCAAGTGCAACAGCCAACACCGACACGCACCAACAGGTTCGACCTCTACCCTCTAGAACACTATCTATTATGCTCAGATGATTTTCTAGAACTCAAATATATCATTTAACTCTAAAAAGCCATGGAATTCACAATGCGTATAATGAAGTTTGAAATCACAACAAAAGCTTAGAGTTAGAAGTTAGAATAATACAAAAGTCATGGATATCAGTATATGTCAACAGACTCAACAATCAACACCCACCCAACACACAATGTCAAAGACTTCAACAATACAAAAGCCAAAATATACGCAACATCCACTGCAAGTTTGCTGTCTCAATTCTCATGTCTGCGTACAACCACTTATATTATGGAGTCGCACGGCATAAACCATTGGTCGGTCCATTGGACTAATGGTCTTGAACTTAAAGTTTACAAACTGCTCTCAAAATGTAACTATCCATTAGTTTTCAACTTGTATTTCAGCAAGACAGCTGTAAATTCATCTAAAAAGAAACTGTCAGTCTGTGTAGCTGGGGGGGCTGATTTCTACTAACCTATATACTTAATAAAGTTTTTAAACAAATTTGGGGGAGTGGTAGCCCCCCCCCCCCCCCCCCCCCCCACAAAAGGAACCACCTAGTTCCGCCCCTGAAGAAGAGGCCTAGATAGTTGGGGTATTTAGTTTTATGTTTTTAGTTCGTAAGTTATTTTGTTAAGCACATAACTTTGAACATATTTTTAATAAGAGCTTTGAAAATCTTTCTATTAGATTTTTGATATTTTAATAAAGACAATTTTGGTTATTTAAACTTATGGAATCATTTATATTGAGCTTCTAAATAATGTATTTTAATTGATAATAGCATCCGAATCCTTTTAATTTCTCTAACAACATTATTCTTAATCCCATGGAAACAGCCTGTTACACAATAATTATTGTTACTTCAATAGTTATGGGTGCAATGTTAATGAGTTTGAAACAAAAAATTACCATAATTTTCATGAGACTTAATGGTATAGCAAGACCATAATTACAGTCATAGATTTGATATTTTAGGAATTAATGAGATAAGATAGCAAATGGGAAGGTGGGAACGCCACATATTTGGGCTTAATCCTACTGTAATAGATATGCTGCAATCCATTCATATCGAAATTCAAGCTGAAGTTTAAGGATGAGGAGATACGATTTTAAGGCCTTCATATTGTATAGTTGTACAAGTTTAAATTACATTGTTTAAATGTTGTTGATATTTAGCAAATCAGTCGTAAATATTTTTAAGTATACAACATCTATGCCACAAGCAAACCAAGTGAAAATAATATAATTCCTTCAAACACTTTTCAAAATCTATTCTCAACATGGTATCAGATTAACCGTAAAAGATCAATGTCTAAGCCATGTCTTCTTCATCCCCAATTTCGTCTACCATCACAAATAACCAAAACTCTCCATCTCCCTCTATTATCACTATGTCAAATATGGTGACTATCAAACTAAGTCCTGACAATTACATTCTTTGTAAGGCACAAATGGTGCCTAGATTCCAACATATGCATCTCACCTCCAACTGGTTCTATTGATTTGTAATCTAACCATACTTCTACTAGAATTGCTACACTTTGTTTATCTTCCTTTGCAGGTTCAGATAATGGTATCAATGGATTCACTACCACTAATTAGATCCAAGTAACAGAATTTTCTTCGGCTTTGCCTACAAGTGACACTACTTCTCCTCATGTGTCCAATAACTATCCTATGACGACAAGGTCCAAGAATAATTTTCACAAGCCTCACAAACAATCTGATGATTATGTCAGGCATCCCCTACCTCATGCTTTGATAGTCGAAAGCTCTCCCACAACCAAGGAGCCTAGCTGTTATACTGAAGCATTAAAATCTCTTATTTGGCGTGAGGCTATGAACAAAAAATTCAATACTTTGCTTCAAAATGGTACTTGATCACTAGTCCCATACTCACCAGGTAAAAATAACATGGGTTACCGCTAGGTTTATCGTATCAAAAGAAAAGACGATGAGACTATAGAACGCCACAAAGCTCACCTAGTTGCCAAAGGCTTTCATCAACATGAGGGAGTTGATTTTTTCGAAACCTTTAGCCCTGTTATTAAGCATGCAACTATTCGATTGATCCTTTCAATTGTAGTTACTCATGATTGGCCTATTCAATAAATTGATGTGCAAAATTCATTTTTCCATGGTGATCTCCATGAAGAAGTGTTTATGACACAACTATAAGGTTATATTCATCCTCAATTTCTCAACTATGCTTGTAAGTTGCATAAGTCTTTATATGGTTTGCGGCAAACTCTAAGAGCTTGATTTTCAAAACTCTCTGACAAGTTTAAGTCCTTCCATTTTCATGAAAGCAAAGCTGACACTTCATTGTTTGCTCTTCAAACCAAAATAGCAACTATTTATGTTTTAATTTATGTGGATAACATTTTAATTACTGGATAAAGTTCAGCTCTTATCAACAAAGTAATTCATAGTCTAAAGAATGATTTTGCTGTCAAAAGAGTTGGGGTTAACTTTTGCCTCAGTATAGAAGCACTTTGATGCAGTGATGGCCTTTATCTTACACAAAGAAACTATATTGTTGACTTGCTCAAGAAAAGTAACATGACTCAAGCCAAACCATGCAACAGCCCAATGGCCTCAACCTGCCATCTCACTTCCACTAATGGGCACCCTTGCATCGATGCCAATCTATACCGAAGTATTGTTGAAAATATGTAATACCTTACCTTCACACGACCTGACTTGACATTTGCAGTTCAAAAAGTTAGCAAGTTCATTCATAATCATCTTGAATCACATTGGCAAGTTGTAAAGTGAATTATTCGATATCTTAAACATTCGGTCTCAATAGGCTTACTCAAATCTAAAGATGTAAACTATGAGTTCCTAGCATTCTTTGACTTTGAATTGGGCATTCGACTATGATGATAGAAGATTTATGGGAGCTTATTGCATCTATCAAGGTCTCAACTTGATCTTCTGGAGTAGTAAACAACAACCAATGGTGGCTTGAAACAATACAGAAGTTGAGTACAAGGCACTGATCAACACTGCAACTGAGATAATGTGGCTAAAACCCCTCCTCTTTGAATTTGGCATCTTTGTCAAGCAGCCAACTGTTCTTTGCTGTGACAATATCGGTGCCACATATCTCACATCGAATCCAGTGTTTCATACAAGAACAAAACACATTGAGATCAACTTTCACTTCGTCTAAGATCAAGTCTACCGTAAAGAATTCAAAGTTCAATCTGTGTCAAGCCGTGATCAGTTAACTGATGCACTAACGAAACCCTTGCCACCAAAGCAATTTCAAACTATCAATCTGAATGTTCGTGATCCACCTTTCAGATTGAGAGGGCGTATAGAAGATCAAGTAACTTCAAAAGAGATAGCCCCTAATGATCAAGGAGATGATCTTGCCGAAAATCATGAAGAATGATCCTGTTGTAACAAATATGCTGTAATCCATTCATACCGAAATTCAAGCTAAAGTTTAAGGATGAGGAGATACGATTCTAAGGCCTTGATATTGTATAGTTGTACAAGTTTAAATTACATTGTTTAAATGTTGCTGATATTTAGCAAATCAGTTGTAAATATGTTCATATGTATTGCATGTATGCCACGAGCAAACCAAGAGAAAATAATAGAATTCCTTCAAATACTTTTCAAACTATATTTCTCAACACAGGCATTTTATTGAGTACTGTAAAATCACCAATGAAGAATCAAGGCAAGAAATAAGGCTAAGAAGATATAAGGGAAGTTGACTACGTACATGAAGGAAACTGTTTTATAAGATAATGGTTTTATAAGGCAAGTGTGATTCAATTACTCTAAGTAAATGGGCATATATAAAGGGAGAATCACATCAGATTTGGGCTAGTCAAAAAATCTCCTCTAGTCAGAAAGATGGTTTCTCCTACAACCTCATATTTCAAATTTCCTCTATTATATTACGTTATTAATAGAATATGCCAACCCATTAGAGATTATAAAATCACCATCACAGTGGATTTTGCTAGCAAGATTCGTGGATGTAGTATTCTACGCCTAACCACATAAATCTAAAGGTCTCTCTTTAATTATAATTTATGCATTTATTTTTTGTTTATGTCTTTGGATGAATGTTCAAGGAACATATTGAAGTTCAAACCACAATTGTGAGCTTTTTGATTTGATCGTGTCCTGAATCGCTTCCATAGGTCAAGAATGACTATTTCCTCCCATTTTGGCATGTTTTGCAAATTTACGCATTAATACATCTCATGAATACATAATGTTTTGATAAAAAATTTCCAATTTATTAGATATGTTATGATATATTTTCATGAATTTGTAAGGGTACTAAAAGAATCGGTCACGATATGATATATTGGTTCTCCTTATCATTTTCATGATATAAGAATCAACTTACTAGTTATATCATTTGCAACTGCTTGCTTAAGACAAGAAGGGAAGAGAAAAAAAAGAAAAAAAAGTGTTGAATCTGACTAGCCAGATTTCTTTTACAAGGCAGTGTCATTTGAGTTGACATTAGGTTTGCTGCAAGACTTCTTGACCAAAATTTGTCAAAAATTCTAGAAAATATTTAATTTAGAATAAAAATGATAAAAATTAAATTACAAATTAACTAGCATAAAATTTCATGTATTAAAATAGTAATATGCAATACACTAGTAATAATTTCCATATTTTTATGGCTTAATGTAATTCATGTACTATTGTCTTCCAATAATTCAAATGTCATGTTATCTTTTACGTCCATGCATCCATGAGCGGGATGCTGCATCAAGAACGGGAATGGCCCTACCATATTTAGAGCTGCAAACGAATAGAACCGCTTGTGAACAATTCGAGCTCGACTCGTATAAACTCAACTCGGACTCGGTTCATTTAATAAATGAGATGTTCGTGAATAATAATATTGGTTCGAATATTAAATGAGCAAAACTCGTATAATCTCGACTCGATTCGATTTAGGCTCGTGAAGAATATTGGTATAAACTCGATCTGACTCGTTTTGAGCTCGTCACAATACTCGTAATATTTATATATATATATATATTTACATATATACTTACATATATTGTTTTATTATATATATTTTATGTGTTATATATATTATTTTTTATATTTTGTGTAAGTAATATATATTGTTACTTTAAGTTTATATATAAGTAACATCTTTTATTATTTTACAATAATAATGTATTAAGTTCATAAAATAATTATTGAGTCAAATATAAAATGTTTACAAAAATAAGTAACTTTAATTGATTGCGACACTTTCTTAACTAATTTTATTTTGATTATTTGGCCATATGTAATATTATGACAAGGACAATTGAATACTTTAATATTAAATTAATAACTTTATTATGTAATTTTTTAAATGATTTTAATGTATTAGGCATTCTTGATGCCATATGTATTGGAAAGTGACAACAACTCAATGTTTCATTGATATTTGATAGGCTTATATTATAGTATGTGTATGTAGCTTATATCAAGTGAAACATAAAGCACCTCACACATGTATATATAAAGCAGTTTTAGGGTTACAACTTACATCTGTACGGCTAGAGTTTTTATTTTTTTGATTCATTTGGGAGAGGGGGATTCAAACTTCATACGGACCATATAACCTCCATTTTGAAAAGTTGGAGTTCTGCTAATTAGGCATAAATACTTATAATGTAATAATATAAGCCTATTTTTCAGGTAATTTTCATGGCATTTTATAACAACTTATTTGTTAGTAGTTACTACCTTCTGTCTCTTAATATCTCGATTCTTTTTGCTCCGCTTTTAATTTTTATTTATTTATTTCACTATTAGTAGTGACTAGTAATAAAAATATTTCATTTTTTAATTTTTTTCTTAATGATTAAATCCGGATCCGATTAAATAAACCAGGTCCTGAATTTAAAATCCAGAGTCCGGATTTATATATTGCGAAAAAATCTCATCAGCTAATATTGGGCTTGTATATACTGAATCGTAACAATGAACTGGAAAAATCCTAGATGCATCATATCTCGCCTCCCTCTCTCTCTTTCTCTCTCTCTCACCAATGGAGTCCGTTGGCCGTAACAACGACGACGAGGTACCACCCCTCACACTTTCATAGAACCTCTGCAGATCTTTCTCTCTCGCTCTCCAATGGAGTCTGCTATTCATAACAACGATGACGACAAGGTAGCTATCTTCACCTTCAACGAAGCACTAGGCCACCGTCTCTTTCGCATATCAATAAGCCTCTTACTTTCTCTCTTCCTTCAGGCATTTATAAACATGGTTCTCTTAGATCTGCTCCTTTTTCTCTAACATGGGTCATTTTTTCACTACGGATATGCCCAAATCTTGAGTTCCATTGTCTGTGTGTGTTTCCGACATCACAGATCTTCTCTTTCCCGACCACGACCTCGCAACCTCTCCTTGTTCTCGTATGGCTGGGTATGGAACTCTCTCTCTTTTTTGTGTGTTTGGGTATGGGTCATTTTTTTAATTCTTTCGTGTATATATTTACAATGTAAAGGATCTATGATGGGAGACAAACAATAGAAGCAAAGACATCATGTATCTTGGGTCATTCATCAATTATAACCCAAAAAAGAAAAAGAAAAAGAAAAATGAGTATTATAGAAAATAAAGGAAGGAAGAAACAAACGAGAGAATAAGTTGGGTCATCATGTTAACTACATATAGGAGTGTGTTTGTGTATGTAAACATATAATAGCCTGTATTTTATTTTATTTGTTGCCCACTTGTTCAATGAAAACTTATAAACTGAAATATTATAACATGTAAAAAATCCTTTATAGCAGAGTAGGAGTTTTTTTTTTTACTTCTTTCATGTGCTTTTTGTGTGTTTTTTTTAATGTATTGATGAATTTTTATATATTTGGAACCTTGACAGTGGAAATTTTAACATTAAGTTGAACAATAACCAAAAAACAATTCTTGGCTAAATTGTAGAATTCACTTGATTTGGAGATGGCATGCATGTTTAAATTTCCTTACTTTTCTCATTACTATAGTAAAGTATCCTAGATGTGTAATAGAACATATTAAACTTACATCATTTTACTAATTGGGCTCTTGCAACAATAAAGGCTAGTTTGAGTAAAAAAGAATTGAGGTAGTTCAATGTACAAGTTTGGAACCAGATTATGGCTGCATTCCTCCAACTATTTAATAATGATGATAGATTAAGCATTTTATAAACCATCAATTAGAGAATAGAGTGGAAGAACTCACTCAGATTTATTTCAAAAGTTTTGTGACTAGAGGATTGATGAGGGTTTGATAAAATCTACACATATGCTTTGTTTTCTGAGTCTGTTCAACTTCATTTTCGTGCAATTTCTATATCAAGTTTGAGTTAAAAAAAATAACTATTTTAGATTGCTTCATAGGATTCCAATTGATGTATGTACTAATGCCATTGAATGATACTGTGCTATGAGTCGATAGTTTTTTAAAAATGAATTATCTCATTTTCTAGGTCCGGAACCTGCTTGAACAATCCTACAGAAGACACGGGAATTGGTTGGCATCGCTTACTCGATTGTGTAGATTCCGAGCAGGTCTGAGTCACTCTTACCTTATCCTTTTACTTTCTCGCTTTCACTTCATTTATTTTGTTGGGCATTCTCTTACCGTGTGAATTTCTAGTTATGTTTTTGCTTCGTTAATTCTTTTGTTAGATTTTTTATATGTGTTTCCTTTAAATATTTAGTTCTTCTCTTTTGAATAATTTATAGATGGTGCTTTGTTTCATGGTGTAATACAGTAATAATAATATCATTTTCCATTACCATCTAGAACTCGTCTTAAATGAGAACTTGTTTTAACTAATTTTTCTCTTTCACTTTCTAGAGAGAAGAACCAACTTATGAGGAGACTGCCTTGACAGGAATCAAGTGGCAAGTTATATTTTTTTGCATTTTGGTATAATGCTATTTATTTTTAAATTGTTATTTTGTTATATCATGTTGCTAATTATATAGTGTGTATTTTACATTATAGGTTGATGGTGATTGGCATATGACTGGTTTTTAATCTTTTTTTTTTTGTGAATTGATTTACTAGAAATACTATAAGGAACAATGATAGGATATGTTGTTTAAGACAAAAATTGTAATTATTTTTGTGGACCAAACTTATTGACTCATTGAAGGTTGGAGGCTTGGAGCAGTCCAACTAAACAAGGTTGGGAATTTGGGATTTTTTTTAAGTTTAGATCTAGGTATTTTCATTACTTGAATATTTGACTTGAATTCAACCCTAGTTTTTTGTAAAAGTATAATGGTGCTGAATGGATAAATATGGATAATTATAAGAAGATTTTTTTGTAGTGTTTCTTTTTGTACCTGGTGCTTAAAGAAATGTTATTTACTATTTACTTATGTTGTTTACTCTATGGATGTCATTTGGATTATATATGATCGCCAAGGGTAAGTGGAGAAGAATGCAAGTTATTTGAAGTTTGATAGATATTTGTAAACAAGGGTAAGTGGGCTTGTTTTTGGTTACTTTGTCCAATTTTTTATTAGATTTCTGAATGTGCGTCATGGAAGCTTTAATGTTGTTCTATCAATCTACCATTTCCCTTTGTGATAATTTTTGGCTTATTATTATTGAAAAGGTCTAAAGCTACTAAGCACTAAGTCATTGAATTGTGTTATATTTGTAATGGGCTATATTTGTAAGTTTGAATTTAGCTATATTTGTAATGAGCCGTAAGCTTTTGAAGCTACTCAATTTATTCTTTTTGTAAGTTTGTTAGAAATTGTAATTGTAATTAGTGATTTACTATTTGAAATTATAATTTATTATTTTTATTATTTTTTTAAGTTTGCTGAAAATTGTAATTGTAATCAGTGATCTATCATTTGAAATTGTAATTTATTGTGATATGATATCTTAGATGTTGGAATTATTATTTTATTTTTACCTATTTGTAAGTTGTAAATTAAATTTGTAATTATATTGTGGTATGTGATGAATCAATGATTTATGTCTAGTAAGCATTAAGAGCTCAATTTAATATATCTTATCACAAATCTAATTAAAATTGATTAAGAGAAATAATCTCAATTATTCATAAAAAAAAAAATTATTTTTGTACTTCAGCCAACCAAAAAAAAAAATATATGGATAAAATTTAGACGAGCTCGAATCGAGCTACTTGAGCTCATATCAACTCGAGTATTTTTTGTACTCGAGTTTGAATTGAGTTCGATTATAATTTACATTAGACGAGTCGAGTTCAATTAGAAATTCTCAATATTTTTCGAGTTCGAATCGAGTTCAAATAAATATATATGCTAAACAAGCTCTGGACCCCTTATTCAAATTCCATTCGATTCATTTCGGTTCAATTCGTTTGTCGTCCTAACCATAGTTATTGTTGCCAATTACACTTTTCGCAATTAATTGATTGATGACACGTATACCTATACTGATTAAATGCAATATATTGCATCGTACTTTTTATTTTTAGATTCTACTTTTGGTTGGTGACTTATCAATATATACTTTATAGTGCTTGTAGGGTACTAAAATTTATGATTCCTCCAATTATATGTATGATTCCTGCAAATATTATATCTTTGTTAAATTATTGGCTGTCTCTTTAATTTTTAATAAATAATTTGGTAGTTTATCCACTAGAAGTTCGGTTATTTTTTATATGGTAATAATTTGGAGCTAGCATGACCTGAATCATGACTCTATTTACTTTAATAGAAATTGTAAAAATATTTTAATTAAGTTATTAAGTTTTTCTTTTTGTTTTTTTGTTTTTTTGCAGATAAGATAAGCTAAATTAAGATTAAAATTAAAAGTTGAAAAAATATTATTAGCATATTTTTAATATGATTTTTATTTTTAAATTTAAAAATGTTGAATTATTTATTTATTTTATATGAGAATTTGAAAAAACTATAATAATTAAATAAAATGAAATAAGTTAAGAGTAGTTATTAAAACAAACGAGGCAATGTATATTAATTTGATCTTTAATTAGTCGCGGGGTGTTTGCTCTGGCCTGTTTGGTTTAATCATCACGCACACACTTGATTTTCTGGACAATGTAAAAGCAAAAATGCTTTTATTCAAACATATAGATCTTAAATACTACATTTTATTCGAACTGACTTTTACTTTCATGATGACAAGATAAAAGCACACAAGCTAAAAACATAATTCTCAGATGCAGGATCAAGTAATTAAGGAAGGATAACTATATATAATATTGTATTTCATAAGTAGTGCTAGTACTGCTTCAGTTCTTCATGATGTTGTACGTAGTCTTGACTCATATAGGGGCTAAATGCTTCTGAAAACCAGCTCTTCTTCCTCCAACAATTCCATCCCATTTCCTGGCAGATTTCATCGCTGTGATTGATACTAAAGGTAGAAATACAATTCCTCTTATAGAACCTGGTTATCTTCTTTGAGATTTCTATCTCTTTTGTTGTCTGTTCAATCATCTCTTCCTCACTAGGAAGCTTAAATTTGTTATCCAAAAGGCGACCTAGCCATATGGACCGCAGCTCCGAGGAGTGAAGGTTTGCAACACTCTCAAGGTAACCAACAAAAGCCATGTTTGGAATCAATGGATGGATTGTGCCCCTGCAGTAACATGGAAAAGCCATACATGATGACAACAAACTTTAGGGAGAAACGTCTCTTCATAAAGTTCTTATCCATCCTTGAGGGCTTTAATTAGTGGGAGATAGATCAATTAATATAAATACGTAAAGTAAGTCCCGAACAACGAAATATTTATACGAACAACAGTAAATTATATTGTTAGACCAACTTCAAATATCTGTCTCAATAACAATTAGAACCCTCATGTTTGGACAAGAGATTAAGAAAAGTTTTTCCAGATTTTAGCACCATATAAATCCTTTGTAAATTACCTGTATAAGGGCATGATGCCAGAAGGATATTCTAGCAAACTACGGAAAGGCTCAGGTAAGATGGCTTTGAGTTTTTTCTTGCCGTCATAACCAGTTGCAAAAATCACAACATCAGCCTCCACTTTAGTGTTATCGTCGAATTCAATTCCTTCCTTGGAGAACCACCACTTTGAGGCCCTTTTGAAGATAATTTTTCCCTTATCAGCCTCAGAGAAGAAATTCTCTGGCATGATAGCCATCTGACAAGATGCATAGTCTTCCTCGAAAGGGTGGTCTGGTTTTAGTCCATACTTCTGCAGAGGTTGTTTCCACAGCAGATAAGACTCGATGAACTTCGAAATTCCACGCCTCTGTCGAAAGTCATTGGGTATATATTAAACTTCTTAACAGGATCAGCTCTCTACCCATCTTTCAGAAAATATATGTAAGTCAAGTTGCAGTCATGAATGTAAAAATGTAATATTATCACTTTGAAAGGAGGTTATAAATTATGGAATTCATACAAAAAAAAATTAATTTTTTGGTAGTAATTTTTTTTTTTTTTTTAAATAACTATATGGTACTTGTATATTTCATGCAGATTGTATGTAACATTATTCATATATATATATATATATATATATAATTTATTCCCGTAAAAAGATATTACATTTACACATTAGCCGCAGAAGAAATATTGATGAATTTACCATTGGAGAAAAAAGAAGGCAAAGAAGGGTTCTGAGAATGCTTTGATTAGGTCTTTCATGGAGAAACTGAGAAGATCTTGTTGAGTAGAACAAAAAAAATGGCAAACCCCAAATCCAGTAATCGGGAACTGTCCAGTGCAAGGTCCTTATCACCAAGGTACATGGTTGTCCTTCCGGTCCTTCAAAACATTAAGACAACAGTACTGCCATTTCAATATTACATATACAGGTCATATAAAAACTACATGATAAGCAATAATATTCCGCTTGCACATTATCTTATAAGTAATCGTGCAAAGTGGGGAAAAATATATAGAGTCAAATTATAAAAAGCTTTGGCCGGTTTCCCTCTTCAGCAGGTGGACTAATTTTCAGATCAGCATTTCTGTCCATTAATTTAGTAAAGAAAAAAAAAATGAACTGTATATTCTATGGAAAAATACCTTAAATATTTTAAATAATTAAAAAAAAACTGTATTTATGTTTGGTTCTTATTTTTAACTTTGTAATTTATTGTTATTTAATTTATCATATATTTTCTATTTTTGTGTTTTATAAATAATTTTAGATTTTTGGAAACCCTTTATATATATATATATAATTTTTTCATGTTTGTTGATGGCTTGGAGGTGGCCGTAAGCTACCATGCACATATAATCTTTTAAATGACTGCCACACATAACATTCTTTGCTATATTGGTAATTATCCCATAGCAAACACATGATGATTTGGATAAAAACCTGAAAACATTCTTTGCTATATTTGATATTCTGAGTTCTGAAGATCATTTTCCAAGATTGACCTAATTAATATGGGGAGCAGACTTTTTTCTTTTGTTTCATGAATTGGTACTGTCGTTGAAGTAGTTGACTCTCCCTTTTGACATTAATTTTATGCGCGTGTTTAGTTTTACACATGTACATGACGAATAACAATTAATGATGAGTAAAGTCAAGTTCAGCGCTAACGTCGTTGAATATGTTGAAATGAAATCATTAAAAAGCAGTAAATTAATACTATTCGCATGTCAAACTCATCATAAATTAATGTATGAAACCAAAACCAGGCAAATTTGAAAGCCATGCAGATATAACGTTAAAGTTCAGAACTACGACCCATGCACACATTAATTCATGCATACCCATGGTCCAAACCGATTTCATGATCCAAAGAGGAAAATAGCCGAATAAAAAACTGAAGGGCATGTTACAGTACTCAGCAGCATCTGTATTTTGTCTTGGAAGTTGGAAACTAAACCCAAAAACAAAACAAAAAAAGAAGAAAGAAAAGTCACGATTTAAACAAAATTAATTCAAAGTTTTGTTTTCCTAGCTTCAATTCCAACTATATGATACATGACATGTACCTACAAGGAATTAAAATTATATATTTATCGTTTATATCTTACAATTAATATGGTAGAATTAAAGTTGATTTGTGATAAAAGTTTAAAAATCTAACTTTTGAATTTCTTGAATCTAGATCATATTATTTTGAGGGAAATGAAAAATAGTAAAAAAAAAAAAAAAAGGGATTGTAAACCGCGCGTTAACACTTTTTAAACCTTGGACCTTATAAATATTTACTTCTTTTTTTTTTGCTCATCTTGATTAATATATTAGATGATAGAGAAATAAGCATTACCTTGGTTCGCCTCTGCGCACTCAAGTGCAAGATCAATCGCTGATTTCTTGTAGCCAATGACTACAACCTTCTTCCCTCCTAAGAGAGTTGATGTAGATTCCTTGTCAAGTTTGGAGTAATCAATGGAATGCAATACCCGGCCCTGGAATATCTCTGGGCCTTTGTTCTGGGGAAATTCTGGGATTTTAGGTATATCCCCATACTTTCCAATGCAAACCACGATGAACTCGAATGCGTACCACTGAATTTATATTGACCCAAATAAAGAAACTCAATGAACCAAGAAAATAAAGTGGGTTAAATGCAAACATAACTATACATAATATATATATATATATATATATATATATACACACACACACACACACATAAACAAGGAGCATCAAAGGATCACAGAAAACTCATACACTTCTATGATATTATTATCAAGATGCCAAGACACATCCATCTTTGCCTTGAGGAATTATAAGAAAAATCGTATTGCTAGTTATTACTCGTTCGACGTCATTATTTTTACTTCTTTTCTTAAATTATTTTTGAAGAAAAGAAAAAATTAAGTTGAGGACCTGAACAGCTTTTGAATTATTGATTTGCACCGCAACCTCCCAAACAGGGTGTCCTGGCAAAAGGCTGCCTGGTTTCTTACTCATGAAATCGGTGGCGGCTTCCGCCGCGCCGGAGTCATGATCAGAACCAAGAAACTTAATCTCCATCACCTTTGAGTTAAACCTCACAAACTTGAGCAAATCAAAGTGCTGAGCATAGGAGTACAAATATTCTATAATCTCAGTATGAGATGGGAAACTGGCGTTATTCCTTTCCGGCCAAGGGAAGTCGGAAAACTCATAATCAGAGCGACGGGACTGAAGCTTTGTGGAAGTGTAGGAACAATGTTTCCAGACCCCTCCAATGGAGTCTGAGGCTTCGAAAACAATGGGGTTGTGACGGGAAACTTGTTTAGCAGCTGCTAAGCCGCTAACGCCAGCTCCGATTATGGCAATTTTAGAGACTATAGGAGCCATAGTACCAATTATAACTTGATCAAATGTATGTGTATGGGCTTGAGCCAGCGTGGGAATCATTCGTGAAGTTGGATTGGCATTTATAGAGGTCCAGTACTCACGTACGTACTGGTCATTCTGGGAGCTCGCCATACAGCCATACAGTACGGTACAATGGAATCATACTTTTTGAATTAATTATCATTTGTGAAAATATAGCGGCAGTCCTCATAGCTACAGTGCATGTGCACCGTAGCTGTTCTTAGCACAGCTCTTAGCATTTACCTGTCGTGTTTAATTTATTCCCATAATATTTATGTTTAATTATTTCTGTATTCAGGGACCATATATATCATCACGTGTACGCATATACGTACACAGTAAAACTTGGGATGCTCATATACATTAATGTGACAGTAAATTTTAGGATAGTATAATTCCTTAATTATATTTAAGAGCTTATAATTCGTGCAATGTAATTATTATGTAGATTGTATATGAGAGAGATTTAGAAAGAAATAGAATTTTATAGTGAAACAATCCGAAATAATTTATAGTATGCTTTATTTTGATGAAACAATATAAATGTTAAAATAGTATTTTTAGATGGAGTCTTAAACCGGTAAATACATTTATATGTAATAAAAGAAATAAAATAATAAAAATAATAAAAATTCATAAAGAAATATTACTTTTAAAAGAATTATCGTTCCATAAACATAATATTTTAAAATTTTATTTTTTATTTTAATTATTGTCAATAATAATTAAAAAATTCGACTTTATATAATTATTTTAAGTAGAATGACACATTAAAGTCATATAATTCGACTTTATATAGAATAAATATTTATATATAAAAAAATAACAATGATGCTGAACAATTGAAAATTATCAAAAAATAATTATACATAGTTATTTTTTCATACTTTTTATATATTTCGTGAATATGAATAGTTGCATTATTTTATATTATAAAATCATTATTTTGATCAAGGATTCTGACGATGTATTAAACAAATAGAAAATAAAAAGCTATGCAGTTATATACCGACGGTTCAAAGTGAAAATAATAATAATAATATAAAAAAAGTGTGCAAATATATAACAGTACAATATCTACTACTAAAAAAATATACAAAAATAAGTGCTTGTAAAAATTATATAGTCCAGCTATTTCTGCGCAATTCAATCCATCGACAAATCTATAAGTACATTAGTGTAGAGGGGCAGAATAGGTTTAGTTAAGCATCGAGAAATGATAGATAGAATATAAAGTTATAAGTGACATGTAGTTATTTTTTTAAAAAATATATATATATATATATAAGATTAACATAAAAAATAAAATAAAATAAAAATTTAAATAACTGTATATCATTCATAATTTTATAGCATTATTTTAAAACATGTAGCCCATTCTCCCAAGCAATCAATGCGTTCCTTTACAGAGTCATGGAAACAAGTGACGTCAGCATTGACCTTTTGGCTCTGTCACCAACCAAATAGGGTTGTTGAGTGTTAATACCTAGGCACTAGCCAGTGATCATATCCATCCTAGCCATAAATTTTTTTTTTTTTTATCTTTCTTTGACAAAATTGTAGATAAGAACCAGCAATAATTTTTTTTTTTTAAATTAAAAAATGAGATAGATTAAGATAAATTTAATTTATTTTTTAATATTATTATTAATTTAAAGTTTAAAAAATATATATTAAAATTTTAAAAAAATATCTTAAAATTTAAAAAAATTATGTAAAAATTTATGTTTTATATAAAAAATTATAAAAATATAATAATAAAATAAAGATAAATTAAGATGAGTTAAACTCATCTTATTATCAAACCGAACCTTAATAAATGAGTACTAGGTGTGAATCTGATTTATGCTCATACTATTTATATACATAATATTTTTACTGTTTATATAAATAATATTTATGTGAGTAAAGTACGCACAAACCAAATAACATTTAGATTTTTTCTTTAATTCAAATTCATTCTTTTGATTATAATTTATATAATTTAGTTAAGGAATTCATATTAGTTTAACTAAAGGCCTGTTAGTATTTGTGAATGGGTTCATCTCAAATTTATTATTATATTTTTTTATAAAATAAAAATCTTAATACAATTTTTTCAAATCTTAATACAGTTTTTTTAATTTTCAATACAAATTTTTTAAATCCTAAAATAATAATAATATTAAAAAATAAATTCATCACAGCTCGTCACAACTTATCTTATCTTATATTCGAAACCAAATGGAACCTAAGAGCACTTTCAATTTTTCTTTAAAATTATATTTTTTACATAACTTCCCAAAAAATTTGATCGTATTTAATCAAAAGCTATTAAAAAAATTGTAGAAAAAAGTCAAAAAGTACACTTTATTTTTAAAAGTTGTCTTGAAATTTAACTTTACTATTCATTTTTTTAGAATAAAGTGTACTTTTTAACTTTTTTCTACAATTTTTTTAATAACTTTTGATTAAATATGACTAAATTTTATTAGAAGTTGTGCAAAACGTACCATTTAAAAAAAAATTAACTATTCTATTGAAAGTTCTCAAAAATCAAAATGAAAATAATAATATAATATTATATATTTTAATGTAAAAAATATTTTTTTTTAAATCTTACAAATATACTTGATATATTAATTTTAATACAATTACAAATTAATTTGACAACATGAGGAAGTAATTTTTTTTTTAATTTTAATTTATTTTAGGTCGAGAAACTAAGCCAATGACGTGTAAAAAATTAAAGAACTTTAATTGAAAACAATTTATAATAATAAGACCTTAATGAAAAAAAAAACAATTAAAATTGCAGCATATTCAACAAATGAAAATAACAGTACATTTGAACAATATTCCAAAACCCATCTCAAAATACATTAACATTTCAGCCAACCCGCATCCTAAAACCCACCAACATTCATTGGGAGGTGTAATTTTATAATAAAAATAATGGTTGAAAGATAAATATAACTCGTTATAGATGGAGATAAGATGGACTTACTGTAGATAAAAGTTTTAATTATTTTATTTTAGAATATTGATATTAGATTAATTAAAAAAAATTAAAATATAAGTTTGTATACGTATAAAAAAAAATTGTCACATTTAATTAAAAATAAAAAGAAAAAAGTAGAAGAAATAAATAAAAATACTTTTTATCTTTAAAAATAAATAATAATTTAATTAATATGACAAAGAAAATTAATATATGTACAAATTTATATTTTAAAAAAACAAATTTAACTAATCTAATATCAATACTCTTAACCGTACCAATGCAGCGGATTTAAAGACCACAAAGTCCATATTTTGGCTTGTCAAGAGTTATTGTTAGGCCGATGCGAATACTCTAATAATATTAATAAAAAACTAAGGTACAGAGAGTTCAAATAATCCTAACCCTCCTAGTCATCAATTCTAATATTCTTTATCACTTCTATATGTTTTTTTTCCTTCCTCCTTATCATTTCTATTTAATTAGAAGGGGAGTTTTATTTTTATTTTATAACAATATATGATACGTTGCAATGCAAGAGAGATAGACTTGTATATAGGAACAACAAATTTGATTATAATCAGTATTTAGGTCTCATTTTAAGATAAATCTGATGAGATAAAACAAAATAAATAATTTATAAATAATATTAAAATAGTATATGCATAAATAAAAGTATAATAATTTCAATTAAGATATTTTATAAAATTTTAATAATTGAAAGAGAAAATTTTGAATTAAAATATTATAAAGTTAAAAAAAATTAAAATATTATTTTTATTTTGAGATTTGAAAAAATTAACTTTTCTTTTTCGAAAGTTTTGAAAGAAAAGTTAATTTTAATCTTTTTTTTTTTTAACTTTATAAAAAGTTAAAAAAATAAGATTTTAATCTTATTTTTTTTAACTTTATAAAAATTAAAAAAAGTAAATCTCATCTCTTTGATCAACATTCAGACGGAGCCTACTCCCTTTTGTGGTTGGTTTTTCAACTTCAAATATCAAGTATGTGATGATACGAAAAAAGAAAATAATTACTTTCATATATATATATATATATATATAATATTTAATTAACGAAAGTTACTTAAAATATGTCATAGAGATAATAGAATTTAGGATAAAGCACAATATTTTTTAAATGAAATTAAAGACACTAAAACTAACAAGATTAACTAATAATCATGCATATAGTTTGCCATAATTAAGGAAATCAATCTATATATCTTGCCATTAGAGAACTTAGCTTGTTTTGTATGAAAGCAAATGACTAAGTATGTAGATGCATGATCAACACATGCTATAAAAAAATTGTTTATTTATAATCAGTTAAATTTAATAAATTAATTATTTACAATTAAAATTAATCATAGATATTTTTTTTTATCACAATTAGTTGATCATAATTTTTTTTTTTTTTTTTTATAATGGTACGTACAGTACACACATTTATATAGTCATTTATACGTATTGGTTGAAGATATTGGTTGAGGAGGCGGGGGATCAGTCGGACTTAATTATAAGATCAAAGATTCAAACTCATGCAAGCATGAAATATCTCTCGCTTTCATGAAAGACTGGCTTTTTTTTTTTTTTTTTTTTTTTGAAATGGACTGGCTTTAATAATTGGCCTTACTTTTGGGAAACTCGTGATGCAGAAAGTAATTAAGCTGCATCCAAGAATAAACGAAGAAACTTGCACTACAAAAAAAAAATAAATTTTTGTGGTCATTTAATTATGATTAAATAATTATTTATAATTAAAATTAGTTGTAAATAATTATTTAATTATAATTAAATAATTATAAATAAATAATTTTCTTGGAGTGTTGGAGGAAAAGAAGCAGATTGGTTGACCATGACGAATGACCCACGCTTTTACCATGGGAAGGCACCAAGTTTTTATGACCAAGTCAGAATTGACAATTAAATAATCACACGCAGTAAGTACTCTGTTGACAAGTTTTTATCGAGAATAATTTCTTTTATAATCTATTATATATGAATTATATTATAATTTATATAAAAATACTTTAATTTTATGATTAAATAAAATGAATTTTTCAGATTTTTAAAATTTTTTATTTGTAAATAAAATTATTTTAATTAATTTTATTCTAAAATAAGAATTTTCTATTTATTTATTACTTAGACTCAGGAATGGAAACATCATTTAGTTTGGGAGGCTTTGGCCCCCAAAATTTTTAAAACTTGATAAAAATTAAATTTTGAAATGTATTTTTAAGAAATAAATTATATAAAAAATTAATATTTGTCTCTTTCTAAATTTTATTTTATAAATTAACCTCCTAAATTAGATTTTCTAGTTTTGCTCTTGCTTGGACTATAAAAGAGTCTAATTTTTTGGACTATATATAACATTGCCCTTTTATCGAACAAAACTCACTTAGAATTAATATTTTGAATACTATATTCGTGAGTATATCGATCAAGACATTCAACTGGAATATTTTGATATTAATATTATTTCGTATACTATTTTAGAATAATTTATATATATAATTATATATATAAATATATATAAATTATATTTTTAAATAATAGTCAATATATGTATAAATTATATATATATATAAATATATATATAAATAGTCTAATCTAAATTAAGATTAAAAAAAATAGTAAAATATAAAGAAAAAAAATCAAAATTGGATACGACTAGAATAGGTATGGCCACTACATCCAATATTTGGATCAATACAAAACATACATATTTCTATACTGATTACTATTTCAATACTGCATATACCAACCATATCAGGTAAAAACACTAGAAAAATTGCGCCTCAAACAGCCATGAGTGCTGTATATGGTTATATATATATATATATATATATATATATATAATATGCTTGTCCTGATTATTATTTATCAAACCTTAATAATTAGGTGCTGCCAGACACCAATTACTATAAATATTTTGCACCTGATGCATGTAATTAATAGATTACATTATTACCAATATCAATAGTAGATTCTCTTACACACATACACATGCATACACATATATATGCAAGACAGTTGACTCAGAATTTGATGTTTGAAAAAACGATCTATAAATGTGTGGTTGATATGAGTATAAATATATAATATATGTTTTTTTTACATAACTATATATAAATCTATAATTAAGTTAGAGTAGGATTAGCTAGGTTTATATATTAATCAATTAATTTTAATAATTATATAAATTTATAATTAATTCAAAATAACAAACGAGTAAATTAACAATTAGAAAATGTCTCACAATTCACAAAAAGTCTAACATCTCAACCAAATTAGCCAACCAACAATTTATTTAATCCAACGTCAGCACAAAAAATTAAATAATTTTTAAAAAAAAAAATAAAACAACCAAAAAGATAAACATAAGATTTTAAGAAGAGAATAAATTAAATTTAATTGGCAAGAATATATATATAACAAAGTTATACAGTACTTAAAAAAAATAACACTGACAGGTCATCCTTTTCCAATAAGTGAGACTCATATTAATATCATTATTTCTAGTCTCTACCCTTTTTTAATAATACAGTTGCATAGTGCTTACAAACAATTAAAAATATTCTTACATTCTTAACTATTAAGTATCGCCATCATTACTACAGATTGATTTATGATTTATGGAAAGAATTTAATATAATTTTTTGGGTAATATTTTAATCTAATTAGATTTGCCCACACAATAACTCTTATAATAAATACTAAAATGACAAAAAAGCTCAAAGCCTTTTAATGAAAAATATTCAAAAAATTTCTCGGATTATAAAAGATTTAGGCTTGTTTGTTTTTAGAAATAAGGTAAAATAAAAGTTACAAAAAAAATATTACTGTAAAATATTTTTTTAATATTAGTTTTGTGTTGAGATTTGAAAAAATAGTTTTGAAATTTAAAAAATTTAAATTTTTTATTATATTTTATATGAAGATTTAAAAAAATATAATTATGAATTTAAAAAGAATTTGAAATTTTTAATTTTGTTTCTCAAAATAAACCAATAAAAATTTGAAGAAGTACGAGAAAAAAAAATATTAAGATTTTAAGGTATAATTTCAATAAAAATTTGATTGTGAGTGAAGTTAAAAATTAGAATGGAAATAGATGAACAGTATTGAGATTTGTGAAGATAATTTTAGTAAAACTTTTGGGATATAATTTTTTTTTTAATAATCTGAGAGAAATTTTTTAATTATATATATATAATTATATATCTATATACTATATAATTTTTTTGAAAGAATTTTTGGGGCGGTAGTGATCTCCCAACTCTCTACCTGATTCCACCTCTGCCAGAAATGATATAAATTCGACCTTTATCTCGGGTTTAATTATCCTTCTAATCACATCGATTGATGCAATATCTGTCACACTTTAAGTAACTTTTTATTTATTTAACAATCGACTAATTATTAGGAAATATTTAATCGATTTTTGTTTGTTTATACAATTATCCTCAAACATCATGGGTTGACCGGACACGAGTGGAGATTTGTTCAATGGATCGGTGGATATTTCTGCAGTGCAATTTGGAGGGATACTGATATATCTTTTGTTTGGTAATGGCTCCAAACCACGGAGTTTTGTAACAAAAATGAGTGGACTTGCTCCGAACCAGACACCGGAAAACTGTGACACGTAATTTCTAGAAATAGATCTGTACATGCACTAGATTCCTATAATCAAGTTGTTGTCCATAACAGCATGCACCCTGACTTTCAGAACAAAAATTAAATTATCGTCTTTTTCCAGCTGGGTGTTAATTAATTTGTGTTGGACCAATCTTTCTCTCTCTCCAAATTGTATTAATTTCTAAGAGTCTGACACATATTAATTTCTATGCACGTGATGGATACAGAATTTCATAGCATGCATATTATAAGAAATTAAGTCTCGATTTAGATCAAGAGAGAGATGGATTTAAGTCAGTTTAGATTATTTTTTAATATTATTATTATTTTAAAATAAAAATATGTATATATTAAAATTAAAAAAATGTATATTAAAATTAAAAAAAATTGTATTAAAATTTATATTTTATATAGAAATTTTAAAAAAATATAATAATGTGTATTAAATTTGTAGACGAGCTCGTCTATAAATCCAAACTAGTCCTAAATTATTTATTTCTTATTAATTTTTTTAAAAAAAAATTATAATTAGAATAAATCGTAAATAATTTTTTATTATAAATAATTGATCACAAAAATTTAATTTTTTTTTATAAATATATATACATGTGATGAAAATAGTACACTCAATATGTTGATGAACACTTTGAACCATAGTTTTGAATTCCATTCCGTTCCAGTCTGAACGGTTGGAATGTTTCGTTCCAGTGTCTCAACCGGTACACTATACCTCATTGTTCCATTCCAAACCAAATTCCGTCCCTTTCCGGTCATTCCGGTCAAATTCCAACCGTTCCAGTCCAAATTCTGGCCCGTTCCGGTCACTATTCTAGTTTATATTATTTTTGTAATTTTTTTTATGTTTAAATGAATTTTTTTTTTAATTTTAATTTTAGATGGTATTTAATTAATTCTAGAATATAAAATATATTTATATATTTTATAATTTTAAATACGTCTTTTTTTAAATATTATTATTTTTTAATATTTTACCTATTTATTTATTTTTGTATCTCAACTCAAATTTATATATTTTTTTAATTATAATTATTTTATAAATTTTTAATTCTTTTAATATATATACATATACATGATACACATTTATATATATATATATATGTCTTTATTCTATTAGTTGTTAGTTTATATATATATAAATATATATTATAATATATAATTTATATCGAAACGACATACTAGAATAGACCGATACCAAAATATTTTATTTCAATACCTCAACCAAAACGATCATCGACAGAATTCAAAACTTTACTCCAAACGACTCATGAATATTGAATGGAAAGTTGAATGGTAATGTAAAGGCTTTAATATATACTGTGAATGGCAATGTAAAAGCTTTAATATATACTGTATCCTCTGCCCCCTGACTTCATGTACGTCCCCGCCTCAAAAAGCTGTTAATTGGCATGTTTCAAGAATAAATTTATAAATCAGACCTTACTTGATATATAAGTTACATAGATTGTAATTTTTTTTATTATAAATTATAAATTTATGATGTGAGTTATTATATTATATATCTTTTAAGTATACTTTTATAAAATCCATGAATAAAGGTTGCACTTCTCAATTGGCACTAGACATGAGTGAATATTGTACAGAAAAACTTAATTAATAAAATATATACAAATTGCATGTTAGAATAGTTTTATAATCTAATATTGCGCCAGTTCAGCGTTTTTATTTGAAAAAAGTTTGGTAAATTTGAGGCATATATATATATATGAAATATTATTTTTTAATAATGGACTCGGATTAATTTTTTTTTTAAAGGAGTACGTACTATATGATAAAACTTATACATTTTAAGACGGTATAATCTAGCATTATTTATTATATCTAATTCATTTTAAAATATTTCTTATTTAACTTTTTTAAAGCCGCCTACGAGATAAGCACCCAATTAGTTCGCTTCATAAAGTTGCTATATATAATAAAATGAATAATTCTATTATATTATACACTATTTACGTGTTATAATGTAATTTAAAAAATAAAATTTAAAATTTAAATCTTACAAATTAAATTATATCCTCATTTGATGGTATATTGTGGTGTAAAAGTTTTCAAATAGCACTTCCCGAACGAAATACCGCGTGATCAATTAATATATGTATGACCTCTTTTTGGTAAAACATATATTGGGTCTAGAATTTCCAAGTAGCCTCCAGATTGTCTAATTGGTCGTGTCTTTAATCCTTTGTAACCCTCACCAAGATCTCTACCTTTTTAGGTGTCATTAAATGCCCTAAAAAATCATGAACTTGTAAGTCTTACCCACCATTTAATTAAGAGGTGGAACATCGTTTGTGATACACTACAAAATAGTAATATTGTACATACTCTAGGGCATGAGTAATTTAAAATCATATTGTAGGATTCTTTTAATTAAATGAACCAAAAAGGTCACTAAAAATTAGCTGTACAGTTGCTTAAATTTTCTACGAAAGTCTGAATGTGTGTGTGGATGTAGAAAAAATGTAGAAAAGATGTAGATCGCAAGAAAAAATTGGATAGTATAAATAGACTTTCCCTCGGAATCAAAGCTCTCGACAGACGAGATTCTCTACATGTCTAAGCCCTTAATTAACACTTTCTGCAAGTAGGTTAGACAAATATATATATATGTAACTTTCCATAGTCTTTAAATATTGTGTGGTATACAATACTATACATGTTTGTTGTGTTTTTTTATCTCCAAATACTATAAGAAAAATAGATTTTTGTGATTAATTAATTACGATAAAAAGATTATTTATGACCAATTTTAACTATAAATAGTCATTTTATTAGAGTTAATTGGATGTAAATAAACAGTTTTCTTATAATAGAAGATTACTACTAAAAACATGTTTGAAGTATATAATTTATAGGAGATCATATATATTCCTGATCACTAGCTAGCTAACTAAAGATGCTATTGTTTGGTTCATCAACGTGTGACTTGTGCTCACTACAATGAGATTAGGGAGATTTTTTGTAGTGGGAAAATACTTTGTTTGCATATTCTAATTAAAATATTTGACCCAATTGAGCTGCAATGTATTTGGATTAAGTGTGGTTTGAAATTGAGCAAAGAGTCTTATGTCATATGCATAAGTCTAGTTTGGGCATATTGAAACAATTCAATTCAAGAGGAAACCAAGTTATATATACTTGAACATTCTCGAGGCCAATAAGATGTCCAAAGTTCAAATGGAACTTGATCGATCATTGAACACTTTCATATGAAGATACTGAAAAATAAGTGTTGAAGCCATAAAAATTGGCCAACAGGTCGGGGTAAGAGATTTTCAACCCACTGGTCCGAATTGGGCTTCATTTGAGGTCGTTTGGGGCTCCCAGCAGGGTCCCAACATGGCTGTACGTGCATAAATAACAAATGAAATAGGTAGAGATGGACACAAAATTTTACGTGATTCGACAAGTGCCTATATCCATAAATATTTGGGAATGAGAATCCACTATAATTGAAATTTTTATAATCTCTCATAACTCACTTTGTACAGGAAAAATATACATAAATATGTGAATTAAATTCGCCAATTGACGCTTTCAAAAAAATCTAGAGAAGCTGATGTCGAGGAAGAAGAGACCGCATAAATTGTTCTACTAGGAGAGAATCCAGCCCCTTCTTTCATCTGTTCAAGTCTTTTTATAGCCAAGTTTTGATCAGTAGGGTCAGATATTTCTCTTGAGTGTGTCGGTCGAACTCCACCCTTTCACTTCACCGTCTGCTTTCTACCAAGTCTTGCATTTAATTCCTGCACCCTTTTCCCAACGTCTATCAGCTTACCTTTCAGTCCTATCATCTATCCTTTTATCCTATTTTTCATAAATGTTTTGGAATGTGCAATTAATTTCATCCCTTTCAATAAGATTAGATAATAGATTGTGTAATCTTGCTGTAACCATTATAGCAAACACGTTTGTGCATTATCATAATTATTAATATCAGTTACTAAGTATGAAATACAATTTTAAAGTAGGCAAGTTTTTTACATTCTATTTGGAAAAAAAAATAGGGTCCACTATTAAAAAATAATTCTGTTTTATGTGGGTCTTAAATTTACTTAATTTTTTCAAATACAATGGGCAAGGCTTGCATTGGATTATAGGACTGTAAATATCATTTTTCTTATGTAAATTAAAAAAAAAAATTGAAAAAATCATAAAAATATAATTACAAACTATTTTCCATATAAATTATTAAGCTTAAATAACTTTTCTTGTATTTTAGACTTTGGATTCCATATTAAGAAATCTAATATTATATAATAATAAAAATTGAATCCTTATTAATAAGTTTATTATTTTTCCTAAACAAAATTTGGGGATTGTTAAAAAAAAAAATAGAGAGAGACATTTTTAAGTGTATTGAGATTAAAAAAAATTAGGGAGCATATAAAAAATTTTAAGATTTTTGGAGGCCATTTTCTATATTTATAAGATTATGTATAAAATATAGGGGTTATTTCATAATTTCAAAAAGTTTTTTTGGGGGGCCAGTTTCCTACCCAGCAGAAAGCTCTAAATAAAGCTCCAATAAATTTGGTGAAGATGGTTGCTTTATCATTCGAACAAATTTTTAAACCGTTCAAATTCTCATAAGAGTCATTCAAACGGTGGCGTTTTGTGCAAATAAATTTAATTATGGAGATTTATTGAAAGGCATTCAAATATTTTAAAAATAAATATTATTATTATTTTTTCAAAAAATGAAAAACAAATCTACATATTCGGATTAATTATTATTTATGATAAATCAAAATATATCATATATGCGATTTATATAAGAATTCAAAAATTAATTAATTACTTTTGTTATGGTAAATACGGATTTGCAATTAAAAAAACATTTCCTTCTAGGAAATGTGATTTTATATATTGCCAAATGGCAAGTAAAATAAGAAAACTAGTTTTTGTTAAGAAATAAGCTAGCTATATATAACAAATAAAAACCATTTAATAATTGAAGTGAGAATATTCCATACAAAGCAAAAAGTCAAAGCCAAAATAATACTATTGGATAAGACTATCCAGGTCCTCCTGGCTTGCGTCTCTCAAGCTCTTGCAATCAAATCATGTTGGGTATCATGATCCTCTCCACATCCTAGCTAAAGTATTTTTATTCGATTAGTTAAAAGTTATTTTTTTAAAAATATATTTTTACATAAATGTCAAAAAATAAATATCATAATTTATCAAAAATGATAATAAAATTTGTGAAAAAAGTTCAAGAAGTACTTAAAATAAATAGTAAAACTAAACCAATTGTTTTAGTTTTTTGACAATTAATTTAGTTGTACTATTCACTTCAAGTATTTTTTGAATATTTTTCTACAAATTTTATTGTCATATTTGATCAATTATGACACTTATTTTTTAATATTTATACAAAAATGTACCTTATAAAAAATGATTTTTAATCAATCTAATGAGAGTGCTCTCAAAAGTGTGCGATGCTCCTCGAACATAGATCACATCATCCTAGCAGTAGCCCTTGCCGCCTTTGCATAAATACAGGCATCCGTAGAAGCTGGATCATGCTCCTTGCGATTATCTTAATGCGAGCCTTCCGCATGTGGCCCTCACGCTATTGTTAAAGGACCCGATTTGTGATTCTCTGTTCTATCATTAGCGCATTAACCCCCAAACTAATAAGGAGTTTAAAGATCATCAATGCATACAATAGACTACCTCCAGCCAAATACTGTGACTTAAATCGAATATGGTTGTGGAAGCATAGAGGTAGATAGAACTGCTCTCCTCATGCTATCTGACAAATAAATGGAGCCCATTCAATGCTAAAATAACTCTCTTGTTTTTCCAGATCAATATTGTGCAAGATAATCAATTTCAATATGGTAAAAAAATGCTCTACAATCAATCTATTTGATCACCTTGCTACATCATAAGGAGGAGCGAAATAGTCATGTATCAAAAAACGAATAACATCATGTGTTGGATCTTCCTCTACTGAAACCTCATCCTCGTTATCATATTTACCATTTATCTTTGCAGCCAGTTGTTGTAGAAAGTATGCACTAAGCACACAGGAGATTCCTAGAAAGTCAGCATTAATGTCTGCTGAGATAATAATGTTGATTTCTTGAATAACGAACGAGGAGGAATCCTCATCAATCCCTATATGTGATATGGCCTGATAAAACTCATTGATCATATCAAGATAGGCCACTCCCTCTGCTAACAGATTGGATCCCATGCTTTATTACAGATAATAAATAATAGGCTCCTGTCATTTTAGACAAAATCACGGAAGTCTTTTATAATGATCTCCCATTCAACCAAGTTTAGCCTCTTCAACTCACTAGTTTCACCGCTAGGATAGCTCTTCACGTTTCCTTCCAACATATATGCTATTAATATATTGTTTTTAAAACAAATACACAATGAATAAAAATAAAATGGAAAGTTGTAACTACATTCAACTGAATACTATTCAAATAGAAACTATTTCGTTTGAACTACCAGATAGCCTATTCGAACGCTAAATAACACAGTTCTAACAAGAGTGAACCCTATTCAAAAGGTTTATAATCACTTGAATAAATAAATTGTTGCTTAGATGACTAACACAAGAGGGGGTAAATTGGGTTATAAAAAAATTTAACACTTATAAACCAAATACACAATATAAAATATAAATAAAATACAAAACAGCAAGAAATATAAAGAGTAAGGGCAAGAAGAAGCAAACTCAGTATTTTAACGAGGTTCAGCCCTACTGCCTACGTTCTCACCTCAAGCTACCCATTGAGGATCCCAAATTCACCATTCAATCTCTTTTAGGTGGAGATAGAAACTTATTACACCTTTGAACAACACCGCTACAAAGAATCCGTGTAGAACACCCTCTACACTTGTAATCACCTCACACTTGATGATTCAACTATTCCCTGTGTAGAACACATTCTACACACACAAAGGTTATACGCACCCTTTTACAAATACAAAAACTAATAATGAGTAGATTATCAGAATACACTCCTCAATTAGTGAGATAAAAATAATACAGCGTAACTTATATCTCTCTCAAAATGAATAAGGATTAAGGCACAAAATTTAGAGAAGAGAGAATGAGGGCTTTGAAAGAATGATGCAAAACTTAGCAATTGATGTGTAAGCTCTTGATATGATTTTTGCAAAACTCAAGTGAGCGATTTATAGACAAATGAGTCTTCATATTCAAATTTGAAAATGTTCACATGTCAAATAAAAATACTATTCATTTTTTAAAAGATTCAAATAAAAACATATTCTTTTTATATTTGTCAAAGACAACTCCATTTATTTTTTAAAGAAATCAAATATAATCTTCTACTTTTCATAAATGACAAAATGAGCATGATTTATTTTTCAAATCAAATTATCTTATTTTTACATATGTCAAAAAAATACACAATCACCTTTCAAGATTTTCAAACAAAATCATCTATCTTTTGCATTTGTCAAAAAAACAAACAACCACTCTTTAAGATTTCAAACAAAATCATCTTTGTATTTGTCAAAAAAACACACAACCACCCATCAAGATTTTTAAACAAAATATACACATGTCAAAGATGATATTCAATTATCTTACAAATTCAAATATTTATGCATATGTGAGAAAAAATAATGATTTTCAAAATTAAATATTTTAATAAAGTTATGCAAATGTAAAAAAATACAATTTGATACTTTATGAAAAATATTAATTTTGAGTCTTAATCCAATTTCAAATTTTAAGAGATGTACAAAATTACTCTATGAGTTTCATTTGTAAACTTGTTCTTCTTCTTACTCATACTTGATTTCTTGATGTGCTTAGCTCTCTTCATGCGTAGACAACTTGAACTTGAGTTTTGAATTTATTTGTTATCATCAAAATCTATACGTAGATACGAGATTTGAAATTTTGGGTTCAACATAAATATATAGTTCGAACAACATCATCATATGGTCATCATTCTAATAATAAAATAACGTTCGAACTAATGTTTATCGGTTTGAATAGAGTCAAATTTGAAACAGTCTAGCCCATGAAGTTTAGCCCATGAAGTTCTGTTTTACAAAAGCCAAGTTTCAACTAAAAAACATCTGTTTTGCAAAAGTCTAGCCCATGAAGATCCATGATTGAATCCATTGAGAACTGAACCAAGAAATCAATGATTCATCTAGAATCGTTTGTTTTAAGCATACAAATGAATTTTATAACTAAGGAGGATGTTTATAATCAAATTGATCAACCAATAATTAGTCAATTGCCCTTACGATATCCCAAAATTGTCACTAAGACTCTAAATTTTTTGATATTTACAGTTTGGCCCCCAAATTCACCAAACTTCAGAAACCACATATTTTCTTTGTTATAAAGTCATATATACCCTTAGACAATGCAACTATGCCAATCACAACCAACCCGTAGCATGCATTTTGGTGACTATTTTTGTGATTGCAAACCCATAGCTTCTTTGCATGCATGTATGATCAAGTTCCATCAAACATAAATCCATAAAACCAACCTTGGAGCATGTTCAACTTAGAAGAAAAGTTCCACACGAGTTCATCCCAACACTTAGGCATTGAATAATACCAAATCATTCAAAAACCTTCAAATCATGTTTATGCATGATGTCTTCAGCTTCTCTTTCTCAATGCAAGTTTTAAAGCATTAAGAAATCATGCATTTCAATCCCTAACATGATGATAATTGATTCCTGAAGCTTCATAAGGTCATCCTTGGGGATATAAAATATTACATGCCAAGATCAATCTCATACAAGCAAACACAGAATACTTAGATGATCAACACAAGATATGAATTTATAAACTTAGCATGGCATCCTATTTTACTAAAATTTAAACCTTCAAATAATCTAGCAAGAAATTAGTATAACATATAAAATCATAACAAGACATGTCACGCCTAAAATTGCATCCCAAAACAATTTATTCAATCAAAACTTCAAATCTAAACCAATATACAACACCTTGAGTATATCTTTTATAAATCAATCAAAACCTCATTCTCATGCCATAATAAAAATCTAAAATGCTAATCTATCACGCAAAAAGAATTAAGGCAAGATTAATACTTAATAATCTCGTGGCCCTTAAGCTCTCAAAACTTAACTCACTCCAAAACCTCACTCAAACCACTCAGTTTGTACCCTTTCTCACACTTTGAATGATTTGCTCTCAAGAACACCAAAGGAAAACTAGAAATAGTTGGTGAAGAAGTGACAAATGGGAGGGATGTATTTATAGGAATTAATGGAGGGGAGAGAGGTCATGGTCTTGGATAAAGGGAAGAGTTATGATTGGTGTGTGTGGGTGCATAGTGGAGTACTGCTTGAGCGAATTTTCAAATTTGTCATGGCTTGGTCAGCTAAATAGTAACCTAAACATTCATGATTAACCTTGGAAGGAGGTAGAAGAAGGCCATAGCTACAGTGTGATGCATTGGTGCAGAAAAATAAACAAAAAAAATTAAATGAGAACTACTCAAAGGAGGCCAACAATTTTGAATCAAAACTATCGAGATTTTGATTCCCTTCTTGTTCCTTCTTATTGGTTTATTTTGGGGGCATCATGACCATCACTTGAAGGATGCTTCAGGTAAGAAAGAGAGGCATGCATGGATGCCAAGTGATCGTGCTTGAGCAGAAAATGAAATGGACGATGGTTTTAAGTGTGCCTCTTTTTTGCCAATTAGTTGGGTTGCCTTGGGGAGGTAATTGGTCAAGCAAGCACTTGATTATTTTGAATCACTAACAAGGAAAGAAAATACAAGGGTGGTGGCATTTGAGAGTTGTTGGTTGGGTGTAGAAAATTCCTTGGAGAAGCTAAGGGCACTCGGTTTTGTTCCGACTAGTTTTCTTAAGGAAAAGGTTCGACTTTGGTTCGGTTTCTTGAAAGGGTTTCGTCCAATGCTTGGTATGATCTGTAAGTGATGAGATGAAATGTGATTGGTGCAATTAAAAATGAAAATATGATTGAAAAGGTGCATGCTAGGGGCTGATTTGATGCAATGCACATGAAGGTGCACCTAGGTGCTGATTGGTGGTAATCTGGGCATTGTCATGGCTTTGCTTCTATTGACATATGTTGGGTCAAGCTTAAAATTCTAATTTAGTCTAAGAATGATTCAAATAAAAAATAAAAATAAAAAATGTTTGATTATGAGTGTGGGAAAATGAATTTAAAGAAAATTATGTTAACAACATGGTTTAGGGGTCGCTAATCATGTGAGAGTTGATTAGTACTTCTTAACTCAAGTTATATGCTTAAACATGGTTAGGTGAGAGCCCTAGGGGCGTGTGACAATCTTGGTCTTGAGAAAAATTAATGGTATATTGTATGTGGGCTCCAACTGGTAGAATGAAATAAAAAATTTGGGCTTCAACGATTGGGCTTTTATTGGGCCAAATGTGCAAGCCTTGATTGTGGAATTTGGAGCGGGTTATTATATGGATCTTATGTCCAGATTTGTAGGGCCTATCTATAGCCTCAAAGGTCTACTAGGTTGGATCCTAATCTTTGGGTATTTCTTTAATTGGGCTAAAGTCTTAAATCTTACTAAATTAGGCCCGTAGTCATGTGTCCAACAAGTGAGGCCTAAAATCTTATATCTTCCAAGTTGGGCCTAAGTAAGTTAGGCCCAATGACTTTATGTCCTTTATATTGGATGTTTTTTCTAATGTCCTCCAAGAAAGGCTTAAAACTTTATATCTCCCAAGTTGAATATAAGGATTATTAACATTTTATCTATGGACCTTAGCCAATCACATCCTTAATGCATTATATCCATCAAATAAAGCCTAAAGTGTTATGTCCATCAAGTGGGGCCTAAATATGTCTCTCCTAAGCCCTTATACCCAAAAATCTTGGCACTTAGTAAACCATTCTTTGGCCCTTCTTAAATATGTGACAACCCTCCCAATTGCCATCTATGATTTCCTTATGGGCCTCTTGGCTTCTTATCCCTAAAATAATAAAGCATGAATAATAAAGCACTAAAAATTCTTCAAAATAATATGACTAAACCAATCAAGCTCAAAAAATCTCATTTTCCTCAAAATCAATATTGCACTAGTCTAATAATTCTTATAAACCCAAAGTAGACGGCCCTTTTGCAAAGTCAAGTAAAAGGCCTAAGGAGCTTTTTAGGTAGGTTGTTACACTTGGGCAATGAAAATACTGTCATGGCAAGGGGAGAACATCTTTCATAAGCTTTGGCTTGGTGGCTCAATTTCGTGGATCTTAACCAAGTGGGCTTCCATGTAGGTCTTGTTTGTTTTTTCAAATTATCTCATTTCATTTTATCTTATTTCAAACTCATCATTACATTTTTTTTCAAATTTTTATATGAAATAAAATAAATAATTCAATTTTTTCAAATCCTAAAACAACATTTTCAAATGTCAAAACAAAATTAATATTAAAAAAATATATTATAACAATATTTTTTTTAACTTTTATCTTATATTATCCCATCTCATCTCATCTTTGAAAACAAACCAAGCCTAAGAGTTTCAATGGGGCTTGATTGCAATTTGGAATGCTATTAAGTCCATACCTAATTTGTCTTGGGCCAATAAAATCACCAACATATAAAAGAATAAATAAGGATATAATAACATAAATTTTAGTTGTTAATAACATGGAAAAGTGGTTGAATCTAATAATTAAATTGTAAGCTAAAACCAAGATTTAGGGAAACTATTTAGGATTTCAAATTTTATCAAGATTTTGAAATTTCAATTGGATTATAAGTGTTTAGGATTTCACTAGGATTTAAACCATCTTTGGTTGGATGGAATAGTGTTTGGCTTAGGTAACATGTTCATAAAGCTTGATTTCCTTCACATTTCTCTGATGATTTCTCTTGGTGTCAAATGTCCCATATTATTCACCAAGTATAGTTAAAGTCTTGCCAAGTGTTGGGAATTAGATTTTTGAATGTAGCCAAGATTTACCATTTGGGTTTATCTTGTCAATAGTTTTAAGTCTTTTGACTGGGTGTGCAAGTCTTGTTAAAAACTACAACTTGAAGATGAAGTTGGCAAAGAGTGACAAAAGGGAAGATGAGAGGGAGATTCGAGGGACAACTCAGTTGAAGAGAAAAATTCTTGAATTCTCATTAGAAAAATTATAACTGGTGAAACTACAATTCTTATATGCTCTATTGCTAAGCTAGAAAGAATACGGAATGTTAAAAAGGTTAAAAACAGTTTCTGACTTGTTTTACATAAATGGTTATACATATTTTATAAAGATCTGGGAAACAAAGAATGTTCACCCCAAACTTAGCTCTAAATTGCATATCACTCATCCCTTATTGCATGTCTATCTGAGATTTCATCCTCTTGTGTAATGGGCACATTTCCATATGCTATAATAACAGTAGCATTCTTGACAGTAGCAGCAGAGTTGATGCATTTGTCCATGGGCCTCGATGATTAGGCCTATTTGTCATGGGCCTCAGTGCACTTGAGTTTTGTGACTCCCCCTCAAGATGGGCATAGATGTTCAAAATGCCCATCTTGAGCAATAGGAATTGAAGATTGGCCGCACTCAATGCCTTAGTGAAAATATCAGCAAGTTAGAATTTTGATGCAATGTGAAAAGGAGTAATGATCTTAGTTAGCACTTTTTCTCTAACAAAATGGCAATCCAATTAAATGTACTTGGTCTTTGAATGGAAAACTGGGTTTTTGGTGATGTGCAGGGCCGATTGGTTATCACAGTATAGTAGAGCAAGTTTGGAATGTGAAATGTCAAAATCTTTCAGCAATGTAATCAACCATACCACCTCACAGCTAGTGTATGCCAATGCTTTGTACTCTGCCTCTATAGAGGATCGTGAGATAGTCACTTGTTTTTTGAATTTCCAACTAACCAAGGAGTCACCAAGGAACACACAAAACTCCGTTATTGATCTCCTTGTTTCTGGGCAAGCTGCCTAATCTAAATCACTAAATGTTTTAATGTGCACAACTGATTGAGATGAGTACAAAATTCCTTGACCTATTGATCACTTTATGTATCTTAAGACTCGATGTGCTGCTTGCATGTAGACCTCATTAGGTTTGTCCATAAACTGGCTAAGTATACTAATTCTATAGGTAATATCATGTAGTGATGTGGTGAGGTAAATCAATCTACCAATGAGTCTCATGTAGCTTGTTTGATCCTTCAACAGGTTTGATGAAGAGTGTGGAAGTTTGTGGTTCATTTCTATTGGGGTGCTTGCTGATTTACCTAAAAAGTTCTGAAACTTCTAGGATCTCAAGGCAGTATTTTCTCTGGCATAGATGAAGTCTAGCAGCTGTTCTTGCAATCTCAAGGCCTAAGAAAAATTTCAGAGCCTCGAGGTCCTTAATTTTGAATTGAGAATGCAAGTGAGTTTTCACTTTGTTAATGGCTTCAATACTTGAGCTGCCTATGACTATGTCATCAACATAGATAAGTAAGACTATAAAACCATTCTCACCAGTCTTAGTGAAGAGGGAGTAGTCTGATTTTGAATGATAGAAACCAAGGGAAATGAGTGACTTGAAAAATTTTGAGTGTCATTGTCTAGAAGCCTACTTGAGTACATAGATTGATTTATGAAGTTTGCAAACAAGCTTCCCTTTGATATTGGACTCCCCCTTGCTATGATGACCTAGAGGTAATTCCATATAAATATCTTCATCCAATTCTCCATAAAAGAAGGAATTATGCTCATCTAATTGATAAAGGTGCCAATTGAACCTTGCTGCAAGTGCAATAAAAACTTTCACAGTTGTGAGTTTAGCAACTAGCTTAAAGGTCTTTTGGTAATCAAATCCCTCCCTTTGAGTGTAACCATTTGCTTCTAGCCTAGCTTTTGGTCTCTCCACTATCCAATCAGATTTGAACTTAATTTTGTAGACATATTTGCATTTTACTGCTCTTTTTTCTTGATGTAAGTTTGTGACTGTCCAAGTACTATTTTCTTCTAGAGCTTTCAACTCAACATGCATAGCATCATGCCAATACTTAGACTTAACAGTTTCTTGGTAGCTTTGGGGGACTTGGATTAATAAGACTAAAAGAGCAAAGGATTTTTGTTGAGTGGACAAATTGCTATATGACAGGTATTGGTTAAGAGGGTGAGCAGTGTTGGTTAAAGGGAATATGTGCTTGCATCAATATGGGCTATTTGGCAATAGTAGTCATGTAGGTAATCAGGTGGTTGTCAATATCTATTAGATCTCCTAAGGTTGGTAGGTGGAGAAGGTAGTGGTTCAATGAGGATATCTAGAAAGGTTTCATTCATTTCATCAGGAAGGAAAAAATTGTGTTTAGATTGTTGTGTTTTGTTTCAACTTATTTAATTTGTGGTGGATTAAGTTGAGTGATGTGGTTGTGTTCTTGGATGTCAATTGGAGTGGCTAGTTGATAAATGGAATTAGAAGGTGTGGATTCTAGTATAGCCATTGGGCGAACCAAGTTGGGAGGATCAATAGATTTTGGTATGGCATTAGAATTTTGTTTTTGAAAGGGAAAAGTTGACTCATAAAAGATTATAAATCGTAAGACAAAATAAGAGTGGTCCTCAACATCATAGACATTGTATCCCTTGATGCCAAGGGGATACCCTATGAAGATACATCTCCTAGCTTGAAGACTCAGTTTTCCTCTATTGTCTTTGACTGTTGAGGCAAATCACAGACAACCAAATACCCTCAAATATAAAAAAGAAGGAATGGATAAGAAGAGGATCTCATATGGTGATTTGTTGTTGAAGATTGGAGTGGAGATTCTGTTGATAAGGTGGGCTGCTGAAGCACAGCATCTCCCTAGAATTCTAGTGGGAGAGATGCTTGGAAGAGGAATGCTCTAGTAGTGGATAAAAGGTGTTGGTTTTTTCTTTCCACCATCCCATTTTGTTGGAGGGTGTAGATACAAGACTTTTGGTGTAAAATGCCATGCAAATTGAAGAAATCTATCATCTAAAATTTGAGACATTATCAGATCTTATTTGTTTGATTTTAGCACCAAACTGATTTTTGATCATGTGAATAAAGTTCTGTAAAATGCTTCTTATCTCAGATTTAAATTTCATTAAATATATCCATGTGACTCGAGTTTTGTTATTCACAATGGTTAGGAAATAATGGTGACATTTGGATGGAAGGATGGGAGTATGGTCTCCAAATGTCACAATTAATCAAGCCAAAATGGAGTAAATTGGAAATATAACTCAAATGGAAATGTTTCCTTTTCTGTTGAACAAAACGACAAACTATGCATTGCACTTCAATATTACATTTCATATTAGGAACATAAGTTTGAATGATATTCATCCTTTGAGGAGGTACATAACCTAATCTAAAATGTCATAAATCAAAAGTTTCTGACTTGCTAGAACTTGAATTCTTGTTGTTGGATGAGCATGTTGACTAGCTAGGATTTTTCTTGACAGGTGGAGAAGCTTTGATAGCATGGCAAGATGTGGTTTGATCTTTGAGAAAATAGAGACCAGTGGAGACTTCAGCAAGACCAATCGTCATCCATAAAGATTGGTCCTATATGAAACAAAATCTTTCAAGAAGCACAAGGCAAATAGAAGAACTTTATGTGAGCTTGCTGACAGATATTAGATGAAAGGTAAAAGTGGGCACACATAGGACATTTTCGAGAATAAATTTTTCTGAGATTTTGACAGTACCTATGTGTGTCACTAAGGCATATGTTATGTTTGGGAGATGCACTTGGGTTTGTTTTTCACATGTTATGGTGGTGAGGAATGAGGTTGAACATACCGTATGGTCTGTGGGCCCTGTGCCTAGGATCCATTGAGGGGTAAGTTGCTGTTGGACATGCTTGTGATTTGTGGAGGAATGGGTGTCTTGAACAAAATGCAAAAAAGAATTTTGCAAGTTAAAATTGAAAGGTGTTTGAGGATATATACCTGTCATGTTGGAGAAATTGTGATTGAAGAATGTGGTATCTGTTGTTACTGGAAGCTAGATGTCAAGTTGATTGGTTTGCAAGCTGCCATCCTTTGGAGTGAGTTGAGAAGACTGGGTATTAACAATGGCTGCTATTTGCTGAATCTAGGCTGTAGTGAGAGGCAATGAAGGACTTGAGTGACCTTTTTCTTGATTCTGAACAGCAACTTTATTGAAGTTTTGTGCACCATTGGAGTATCCAGGCTTGGATTTGGTCAACTTAAAGTTTGGTGGGAATCCAACTAAAAAAGAACACTTCTCCTTTATTTGCCCAGGTTTCCCACAGTGATAATATGTCACCTCTGCTTTATCCTTCTTCTTAGGTTGATTGTGATAAGCAACTAAAGTCGAGGACTCATTTAGAGACATCATGAGTGTCCTAGCTTTTCTTTGACTCTCTTATTCTAGAACAAGTGAAAAAATTCTATCGAGTGATGACATTGGGCTCATGAGGATAATCTGGCCTTTATGCTATCATATGTGTCATTCAACCCCATTAAAAATTTGAAAACTGAGTCAGCTTGTTGGACCTTTCTTATGGTTTTCAAGGCTTGGCAAGTACATAACCCACAAGAGCAATGAGGCAAGGGCTTATAGTTATGCAGCTCTTTCCATACTGCATTGAGTTAAGTGAAGTAATCACTCACAGATTAGGACCCTTGAATAATAAACCCAAGCTATTGTTGCAACTGGTAAATAAGCACATTATCTGGTTATGCAAACCTTGCTTTGAGTTTCTCTCATACTTCCTTAGTTGAAGTAATGTAAAGAACATTAGAAGCTATTTCCTTTGAAATCGAGTTGAGTATCTAAAAGAGTATTAGGTTGTTGCATCGAAGCCTAGGGACATAAAGGTTATTGGAAATCTTAGGGGTATCAATGGTTCCATCTAAAAATCCCAGTTTATTTTTTATTGAGATAGCCAAAGTGAATGAGCGGTTCCAAGACAAGTAATTGAGACCAATGAAATTAGGTACTCCTACCACAATATTAACATTATCACTATGGGTCCTCAAATAGAGATGGTTAGAAGAATGTTAATGCTCAGTCATAGGAATAGAAAGCTATGAAAGAGAGAAGGTTAGTAGGGCAATGATTAATGGTGGACGGAGAGGAAGAAAATGAAGGAGTAGGATTATCAGACCTGCTCTGATACAATGTTAACAACTGAAGCTAGAAGATGAAGTTGTCAAAGATTGACGAGAGGGAAGATGCGAGGGAGATTTGAGAGACAACTCAGTTGAAGAGAAAACTTCTTGGATTCTCATTAGAAAAATTACAACTGGTGAAACTACAATCCTTATATGCTCTATTGCTAAGCTAGAAAGAATACGGAATGCTAAAAAGGTTAAAAACAATTTCTGACTTACTTTACATAAATGGCTATATATATTGTACAAAGAGCCAGGAAACAAAATATGTCCACCCCAAACTTAGCTCAGAATTGCAGGTCACTCATCCATTGTTGCATGACTGTTTGAGATTGCATCATCTTGTGTAATGGGCACATTTCCATATGCTATAATAATAGTAGCATTCTTGACAGTAGCAGCAGAGTTGATACATTTTTCCATGGGCCTCAATGGGTTAGGCCTATCTGTCATGGGCCTCATCGCACTTGAGTTTTGTGAGCTCTACGTACGGCATTTGCAAGTATCACAAGAAGATTCAAAGCTTGGAGGAAGTGGAGAAGAGACAAAAGAGCTTTCTTATCCATGCCCTTCTATTCAAGTAGTGGGAAACGATAGAGTTTTGTTTTTACTCAACACTATATGAAGAACTGACATTATTAAAGACATTCAAATATCCTATAATATTGTCAATAAAAATCAAATATTAGATGAGAACAGGCATGAAGAAGTGTCAAGAAATCTTGAGAAAGAAACCAAAGAAACCAATTAGTCTAAAATTGGTGTGTTAAGAATACATGCACTAAGATGCTAAAGCCTAGGGTCATAGAGATTAGGAATACAAAATTTTTAATAAGATTGAAGTCATGCAAAGTTCTATAGCTAAAAAAAATCAAAAATAAATACAAGTCAAAAATCGGTTAATCAATTACAATTCAAAACTTTCAAATTAAAACTGGTTGGCATTGGGCTGGGTCAGAAATGAGGCCTTTTAGGTTGGGTCGGATGAGCAGTTCTCACCCTGATATTGTTCAATAACTTGACCACCGAAGAGTGCCCCACCAAGTAGCCTCCAGAATCAATAGTTTATACTCCCAAATGCAATATTTTGGGCATAAACAGTACCGTGCAATTTGTATCATTGCTACTATTAATATTTTGAATGCAAGTGACTATTTTTTACTTTATTATCATTGTGCTACTCCATTTTGTTAAGTGATAATGGTAGGTGGTGCGTATATGAGATTCTACTTTGCTTGAAAATAAGACATTGACTAATCATTTTAGAACGTTAGCAATGGATCTTTTAGAATTTTCCTTTAAAAAAATATAAATTTATACACATATCAAAAAAATTCATCATATTTAATTAAAAATGAGGATAATAAAGTGAGAAAAATGGAATAAAAGAATTTTTATTTAACTTTTAAATAGTAAACCTTCAAAAGTATACTTTAACTTTTAAATGATAACTCTTTAAAAGTATATATTTTTAAAGAATTATTATTTAAAAGTTAAATAAAATTTTATTTTTATTCCCTTTTTCTTGTTTTTTATTCTCTATTTTTAATTAAATATGATAAAAACAAATTTAATATATGTATAAATTTATATTTTTTAAATGATAATTTTCAAAAATTCTTTATTAACGCTCTTAAAAGTCCAAACATCTAAAACTTATATTTGATTTAAAAATGATTGAAAATAATGCCGAAACAAAGAGGCCCACTTACAATACTCTCTCAATCAAAAAGCCTCAATCTTTCAATAGATGGGATTTGAGTGAGATGCGCGTACTCTTTTTGTTTTCTGACGTTATATTTTAACAAAAATGTTATGAATAAATGTTGGAAATAAATAGTAGATAAATACTAATTGATAATTTATGGTATTTGATATTTATTATGTGTTATACAATATTTATGAGTTAAAAAATATAAAAATAGATTCAAAATTAGAGAAAATAAAAATGATGCGTTTTCATGCCATATCAATTAATGTTTATCTGTTATTTATTTCTGACATTTATTCTTAATATTATTCATATTTTAAAGTCAATGGGTAGAGTATATTATTTATATTATTTAAATAATAATATATTTTTTTAATCAAATTATATAAATAAACAGTGTATTTTAAAAAAATTTAGAATAGCAATACTCATTTTTTATGAAAATAAGAGTTTTCATAATTTTCCCTCAGAAAGCTTTATAAACCACACTCTAATTTCAGGAATGTAAAGGTTTTCAACCTAAAATTGTCATTCTAATCCGTAAAATAGACCCCTTTATGTGAAGTGCATGCCTATTATAGACTATTAGCTAGCTTTTTCAAGAAAAAAATAGCAGACGACCCACAAGAATGATAAAATGTTAAATTACTCGAATTTACATTGCCAAAGCATAAGTTTTAATGCAACAAGATTCCCGTGCTATTATTACCTCTTTGCATTATTAAAAAAAAAAAAAAACTAAAAATCTAAGGCCTCATCATTTAGTTATGCAATTTCAGATCAGATGAAATAAAATATTTTATTAAAAATTGAATTAAATATTATTATAATATTATTTTTATTTTAAAATTTAAAATTTTAAAAATTAAATTATTTATTATATTTCATATAAAAGTTAAAAAAAATGTAATGATGATATGAAATAAAAAGTTTAATTTTATGTAACCAAATTATTCCAAAATCTTTAAGTCATGGACTTAATGAGATGAAATGAGATAATTTTAAATGAGAATTGCAAATTGAATAATAAATTAATAAAATATTATTTTTTAATATGATTATGTTTTTAAATTTGAAAAAATTGAATTGTTTATTATAATTTATATAAAAATTTGAAAGGAATGTAATAATGAAATAAGATAAAGATGAAAATCTATATCCAAACAGGACTTAAATAAGTATCACCTTTTTTAAATAAATAATATAATATAATAATATTATATATGAATAATGTTATTGTGTCCACTTTATTTTATATTTATTTTTGATATCTAATGTATTTTAATTTAATTTTAATTTTTTTATTTAATGATTAAGAAAATGATTATTAATATATTAATTTTTTTTTTTTTTTATATTTTTTAAAACATTTTAAAATAATAAAAAAATTATAATAAAAAAATTGAGCTGTAACGGTATTGAGCGCTGGGAGCATAGTAGCACTGTCCTTGTAATATATGAATCATTGATAATAGGACTCAAGTGGCCTGATATTGATACAGAAACACTCCCTTAGTGGTGAGCTTGAGAGATCCATTGCTGACCTTACAAGTGTACGGCTGCCAAAAATTTTTTTAAAAAAAAAAGCATAAATCTGAAAAATTCGGTATAAATTTAGGATCGATCTCAGCAGTCAGCAATTGGCATCTTAGTTCTCGATTCTCGGCATCTCCGTCAGATTCCCACCCACTACATCTCCCATCAAACGGTTGCTATTTATGTCTCAAACTCCCCCGTAAAATTTTTACCTCCTCGTATTCTTTATTCGAAAATCAAAGTTGCAGAGAACTCTTTTAAAGTTTTCCTTCGACATGAACATGTTGGAGTCTCCTCTTGAAGCGCTCGCTCCTATCTATCTGAGCCTTGGCTTCCTAACCACCGTTAATAGTCTATGGACGTGCATCGCCGTCCTAACCGCCGCCGTTAGCTTCTGGAAGATCAGAACCTCCGGCGGTGTCATAGCGGTTTGCCTGAGAATCGGCGGCTCTAAACAGTCTCATGGCAATGATCGAAGCCCGACTCGGCCCGTGCCGGTTCCCGAGATATCGGTGGCCAACGTCTCGGCAGAAGAGCCACCAGTTCCAGCTCCAGCTCTAACTCCAGCTCCGGCTCCAGCTCCGGTCACCGGAGAAGTTGGACTTGACTGGGTGACCAAGGGCACGAAGTTTGTTGCAGTGTACGATGAGGATGTTGATCAGAAAGACAACGGCGAGCTAGCGGCGCCGGAGAATGATGAGTACTTCTACTGGGAGGAGAGGGATGGCGATGAGCGCGGCGGTATTGAAAAGTGGTGGGAGAGTTGGGAGAGAGATCTGAGGACGAGAACGGCAGAGAAGAACTGGTACAGGTATCAGGACTTGAGGGTGCTAAACGGCAACGTCGTTAGATTATGGGAGAATAATACTTCATGTACAAGGGATCTAAGGTGCTACAGCTCCAGCTGTATTGCGTGGTAATTGGGTTTAGACTTAAGAGGATTAGGGTTTGGTTAATTTTCTGCAAGAAATTGTATATACATTATGCACTTGTTGGTTTTTCCATTGCAAAACCATCATTCCAAGTTTCCAACCATATTTTATATCAAATATATATATTTCAGGGTTGTGCCCTTTTCCATTTCTCTCTTTTTAATAATTTGAAAGATCTCTACTTTCAATCAAAATAGTCTCTGTTTGGTGATAATAATCACTGTTATCATTAAGGTGATAGTTCAATTCATACAAGTTAATATTTTATAATCTCAAAATTAGAAATTTGAATAAGACGTAAGTAAAAATCGTTTGTGCTTGTGATAATAGTGTCTAAACTTCGAGTTAATTTATGAAATGGATTTAAACTGGCTGACATTTGGTGAAGCTATGGTGATGGGCTAACGCCGCTAACCTTCTTGGATAATAGCTATAATCAAATCAGACATATCACACTATAAAAGAGTTCCTCTGATCACGTTCAGGAAAATAATTACCCTAGTCATCCCACATTTTTTTAAAATAAAAAATAAAACAATAATCACTGTTTGAAAACAATAATCACTGTTTGAAAACAATAATCACTGTTTGGCCACAATTATTATAAGTGGGCCATAATGGCAGCAGCTGCATGCTACTCATGGAAACATCGACGAATCCCATAATAATTATAATTAGCAGCAATTGTTAATATTAATTTGATTAATCATAGAACGTACAAAAAATATAAAAAAGTGACTATACGTCATTCATTCATGAAAGAGCTTTCGATCGAAATTGAAAACGTCAACTTTTTTGCGGCCTTTCGATTGTAGCAGCTCGGTGGAGTTTCCTTATTATATCATCGGTATCAAACAAATAGACATAATCTAATTAGTTTAATAAGAATAAATAAAATTAAAAATAATAAAAATATTTTTAAAATATATAAAATATGTAATGTGAGATCATAACGAGGAACATGATTTCTTGAATCGCAAATCTAATCCAACCAAATCCTATGCCTGCACAAGGGATGGTAGTCCCGTTTATACAAAGAATAATTTCTAATGCTCACTAAAAATTAGGAACTTAAGTTTTTTAATCTAAAGAATAATTTTTTATTAAATCAAATTAATGGAGCAGTTGTACCAACAGGATCCCGGACCATTATTTTATTGTGGACCCTCTAATTAATTATTAAATGCACTCAGTACTCTAGTGTTTATAGTACATATTCTATTCTTAGGGGCAGGAAATAAAAAGTGGGAAGGAAAAAAGGTGTTGGGTTTAGAAAGATAAGACTTAAGTAAAATTCTAGTGAGTGCTTTCAGTTTCTTAAATTAATTTCCTTAAAACAAAAGAGATCCACTTTTAAAAGTTGGTATTTTTGTTGATCTAGAGAGTTGTTTATATTCATGAGAAATCAAATCGTCCTTGAGATGTTTTAAGAAGCAAACGAGGTTTTGATGCGTTGGATACGAGGTAGATAAGCTCATTTCTAGTTTAGAATATTGATATTGGTCTCATCAAAATTTCTTATTAAAAATTGATAAAAAGTATAAATTTATATACAGATCAAAAATTTTTAATCATATTTAATTAAAAATAAAGAAAAAAAATGGGATTAAATTTGATGAGTTACTATTTAAAAGTTAAGTAAAAAATATTTTTATATTATTCTTTTTTTTTCTCATTTTTAATTAAATATAATCATTTTTTTTTATGTGTGTGTAAATTTATACTTTTCATCAACTTTTAATAATAAATTTTGATGAAATCAATATTATTATAGTTTTTGGCCGACAAGGATATTGATTTTCTTAAACTCTTCGCACAAGATCAATCAAGGGAAATTATTTTAGGGAAAATCTTAGGTTCTCATCTCAATTTGCGTCCCTCATGTTAACCACTAGTGTTAGCATATTTATTTATTTAGTGTTTAAAAATTATTATTAATGAATTTTTTTTTATTTTTTAAGTATTTAAAAAATGAAAACATTAAAATACGATAATAATATCTCTATTGGATGCATCAAAACCCCTTTCTCTCTAAATTATAGGATTTTTTTTTTTTTGAGATTTATTGATCTAAAACCAATTTACATCTGGATTCCTATAATAAAGAACGAGTTTAAAAGGTACTAAGGGGTTACTATATATTCATCCTTATATATCAAATTTTAATTATATTTTATTAAGAATAGTTAAGGGTATAAAATTAAGTAGTAGAAAAAATAATATAAATAAATAAATGTTATTTTAATATATGAGATAAAATATAGAAAATGAGATATGAGAGATTTTTAAAAATAAATAAAATTTGAAAAACAAATTATAAAGAATAAAGTTTTTAATTAGAATTAAAAAAAAAAAAGAGAAAGAGAAATAAGAGGAGACTGCTATAAAGAAGACAAATTGAGGGGCTGAGCAAGCACCCTTGTCGTATTAATTTCTGACTCATCGTTTAATTTGAAACTGATCATCATCTTCAAAAAAAAACAAAAACAAAACAATCACTCAAATAATTAAACATCACATGGTTCACGTCAATAGAAAATATTAAAATTCTGGAAAAAAACAAAAAACAAATTATATATAGTCAAGGCTACTAGCTAGCTGGGCCATGCATCCAAGGGCGGCGCTATAAAAAAGAATCATATAATACGGATAAGTACTCCCAAATGGATCCGCATGCGACACCACGTACGACGTTGTTCATCCACGATAAGGACGTGATCAATTTTTTCAGAGTACGAATTTGTTTCGATTTAAAAAACATTTCAATTTATTTTATTTTATTATTATAAATTTCAGAGTACGAATTTGTTTCGATCATAATTTTAAATTTCAAATATAATTTTTCATTTCAATATAATATCTAATATATTATATTCTCTTATTCTATTTTGTTTCAAATTTTGTTCTGTTTCAGCCTATTCCAACCATTTTCATGAATTTTTCAGCCTTTCAATTCAAGTTTTGGCCATTTCAATCTTTATTTTGTTTTAGACTATTTTTATAAATTTTTTATATTTAAATAGCATTTTTTTAAGTTTTAAATTTAGATAATATTTAATTAATTTTAAAATATAAAATATATTTATATACTTTATAAATTTAAATATATCCTCCTTTTTTTTTAAATATCATTATTTTTTAAAATTTTATCTATTCTTTTATTTTATTTTATTTATTTTTGATGTTTTGTATTTTTATATTCGTTTTATAAATCTTCAATTATTTTAATATGTACACATATATATGATACACAATTATATATATATATGTATTTATTATATTAATTATTAATTTATATATACATATAAATATTTATATATAATATATAATTTATCTTAAAATGGTATGTTAGAATACACTAAAATTAAAATATTATAATTTAATATTTAAATCGAAATTATCACCAAAAGAAAATTCAAAACATTGGTATCAATTATTGAGGATCAACCTGACGGAAAACGCAAGGGTGTGAGCTGGTAAGAATTTTGGAAGTTAATGCCTTTTCAGCCCCACCAAAAACTCTCAGCCAGCCAGCCAGCCAACGCTTATCCTTGGCATATGCACTTTCTTAGCTTCTTTACCTACATTTATCTCCTTATCTGCGGTAGCAACGAAAGTTGTTTGAATAATATTGCCGTCTTGATCATCAACTATTGAATGAATATGAATTCTTCAATTCTTTTCTACCTTTTATTTTTTATTTTTTATTTTTTATTTTTTTTAAAAGTCTATTTATAATTTCTACATACTAAACATCATATTTATTTTATTTTTATTTTTATTTTTATTTTTTTTATTTCTCTTATTAAATATGTGATGGAAAATAATGAGTAAAAATTCAATTAATTTAAAAGAAATAAAATAAAATTTCAAAAAGTGTGGTCCCAATGTACTGATTTTTGCAATGGCTTATCTTTTTCGTTCTATTTTTAGCATTTTTTGTGTTTTTTAAGAAAGGTTATTAAAAAAAACACACAAATACTTTGAAAAAGATACAAATCATTACATTTGAGGGCACCACGTGAGAGTTTTATTAAAATCCTATGATAAAGAGGTTCTATGATGAAAAGGGCATCACTAATAGTTCTCTACACTTATAACTCCTCGGTAAAATGGAATGATCGAGAGAAAGAATAGGGTCATTTAAGTAATCATTCAAGTCTATGATTCACAATAAGAGTTTATCTACTCGCTTTTGGGAGACTGTAGACACTACATGTCACATAATGAATAGAGCCTACTTGAAGCCAAGCACATCCAAAATACCATATGAGGTGTGAAAAGGAAAGCAGCCAAATGTGAAGCATTTCAGTGTCTTTGGAAGTACATATTACCTAGTGAGATATAAGAAAAACTTGGCTAAGATTGACCAAAAGATTGATGAGGCCATTTTTCTTTGTTACTCCAAAAATAGTCATGACCATATGAACTACAACCTACGCACTCAAACTATTATGGAATTCATAAATATGGTTGTAGATGATACATCTAGAGAGGCACCAAGTAAGCGGCAAAAAGCAGATGCACCAAGTGAGACTAGAGAGTGAAGAGTCTGGTGACCTTGATGAAAATTTCAAATCATCCCCAATCAAGAAGCTAGTTCACTTGAAGAGCTAGCCCTCCTCAAAGACCAAGTTAAATGAAGAAACAAATTATATTTTCTCTCCTATCATATTTCTCTCATTAGGATAATCAAACTATCACTATATTTATTCTTTTTTCTATTTCTTCTTCTAAGTGTAGGATAATTCGAAAGGTTTGCGGGTATTTAGATGAAGAAATGAGACTGAGAAAGAGAGTAATAAATCAATTGGCTCACTCAAGTTACATTTAAGATGTTGAATCAAAAAGGGTAGAAGAAGCTATGAGTGATGAGAATTAGATAAATGTCATACATGAAGAATTAAATCATTTTTTTAGGAATGATGAATGGTATTTAGTTCCTAGACTTGAGGATTACAATGTTACTGGTACCAAATAATTTTTTAAGAATAAGTATGGTGAAAATGATACTATCATGAAAATTAAGGCAAGGTTGGTAGAGGTTGCACTATGTAGAAGGAATAGACTTGAATGAGACATTTGCACCAATTGCTAGGCTTGAATCCATTAGAATATTCTTGAGTATTGTGTGCCATTTTGTGTCTTATGCTCTACCAAATGAATGTCAAGAGTGCATTCTTGAATGGGATTATTAAAATAAGGGGTACATGTTGAGCAATCTAAGGGTTTTGAGGATCCTAAATATCCCGATCATGCCTATATGTTGAATAAAGCTTTGTATGGTATGAAACAAGCTCCCAAAACTCTATATCATCCACAAGATAACATTATTGATGATTTAAATGAAGGAATTAAACTAAGAAAAGTAATAAATCAATTGGCGCACTCAAGTTACTTTTCAAATGTTGCAACAAAAAGGGCAAAAAAAACTATAACTGATGAGAATTGGATAAATGCAATGAATGGAGAATTAAGTCAATTTGTTAGGAATAATGTATGGTATTTAGTTCCTAAACTTGAGTTATAATGTTATTGGTAACGAGTGAACTTTTAAGAAAAAGTCTAATGAAAATAGTACTATTGTGCGAAATAAGGCAAGGTTGATAGCTCAAGGCTACATTTAACTATAAGGAATAGACTTTGATGAAACATTTTATACACTAGTTGCTAGGCTTAAATCCATAGGATAATTTGAGTATTGCATGCCACCTGTATTTTAAGCTTTATCAAATGATGTCAAGAGTGCATTCTTAAATACGGTCCTTCAAAAAGAGATACATGTTTAGCAAATCAAGGGTTTTAAGGATCCCAAGTATCTTAATCATGTGTAAAGGTTGAAGAAAGCTCTGTATAATTTGAAAGTGAGAACCTGATCGACTACATACCTATTAAAACACAAGCTTTGTAGAGTTAGTGCTGACATGACACTATTTATTAGAAAAGTTGGGGATGTTATAACCACTACTCGAGTATATGTAGATGATATTGTGTTTAGATCTTCTATTGACTCACTTGCTCTTGAATTTGTAGATCAACTGAAAAATGAATTTGAAATGAGCATGGGGAGTAAACTTAGGGTTGGTCTCCGATTCCAACAAAGTCGGAATGGTCAACTCTAGTCTCTGACTTCAACTAGTCAAAGGCCAAGTTGTGCTCCAACTACGCTCTTACCAGCAACATACTCCAACTCTTATCGAAGCTCCAAAGTTGGAGTCAGGCTTGGTGCCCAACTTAGAGTTAGGCTGGTCTAATGGTTCACTTTTTTGGATTGGACTCAGAATAACATAAAAATTAAAATAAAATAAAACAGAAAATTGGCTCATTTACTACTTTTTTTTACCAATAGATTACCAATATATTTAGTCCAACTTTTGTTCCAAGAGATATTGCCAACATAACATCTCAAACCAGTAATGACAAAGTTTGAGAAAAGTTTTACAAGTATTCCCTTTGGTCTTTCAGAAATCAAGTTTGGTATCTTTATATCCTCAGAGCATATGAAAAACCAAAGCCATCTCATGTATCCAATTACCACCAAACTTCATAAGATTCTTTCATTATTGAGCTAAGCAGGCGCGTCCATTTATATAAAATTAGTGTTTCCAACGAAAAGCAGCAATATACTGTTATGCACTATGTTTTAGATAAGTAATGTGCTCTATTTAAGTGGTAGTCAATCACCTAAAGGAATGCTTGATATGGGGCCATACAAAATTGAAGATCATTATTGTAGCCAAAACTAAAACCATGGTATTAATATATATAATAGTTCAAAACATAAAATCACCAGGAATACTTAATCACACTAAGATATGTGCACTAAATTGAGCATATGCACAAGATAAGAATAATAACATCTTCTCTTACAACCAAAGGTTATTCAATTAATTAAGTATAGCTAAAAAATTTTCTTCTTGAACAAGTCCATGCCACTTGAAAATACCAATAGTTGACATATTATCAATATATGTTGATCTAAAAGAACATACCACGTACCAGGTAGATTTGAGTGCATGTATCGAAAGAGATCCTCAAGTTTCCAACTATTACCATCAAATTTAATCATACAACAACCACCACAAATACAGCCCTCAACACTACTAGCTCAATGCTCCCTTCCATAATCCCATCAAGTTAACAACCAAAGTTACAATTTACACATCAGTGAAAACACAACCATTCAAGTATTATAGAATATCATAATTGAATTGAACAATATTTAAAATTAACAATCCCAACCCTAATTGCATCACATATCTTATCACACGTCTTGCTCTATAGCAGATTTTTTCTATTTCACCTCTTGAACCCAAAATCTGTTAAAGACTCGCTTGAGAAATAAATAAGAGAACAAAATGGATGGTTATGAACCAAAAAATGGAAACGTATGAACAAAAAGAAATGATAAAGAATAGATGAATTGGATAATCACGCTTTGGCATATTCAAGGTCCCCAATTTCTCCCAATGAAAATAACAGTCAGTTTCACAATAATCTTTTTTTGATGATCCACCCCAACTTCCTTCCCTCTATATATACTATAAGATTTCCCCTAATTCGACAACTAACAGCAAACAAAAGGCCATGGCCCAAACCCATGGCCCACTAACAGTTTAAACATCAACTAAAAACCAAGGATAACAATAGGAGGCCCGACTCACTTAATGGGCTTCATAACAAATTATCCTCCTTTAAAAAACCTTGTCCTCAAGTTTCAATGCATTGAATCCAGCTAGCGTGGTCAGCTTCCCAAGAAGGCCTTAAGAACATGTCCAATATCATAGGTAACTACTTGAAACCTTGTATGCAATAAAGCATGAGAAAGCCCTTATTAGTTTTAAGTAGAATTCCGGACTCAGGCTCAACTTCAATAACTTTGCACGATCATACTCATGAAAGAAGCTTGGTTTTGCACTGTCAATAATTGCAACGTCGAAGCATTGAAGCCAGTTAAAATTGCATGTGTTGCTACCATTCATTGTGCTACGTTCACAGAGGAAATTCATCATCATGTTTGTGTAGTCCGCTAAACTGTTCGTCACCATACAAGCATGACCAAAATCTCTGAGCATTTTGAACATGGGCATGATTGAAGTATCTTTGTTGATATAGTGTTTAGGATCTTTTGCAACAATTTGCTTTAAAGTTCCATCATGTTGGCACAAGTCAATTGTAGCTCGCACATCTTTGTACATGCGAGATTAATCAACACCTTATGAAATCTTTCTAGGATTATTATCCCAAAAGTCAATCACCTGAGCAAACAAGTAGGTTTTAGTTAGTGAAATGAAGGTATAAATGAGAGCATAGTCCGATTCATCAAAAGATTCCCGTATCAAAGTATTCCGATGGTCCCTATTTTTTTTTTCTTCCTTTGAAAACTCCTTGAACCCACGGTACAACTTTCACATACTTATGGCGATCCCTCTTCTAGATGCTGCCTCTATTTTTACCCAGCACCAAACCTCTCACCATGTACTTCCCATCAACCTTGAAAGTTCATAGTCGAGCAACATTATTTCCTATTGCCATTCTCCATTTTCTCGTAAAGTCACCCAACTCGAGAAGTACACCAACACTCACCATACTAACCACACTGGTATCAAATGCATGCTTCATTCCTAGGATGTACATGAAGACCATGAAAGATAGAAATATAGGAACTGTACTAACCAAACTCCATAGAAGGGATCTGTAATACTGCTTAATTTTTCTTTGCCTATAAATTTCTCTTCCTCTATAAAAGAACCAAAAAAAAAAAACAATTTTGAGAGGCAAAACATCAAGCAAATGGAGAGCATTTGCTCTATCATCAAGTTCTACGGGAAAGACTTCACGATCTTGACTCTTTCTTGATGTTGATTTAGCATTTACATTTTCCTCTAATCTGCAATCCTTAGTGATTGCAGTTATTTCAGCCTGCTCTATCCGTGCAATTACTACAGACTTGGAATTACTCCATAGACCATCCTTTCTTTGCTCAAGTGTCCCCGAAAGACCACCCAAAATTTTAAGCCAAGCCTTCACCTCCTAAAGATTTTCTTAACCCAAAACAACTCTCTAATGGTGATAAAGAGAAAGACAATGGTTCAAAAAATACTCTTAACTGGCATTTTATCAAACAACTTAGATGTCCTTATAGATATAGCATTCAAAGATCCCACAAATCTATCCATGTATTTATCAATTAGGAGCTTGTAAAACAGTCATTTGTTCTCAATCCCTATATTTATCCGAGAATTTAATCACGCCACAATCCATCTAAAGGCAAGCAAAGCTCAGCTTGAATCTCTCCCAATTAACCACAAAAAAATCAAGGAATTAGAGGTTACCCTTGGAGCGCATGGAACTGGCTCCAGCTCTTCCATTGTATTTTTGGCATGCAAAGCATGAGAATGTGGTAGCCAAATGCTCAACTTCAACTTTGTTACCAAACGACAAGCCACCTCAAAATCCACCATGCTTGCCCTCCATACATCCCAGCTGCGATCACCACCAGGCCTCAGATAATTTTCAAGAGCAAAATGCAAGCTCTCACAACACCATTTCATCACATTGAAGTACTCTTCTCTCCTTTTATCAAACGACTCCAAAACCATTCTCAATGGCATTACATCAAGCAAAAAATGAGGGAAAAATTTTTTTACCCTCACATTTCACATCGGTAGCCTTCCATTTGTCATCCATTGCTGTACCTGGTGCTCTCTCTCGAGCTTAGACAGAGACTTCCATTTTGCTCCCGCAGTGGTGTCAAGTGGAAGGAGTTAGCGTTGAAGACAACTGGGTTTACCATCTCTAGAACCCTTGAGAAGTTTGCACAGAGAGAATTTTAGAGGTTGAATGGCTTTCCATGGAAGCTACCAAACTAGACGTGACCCCTTGAAGGATGAGCGCACACCCTCGTTGAGCCTAACACAACCACTAAAGCCGTCGTAATCTTTTGAACCACTGGATTCAACGATGGAAGCTTCAGAATCCCAATTCGTTGCAATTGAAATCTTGGCAAAATGGTGCGGTGATAGGCGATTTGTGGAGCAAGGTTTGTGACAATCGATGGTCATGATAAAGGCATCAAGCTGCAAGGGTAAAACTAGGGTTTGGGCATGGAGAGGCTCCTGAATATTCATATCATGTGTTTCCTCCTTGTATTCGAGAATGACGAGAAGAGCAAGGTATGGATCTCTTCTATACCTCTATTGGCCATGCCTTCTCTACGGCATCGTCGACGAAGTCATATGTCTCGTTTGCTGCCTCACCGGCATCATTCTTGTTCAACCCATCAATTTGCCCTCCATCTAATTGTTTTGAGTCAAATTCGTCACTTAGTATCGAATGCCCGTCCAAAATTTCATCTAGCTCTTTTTCTTCCTTCGCAATTTGATCTTGCCCCTTTGTTTCCTTTTCTTGTAGAATTACTGATTTTTGCAATGCGAACTCTACTTGAATTCTTGAATATTTCACAATCAGCACATCTCAATTAGGAATAGTTGGGTCACTAAGCAACCATTGAATGAACACTTCTATCAATTCATCCATGGAGGACTGTCAACTCATGATACCACTTGTTAAGGACCTGTTTAAGAAATAGATAAGAAAACAAAATGGATGCTGATGAACCAAAAAATGGAAACGTATGAACAATAAGAAATGATAAAGAAGAGATGAATTGGGTAATCACGCTTCAGGGTATTCAAGGTTCCCAATTCCTTCCAATGAAAATAATAGCTAGTTTCACAATAATCTTTTTTTGATGATCCACCCCAACCTCCTTCCCTCTACATATACTAAAAGATTTCCCCTAATTTGACAACTAATAGCAAGCAAAAGGCCATGGTCCAAACCCATGGCCCACTGACAACTTAAACATCAACTAAAAACTAAAGATAACAATAGGAAGCTTGACTCACTTAATGAGCTTCATAACAAAATCACACTTAAGGCTCCCATTGCTCGCAAGGCTTTATAATTGATTTGAGCCCGTACTGTCCCACTCATGGTATGACTTCTAGTCAGGGGTTTGATGATAGCCCACCTACTTCTATTGATCCATCTACTGTTGCTGAACCATCATGCTCAACCATGCTAACTTCCACTAATTTGACCTTGCTGATGGTGCCCAATCATTTAACTTGCCTAGATATTCATTTTGATTGCCTTGAAGAGATAGTGTCACCGCACTTGGAAAGATCTGAGCCAAAGATTTTTCGACCTACCACTGGTGTTGAAAATAATTCTTTTGACATTAATTCTTAGACCCCTTTATCGTTTTGTGAAGAAAAAATAGGAAGTAGCATGTACTTAAAAAGAGGGAGCGCATAAGTTAGGGAGAGTTCAATGTTTAAAAAATATTTGATGTACGTCTTATCTAATTTAATGTACATTGAATTGATGATGTTTCCTTTTTTTTATCTATGTTGAGTAGACTTTGTTTGCGGACATCGATTGAACAAGCATGTATGTTTCTTTTATGTCTCTGCTTTTGGTTAATTTACCTTTGTTAAGTGATCTCAGAAAATTTGAAGATGTCTACTAGAGTAGGAAGTTTTTCTTAGGGTTTGTACCTATAATTGGGAATCCTATTTTTGAGAGGTCTATCAAGATTAGGTTCATTACATGTATAGGTTAGAAGTTTTGTTATAGAAATATTAAATGGGGAGTTTGTTAATGTAAAATGAGTTTGCTGGCATATGCGTGTGATAAACTTGGCTCGTGTGAGTTGTAATTCTCTCAAGTGAAAGTCATATAATGAATTGCTGGAAGAAACCTGAAGAAAATACATGAAAGTATCATCTGCTCAACATCCGCTCGTCTGTGACTTGAGCAAACGCTAGACAGAAAGTTCGTTTGACAATCGCTCGAGTAAAACATAGATAGAAAGTTTGCTTGGTATTTACACGACTAGATGCTCGAGCAAAGTTCAAACGGAGAGAGAATTTTCACTCGAGATCCACTCAACTAGTCACTCAAACAAACTTTAGACGATTGTTCGCTAGATATTTGACTCGAGTAAGACTTTAGGCAAACAATTTGCCCGACACATTACACGATACTCACTAAGTGAAATACCCGAGAATTGACTTTAACTATGGTTCAGACGCTTTTAAGTAGTCTACTCAACTCTAAGTATAAATATAATAATGTGCATGACTTCCTAGGCTTGGAGAAAGGCCAAAATAATGATTCTCACTATCTTCTTGAGATAAAAACCTTTGAACATCCACTATACATTCAAGATTGATTTCCGCTTAGCAATCAGATCTCCATCTTATTGTACTCATGGTCGAAAATTGTTGAATCCATTGGTATGAACTTGTTATTTGGCTGAGAAGGTTTTCGGGAATGCCTGGGTGCAAAGATCGAGTGACATAATCGTAATTTTGCAAATGAAATTTAGTTACTCCAAGAGTCTTGTAAGTGTTTATAACTTGGTTGTAACAAACTCAATTTCTATACTGAATGTTAGATGATAACTTACACGTAAAACTTATTTTAGATTTTGAAGACATTCTTCAAATGGGTTTTCACTTCACCAAAATTGTTCGGTTGATTATTTCATTTGATTTGATTCATCGACTGTCTAATTGATTGATTACTAATTTAAATAGTTCAATAAGTTTGGGAAAACACCTAGTCATCCCCTTTAGGTGTAATTGGGATATAAACCTCTATTATTTTTCACTATGCATTACTTAAGGTGAGGGAACGATCAACATCGAGGTACTTGCTTGATCCACCTAGCACGAGGTTATATCCTTCCTTACCTAATATGAACCATCACTCAATTCTCACTTACAGAGCTTGTTTCAATTGTTCAGTGTTAAATGCCTAAAAGATGTTTTAATTGTTGTTGGAAATTAACTATATATAGATTAGGTCATTGTTGTGGTCGTGTGATAAATACGATGAATATACGAAATAATCGAGAGAGAAAACAAGAAAGAAGTAACACAAAGATTTACATGGTTTAGCGATGTGCTTACATCCACGGAAGCGAGCGACAGTAATTTCACTATGAGTCACACACTTCAATAACCATCCCTGTCCCAAATGTTCAAATGCCTTGTTGGCATGTTTAGCTCCACACCAATACTATAGTAATCTGCCATATATGATGATGGTGAAGAGATTAAGCAATTTGATGTTTTAACTGATGTTAGTGAAACTCATCTTTCTGTTCTAACTGATGTTTTAGGCCCCATTTGATTCCTATAGTGTACTTAGTATACTTTACTTTAAATTCATTTCATCATCCAAACACACAAATTTGATTCATCTATGACTAAACTCACTTTAAAGTCAAATTTACTGTAGCATTATTGTAGCTACAATATAATTGCCGACTGCTTTATGTCACTGTAGTATTACTATAGCTACAATAATGCTACAGTGAACGTGTGCAAAACTTTGATTTTTTTCTCTCCTGGCTTTTCTTGTACCCTCCCCTTCTTTCTCTCTCTCTCCAACCGACAAGAAGTGATAGCTGCATCAATTTACTATAGCATTTAATGGTTTTCTTATTTCAATCGGATGCAACTCGTGGGTCTTCTTTCAACCGGGCTTTTCTCGCACATAAGGGACAATTGGACAAACTAGGTCCCACAAATTCACATTTTCTTATAAATTTATCTAAACTCATTTAACTATCTAAACATACTTTAAACTCATCTAAGTGGGTCCTACAAAACTCACTCAACTATCTTAACTAACTACTATTAAAAAAGAACTCAACTCAACTCAATACACTTCGATATCTAAATGCAGCCTTAATCAGCAGCACAGCTTCACGTGGACATGCATCACACGTACATGCAGACTTAGAATATAATATAGTCAACCGCAGAACTACATTATCCATGGCCCTGCAAAAATATTTAAAAACTTATAAATTGTCCTTTAATTTTTTTCATAATTCTATATAAATAGAAATTGTCCCCAAGAATATTGATATTTTCCATATGGATCAAATCTCTGTCCCTAATTTATTTTTTCTATACTTTTAAAATTTTGTATAATTCTTATGTATTATCTACTTTCTAAGATGTGACCCTCCAGGATTATATGAAAATTAAAGTTTATGATAAATAATAACCTTATTAGTATGGATCAGAAAGGTTTTCTTATTCTCTAATATTGGGTTTTTAAATTCGGAATACTAAATGAAATAAATAAAAGAAAATCATTTAACACCAATAATTTATATGAAAAATAGTTAGAGAACTTTTATCCTCGACTTTATTGAGAAAGAAAAAATTTATTTAAAATCTCAATTGTATAAGCTTTATATACTTAATATGATACTAAAATATACAAATTTTATATGAAACTTGACAGACTAGAATTAAATATGAGCTTCTAAATATATATCATTTGATAGTTTTTATAATAAAAAAATAAGTTCTAAATATTTTATTACAAAATTATAATGGATGAGATTTTAATTTTTATGAACATATATATGTTATGTATAGCAAATTATTGAAATTTAATTTTTATATATAATTGTGTTTTTGTTATAAAACTAAAAGGAAAATGTTATTGCAAGATAATTTATAAGATAAAATATTTAAAACTCTTATTGCTCAATAACTGAAGTTTTCTTCTTCCTTCCAAAATGATCTGAAGCTCTCATATATATAGAGAGTTCTAGCGTCGTGGGTGATCATTCACAAAACAAAATGGGAGAAGAACACGGTGAGGAAAATAAGGAGAGGGGGCATACACTGTCCCCCATTTTAGATTTTTCATTCACAACACTCCATCTTGAATGACCATTCATAAAAAATATGATTCGTTAAAACCTTGTCAAAAAAAAATCCAGTAGGAAGAAAAATCAATAACGAAAGAAAAAAGAGTACATTAATCATATGTACCGCCAAGTATTTTAGGATTGCCTCATTAAAATTTTGCAAAAGAAAATCTAATGGGACAAAACCTTAGCAAAGGAAAAATAGTACAATCAATACAAGTCTTTAAGACATTCACTCCCCCTGACTGAAAAGTGCATAACGATAAATTTTTAAGTATTCACATTCCAATGTTTAGCACAATTTTCTTGAATGTAGCAGTTGGTAATGCTTTCGTAAATAAATCTGTCAAATTATCACTTGATCATATATGTTTGACATCAATTTTATATTTCTCTTGAAATTCCTGAGTATAAAAGAAGTTAGGTGAAATGTGTTTGGTTCTGTCACTTTTGATATATCCTCCTCTGATTTGAGTGATATAATCAGTATTATCTTCATATAAAATTGTTGGGCTATCATTAATCATGGGAAGACCACACTTTTCTTGAATATGTTGAATCACTGATCTTAGCCAAATATAGTCCCGACTTGCTTCATAAATTGTAATGATTTCTAAGTGATTTGAAGATATAACAGATAGTGTTTACTTGACAGATCTTCATAATATGATAGAATTTTCATAAGTAAACACATATCCAGTTTGAGATTTACCTCTATGTGGATCTGAAAGATAACCTGCATCTGCGTATCCAACCAACTGTGAACTTGATCCATGTTGATAAAATAATCCCATATCAACTATACCTCGAAAGTAACGAATGACATGTTTAATATAATTCCAATACCTTCGAGTTGGTCCAGAACTATATCTTGCAAGTAGATTAACTAAAAATGTAATATCAGGCCGAGTACAATTTGCAAGATACATCAAAGCTCTAATTGCACTGAGATATGGTACTTTAGGACCAATGATTTCTTCATCGTCTTCATATGGACGAAATAGATCTTTCTGCACATCAAGTGATCGAACAATTATTGGATTACTCAGGGAATGAATTTTGTCCATATAAAAATGTTTCAGGACTTTATTGGTATACATTGACTGATGAATAAAAAATTCATTTGGCAAATGCTCGAGCTGCAGGCTGAAATAATATTTAAATCATCAACATAAACTGCAATAATAGCAAATCTAAATTCTGATTTCTTAATAAAAACACATAGACATATAGAATTATTTTCAAATCCTTCTTTCAATAGATATTCGCTGAGGCAATTATACCACATGCGTCTGGATTGCTTTAATCCATATAAAAATCTTTAAAACTTAATAGAGTACATACTTCTAGATGTACTTGGATTAGATGATTCATACATTTTATATCCTTTAGGAGTTTTCATATATATTTCATGATCTATTAATCCATATAAATATGTAGTGACCACATCTATCAGTCGTATATCTAATCCTTTTGTAACTACCAAGCTCATTAAAAATCTAAATGTGATTGCATTCATAATGGACGAATATGTTTCTTCATAATCGATCCTAGGTTTCTGCAGGAAACCTTATGCGACAAGTCGTACTTTGTACAGCACAATTTCATTTTTCTCATTATATTTTCATACAAATACCGATCAGATTACATACTTTGGTGTTTGAACAACAGGTTCAAATACCTCTCGTTTTGCTAGCGAGTGTAATTCAATTTCAATAGTTGCTTTTCATTTTGGCCAATCATTTCTACATCGACATTTTTCGACAATTTTTTGCTCACTTTATTCATTACTTTTGGTAATGTCAATAGCTATTTTATATGAAAATATAATATCGACAACAATTTTACTTCTATCCAAAAATTTTTCAGTACTCATAAAATGTATCGAAATCTCATTATTTTCAGGTACATATTTCTCTTCAGGGGAAAATATTTCATAAAATACTTCTTCTGGATGTCCCTTTTCAAAAAAATTCGGAATAGAAGATTTGACCTCTTCAGAAGCATCAACTATGCTTGTGGCCTGTATTGTGGGTATGGGTTGTTCAGGAATACCAAATTCATTTTGTATATTTCTTTTAGGAATTTCAAATTCATTTTGTATCTTTCTCTTTCAATGAATTTTATCATTTGCACCAATAGGTCGTCCACGCTTCAAGCGTGTCTTAGACTCATCTATTGCTGTCTTAACAACTTATCTTTCAGGGACTACAATCCTTGCTGAAACATTAACAGCAGGAATATGTGATTTTACCACACCTTTAGTGTTAGTAAATACATCCAATAATTGATTTACAATATTTTACAAATGGATAATCATCTAAACTTCTAGTTTATATTCATTTGTAGGATGATCAAATTGAGACAAGATTTTATTATCCCAAGTAATTTCTTGTCATGCTTCAGGCACCGACTTTTCATTATTTTAAAACATGATAGAATATTAAAAAGTTTTACTATAATATATAAAAACTTAGTATAAGTGAATCAAGTGCTTAATCGTACAATAGGTACGTGACCAATATCCAGTCATACCACATGTATGACATACATATTCATTTTTCTATAAAAAATTATTCTGAAAACTTTTACCCTTTTCTGAGTTGAATTACTTCTGGTGATTTTGTATATTTCTATTATTATCCTATTAGTATTGTCGCTTATAAGACCCACACTTTTATAAAAAATTTCTACTACGTCCAGCCATCGGTTTCTTTGAAATGATGCACTATTCACTTATGGGAATGATATAAATTTAGTACCATTCATTTCAAGGAATGATGTGGAACCAATAAGACTTGATTAGTGATTTATTAACAAAAATTTATTATTTAGCTAAACTATTAGATTATAAGATAAAAATTCAGAATATTTGTTAAACTTTCGCTCTTGATATTGCTACTGCAGGAACACATTCGAGACATAAAAATAGTATGTTTTCTTTAACATATCACCATCAGTGACTTTATCACTGCATAAGTTTAGTACTGAGTTGATTTTAAAGAATGTAGAGTTATAGTCACTACTATTTTTAAAATCTTGCAACTTAAGGTGCAATAAGTAATAACGAGTTTTTAGAATGATTATATCTTCTGGTACTCATATCTCACATTTAAATCATTTCACAAAGTAAGAGAATTTTTCACTGTGAGATACACAGCACGGTCCTGCAGGGACATGTGATTTTCTTCTTTGATTATATCTCCCAAATTCATCATATCAAATGGATCTCATCAAGGATCTAAGATAAATAAAAAAATTTAGAAATGTCAATAATAATATATTTCAATTTTGTAAGATTTGACATTTTCTACGTATATGAATCACGAATATCTAATAAATATATCACATAGTGATGAGAATAAAAACAGAATTTTATCAAGTAATATTCAGCAATATTATCTTTCATATTTATCTCGATGACTGTATATAATATATTAAAAAAACTTACTTGAAGTAGAAAATCACTAACTTCATAATTGTCAGAACTTCGTGCTGATAACGTATTATAAAATTAAAAGGAAAATACTATTATAAAAATATTTATAAGAGAAAATATTTAAAATTCTTATTAATCAAGAATTGGAGTTTTTTTCTTCCTTCTAAAATGATTTAAAATTCTCACATATATATATATAGGGAGTTCTAACATCAACGATGATCATTCACAAAATAAAAAAAGAGATACATACGGATAGGAAAAGAATGAGAGGGGCGGTGCCATTTCCTTTTTGACTTGTCATTCTTAACAATTTTTATAATTTTCCATATTAAGATTTATTTATTTTTATTTCACATAATTGTATGGCGCTTTGTATTGAATGTCCAACCACTCATCAGTTGTCTCGTATACACCACGGATTACACGACCCATCTACGTCCGCAAACATCATGCACGCGTGGAATGAGTGCGTCATCGATCAGTGGGTGTCAAAACCTCCTTTATTATGTCATCTTTTTTTATTACTTTCTTTTATATGTATCTTTAATTATTATTTTTTAAATTAATATTATTAAAACACACTTCTTTAATCTTAAATAAAAACAAAAAATCCCAACAATACCGAACAATAGTAATTTGATCAAGAATAGCATTTTCCAAACTTCCTACGCAATGTTCTAATTTTGAGCCAACATGTATGTACATAATGACCTGCTTGCAGTTTGGACTTTAATGTCTACTACGGAAGGCTACCTCCAATTTAGATCCGGTCTGGATTTATAAAATGAAGTAATTTTAAATAAAGATAAAATATTGAATAAAATATTATTAAAATATTATTTTTTAATATTATTATTATCATCTTAAAATTAAAAAAAAATTATTTATTTATTATATTTTATATAAAAAAAAATTTTAAAATATAATTATGAGATTGAAATGTGATGAATTCCAATCCAAACTAGGACTCAGACTTCCATAGCACTAGTTAATACCTTTTTTTTATTTATTTGCTTTGCTTAATCACGTTTCATATATGCAACAGGCTTTGACTCGTGGCTAGCTAGGCTACTACATGAATCATATGCTAACAAACCATTCTTTACCACACCTACCAAGCCAGCTCAATTGGTATTATTATTAGTACAATATCTATTGCAAGCAAGGACAATCTGTTTGCCTCCTCTTGTAAAACTCCTTTTAATTTTCGGGCCTTAATTTTGATGAATTGATCTTATTTATTTGAGATGAGATACAATAAGTTAACAGAAAAATTAAAAGTTAAATAAGATATTATTAAAATATATATTTTTAATATTATTTTTTATTTTGAGATTGAAAAAATTAAATTATTTATTTTACTTTATGTAAAAATTTTTAAAAAATTATAATAATTAAATAAAATAAGAATAATTATAAAAACAAACGAGATTATGGCAATGGTACTAGACAATACGATACACGACTTGTTTCTCATGCAGCAAGCTGGTTAGTATAAAGCAAAAACAGACCAAAAACTCATCCAATTATTTATTTTCTTCTTTGATACATTTTGGAGAAAGAATGTCTCGAATTCCAGACTTCCATTTAGAAAGTTGAGAGTTATGACAATCAGGTCACAGACTTTTGACTCATTCCCACTTATTAAGTACATTGAGACAATGGGAGGTTAATTTGATTTATGCATGCATTAAATAATATTGGCCTGCTCGTCGTGGCCAAAGAAAAAGAAAGGTCTTTTCATTGCCTAACCCATCAATGATATTAATGGTCCCAAGACTAGGTCACTCACAATGGTACCTAATTTAATGAGGATCTAGAATACGATTGCATTCGATCTAAAAAGTACGAGGCTATGGCCGAAAAGCTGGTCCTAATTTTATGTTCATATTCCACGTTGGAAATGAAAGGCAGCAATTTCTTTTCTGCCACCGTCCAAGTGGCCTTCCAATTTCTATTAAATTGGCTTCCAATTATTAAAAGGACAACTTCACTATTAACTTGTTCAATAAGTCAAATTAAGAAAGCCCACATGATATAAAAGTTCAGAATAATGATATTTTTCGTCTTAATTTGATGTTGTCATTTCTCAATCACATTTAATAGTGATGTGATACTTCGTAAACGGTTCATAGAAGAAGTTACTTTAAACGTACCACATCATCAAGATATTATGTTACAAAATCTATATATAAGTTCTAAATTGTCAGTGTAATAACGCATTCGCAAGCTTAATACGATTTTAATCTTTCTTTTTCTGTCTCTCCGTTTTCTGTGGATCCATGTTTGGATAATCTTTGATTTTGATTCTATTTTCCATTCAATTATGAAATCTTTTTATATCATAATTTAAAAGGGTAATGGTATTTTGATTCTATTTTCCTTTCACCATTAAAGATATTTTTTTATATATAAATACGGGAGAATTCAGTAATGAGATTCTCAGCAAAAGTTTATTGGGTGCCATAGTTTAGCTGCCATGACTATTAGTCTATTACGATGCCTTCAATGAACAAAAGTTAGAGCTTTGGGAATCTTCAGCTGGGAACAGTCATCAAGAAGAAACTGGAATGAAATTGGCGAGAGGATGCAAAATCAAGTACGAGCCCAAGTTCCTGCTTTTTATGCTGTCAACACGTGGTCGCGTTTGAATAGCAGACTTTGAGAATTTAGTTTGAAATCTAATCCAAATTTAATTGTAACATATGATCCAAGCATATCCTCTTCAAATGCAGTCATCCAAAAATAACTCGTTATTTATGCAAATTAGATCATTATTTTCTTGTGACAATACTTACCTCAACATCGCTAGACCAAGTACAAGTAGGAGCTTTCATTTGGATATAGACATAAGATGAAACCATCTCATCTCATCTCAACTAAATTCAACCAACGATCTCACTACTATTCACAATCATCTCATCCAGTATTCAAGCATGCCTTATGTTTGAATAGCCCCAATCTAGCTTGAGCCCCTAGTGCTACTGTTTGAAGATATTATCATCGTGGATAGGGGAAAGGTACAGCTCGATTATGAGCTTTGTGTTTCAACTAATTTTAGACAACTTGCCACCCAAAACAACTTGGCTCGATCTAACCATTGGGGTGATTCACAAGAATCGAGAAATATTTCGTACTTGCTTGGGAGAAGGGAAGAATCATGCAACAGAACCAACAAGCACATAAACATCAAAACAAAACTAAGCAACTGCCGACTCAAAACTTCATTACAAATGAGAGAGAGAGAGAGAGAGAGAGAGAGAGAGAGAGAGAGAGAGAATATCAGCCATCCACTAGTATTGCAATGGAATGTTCATTCAATGGCGTGATCAAACCCTACTTTGGGTATTTTATGATAAAAGAAAAGCTTCTAACAACACGGAAACAAAGACCATTGCATGATAACACCGTGCCCCAACCGGATGTTCTCTCTATCTCCAACCATAGGGGTATTCATCTCTTCTGACCCGCTGTCCAACCAGCCTGATTGCATGATGCCATGCAATCAATCAAATAGATGATCAGATACAAGGGAGACTTCCTCGAATACTTGAACTGCACGTAAATTAAGAAAAAAGACTCGCATTTTTGTTCGATATCTTCCTAGTTTTTATTGGTTTTGAACCTTTTGGTTTTTCAAGTTATCCTTCCTAGTGGACTCAATCTGATTCTGGTTCTCTCTCACACATCGAAATTTCCTTTGCTTACAGATACGAGATAACTTGGAACCAACATACCTTCAGCATTATACTGCAAGGTTGGAGTAGCCCACCAGATCAATTTCACTTGTAAGGTGCAAAAATGATTGATGAGTTGTGACCACCAAACCCAAATGAATTAGACAATGCCGCCTTGACGTCCAGTCTCTCCTTTTTCGAGCCCACCAGCACACTTGTGTTCTGCATTGATATGTTGGCAGCATTAGATAATTTAATGCCTGAAGTTAAATCATCATGGTTTAAGGAACTCAAAAAAATGGAACAATGGCAAGGAATATCATGGTATTAAAACAAATTGACAAGGATGCAAATGAACATACTACGCCTTCATCTGGATTTTCTAGGTTGACATTTGGATGTACCCACCCCGTCCGAATTGCCTATATGAAGAAACACAATAACATGTCAAAAAGCACAGGACGGCCAAATGTCACGTTTGCTTTCATGAACTGAAATTGAAAGTACGCCTACACTAGGAATATGAAAAACAAGTCATATAGCTCCTTAATACTATGTGACACTTCACAAGAATAAATTTAGGTGAAACTAAACTTGCAGCCCTGAACCACCCATATTGCAATGTGTAACCAAAACTATGAAAAGTAGCAACGTGCACGTTATGTCCTTATCTACCATTTGGTTTCGATATGCACTCTGAGTTAAGACCTTGCCATTTACATTATGTCACGTGGACTATTTACTTTTAAGCATATATGATACTATGATATAATCCAGACATTGTGTGCATATTATGTATGAGTTTAAATGAGCTAAAATGAATTGGATTTAGATTTGGAGAGTTTGGGTGATTCAATATTCAGATCAAAACTAGTTTTTAAACATGAACTAAGCAAGCTGCATTTCCGCTACTTATGAACAACCTAGTTTATTTATAGTTTTACTCAAAGTATCTATCTCCTTTCCTTTTAACCTGAAGAGGACTCAGCAAAAAAAGAGACTAAATTGAAGTGCTTATCAGTTCACTTCTTTCGGAGGTTTTTCATTCAAACTGGATAAAAAAGCAGATATGGCAATTCACAGATGCATTAAAAATAACAAAATTCTGGTATTCCTTTTCATTATTACTAGAAGCCCAATGATCACTTTGTCAGTAGGAGATTTTGGAACTCACATTCCCCTTCCAGAAGGCTGGACATGACACTTATTTTCAATTTTCAATTTTGGGCGTAAAACAGGTGTCATCTCCCATTCTTCTTCAACAGATGACTAACCAAAGGACATAACCTTTACATTTATTATTACAATGTGGCACTGTCAGATAATGTATTTCGTAGTTTTACAGATTTGTCACACTATTTTGTTTTTTTTTTTAAGATTGTATCACGTGGCCTGGTTTCAATCATTTAGCAGGGGCATACCGAAGCCTAATGGTAGTTTAGGGTGAACATGGCAACTTTTCGTACATACACATTGAAATGGAGGTAGTTCTACAGGTGCAATATGAAACTACCCCATAAAGTTACCAAGAATTCGGTTTATGAATTAAAATCCCCACATTGAAGAGAAAAATTGTTTACCTGTACTGCTGCAACAGCTTCCACAGCACCAGCTGCTCCTAATAGGTGACCAGTCATAGATTTTGTAGAATTCACTTTCAACTGTAAAAGGGAAAGGTTATTAATTAAAACGGTAATCTTGTGAAGAATTGCAATACGGTAATATTAGAGACCAGTGACATAAAAGGTCAAACTCTATGTGCCCAACTTACCTCAGTATTCTGGCCAAAACAATGAATAAGGGCATGGTATTCTTTCAAGTCTCCAGCTTGTGTGGAGGTGGCATGTGCATTTATGTAATTCACGTCTTCCCTAGACACCCCAGACTGAGCTAATGCTCTTTCTATGCAGAGGATAACACCAACACCTGTTTTGGAGGGATACAAAGAAGCATTTATAACAAATCTTGAAGGAAGAATACGAGGTAGAAAAGTGTTGATAAATTCAAGACTTGGCCATGGTTCCTTGCGTAACCAATCAAGAAGGTATTCTAATTTGATAAGAAAATATCACTGTTACCTTGTGTGAAAGGGAAATGAAAATGCATGCTCAAAAGAAGTGCTTGCAGCATTTTTGGATGTGCTAAGCTAAATATTTCATAAACATTTTGGATTTGAACTTTGCAAATGTTTTCAAAAAGCTAATAACAATTTCAGGAAGAACAAAGGTCAAAACTAATGTTCCAAAACTCGGATCGGAAATTTTTGTCATCTATACAGAGAATTAGATGATAAACATGAGAAAGTGTCGTGTATGAAAATCAGCTTAAGGTGGATGTGAAAATTCCTACTGAAGGCAACAACTGAAAGGTCAGCTGTGAATCTCTGTACAGAGAATGCGTCAAGTTCCAATATTACAGCTAATGAGAAAAATAATATATGACAGTGTGTATAGAAATATTTACAGAAGATACTTTCTCATCATCATCTAAGTCCACTTAATCCAGTTTGATCCAACATCTTGGCACCTTGGCTGTTTCAACCAACTTAGCTGACAACTAACACATTCTTATCTCACTTAGAGATCTATGACAATCCCCAGAGCAGGTAGTTTATTTCGCTTCTCCTTTTGGCTTTTGGACTGCCACTATCTTTGACAGCTCCCCCTAGCTTCCAAGTCAAGTTGTTTGCAATTATGTTAGTTTTGCTGACATATTTCTCACCAAGAGCACTTTCTTGGGACAGATGTCGTCCAGATAGCTCAACTAAGTGGATCTTGGCAATTATGAGATTAATTTGCAGGTTTTATCAACCTTTCCATGCAGTATCCACTTTGAGAACAACATGGGTACAAAACTGCAATGCAATTTTCCCTATATTTTAACTCAAATCTACAGGATAGCTGAGAGTGAACGATGCTATAACAAAGAAGCAGCAGCTTAAGAATGAATTATTGTGGCCAAAGGAACTCAAAGAGAGTAGGTGAAGTATATGCCATGATGCATACTCACTAACAAAAAAACATGAAAGAAACGTGACAATTTAAAGGTTGAATTTTTAAGTACCAAAGAGAAGGACACAATACCATCAGGTCGTGGCTCAGTCATGTGATAAGCATCACAAGTGAAGCTTCCACCCAGGAATTCTGCATAGATATTTGCACCTCTTGCCTGCAAATCAGCTGATAAAATCATTTACCCAGATGAAACATCTACTCACAGGTAAACGCAAGGAAATGATTGAGCTTTATTATTCCTTAGCAAACAAGAATGTGTATAACTAAAAATTCCACTCCATGAAAAGTCAGAGGCAGTAGCATGTGATGATAGCATGAAAAATCTCATGATTACTTTATGATGAAAACTAATGGATATACAAATGAATAATTGATTTAATATAACTGGTAGAAACTTGAGGAATAGAAGAAATGTAACTGAAAGGGTCAAACCACATAATGGCCAATAATTTAACAGAAGACGATGTCCTTAGAAGAGCTCACTGCTAAAAGGGAACTGCCTGCATACATGACGGCCTTTTTGAGTCAGGATGAGAATACCTTAGCATGCTCTAATTCTTCTAGGAGCAAAACCCCAGATCCTTCTCCCATAACAAATCCATCACGATTCTGTTCAAAAATAAAAGTAACATATCATTGTAGGATTTCATGGTAAGTAATACAAGGGAAAAATACCAAGGAAATACAAAAGACCAGGATTGAGGTCTTGAGTATCTTTCCGCAAACAACAGTCAAATAAATGGACTTCTAGTATGGGCTAGGTGTCTTCTTGTACACATCCAGTGTACGTGTTTACTTCTATTGATAAATATAATATTTTTACTTATCAAAAAATAAATAAATAAATGGACAAAGAATAGAGCATGATATGCTTGTTTGAGGAAACTTATCAAAAAAAAAAAAAAAAGCTTGTTTGAGGAAATTGCTAGAAATTTATTCGGTAAAGATAACAAGGGAGAGTCATGCATCTTTTCTTATTTTCATTTTCTCAATGTGCCAAACATTATTTTATATAAAAGACAAGGAAGCAAAGGGATTGTTTATAACATACAATATCCCAAGGGCGTGAAGCTTTTGCAGGATTACTATTCCTCTGGGAAAGTGCTCTGCATGCTACAAAACCTCCCAAGCCTGCACCAAGTGGAAAATATATTACGTATACTCCATGGTATCACAAGTTGGCACATTCTGAGGAAGTGTTGATGTGGGAAAGTAAAAAAGAGATACCAATAGGTATAACTGCAGCATCTGAGCCACCACACAGCATCACATCCTGCAGTACAATTTCAGATAGCAAAAAATGTTTGGATTAATTTATAATTTGTTTTTCTTTTCAATGTTAGAGCTCATAAAAAAATCATTCTACAAAAAATTGCAAGTTTCTATAGCAATTGAGATTCACACACTTCCTTGGAAAAGTGAGTCCTGAATGAAAGAAACTTACAGCTTCACCTCTAGTGATATGGTTTGCTGCATTCAATATACAAAAGTTGCTTGTGGCACAAGCAGTAGAGATAGAATAGTTTGGGCCCATCCATCCCTGCAATTTGTTGAGTAGATGAGCTGTTAAAAGGTCAATCCCAAAATTGCATCTTTCATCAAGTTTTATCACTAATTTGAAAGAATAATAAGTTAACCAGATCCATTGCAAGCATGGCAGAACCCATATTTGTAGTTGCAAAAGGTACGCAGAAAGGGTTCATCTTCTTGTATGAAACCCTTAAAGCTTCAATTGCATCGTTAAAAACCTGTACAGAATACAAGATGTTACTATCACTTAAAGTTTTCAGAATGCACGTCTTAACCAAATTGTATATGAGTCAATTGTATATTCTTGTTAGCTTAACATGTCCAACCTTGTCTATTCTAATGAGATGTAGCATATCAAACTGCTGAGGATTTGATGTTACCTTCATGCCACCCATTCCCGAGCCAATCAAAACACCACATTTTCTTTTGTCTAAATCATTCATTACATCTTCTGTAATTCCACCATCTTCCAATGCTTTTTTGCCCGCAGTAAGCATGTAAAGCATGAATTTGTCCATCCTCTTGGAAAGTTTTGGTGCAACCCATCCGTCAGTAGAAAAAGACTTGATCTCTCCAGCAATTCTCTGGAGAAAAGAATACCATGAACAAGCAGCAGAGCAAGCAACAGCAGAAGAAAGATTTGAAATATGGTTTACCGTTGGAAATTGGGAACAATCAAAAGCCTCAATTTCACTTATGCCACTGACACCCTCAAGCAAATTATTGTAGAAAACATCTGGATCATGACCAAGTGGGGTCACCACACCCATCCCTGTCACAACTACTCGCCTTTGCTTTGTGACAGGTCTCTTTTTTATAGCGACTTCCCTAGCAGGTTCCACAGCTACAGCCATGGCTTCCCCTAAAGTATTGATAAATTCAGTCGAGGTGGCATGTTTATATAGCTAGCACATCAGAACAACTTTATTTTCCTACTTTATCACATAAGACTGACACATCAAAACAATGAAATCCAAACACCCAGTTAAGAGAAGAAAAACTATGAATACCATGAATACAGAATTGAGTTCATAGCCAAAGAGTAAATATCAACATTGGGATTTGAAATGACCCGACTGCTGTGAGCCAGCAAAATTAATCTCACTGAACCAAGAAAGTAGGAAGGAAACAACAAGAAATCATTTGTCAGTTCTCTTCAATCAGGATTGGGGCTCAGGTTACCAGTTTACAACCTCCACTGATTGCAAAATGGAAGGAGAACTCAATGCCCAAAAAAAGGGAAAGGGGATCAAGAGTATCAAACTACAAAGATCTTTTTCCCAAGCTCTCCCCGCACGGTCAGTGAAGGAGTTCCCGCCCAAGTAAGTGCACATTCCCGCATGATAGGCAATTGAAAAAGAAAACAATGCAATGATGAATACAGCAAAGCAACAAACAAAAGAATCCCCATCAATTGCAATTTGAGTTTCAACAGAACATCGGTTCAAGCCATCTCAATGATGCTCATCACTGTCACAATTCTCAAATGAGCAAGGTCCAAAATTATCAAATACTGTAATAATAAGGACTAGAACACCAGACTCAAGTACCCAAGCCAGACACTAGAAAGCAAGAGAGCAGCATTATGCTATGAAATGGGAAATAAAGAGCCACAATGCTTTTGTGCTTTGCAAATCTTGAACTAGCCCCAATTTTACTTTTGTGCTTTTGTGCTTTTGTGCTTTTGTGTTCAGACAAGAAACCACCCAATTTTACTTTTCTTCAGATTACCAGATAAAGAAGCTGAGGGATATCAAATCGCAACATGCAACTAGCCCCCTGAGCAACTAGAAACAACTCAAGTTCTGCTATTTATTTTTTAATAAGATAAAACTTATTAATACGAAAGAGGCATAACCCTAGCATATAGGAAGTATACAATAAATCCACCTAACTAGCAAAAGGAATAAGTGCTGAGAACTCATGAAAGATAGAAATAGAAGAGGGTACACAATTGTGGACCACAATCAGTTCTCACCAGAGAGGGAGGGAGAGGTCCCCTCCTAGTAATATTGAAGAACTCACTTCCCAATAAGCCGGAAGCTCCATAAAATTAACTGGAGTGGACTGCCGGTCTAAGGACAATAATTAATTTTAGACTGAATTATTAAAATTTCTCCCCTTGTATATTCTTTTCGTGGCTCTCTATGCAACCAGAAGAAGCATGAATAAAATCAAACACGCGCACTACGTTAGGAAAACAAATAACACTAAATTAATCTTTAAGCCTCAAGAATATGGAAAAATCTGGAAATTCAAAGCAAACCCAGTACAAATTATACACAAGAGCATGTACGAAATGTAACAAATCTTTAAAAAAAATAGATTTCCAAAGAATACATACATAGAAAGTAATCCCACAATAAAAGAATCACCAGTCACCTATGACAGCGCAAACTTAGAATAGTACCACAGGAAGAAGATTACCGAAATGGGGTCGTCGATTAAAACGCCTCTGTCTACGATTCAGAGGAACGTTATTGGATCCGAACAGAGAGGACAAACCCGTAGCTGAAAGACCCTTGGAGCTATAGTACTCGTGGCATGGCTCAAAAGCGAGGCAGGAGCTCATGAGGCCATGAATGCTCGATCCACACAGGGAGGAAATCAGGCCCCTCTGGAATTCAGAGCTGCATTTGGACAAGACCCTCATCCTGCTGCGAGCCCATTTGCTCTGTCTCTTGCTGGAACTGAACATGGAAGGGCACGTGGACTGGTCTGCGCCGCATGTGACCGACATGCAAGCAGCGACCAGCCACGTGCAGAGCGGAGATGTCATAGACGAAGTGGCCATGCGAGAAGAAGAAGAAAACGAAGAAGACCCAGAAACTAAAATCGAAAACCCAGAAGGAAAGTCACGAACTTGGATTCGATTATGTTAATCTAGGCGAAGAAGAGGATGAAGATGTTCATGGATGGTGAAGATGAAAATGAGAGAGGCATAGAGATGGAACTGTTAGCGCTGGTGAACAGAACGTGAGAAGGAAAAGAAAAGTTGCATTCGTATTTTTGAGTGTTCGGATTGGGAAAGCTTGGAGACGCCAAGTTTTGGGCAATCCGAGTCGTCCTCAGAAGAGAATGCCAAGTACTCTCTCTCTCCCTCTCCCTCTCCCTCTCCTCTCTCTCTCTATTAGTACTACCGTATTATCATGAGGGAGGAGTACTTTTATTTTTTATTTTTTATTTTTTTTGGTAAAAGGGCTAATAAATTTAGAAAATATCTACTACGAGAATTTTAATTTTTCAAACCTTTTATGATTATTTTCTACGTTTTATAAATGAGCGGTGATAGACGTACGACGAGATCATAATTATTTTACAATTTTATAGTGTATTAGATTTTTTTTATTTTTTATTATTTTCTTTTTAGTATTTTTTTAACAGTTTTAATCATTAAGAAAAAATAAAATAAAAATAGAATTTTATTAATATTTACATCCTTAATTAGTAAATAAAATTAAAATTAAAAATAAAAATAAAAAGTAAATAGATTATAAAAGAATAGTAATTGTATCATTTCTCTTTATAAATATTTTCAAAAAACCCATTGAAATTATTATTAATTCCAATCTGATCAATAAACATTTCATGATTTTAAATATGGGTGTAGATAGTCTAGTCCGATCCGAGAAAGCGATAAATCAGTTATATTTAGTCTGGCATTTTCCTCAATCTAAACTAGACTGAACTCATATTCAATCTATACCGATCCAGTGCCATTCTGTCCAAGACTAGTCTAAGTTCAGATTAGGGGGACCTAACATAACTTAATAGGCCAAATTTAATCCCAAAATTTTGTAATGATCAAATTTATTTTTTGACTCAAATTCAATTATTTTAGCCTATTTCACATTTTTATCACAGATTTAAACTAAAACATATTAAAAAAACTTACTCTTAGTAATAATATTTAAATAATGTAATACTCTTATTACTTTATTTTACACTACAATTCTAACACTCTTAGTACTTATATATATATATATTAGTATTTGTATATTATATATTATATATTATATATTATAGTTATACATAGGTTTATAAATATAAATCAAAAAATGGGAAAATCGGCCCAAATCGGATTGAACTGGATGGAAAATTCCGGTTTTGAATATGCCCGGTCTAGTACCGGTTTTAGAAACTGAGGAACCGGATATAACCAATCCAGTTCCCATTCCAGTCATTTTAAGACCAGACTAGATCGAACCGGACCAATCCGATTCACTTGTATTTATTTTTATATTTTTAAGTATAATTATATGATATGTTTTATATTATATAATAATAATATAAATTATAATTTGATATAAGATATGTTATAACAAATAAAAATGTAACTTTAGACTTTAGACTTTTGGAATTTAGACTTTAATTTGTGAGATTCTTGGACTTGTAAAAGCAGATTTTTATTTCAGAATTCTTTTATAAAACAGTTTTTATTTTATTTTATTGCAGTTTTTTTAGATAATAGATTTTTGTAATGGAGTACAATTTTTTTACTAAAACGGATTTTTAAATCAGATTTTTTTTTTTTTTTATAAATTTACATTTGATCAAAACTAGACCAAAACCGGCAAAACCGATGGTTTTGGAGGTTAATCGAGACGTAATTAGTTTTAATAAATGCAAAATCAGTAATACCGGTTCGGTTATTAATTTTGTCCAAAACTGAATTGAACCGGACCGGTTACACGCTTGGTTATACATTAGTACTAATAATTTATATATAAATACTAATATACTATATATTATAGTTACACATTAAAGGATATATTTTTTCATTAAGTTATTCGGTCTGGTCCGGTTTAAAAATCATATTCGGCCCGAATATATTTTTTTCATTAAGTTATTCGATCCAGGAGTAGAAATCTCATGAACCTAAACCAGACCGAATACTATTCGATCCTATTTTTTTTTTTTAACTGGACCGAACCAAACTCCTTTCGGTCCATCCGGTCCAAATCAGATTTCTCACACCCCTAGTTTTAAATTATTTTTATTAAAATAATTGATTAATAAAATTATTAATAAAACTATTTAAAATATATCATATTAATTAATGTGGTTAAAATTGATAAAATCTTTAAAAGTATTGTTACTTTTTTTTATCCTATTTTGACCAATTTGGGTGCATTCTAATTGAGATAAATAAAACAGAAGTGCAAACATACATACAGGCAACTCATGTAAACAAACTTGTAAAATAATGTGATTTGAATTTTGATGCCATACTTTATATCTACTTTGTAGTTGTAAATGGTATGTCAATACATTTATAATCTTGTTGCCTTTTCTAATATTTCTATTTTATAAGTGAATAAGTAATCGATGGACAAGAGGCTAAATCTGGACCATTAAAAGCTAACAGAATGTAGCTGATGATCACATGCGGCATGAGAGCTAAATGGGATGTATCTGATGTCCATCAAGTATTGCACCATAGGATTGCGACACGTGTTGCCATCTCTACACTAATATATATATGCATATACATATTTATATGATGTGTAACTGAGAATTAATTCATTCATTCATTTTGGCCTGTAGTTGAGAAAGGCTTCGAGAGAGAGAGAAAGAGCTGAAAAAGCAATCTAGGTTTTGCAATCTAGGGTTTTCAGAGAGAGGGATTTCCATTCAATTTCTGGTCTATAAATGAGAGATCTGTGATCTAGATGTTGTACTGAGACTTCTCTGTGAAGGATATTGATCATTAATAAGATTTGAAGCCATTTCTGCCGTGGACGTAGGCCGATAGGGTCAAACTACATAAATCGGTTGTGTTCTTTCTCTTTACTTTCTTTATTTTCTTTGTTTATTCTTGTTAATTTCTTGCCATATGAGATCTGGTTTATTTTTCAATTTCTCAATGAAATCGTGACTGTTTTATATCAATCATTCGTTTCTTGAGTTTTGTTTATTAAAAAGGACTTGAGTTGTTCTTTAACAAGCGGTATCAAGAGCCTAGGTCGATAGGGATCATGAGGTTTGATATAGAAAAATTCACAAGGGAATATGACTTTGGATTATGGAGAATCAAGATGAGGGCACTCCTAGTCTAACATGGACTTCAAGATGCCCTTCTTGGTGAAAAAAAGAATGGCTCTTCCTCGAAAGAGGAAGATAAGGAGACTGTTTATAAGGACATCCTCCAGAAAGTCCACAGTGTTCTAATCATTTCTCTCAAGGATAAAGTCTTGAGACAGGTGGCTAGTGAGGACACTACTGCGAGTATATGACTGAAATTAAAAAATTTATACGTGACTAAATCCCTTGCAAACAAACTTCACAAGAAAACCAAGCTTTATACATTCAAGATGACCCCTGAGACTCTCATAGGGTAGCATCTTGATGAGTTTAATAAAATCATACTGGACCTAGCAAATATAGACATTAAGATGGAGGATTATGATCAGGTCATTCTCCTAATAAGTTCTCTGGACTCATCATACCTAAGTTTAAAAGAAATCATGATGTATGGTAAGGACTCTTTAACACTGGATGAAGTACAATCTATACTTCATACTAGGGAACTTCATAATAGAGGGGACACCAAACAAGATCAAGGGGAATGGCTGTCTATTAGGGGTAGAACAGAAAAGAGAGAAAAGAAGGGCAAAAATAACACCAAGAAATCAAGGTCTAAGTCTAAGAAAAAACACTTCAAATATTTTTACTGTCATAAGGAAGGGCATTTCAAGAAAGATTGCCCTAATAGGAAAACTACTCAGGGGAATAAGACTAAAGTTACGTTTGAATGTTGAGAGTGTTTGAGAGTGTTTGTAAATAGTAGTAAAAAGTAAGTAAAAAGTAATAATAAAATATTAAATAGTAATGAAAAAGTAATGAATAGTAATAAAAATAGGTGAAAAGTAATAATAAAATAATGAATAGTAGTAGAAAGTATTTGAGAGTATTTAAAATATTCTTCTTTCCAAACCTAGTCTAAAGAGGCTAGAGATGCCTCTGTTGTTTTAGAGGGATATGAGAGTGCTGAGGTACTCACTGTGAGTGATGTTGACTCAAAAACAAAGTGGATAATAGACTCTGGTTGCTCTTTCATATGTGTTCAATCAAAGATTGGTTTGAGACATTCTCTGATCTAAATGGAGGTTATGTAATCCTAGATAACAACAAGTCCTACAAGATCATGGGTATAGAGCCAGTCAGACTTAAATTACATGATGGCACTGAAAGAATCTTAAGAGAGGTCAGTTTATACCTGAGCTGAAGAGAAATTTAATTTCTCTTGGTATGCTTGATTTATCAAGCTGTACCTTCAAATCTGAGATAGGAGTTCTTAAGGTTACTAAAAACTCTTTGGTTATTATGAAATGGGTCATTAAAAATGGGTTGTACACACTGTTTGGTAAAATTGTAGTTGGGGAAGCATCTTTTATTCAAAACACTGTAGAGAATAAATCTGTGTTGTGGCATAAGAGATTAGGACATGTAAGTCAAAGGTGACTTGTGGAACTAAAAAAATAGGGATTACTGAGTGAATGAAACTTGGAAAATTTACCTTTTTATGAGGATTGTATTTATGGAAAGGCAAAAATGGTTAGTTTTAAGTTGCCAATCCATAATACAAAACAAACCTTAGACTATGTTCATTATGACCTCTGGGGACTTGCAAGAGTAAACTCACATAGTGGAGGAAGTTATTTCCTCTCCTTAGTGAATGATTACTCTAGAAAGGTCTGGATATGTATTTTAAAAAATAAGAGTAACACATTTGAAAAATTCAAGGAATGGAAGTCTCTAGTTGAAAATCAAGTAGGTAGAAAACTCAAGACTCTAAGAACTAACAGTGGTCTAGAATTTCTGTTAAATGAGTTTAATTTGTTCTGTCAAAAAGAAGGAATTCTAAGGCATAAGACTGTGAGAGAAATCCCCCAATAGAATGGTTTAACTGAAAGAATAAATAGGACCATCTTAGAAAGAGTTAGGTGCATACTATTTAATTTAAGATTGCCCAAAACCTTTTGGGCAAAAGCTGTTACTACTGTTGTTCACCTAATAAATAGGTGTCCTTCATCTATTATAGGGTTTAAAACTCCATCGGAGTTGTGGTCTGGGAAACCTCCCAACTATAACTACCCAAGAGTTTTTAAATGTGTTGCTTATGCACATTCAAAGACTAACAAGTTGGAACCTAGGGCAATAAAATGCATTTTTATAGGTTATCCTAAAGGGGTTAAGGGATACGAACTTTGGATAGATGGACCTGAAAGAGATAAGTTTATTGTGAGCAGAAATGTGACCTTTAATGAGTCACAAATAACTCGAGTACATAAAGAAAAGTTAAACTAGAAAGCTGACAAGTCCTTAGAGGAATCACAGGTTGAGGTGGAGCAGGTTAACACCCAACCAGAGCCTGAAATTGGGAAAGACAATGACCCTAATGAACAAATGTCAGGGGACTTAGGTCAAGGTGGAGCGAGTTCTTGGAATCTGGCTAAAGACAGAAGATAGGGTTATTAAATCTCCTCAAAGATTTGGACAGGCTGAGTTTATAGCTTTTGCCCTAACAGTAGTTGATGAGGTTGTTTGCTAGGAGCCTAGGTCTTATAAGGAAGCAATGTCTAGTAAGGAATCCTCTAAGTGGCTATTAGTCATGCACGAAGAGATGGAATCCCTTAATAAGAACAAAAATTGGATTCTGGTACATAAACCTCCAGGAGCTAAATTAGTAGGATCCATGTGGATCTTTAAAAAAAAAAAAAAAGATGGCATAATAGAGATTATATGGACCAGGTATAAGGTTAGGCTTGTAGCCAAAGGCTTTACACAAAGAGAAGGAATTGACTTTAATGAAATCTTTTTACCTACGATTAAACATTGCTCAATTAGGTTATCACTAGCCTATACAGCTTTTGAAAATTTACATTTAGAACAATTAGATGTTAAAACTGATTTTCTTCATGGAGAACTTGAAGAAGAGATTTATATACAGCCTCCTGAGGGTTTTACTAATGAAATCAATATTAATCATGTGTGTCTTCTTAAAAAGTCTTTATATGGCCTTAAACAATCTCCTAGGCAATGGTAAAAGAGATTTGATACACACATAATTAATAACAATTTTAAAATGAGTTGCTATGACAGTTGTGTCTATTACAAGATAGAAAAATGAACAATAATTTATCTTTTACTATATGTAGACGATATGATGATAGCTTGTAAAGAGATTTGGTGTGGAACATCTAAAACCTGTTATCACACCTTTAAGTCAACATTTTAAACTTTCCATAGATCAGACTTATAAAACAAATTCTGGTATTAGTTTTATACAACAAATCCCCTAGCTAGTATGGTGGGAAGCATAATGTATTCAATAGTCTGAACTAGACTAGATATGACTTATGTAGTGAGTGTAATTAGTAGATTTATGGAAAATCCTAAAAAATTCCATTGACAGGCCATTAAATGGGTACGTAGGTATATGTCTGGTACTACTAACCTAAGGTTTAGTCTTGGGAAAGATGTTGAAAAGGGTGGTGAGTTAACTAAGTTTGTAGACTCTGATTTTGCAGGAAATATAGACACTAGGAAATTCTTAACTGGGTATGTATTTACTGCATATAAGGTAGCTATTAGCCAGAAGTCACATTTACATCTGTTATGGCTCTGTCCACAACAGAGGTCAAATAGATAGCATTGACTAAAGCCATAAAAGAGGCTATATGGTTAACAGGTATTGCAAATGAGCTAAATATTTTTAATAGTAACATTTTTGTACACTGTGATAATTAAAGTGCACTTAGCCAAAAATCAGGTTTATCATGAAAGGTCCAAATATATTGATGTAAGACTTCATTTCATTAGAAATGTTATAGAGTCAAAGGTTGTGGGTGTGGAGAAGGTCTCAACTAAGGATAATCCCTCATATATAATGACCAAATCACTTCCTTTGTCTAAATTCAAACACTGTCTAAACTTAGTGGGTATGGAGTCTAGAGTCAGTCCCCATTAGGGGGACAATGCAGGAATGGTCAATAATGATAATTGATGTAATCTTGGCAATAAATGTTTTGCCAAGGTGGAGATTTTTAAATGGTGTATCAATACATTTATAATCTTGTTGCCTTTTTTAATGTTTTTGTTTTACAAGTGAATAAGTGATCGATGGACAAGTGGCTAAATCTGGACCATTGAAAGCTAGCAGAATGCAACTGATGATCACGTGCAGCATGAGAGCTAAATGGGATGTATCTAATGTCCATCAATTACTGTACTATAGGATTGGGACACGTGTTGCCATCTCTACACTAATATATATATATACATACATATATATATACATACATACTTATTCGATATGTAACCGAGAGTTAATTCATTCATTCATTTTGGTTTGTAGTTGAGAGACGCTTCGAGAGAGAGAGCCAAAAAGGCAATCTAAGGTTTTCAGAGAGAGAAAAATTCAATCAATTTCTAGTTTGTAAATGAGAGATCTGTGAGCTAGATGTTGTATTGAGGCTTCTCTATGAAGGATATTGATCTTTAATAAGATTTTGGGCTATTCTTGCCGTGGACGTAGATCGATAGGGTTAAACCACGTAAATCGGTTATGTTCTTTCTATTTAATTTCTTTATTTTTGTTGTTTATTCTTGTTAATTTCTTGCCATATGAGATCTAGTTTATTCTTCAATAACTTGATTGAACCGTGACTGTTTTGTATCAATCGTTTGTTTCTTGAGTTCTGTTTACTGAAAGGGATTTGAGTTGTTCTTTAATAGTAGTAAAACAATATTCTATAATTTGACTTAGTACTTAGTATAACTTTGCCTTTATATATAAAAGAAAAGGAAATTTAGAAAATATTGAATAAATTGGATTTGTTTTTCAAAAAAAGAAAAAGAGCAATCCTACATGTACTTACACTTTTTACTTACAATACTGATAATTTGGTTAGTTTTCTTTTGAAATTCAAATTTTGAATTTCAAATTTCATAATTTTCAACATATTAATGATTAATATGTGGAGAAGTAAGTTTTATATATATATATTTTTAAAGTACATTTAACATTTTTCAAAAAAAGAAAGCATACTTTCATTCATAGACAATCACTCAGTTCATGTTTCTTCAACTATAATCTTGCTAGTTATAATATGAGGTCCATCCTCTATCCAAAGAGTATATGCTTAGATAGAGGATGGATCTCATACTCTTGTTGAGGTTCTCTTTCATCACCAAAGAGTATATGCTTAGATATTAGTAAGCATATTGGGAATTACTAGGGAAACCTTGCATACTGTCATACATAATACATCGATATTTTGGTAATTTGGTTTATAATTACGAATCTAAGAATCCAAACCCTTGTTGATTCTTTATGCCGTTTGGGCGCAATGGATGTGTGCCACATCCTTCCTATAGTTTAGTTTAATTGTATTTTATTTTTTGAGTATCACTATCAACATAGAATTGAATTTGAAGCATTGAGAAATTACTTTTATGTTTTGATTTCCCTTTTTTAAATTATCTTCTTGTGATATGTAAGTATTGTGCATCAAAATTAGATTATTTATGAGGCTATGATTTAGATAAAGGTCTCGTTTGGATTCAGAAATCGTATCAACTCATTTTATTTTATTTCATTTCATTTTATCATAATAAGTTTTTCAAATTTCCACACAAAACACAATAAACAATTTAACTTTTTCAAATATCAATTTAAAATCTTCAAATTCAAAAAAATATATATGGAAAATTATACTTGCAGGGGACTTGCGCAAGAATGGGTTGTAGCACGTCTCTAATCGTGTTTTGTGTTTTAGCATTCCTAGTTTCCAGTTCTTTCGTGTTGGGCAAATGGTAATTTTTTTCTTCAATTATAGTTGACATGGAATTTGAAACTTGTTCTTGTATAATCCATGTGCGAAGTTCCTTGCCAATAACATAACCCAAAAAATATTAGGAATTTGTTACGTACAAGCAAATTCGTAAATCGATTTGTACACCAATGCCGCTGTTTTCATATTCAAAATTCAAATCTGCTTCATATTCATTAAAATTTGACTTTCTAACCAATTACATTGAATGAGTGTGCGTATTGACACGTAAAATTGCTTACCATCAAGTTTTTGCACAATATTAAAACATAATATTCTAACAATATTTTAATTTTACTTTCACTTGTAACTATTTCATCTAATCTTACTATTCAAAAAAAAAAAAGTTGCATGCAAGTATATATATTAGTATGTCACTTAATGCATATTAGTATGTCACTTAATACAGATTAGAGGTGCTGCCCGCAGCTACCAGGCGAGTAGCTCCTGCCCTTTCCCTTGCCCTTGAATGGAGGGAGTGAAGTTGGTCCCCAGGCTTGCCCTCTGTGAGCGGCCCATGTTTAGCTGATATGAATTTATATCTTTTTATGTTTTTGTCCTTTTTTATTAATTCTTTTTCAAAAACAAATTTATATCTTTTTTAAGGTAAAAAATGGAAAGATAAATGAATTAGTTTGGATTATATAGTAATTATTAAAAATATCACTAAAAGAAATTATATATCTATGTCTCTCGTATTGCTTGCCTGCATAGAGATAGGAGTTCTACAACCTGGTGGCTAATGCAAACCTACCTAAAATGAAAAAAGAAAAAGGAAATGAATAGAACTCTTTGATATGTTTAATTTTATTTTTTTTTCTAAATATTTTATAAACAATTTTTAAATTCAAGTTAAATATCTAATAGTTATTTTGATTGCAGTTAATTGATTATATATACCTGTTTTTCTTATAGTATGTACTAAAGCATACTACTTTAATAAGGTGTTCCAAAATACAACTGTATATTGAATGGAGCTGTCCTATTGTCAACCAAGTAGCAGTCATTTTCTCCATTGAATGGTGTTTAATTGGATGAACCATCCCCAAACCCTGTCGTTATCAATTAAAGCAAGCAAAACTACAACTTAAACAAACTCCAATAGAGCATTCATAACTCCAATTAAATGGCTTCATTTACATATTCCGAACCAACTCATGCTCTTTTAGGTAGAGGCACTTTGAAAAAGAGAAGTTTTGAAGGTTTGCTTTGAATTGGTAGATAGGAAGATCATGGTATAGCGGAGATCGAAGGGGAAAAAACCTCGTATTACTCTCGTACTAATTACTACAACTTTATATATATATATATATATATATATATATATATATATTTATTATACAAAGTGCTGCTAACGTGGACAAAGAGGTTTTCCTTTTAAAAAAGGGGTTGGTGATAGTAATTATATTTAGAGCCTTCAACTTTCGTGGAAGACTAACGTGATAAAAATATAAACATTTTAGTTCGAATCACCCACTATGAATTTATGTAAGGGCTAAATTTGGCCTAATATTTGAAATATTTAATTAAATATAAATAGAGTGTAAACTGTTATGAAACCATGTTAAATTATTATTTGCCTCCAAAATCTAAATTAATGAGAATAAATATATTATTATATTTATAATATATCTTTTAACACCTATTGGCTACAAAACATTTGTTAGTTATAGGCAACAACAAAAATTGTGAATTTTGTATTTTTTGCACAAAGTATAAAGAGTATGGTACATTTTTTAATTGCATAATAAAAGTTATGAGGTTGTTAATATGTGGATACGTCTATAATTTAGGTAGAAATGGTGAGAATTGCAAAAGCTTAAAAAAAGGAAAAAGCAAAACAAAAGTCCCATCTGCCTATGCTCCCCATGAGTCTAATCACGTCTAACCAAAATTTCAAAACTTTTAAAAGAAACCTAATAACCAATATATATATATATATATATATATATATTCATTAATTGAGTTCATAAAGATACTTGTAATATATATATATATATATATACTTGCAAGAAATTTTATGTAGAAATTATGTAAAAAATAAGTTTTAATTTATCTCAATTGTATTTTGTGTTTCAACATTCTTAATTTTTAATTTCGTTTGTATTAGAAAAATGGTTATTTTTATTTTTATTTTTAATTATCATTGATGTAAAATTTTAAATTTGCTCCTACATAATTCTTCCACGAAATTTTTTATATATAACAAAACTCTTTTTAAAAAATAGTATTTTCTTCACGTGGTTGTAGATATTTAGGAAACTTAAATGCAACAACAACATGAAGTCACATGAAGAAGTAATAAAAAGGGTGGAGAGTCAAATTGGGAATTAAGTCAAAATTGGTGAGCAAAACCCCATCTTCTCAACCAAATTATTTCAAAATTGCCAGTATTCTGTCCCATACTGCCAAAACTTGACAGGAATTGAAAAAGATATCAACGACAAGGACATTTAACTACCTTTTCTTTTTTCACAGCGTAAGGATTTGAGGATTTGTTTGTTTTTAAATATGAAATAAGTTAAAATGAGGTAAAAATTAATAAAAATAAAATATTAATATAAAATATTTTTTTATTATTAATTTTATTTTAAAATTTGAAAAAATTATTTTAAAATTTGAAAAAGTTGAATTATTAATTTTATTTTATATAAAAATTTAAAAAAATATAATGATAAATTTAAAATAAGATGAGATAGTTTGCGTAGACAAATCAGGTGATTATTATTAATATATTGCACTTTTTTGTTTGTTTTTCTGACTGATTATGTTATAATAATAAAAAATACTACCTAGATTTATAATTTTACGCAAATAATTATAAATGTTGACATGCAAGTTATTAAATTTGAAATAAAAATAAATAAAATGGTGCGGAGACCCATGCGTATAATATTGTATATAGTTGTAACACCACTTTATAATAATTTACACATCTTAATTATATTATATCCAAATCAAGTATTTGCGGAATTTCACATTTTTTTTAATAATTCTGATTGATGAAAAAGCTCCTGGAGAATCCATTTTAATTTGGGGAATGCTATGCAGCAGCCCTTGGGGCTGCTCACGCGACACATCACATTCAATTTTTTTTCTCTTTTTTTTTTATTATTATTATTTTTTATTATATTTTTTTTTTATTTAATGTGCAGCACCATACCGGCTACTACACATATTTTTGTTTTAATATACTCGTAATATCAAGGATTATTTCTAAAATAAGAATTATATAGGCCACTAAATTATAAATAGCTAACTGTAGATTTTGGGATTAATAATTATAAAATTTGAGTATTAAGAATACATAAAGTCTTAACAGTTGACATGCATTACTTAAATCCTGTTGCCCTGCTGCCGTCTATCCTGCCTCATAACTAGCTACCCTTTGGGTGGTGGGGTGGGTGGTGGGGGGGGGGGGGGGGGGGGGGGGGGGGGGGGGGGGGGGGGGGGGGGGGGGGGGGGGGGGGGGGGGGGGGGGGGGGGGGGGGGGGGGTGGGTTGTGGTAGAGGGCAGGGAGTAGAGAGGGTCAATTCTATATATTTATATATAAATTACTTACAATTTATACTTACATAGATATAAGTGTATATTTATATTTTATAAATTGTGTATATAAATATATGTTATAATTTGTTAGACTTATTTACAAAATATGCATTAGCAAATTTTAAATACTACATAATTTAAAAATTATTACACTATAACTTACACAAAACATGAAATAACAAATTTAAAAGCTATATAATTTATAATTTTTAAATGATAGTTATATTTATAAAGTTTAGCTCTATAATTTAAGTCTAAAAGTGATAAAAAAAAATATTTTTAGACTTAAATTATAGATCTAAACTTAATAAATATAGTTTATTTTTTAAATGAAAATGAGGCCAAGTGGGGTGAGAAACCCGCCTCCAAGAAAGCGGGGTGCAAGTAAGGAGTTATCCCACAACGTATCGTGCGGGTAACATCCTTAAAATTAAAGCAAAATCTTGAGTCTTGTTAAAGGCATAAAGGGAGAGTGGTGATCAAAAGGGAAACTAAAAATTTGAAAGAGGATTATGAGTCATGACCCTTATCTATATTTTGCTCAACCACCCTGTTTTTTTTGGGATTTACAAGAAGGATAATGCTAATTTGACATCTTAATTTGATACTTTAATTTGGCATCTTATATATTTTAATTTTTTTATTTAATAATTAAGAAATTGATTATTTGTATATTGATTTATTTTATATTTTTAAAAATATTTTAAAATAATAGAAAAATAATAAGATAATTATAAAAAGCAAAATTTGGCCTAAAAGTAAATTGGAGTGATAAGTTTCGGCAGATGTTGTAGCACCACCCTTACAAGAAATATCTACAAATTCTTTTAGTTGTTCACGAATCTCTCGTGTAAAGTGTTTTACATATATTTCAGAAAAATCTTGTAAAACTCCTGTGTAACAAACAAGGAAAGTGGTTTTAGGGGAAAAAAAAAAAAAAATGGTAGCCCGCTAACAAGCTTACAATATTTTACAGGATATGACATGCTTTTTATCATTTTTTTAGCATATTTTTTGAATATTAAACGATGTCCCTGGACAAAGTCAGCCAAGTAGTAATTTTGTCATTTTGTTTTTTATTTTTTATTTTATTTTAAATGATGTCCGTGTCAGCCAAGTTGTAAACAAATTGAAAGACTACCATTAGAACATTAATATTAGATCCATCAAATGATCCATCAAACATAAATTTGATAATTTTTATTAAAAAATTTCACATTGGATCTATCAAACTTCTCAATGTATAACTTTGAGTTACAGTAAATTTTCACAATCTTTCATATTTGAATGACTAATATTCATACTCTAAACACATATATTAATATATTTTATTTTCCTACTTTATTTTTCTCATTTTCTCCTTCTTATTTTCTTATTTGATTGAAAAATAATTATTTAAGTAATTATTTGGTTGAAAATTTATGTTGAAAAAAATTAATTTTTTAACAAGGAATTAAGAAACATTTTTTCAAAATTTGGTTGAAAAATAATTATTTAAGTTTTAGATTATATTATATTATTAATATACATATGGTTAGTGTAATTACAAAATATAAAAAAATATTTAAATATATTTTTATTAAACAAATATTATTATATTATTATTTTGATGAATCTAATGATGAATTCAATATGGAATTATAGTCTTAAATGTTTGATGGATCCATCAAAGTTATATTTTTCTTCAAATTTTGAAGGATCATTTAATAGATCTAATTCCAATGCTCTTACCTGTAAAACAATTATTATTAGAGAAAATCTTATTAAAAATGGGTATTTCTATTTGTAAATATTATTAAAAATTCATCTCATAATGTTAGTATGAGAAAATTTAATTTATAAGATTTAGTTTATTTATATAAACTTAATCATATGATATCATCATTTTAAAAGAGTAATGCTACATACAGTCATGAAATTGCAAATGGCGTGCAGTCGCTTTAACTTTTTTCAGTGGACCCCACTTTTTTTTAAAGCTACTACACGTCGTTTGCAATTCCACGACTACATCTATCATTTCTCAAGTAAATTAGTGTACAAATTCTCTATTTTTTTATATTCTTTTTTTAGTATTATATTATTTATATTTTTGTATTTTGAAAAAATATATTAAAAAATTCTTTAAATCTTTTTTACTATAAGTACCAGCTATGGATGGATCTAGCCTCTAGCACCACCCTTTCAAATAAACATTTTTATTAAGGTGGTGCTAGAGTCCCGAATAGGGGTGTAAATAGTTTGATCTGGTCCGGTCCGATTTGATCTGGTTTGGCCCGAGAAAGATGTGGACCAGTTCTATTCGATCAAAAAAATTTTCCACCTTGACCAAAATCAAACTCCTATTCGGTCCATACTGGTCCGATCCGATTCGGTCGAGGGGCAGTTCTGTCCGGTCCAAGAATATCTCATACGATTTAATAGACTAAATTTGATCTAAAATCTTGCAACGATCAAATATTTTTTTGACCTTAATTATTTTTAATTCAATTTACATATTTATTACATATTTAAGTCAAAAAATATTAAAAAAAACATACTCTTAAAAAAATGACAAAAGAAAAAAATATAAATAAATAATAGTTAGAAAAAAAATATATCCTTAAAAACTCAAATAAAATAAAAACTTGGAGCACATGCTAAAAAACCCAAGTAAAAAATAGTTGGAGCACATTAACAAAAAAATAGGAAATTATTAACTGCCATAAATCAGTATTAAAGTATCATTTCAACCCATGCTTATAAAGCAACGAGAAGATCTTGACAAAACTATATATTGCTGTTTAACAAAGGCATGGAATGTAATATTTCTTGTCTATCAAACTTCTTACTTTTATTTCAGTTGCTAGTCTATTAAATATAATAGTCTGAGTTTAGATATACTATAAATTATAATTTATGCTTTTATACTATAATTATTATAAATTATAATATATTAATATTATAAGTGTAAATATTATATATTAATATATTATACTATCATTCTTAATTTATACTAATATTAATATTATAATTTATATACTATTACTTATATATACATATATATAATGTGTATTCGGTCTAGTTTAGTCTGGTCCAAGGATAGAAATGTTTTAGGCTGGGACCGAACTAAAAATGTTCGGTCCATTAAAAAATTGAATTGGACCGGACCGAATTTTATCTGGTCCAGTTCGGTCCCAGTTCGGTCCATACGGTCCAGTTTGGCCCACCGGTCCAGTTCGATCTTCTTATATCCCTAGTCCTGAATAGACGAATTTGGTACCAACAATATAATTTTTTTCCTAAGCATTTTTTACTGTGTAAAAAATATAAAAAATAAAATATACAATACTAAAATATAATCAAACATAAATCTTATAAAATAAAAGTGAAAATCAATAGATTTTATCCCCAAAAATTATCGATGATTCAGTGGAATATCATTTATTATTATTATTAATGATTGTGAGAAAAACACCTTAAAAAGCATTGATGTACTTAATTTAGAGTTGAGATAAGATGAGTTGACTTAGACCTGTTTGACTTGACTTAGGCCTGTTTAAATTTAGAGTTAAGATGAGATGAACTAAGATAAATTTTAAAAATTAAATAAAATATTATTATTAGTTTGAAATTTAAAAAAATTGAATTTAAAATTTTAAAAAATATATTGAGATTTAAAAAAATTATATTTTATATAAAAATTAAAAAAAAATTAAAACGATTTCAACTCGTATCTAGATACAAAGGAGACTTTACACATTTTTGCGATAAAAACAGGCATCCATGTACAGGATTGCGTACGATTGGCCCATCTATTTTGGTTTGCGAGCAATCCTCTCAACGGACCTTTAGCGATCCCGACCAAGCGGCCTCGTATTTGAGGCAAAATATTGAGTTTGGCTAATATGTTTATACATTATATGTTAATATTATAAAAATATATATTATATATTAATATGATATATTAAAATTTTTAATTTATATTAATATTAATATTATAATTTATATACTATTATTTATATATATAATATATATATATATATATATATATATATATATAAAATGTGCATTCAATCCAATCCAAAAAGAAAAATGTCCTAGATCAAGATCGGACCAAAAATATTTGGTCTATTAAAAAAATTACCGAATTTCATCCAATCCCGATCTGGTTCATACAGTCCGGTCCGATTTGGTCTTCTTACACTCTTAGTCCCAAATAGTCAAATTTGATATCAACAATATAATTTTTTTCCTAAGCATTTTTTACTATGTAAAAAATATAAGGAATAAAGTATACAATACTAAAATATAATCAAACATAAATCTTATAAAATAAAAGTGAAAATCAATAAATTTTATCCCAAAAATTATTGATGATTCAATGGAGTATCATTTATTATTATTATTAATGATTGTGAGAAAAATACCTTAAAAAGCATTGATGGGCCTAATGCTTGAATTGAATTGACTTAAGTTTCTTTTGGAATTAGAATTGAATTGAGATAAATTGAGATGAATTTTATTATTAATTTAAAATTTAAAAAAGTTTAATTGAAAATTAAAAAAATTATATTAAAATTTATATTTTATATAATAATTTAAAAAAATATAATAATAAATTTAAAATAAATTTAACTCATCTCCAAATTCAAACAACCACTTAAACATTTTTTCGATAAAAACAGGCATCTATGTACAGGATTGCTTACGATAGGCCCATCTATTTTGGTTTGCGAGCAATCCTCTCAACGAACCTTTAGCGATCCCGACCAAGCGGCCTCGTATTTGAGGCAAAATATCGAGTTTGGCTAATAGGATATCATGTACTTTTCGGTTATTCACTCAAAATTTATATTCTATATTAAATTAATCATATTATTTTGTTATAATAATAAAATATCATTTGTTATTTATTTTTATTAACTTTTTTAAAATAGTTTTTATATTTCTACATAATTTACTTAAACACATGATAAGAAAATTTTATGTACTAATACCCTATCTCACTTATCCCCAGTATGATGAAGCAGTCTTACGGGTCAAATGCGGTTTTAAATCTTACGGGTCAAATCTTAAAAAAGAAAAACAAATTGGTATAAATCAAATTCATTGGACCGCAAACAAATTTATATATCTCAATCCAAATCTATAAAACTATAAAATGTTTATATTCAGCTCGAAACAAAATGAGCGCATTAATCTCAAATTTATACAACTATAATAGAGAGGACTGAATGTTTGAAAGATAGAAAACCAAAACTAAGGAAAATGAGATGCACCATTGAGGGCTGGCATTGGGAGTCGGTTGATAGAATAGCCAGTCATGGAAAAAACCTCAACACAAAGAGAAAAAGATGCATGGGAATGAAAAAGAAGGCCATAAGAGGTCGTTTGGATTTAGAAAAATTCTCAACCCATTTTATATTATTTCATCTCATCAATATAATTTTTACAAATTCTTATACAAACTAATATAGTATATAATTTAACTTTTTCAAATTATAATTTTATTTTTTAAAATTTTAAAATAAAAATAATTCAATTTTTAACTTTTATCTGAAATTAATATGCTATCTAAACAACTTCTAAATCCAGTTTTAGTGGGGTGCAGATGTTTACGTTCAACTTGACCATTTTGAACTGGAGTATAGGGACATGAGAGGCAAGGAATAATGCCACAGTTAGCAAGGTGGGTGACGAAAGAAGTGCTTGTGAATTCAGAGCCACCATTTGATTGAACACATTTGATAGTGTGTGAAAACGATTTTCAACTAGCTTTTGGAAAAGTTAAAAAGTCGAGTAAGAATCTGCTTTGAATTTCAAGGGGTAAAACCACGTAAAGTAGAGTGATCATAAATGAAAATCACATAGTAATAAAACCCCGAAAGAGAAACAATGGGAGAAGGACCCATAAATCATAATGAGCTAGATCTAATGGAGAAGAACAAAGATATTCCTTAGTAGAAAATGGAAGTATGTTGTTCTTTCTAGCTGCAGGCCAGTTTAAAAGATTTTGAGGCTTTAAACGAGAAGTTAAAATGAAATATTTTACTTATATCAAATTAAATTAAATTATATCTAATTATTTTTATTTAAAAATTATTCTTCTTGCTATTCTTCTTCCTTTTTTTTTGAAAGTTTTTTATATCCAAATACATATTTTCTATTAGGCATATTTTATAATAAAAAGAACAATATTTATTATATAAATTCTACTATGCTTAAAATATTCTAATATTAACAATTTAACATAAAACAATTGAATTTGATTTAGCAAATAGACTTCACAGCTTTAATATAATAAATGAGCTTTATTTTTATATAAAACTGTTAATCTATATAATAAAATAAAATATATTAATATTAATAGGTAAAATCAAATAAATAAATTAATATTAGGGAAATCGAAAAATAAACAAAACATGTTATAAATCAAATAAACATTAATGCGTACATAGTACGCATGACCAAGAAACAAGGAACTAAACTTCAAAACTTCTTCAGAATTTCGTCACTCAATGGTATAGTACAGTAATAGACAACAGTGCATCACTGATGTGGTTGTTTCTTTACCACACAAGACATATAAAAGTAAAACTGAAAAGTAAAATAATATGAATGACGTAAAAAAGGCAAAAAGCTTAAAACTTTACGTTCTTCGATTTCTCCTCTTCCGACTGCTCATAGTCACTGCCTTCTTCAATATTCGACGCCTCAAGTGCAGCATTACAGCGATGGGAGCAGTCTTGAAAGTAAATACACGCAAGATAGATTACAATGTAAGAGAGATTAGAGTTCGGAATTGGAGAGAGATGAAGTAACTTCGTCAGATATAAAACAATGACTTTTATGTTCTGATTTTTTTTTTTTTTATATATTTATATATAAACTGTGAAGTTATAATCATTTATTGTGATTTTTGATTTTCTTAAGTAAAATTGTAATATGTAGAGTTTATTTAAAATCTATTGGCTGTGGTTAACGCTATTTTTTTAACAGATAATTGTTTTTTTTTTTTACAATTAATCTGTTTAATTTAGATATTTAAAAATAATAATAATAATGAATTCTTTTAATACTTTTTAGACCTTTTTTATTATGGAACCTTAGGCAACTACTTATCTCGCCTAATAAATGAGTCGGCCCTACCTAGCTGACAACTATTACATAGAGAAAAACTCGAATGAAGTGTAGAACGAACAGAGAATACACTTTACTTATTTGACAGATTAACAAGATTAAAGAGACATTGCCATGATATTGTGCATGCCAAATGGCTGAGGGTACACGTGAATTGTTGGTGCGAAGAGAGACGAGAAAAGCTTGAATTCCATGCTTAAGAATGTAAAGTCCATCTTTGCGTTTATCGGTTCCTAATACTGCCCCATGTCAAGATCCTGAATTCAGCCAACAAAAGTAATAGAACAATTGTTATCAGATGTTAACTTGTTAAATGGAAATCAAATTTTTGGTAATCAAAGGAACAAGCAAAACATCAAGCTAGAAGATGAAGAGTACTAAAGTATCAATTTCTCCTCTTAAAATATTTAAAAGGAGTGTAATAACTCCTTATAAATATCAAGATGAATTTGTTCTTTAGCTGTGCGGGACTTCTCAACATGCCCTTCATGTGTGGGCTAATATTTCGGATACCGTAAACGTGACATGAGTAAGTCACATGAACTTATTATCGATCATAAGTTAGCATCAGGGGTGGAATTAAGATTTAGTATTTAGGACGGTGATCAACAAAATTTGTGGTACGATTTGTGTAGCTTATACCAACTAATATTTTTCCAAGCAATTACAAGCATCATGATAGCTACCGTTTGTGTTTATTTTTGTTATTTTTTTAAACAAATAACATATTAACAATTCATTTGCCTTGCATTAAATTTTTTTCTCTTACGGCCCCAAGAAAGCTTGCCGCTAACATAGACTTATAAATTAGTAATTTATAAATAATTATATTCCATCTTACAAGATAAAATGTAGGTAAAGGCTTGAACAAAATTAATATGTTAAATATTAGCTATTTAGTCTTTAAAGAGAAGCCCGTAGAGAGAAGCAACCGATATAAGTTAAATATAAGTTGAAAAACCAGAATGACACACCCACTAGCATTTTTAAAATGGAGATTTGGGTATTATTAGCAATACTCTTTCTTTTGTGATGATGGAGTCATGCATGGACCATTAGATTTGGACTATAAGTCTATACGTTGGATTATTAGATTTGAGCTACTCTCAAGTTTTTATATTGGACAATAGACTTATAGTTTATACATTAGACCATTGGTTTAAAAAGAGATGTCTGTGTATCTAGCAGGGGCTAAATATTTTAGTAATATTAGGGGGGCTGTAGGAGAGTTTTTTTTTTTTAAATAAATTGATTATACTATATACTATATATAGCAAGGGGGCTAAATATACAAAAATATGGCTATATCTATATACAATATTGAATTTTTGAAAATTTTGGGGGCATTAGCCCCCAAGGCACCACCTGATTCCGCCCCTAGTTAGCATATTCTAATATCATACTAAAGTACTCGTTTCTTTTTTTAAAAAAACTTAATAGGAGAAGTAAGGTAACTTTTTACAAAGACAAATAAATTTGTTTTTAAATCATGTGAACTTCTCAACAAAGAGAATTAATTTGGAGAGAGCCGATGTGAACTTTGTGTGCTATTATAATCAATGGGTTTTGAAACTTTCAATATTGAATTCAACTTTGAATGTGAAGCACGTTTTCCATTAAGGAACTCAACTTTTTGGTCAAGTAAAATTTTGACAGAAACATCAGCTCGGAGGAGAAAAAGACTGACTCGTGTATCTTGCACATTACTACAGATGCAAGATCATGTAAGCCATTCAATGCATACATGGTTCGGAGTAACATTACTATACTGAATTAAATACATTATCTAGAACTACGTACCATTTGCTCCACGCGCACGCACACATTTATAAAGGTATATAGAAGCTTTTGTTTTAATTTACACAAACTTAACCTAAGATCCATGCATGTGAGTAAAAAATAAGTTTAGTCGTTGTCTTTATGAAGACGGTTACAATTGAGCATGGAAACATAATTGATGACATAAATAGAGTTGTTCAAAGGCAACTATCCATTTCTCATTATCCTTCATTGTATTTGGGGATTTATAATCATGACATAGAATTTATAAGGTATATATATAGGAAAATATTATAGATATAAAGGGATCCCACACATTGATGTGGCACCCTATCAATATGTCACGTGTCCATTTTTTTTCTCATTTTCCCTTTCCTTTTCTCCCTTTTCTCTGACTCTCCCTTTTTTTTTTTAATCTTTCCTTCTTCTCTCTTCCCCTACCGCCACCCATGGAGGTTGGAGAGCTCAGTTGGGCATGGGGAGGCTCAGGAGAGATCGTCGGTGAGAGGGAGTGGTACTGGTGGTGGTTGGAGACTATGGGTGGCAATGTAAATCAACTAAGGTGGAGAACCTGTGTGTAAATGGGTGTGTTTCGTGCGTGGCACTAGGGAGGAGCCACATGTGTCTGGGTTTCATGGAAGTGGTCACTAGTGTGAGGGGAACTCGGTGGTGGAGTTGGGGCTGAGCTGCGGTAGCTCTAGGTTGGACAACCCATGCATCAAGACCCATTTCGAGTTGAGAGATGTGACATTTCGGATCACTAGGTGACCGGATCGGGATCAAAATTAATGGCTTTTTCGTTGACCATTTGTGGTGGTCGGGAAGAACCACGGAACACCGGTGAGGAGGGAAGAGAGAGGGGTGAGGCATGGAGGGAGAAGGAGAAAGAAAAAGAGAGAGAAAAAAATAGACATATGACACATGTCAGTGTGCGAGATTCTTTTGTATCTCTAGCAACTCACACACACACATATACACAAACTTTTATAAAGGTAATCTCAATGAATGAGCTCTAGACTAATAAGTATCACCTGTTTCTGACATGAATTGAAATTTTCTACAATTTTCTAGTTTAACTAAACCTTCTATAATTTTGAGGGAGATGCACGTAACACTATAAACTTCATTACATTAAGGTTTCGTTTAAATGAAATGATATTAAAAAAAAGTTAAATATAAAAATATTTTTAAAATATTAGTTTTAATATTATCATTATTATTATTTTAAAATTAAAAAAAAGAAGAAATTATTTATTATAATTTATATGAAGATTTAAGAAAGTTAGAATGCATCCATGCCTTTTTGAGAAGCTACACCAAGATATATATATGCACAAACTAGAATTAAATTTCCAAAAGCATTTTTTTTTCTTTTCCTTAAAAGTTACTACGTTCATAGTTATGACTGAGGAGGGCGTCGATCGATATTTGGAGCTCATTACAATAAGCACGGGGGGAATCATTATTGGAATGCAATTTTCTCATTTCATGATCAGGATTAACAGTCTTAAACATACTTTTCCTTGTATAAATGGTCAGCTAATTATGACGGTCCTACTACACGTCAAAGGAAAACAAATTGCTTGCAATAAATACTAAGTAGTACTCACTACCTATAACATTCATTGGAAAGGAGCCGATACTAATAAAACCCACCATTGATTATCTCTTTCCTGAGATTCACAATAATAGCAAGTAGTTATTAGATAGCAATAGCTTTTGTCAAGATGTGATACACCCTCCCATATTTATATAGAATAATTTTCTTCTAGTCCATATCAATTAATTATATTGCAAGTTTTATTGAAATGCACATGTTTTATAGATAAATAGAATTAATTTTTTAGATTTTGGAGAATTTTGATTTGTAAATAAGTATATTTACATCAAGTTTAATCTAAATAGGGACTTTTATTTAGATCGTAAAGGAGTCCAATTTTATGAACTGTATGTAGCACTGCGCATTTATATATACCACTATATCACAACTCCATCAATTTTAAAGCAAAGTAAATCACGCTAAATTAAATTTAAAAAAAATATATCTAAAACCAAAAATATAATCTTAAAATTAAAAAAAAAACTTTAAGGCTAGTAATTTTAAAAGGTTACTGGATTGATTGGATCGGACCAAACTGATAAGTATATTTATTGGTTTTGGTTCATATAATCTTATAATTTTGATTTTTAATTCAGTTCTATTAAATGACAGGTTCATAAGTAAAAGATAAAAAATAATCTCTAATTATCCAATATCACATCATTAAATGAAAAAAAGATGATAAAAATTAAGATGATGAGTAGCATTACTCTTAAAACTTACTATTCACATTATTTTGAATGTTATAAATTATATTAAAGATAAATTATAGAAGAAAATAATTAAATAATATAAAATTAATAATATTTTATTATTAATTTGAGTTTAAGTATAAAATTCAATTTAAACTAGATTCTGAATAAAATAGACAAAAGACAAAACATGTGATCTTAGGAAAAGTTTGATTGATAAAATTGTCAATCCAATACTAATTCTCTAAGGTGTCGTTTTGATGGTGACTTGAAATGAGATGAGTTAAGATAAAAGTTAAAATTTTAATAAAAAAATTTTAAAATATTATTTTTTAGTATTATTATTATTTTTAAATTTGAAAAGTTGATCAATTCATGTTTAGTATTATTGTGTAAGAATTTAAAAAAATTATGATAATAAGATGAAATGAGATGAAATATAGTACTTCTTATATCCAAACCAGGCCATAAATAGAAGGGAAAGAGATTATTTTAATCATTTATATGATATCTTATCCCGTATGAGTGAGACTCTATCTTAATGAGTGATTCCACATAATAAAAATTAAAATCTAAGTTCTATTTTGATAGCCAATATAATGTTAAGAATAATGATAGTCTTATCACTCATTTACTATCTCTCTACCATTCTTTTTAATTTTTTTTAAATTTTCTTTTACTTAATAGTTAATGAAATGACTATTAATAAAATTTTATATTTTTTAATTTCTTCTTAATAATTAAGGAAATTAGAAAAATACTTAAAATAAAACAAGAAAAAAAATAAATACACTCTGAGTGGTAAAGTATTAGTAAAAAATTTGTAAGTCTATCGTTACCTTAATGTTAATGTTCTAAAACTATACGGATAAAGTGTAACTATCATTTATATCGACTATTTTATTTTTAATATTTGTGTTTGATAACTTTTTAGTGTTGAGTTTTTTAGTTTATTTTAGTTTATTTTAGTTTTTAAAATACATAAAGAAAATGCTTTTAACTTTTTTATTTTTATTTTTTTTACATTATTGATACAATGTGAATTTTCTTGATAGCTCTAGCATTGTGCTAAATCAAAACTTACTCCAAAAATTTAATTGATAAAAAGGATATAAATTAAATTATCTATAGCTAATCCCATGATCAGTAGCTGAATGATCATAGTGAGCAGTACGACCCTTGAGAAGACAGACAACTTGATGAGTTTATTCCTCGCTTGTCCCTTTCCCTTTTAATTATCGCTTCAACATCATTGAAAACTTGGCACGCCATGTGTATCATAAATCGTAATCCTATCCGTTCGAATATCGAGCGCCGGCCATGAGCAATGGATCTTCCAAAACTACTGAAACATTTGGACCGTCTGATCCATGCATGCCCAATTAATAGTCATTATAAAATTGAGTCGTATTAATTTCAGACAAAACTTTACATGTTTTAATAAATATAAATTTGAGTCACAAAATTGATCATCTTATTTAGGTGATCTGTTCATCCGGATCGGATTTTATCTAGCTCAATTCTAATTTTTCTTGTCGTTGTTGTTAACTCCTACCTTCACTTAAGAGATTCAGGAAAAAAATTATTCATAATTCAAATCCAGATTTTCGATTTCGAAATCCATATAAATATGCCTAATCTTATTCATTTAATATTTACATTATTAGAATTTTAACAATAAAGATCTTTTAGTTGTTTTCGGGTAATAGTAGCAACTTTATTTCATAAAAGTTGGGATATTAATAGCAATAATATACTTATAACTCTTTTGCACCTATTTACTACTTACCTGACATCAATTAATGTAATTAATTAGAAAAGCTAGTAAAAACTAGTTATGACAGCGAAGGATGTTTCGGTTAAAATATAGTAGGTAAGGTGCTTATCTTATAATAATCATCTTTTATCTAGTTGATAATTATCAAAATGGGAAATTGAAATATTATTTACAATAAACATGTATGCATAAATCGCAGTGGCATGAGTAAAGGTTAGTTTGAGACTAATTCTATTTGTATCAGAGGTCTAAACTATAAGTTGGTTGTCATTTACAAATATCCATGCCATGTCACTACCACTTCCAAAATGATATTACATGATACCATCTATTCATTTCCTACATCCAGATACGACAGAGTAAGCATAATTTGTAGTCAGGCTAAATGGTACCTCTCTAAAATAATACAAACGACTACTAACAGAGATAGGCCTCTGTTATTATTGCTCGGACAGGATCGGTCCTTCCTTTTTGGGAAAGGAATATTTGGGGATTGGTCCGTCCAATTCCCTTGAAAAATGGATGCCGATGTCTCTGCTGGTGGTAGACGATACCGCCCATCCCATTGTGACAGCCGTACGGGTTCGAAACGAGTCTAAAGTTGCGTGGGGCGCACCAGAGGTCGCCGGGGATCGCCGTTGCAGGAGTGAGATCGTCAGACGCCGGCGGTCACGATGGGGTGAGCGGTGTCGCCCACCACCGTCGGCGCCGATGCCATTTGGGTTGAGGCCGAATCCTCTCTTAAATTCATTTTTATTTTATTCTTTTATTGTGTTTTTATTATATTTTAATTTTTTATTATGTTTTTTTTATTATTTTATTTTTTAATTATATATTTTTATTGTGTTTTTTATTTTATTATATTTTTTATTGTATTTTTAAAATTTTTTTATTGTATTTTAATATGGACTATTTTTGGCTGGAGGCAGCCCGACCGGCCAGCATCTCCCTTTCGGGAACCCCTCTAGGGACTACTGTTGGCAGTTGCAACGAAAAAATTGCTAGTGAGAGACAATGCGTATGAATATGTAATACACATTTACATATATAAGGACTTTGGCATATATTTGTGCATGGCAAGAAATCACCTTTTATGCAAAAGAGAAATTCTATTTACAATTTTAAGTGAGGAATTGCATTGCAGTCCTATTAATAAATGAGAATAAAAAACTAAAAATATCATTTTAAAAAAGATATATTGTAATTTCAAAATTTTTTTAAAACTAAACTTACATTGGAGTCTCCATTTAAGAATTGTATGTAGACTAACTCTAGACAAAAACACATGCATTCGTTGCATTATGTGTAGATTCCAAGTGTGTATATATATATACATATATACACATATAAGTATGGAGAAAGTATGGAGAGTAATCACTCTCGGAGGAGTTACCCTATGTGTAGATTTCAAGAATATATATAAATAGACACTACTGAGGCGAGAAACCACCCTCTTCTCAAACACATAAAATTAATCATATCTTATCATATAAACCCTACAAGGAATCACTTCATCGCTCGACCTGCAGACTCACTCCTACCTAGCCAATGTGCAAACTAACTTGCATGTTTCAAATCGTCTATCACATAGTGAGATATACTAGATTGAGCTGGGGACACACTATCCAGTCAACAGACTCGAAGAAACCACATATGATACGCCTAGAGAATCTCTCAACCCGTCTAGCAAGCGACACCAATATGAAAGTGTTCCAACCTATCTATCAAATGACTTGCTTGTTTCAGAGCCCAGGCGCCAGGCATCAAATTGACACCTATAGAGTCTATTACTGATAAGCGTTGGTGCTCGATTACAAGGTCTCCAATTGCAAGGTACTCAGGTTAGTATTTGGAAAATCCAATAAATGGTCCCTTGACAACTTGTGACTAAGAGCTAACCCATTGCCCCATGCTAGATTGCGGACACGACAAGTTGCTACAATTTGGGACGAGAGTTGTACGACCTCCTTCCAAGACGCAGTGAGCTTTGCTCGCAAGGCTACCAAGTCGGAGTCATGATGAGATCACTCTCCCCTATGAATCATAAGTTCCTCTATAGTGGCCTCAAGTCGAGTCTTCTTTAGAGTCGCCTTACTACGGTGGGCTTGGAGCTTTGATTGGAGTTCGTAGTGAAGGACCTCACCTCGCAAGACTTTCTTGAGGTACCTAATTTCATGATCATTCTCCCTACTCATAGAATTCACCAAACCATCATTGATGTCTCGCCTGTCCTTCATAAGATTGACCTCAAAGGAGTCCCATGCCAGCTTTTCCTGCTCAACCATCAACTCATGATAGAGGTTGTTCAACTCAGCTTCTCGACGATGAAGAAGTCGACTTAGAACACTTAGGTGCCCTCCATTTCCTCATTTCCGTCTCTGACCACTCAATGTATTGCCAAGCCCCCTCCATAACAAATAGGAGGAAAGAACCAATTTCTTCACCTGAGCATGGTAGTGGACAGCCCAAGCCGCTAGAAGGTGAACCCCTTATGACACCATAACAACATTTAGGTGGTATGATGGGAAGGACGCGACATGAAAACAAAGGAACCTACCGTTGAAAGGAAGCCATGGAGATTGAGCACTGTTTATTAAAAGAGCGGTCCTAGGAGTTGCCCTCCTGTAGGGTAGATGCAGAGGGGCCTTGAGAGAACAAGTAGGTGCCCTCAAAGGATCGACCCTATCGCTAGTGCAATTAGGAAGAAAGCAACATACTCTCCCATGATGTTCTTGGCAAGGAGAAACGTGGGATCACTCCATCTATGACCATTCTTTGACCTCCACCTCCTTCAAAGGAACTTTCCTATATGAATACACTGAACCAGAGGAAATGACAAAAGCATCAATGACATCTCCCCCACCAGACCCAAAAATCGCAGAGGCCTCTATGGAAGGCATGCAGACTTCGGGAGACATGTCTTGCATCTCCCTCATAGGAATGGTAGGTAGGACCAAGGAAAGTTTTTCCGTCACAATATCAGGTCCTTAAGGAGCAAGCGACTCGTTAGAAAGACTTGTTCTTCTTCCTCTCCATTTCTACCCACCTCATATGAGTTGCTTGACTTTACAGATGGGGTCCGGAACTCCTCAAACAACATCCTGACAATCAAATCGAGATTAGAAATGAAAAACATGGGATATATCAAACCTATGTCCCCCTTTCCTTTGTGAGAGACTGTAGCAGCATGACTAGGCCTTGTTCATAGCGACCCTTTGTGTGCTTAAGTGTTTAGGTGGAGGCAGGGTGTTTGTTCAATGTAGCACGAAGCCCCATCCTTTTGGATCTTGAGCTTATGACCAGAACTTGACCCGTTGCAAGCAACTCTAGAGTCACTCAGTTACAAGTTCTCAGAAAACCTAAGTTCCTCATCATCTTGACGTCTTGCGCCCTTTGATTAAGTATTTCCACCAATTGGTTAGGAAGGGCATTAGAACTTGCTCAGTGCTGGAATCCTCAGCAAGGGTACGGTGGGCCACTACAAAAATATCAGGTACCCACTCTGATAGTGGCATCACTTTCCAGACATGACTAATCACGAGCCTCTCTAGACTCATGAATACATGCTCGCAAAGGATGAGCTTATTCAATTCCTTATTTGAAGGGCAAATTGTGAGCAATAATTTATTTCCAAACACTAAAAGATGGGCAACCAACAAATTGTGATCGATTTGGAGACACCAAGAAACTGTCTATGTTTTCCTTGGTAAAGAGAGCATCAGACCAAACCATCTTGGAGTTCTCCTTGACCCATGAGTATACAAAGTCCAAACAGTCTACTTCCATTGGAGAAAAGGTCACGTCAAGAGGATTTCTATCTAGAATGCGCCCCCATATGGAACGAACTAGGAATTCACCATGCCTTGCTTCTCCCACAGGCAACTCCCAGCTGGTCTGAGATTTAAAGAAAAACTTTTTATTCTAATCCTTGATGTGTGAGAAGCGAGATTCATATGTTCCAGGGCAAAGACTACACAAATTGCCCAATTGCGATCGGAAGTCGTGAGAATGAACAAACCATAAGGTCTGAGTACTCATCATTCTTAGGTTCTAGGGCCAAACTCCACACCACGCCATCTAGGGTTATGTAGTGTTGAAAGGTTGGGAGCACAAAGAAAGACAATAGTGAAGGGTACTGGAGAAAAACTAGAATGGAAATTTACATAAAAACTAGTGCGATGAAAGGAAAGGTATAATAATAGAATGTATGGAGCAAAAGTGACACTTTTAAAGAGAAAAGCGACAGTTGGAGACCTACGCTTCCCCTAGGGAAACATGTGCTATATACTGCAGGATGGGACATACATCCTGCAAAGCAAGTAGCTTGAGCGTACGTGGGGAAATACAATCGTTAGAAGTTGCTCGACTCGAAGGAAAGATAATCATGGCAGTAGTTCGAAATGGTCGTGCAATAAGAATTTGCAGGGTAACTATGGGGTCCAAATTGCACCCCGAAAGATAAAAACCTAACTAGGCCCATTAAACTAAACCCTGCATGCGAAGTGAAATGGTGGGTGAGCGGCCCAAGAGTCCATCACTTAGATATAGGGGCAAAGCCAATAAGGGAAAGCGATAACTAACCTCTTCACAAGAATCTCGTAAGAAGAGCATGTTGACTAGCCTGTGAAGCTAACTTGTTTGTGTCAGGAAGGAGCTTGCCAAGAACCTTAAAGGGCATGCAGTATTAAAGGTGTCAATGTGCCCACTCGAGAGGGCAAGTCCGAGATAGGCAGGAGTGGTCTTAAGGCCTATAGGAGTTACTGCGTTAAATGCGAAGACATGCTCATTCAGGGAAGTACAATTGCCAAACTATTGAAAGAAACAGATGAGACTCCTGCCAAAATAGAAATACAAATAAGGAATTGAGTAAAGATCTAGAGGTACACTCGTGCTCCCTCTTTTGAGTAATTGAGAAGAATCCTTTTGGTAGCAACTAATTTAAGTATCGGAGGCAACCTTCGTCCAAATAACTGAGCCGTCTTACTTTTTGATTTCAAGTACAAGAAGGATCATCTAGAACCAACATTGGACGAATTGCGATAGTGGGAAATACATCCTTATCAGAATAGGTATAGTTTAGTTTTTTTTAAATTTTTTTTTATAAAAGCATACTATATACTACATTAATTAATAATAGATATTATAACTAGACCTGAAACATAAATTATAAGTCTACTACAACGTTAATAGCTTCCCAATCCACAAAAATGACTAGCATAGTTTAACCTTTGTTGCAAACCTCTATAGACCACAATTTGAAAGAGAGCATAACTTTGTCCAAGATAGAGTGACAACCAACCCCAAACTTGTTCTATGATGAAATAGAGGATACACTTTATGAATCAAAGTCCTAGAGAGAGTGTTTTTTGTTTTATTTTTTATTATACTAAACCAAAATTATATAATAGAAATAAAAAAATATGGAAAAAAATGAATTATATTTGTTAATATACATAAATCTACATTTTCAACATTGGAGAAAAATAAAAAATACCAACTGAGCGGCTATGACAGCATGTGAGGACACACGCCGCCCTTGGAGGATGATGGATAGTCGGGTCTGATGTGGTCAGTGGTCCTGGACCCAGAAGAGCCGCACGCGGCGGTGAAAAGCACCCCTAGAGATAGTGCGTGAGTTCTGATCTCTTGCTTCAGATCACGTGTGTGGCTCACACGTCGCTCCGTTCGGCGAAATTCCAACTCTATCTGGAAGAGTCTTAGGAGTCTTACGGTGAGACGTGTAGAGGTTCCTGGACGTCAGAAAACAATAGATCTGCCATACATCAAAACAACCAATCACAAAACAACTTATCGATGATGGTTGCAAGCAAAGAAGAAAGAAAACCAAAAAAAAAAAAAAGAAATACTAGAGAGGAGGAATAGAGGAGATGGGGAGGGCAGAAGCTCCTTCTCCTAGTTTCGACTAACTGGGTTTGTGAGAGTTTTAGAGAGAATTTGGAACTTTTCTCTAAAATTAGGGTTTCAAAGACTTTTAGGTATGGTTTAGTTTGGACCATATATGAGTCGACTTATACTCGGTCCAAATAACCAAACCATTCAATGTGCTTGACTATTTACTACGTGGGTTGACCTGCTGTGGCTTGTTATCCGATATGACTTCTACAAATTGATTGCTTATATTGTTGGTTTAGTTCGGATTGACTTGATATGAACTATTCAAATCAACATGACACTCTGTTTTTTTATTTGTTTAATCTATTTGGTATGGTCCAGTTCATATGAAATCCAATTACATAAATTATGACCCTATCCTTTCGCGTTCGAGTTCATCAACTGTGTAAAAGACTAACCAAAAGATAAGAAAGATGCGGTTCGGTGGGTGCAGAAGAAAGAACGAGGGGAAAAGCCATCGTTCAGACACCACCACAAAATCATCCTACAAGCCACAGTCAACCATAAAATGCTTAGCCACGTGGCATTATGCTTCCAATCCAGTCTATTACTTAAGGACTGCCAAGGTTATAAGAAAGGAGTCAAATGCAAATTAAGGAATGCTGAGTAGAGAGTACTATGTTTGACGCTTACGTTAAACATTCGCATCATTTTTTTTTTAATTTTTAATTTTTAACTTTTAACATTTGCATTATTTATTTGACGTGAATATGTAATTAAATCAAGTATTTTGATATATTTGTAAGATATATATAATATTTATTAGGTTAATAGTTTTATTTAGTAATTTTTCGGTCTACCGAAGTTTTGTAATTTTTAATTATGGTTAATTAAATTGGTGTTGTTATTATTATTTTAATGGAACCGTGCTCGAGAGTTTCGGTTCCTGTCGGCCTGCTCATACGAGAAGAAAGCTGCCCTTTGTTACCTTCGTTTTTGCATTGCTTTTTGTTCGGTCTCTGATTTCTTCAGCAACAACGAGTTCGGACTCCGAGAAGTTTATACTTTATACCCTGTCTCTTCCTTTTTTTCCTCAGCTTTCAATCCATTTCTCACGGCCGGTAACTTGTTCGGTCGCAGCCGCGGGGACACTCTCGGCCCGGTTGTTTTCAGACGTTTTCGGGTTTCTGAGGTTAGGGAACTTGGATTCCGAGTTGGATTTGCATTGGAATTGGAATCTCCTTGTGTTTATTCAGTTGCGGATTCGAATCTTCGGTTGCAGAAATCTCTGATGTTCAGGTTCTCTTTGATGGGAACTGAAAAAGGTGGTTCGGTTTCTATGCTGGTTTCGATTTGGTTGTTGAACTTACACAATTAATGCTCAGAGACGAAGCTAGTTTTGCTTTTCGTTTTATACGGAATTAGGGGTTTGATAAAGCCCTTGTTGGTATAAAACAAAGCAGGTGACTGAATTTCTTCTTCGGAATTCGGTTGGTTCCTTCATATCTGTCAGCATGAAAGCTCCCTTAAATGGGTTTCTGCCAAATTCTGGCGAAGGTCTAGTTACTTGATTCCACCGCAAAAGTTCGCATTTTTCTATATAAAAGCATATTTTATTTTACATCTTTTTGTCTGAATTGTTCTTTTTGAAACAATTTTTTGTGTGGTTTACATGAATTTTGATTCTCGAATGCTATTGTCTCAGCTTCTTAAGTGATAAAAATTAGATATTAAGATATAGAGTTATGGGTTGTTTCTATTTCAGAAATATATACACAACGATTATTCAATAAAATTCATCATTTTTAAATTTATTTGAATTTATTTGAATTTCTTTGAGTTTTCTATGTAGTAATGGGATGTTTCCTATTTAGTTTCTTTCAGTGGTAGGGTTTACTTTAATCTTGCTCTTATGTTAGAAATAAAAAATTGTATTGCTGCACGCATGAACTCTATACATGTGTATACCGGCTTGTTGTTGAAGTTAGTTATATATCTCACGCGGTTATGAGTGGTGATATAAAGTTGCGAATTGCTTGTGTCCACAAATCGTAATAACAGGTGTGGAGGGTTGATATATATATAGGTTCATGCCACCATTTCTGCAGAGTCAGGAGGAAGAAAAGATGGTTTCGCTTTTTTCGTTTTTTAGCGGGGAGAATATTTGTTAGCCATCAATTCATCGAGTTCCAACATATAAATTTACCATTTTGTTTAGAAAAAATATAAATTAGAACATAGAGAGAGAGAGAGAGAGAGAGAGAGAGAGCAGCTTAGATAATAAAAAATTATTACTCAATGAACTAAATTCAGTGTGCCTTTGAGCAGCTTGATTTGAATGATTTTCGAATTTCGAGTTATGTTTTTCATTGTGTGCTATGCAAACTTTGAAAACGTAGATGGGTACCTTCATTCATTAAAAAAAAAAAAAAAAGTGAAAAGGGCTCCTTAAATTTGAAAGCTAAGTTTTGCTAACTTGTGTGCGCTAAATCCATTGAGTGATAGATAAAAGCGTGGTAGAAACTGATTTTTTAGTTTTTCATCTGCTAGTAATTTCGTGTGCTTAATGGAGAAAAACAGACATGTTATCTTTGTGGTTAACAATCTCAAGGTTCTCTTGAGTTTTTGGTTTGATCCCGGTTATTCTCATGCGCTGCTATTAATGCCTACAAAAAGGAAAGCATGGTACAGTTTCTCTGACCTTGAGCTAATACCAGCTGTTTTAACCCTACCTTAGTTAACTAGTTAACAATTTCCAAAACTTCAGTAACCCTTGTGGGTTCTTGCAAATTTAGATGAGTTTACTTTTCATTGCCATATTTGAAATTCAAAATTATATTGTCTAGTTCCATTGGACAACAAACTATTTTGGAATTTGAGCATTCGACCTTTTCATTGCCATATCTTTTAATTCTCTTGATTTCTACAGTTTTGAAGCTTTGTATGATGGTGATAATATTTGTCTGAATTGAGAACAGGAGCGAGGACGAATATTAATTCAGAGTTATGGCATGCCTGTGCTGGGCCTCTGGTTTCTTTGCCTCCAGTTGGAAGTCTTGTAGTTTACTTCCCTCAAGGCCACAGCGAGCAAGTATGCCGCTTTTTTCTTTTCTTTTCTTTTTCATTTTCATTTGTTTGAAATGCAACAGTTTCTGGATTCTGATAGAACTTTTGACAACGAAAATTTGCAGGTTGCAGCATCAATGCAACAGGAGACTAAGTTCATACCCAACTATCCTAACCTTCCACCAAAGTTGATTTGCATGCTCCATAATGTCACACTGCATGTATGAGTCTCCACAATTATGCTATTCTTTTGAATTAATGGAATTCTATTCAGTCTTAAATCATTTATATTTTGAATCAGGCTGATCTTGAAACTGATGAGGTCTATGCACAGATGATCCTTCAACCTGTAAACAAAGTAGGTCAGCTGTTCAATTTGGGAATTAATATAGACATAATTGACAGAATTCTCTTAAGATGTAATCATGCATACATATAGAATGTTGTTTGAAACATCTGTTCTACAGTATGACAAGGAAGCATTACTGGCATCTGAGATGGGCCTCAAGCAAAGCAGACAACCAGCTGAATTCTTCTGTAAAACTCTTACGGCTAGCGACACTAGTACTCATGGTGGTTTTTCAGTACCTCGTCGAGCAGCTGAGAAGATCTTTCCACCTCTAGTTCGTACCTGTTTTTGAAAGTTTCATCTCTCCAATTTGAAAATCTAGTAAATTTTACCTCTTTCAGAGATCGCTGTGGGTTTTTCTTAAATTATATATATATACACATCTATATAGGATTACTCAATGCAACCCCCAGCTCAGGAGCTAGTAGCTAGAGATTTACATGACACTTCATGGACATTCAGGCATATTTTTCGAGGTACTGATCCCTTCAAAAGAATCCAAACTTTCATTCTCTCCCTCATTCAATGTCATTCTTTTCTTTGCTAATATGTATAGTCCATCGATGTTTCTTTTAGATGAGTTCTTTCATACCAACAACTTGCATTGGATGTTTGTATGGGTTGAACTGCAGAAAACAGGTTTAATAAATAATACATTAAAATTGCTTAGTGCTTTAATTACAGGCCAACCAAAAAGGCACTTGCTGACCTCAGGTTGGAGTGTATTTGTTAGCACTAAAAGACTCTTCGCTGGAGATTCTGTTCTTGTTATAAGGTATGAAATAGATGTTTTGAACTTTTGGTAAAATGAAAGAGTTCTGCTAGAGTATTGCCCCTCCTATAACCAAGCTGAAATAATCTGGTTCTGTGTAGAGATGAAAAAACCCAGCTTCTCCTGGGTATAAAGCGTGCTAATAGACAACAGCCAGCTCTTTCTTCATCGGTCATATCCAGTGATAGCATGCATATCGGGATTCTAGCTGCTGCAGCTCATGCTGCTGCAAATAACAGTCGATTTACTGTATTTTACAACCCAAGGTACTTTTGCAGGATTTTTTTAAGGTTGTCTTTTGGCTGACAGGCTCTGATAAAAGTATATTTAACTATAACAGGGCTAGCCCCTCTGAGTTCGTGATTCCCTTATCCAAATATAATAAAGCAATGTATACCCAAGTTTCAATCGGCATGCGATTTAGAATGATGTTTGAGACTGAGGAGTCCAGTATACGCAGATACATGGGTACAATTACCGGAATCAGTGATTTGGATCCTGTTGGATGGAAAAATTCACAGTGGCGCAATCTTCAGGTATTCTACAGCCGTAAACATGTTGGATTCTAATAAAATCTGTAATGTGTTAGAAAGGCACACCTTTTCTGGCACGTATTACTTCTACACTTGGAAATTAGGTTCATTGTTGCAATATTCATGTGGCAGCATCAATAATCTAAATATATGGACTTTGAAACATGAAAATTACTCTTCCAGGCTGACTTCTCAAAATGTATGCTAGTGTTTGGTAGTTAAGCTGTATTCAGTTATGCTGACTATTATTGTGGTCTATATTTCTAGGCAGTTTTAGGCATGTTATAATTAGGGACGGAGATATGCACACTGGTTCCTGGCGTTAAAATGTTCTGTGCAATCTTTCTGGGTCTGCCCAAGAGTCTCTCCCTGCATGCCATTCAAATAGCACCTACTTGATGTGTTGAAGTCAAAATTTACTAATATTCTTAACTTTTTAATCTCAACTTAGACAGTGAACCAACATTTGCAATTTTGATAGGTTGGATGGGATGAATCAGCAGCCGGTGAACGGCCAAGCCGAGTTTCAATCTGGGAAACGGAGCCTGTTGTAACTCCTTTCTACATCTATCCACCTCCATTTTTCAGACCGCAAGGTAATTCATGTTTACCAAGTAACAAGATTCTCTATTACTCGAGAGAAGTACGACTTCATATGCCTAATACAGAGACTGTCAACAAACAATTTTTTTTTTTTTTTATCCAATGTATCTAAGAGCAGTTTTACACAACCGAATAAAGTGGTTTAGACAAACATGATGAAAGAAAGGAGTTTTGGTTGGATATAAGTCATTTTGTGCTGAACTTTTTAAGACCCAAATTTATGTTTCCAATAATCATTTAATTGAGTTAATGTTTTCCAAGTTGGTGCCCTAATCTTGGTAATAACTGTAATACTAGAATGAAACACTCTCTTAAAAAAATGTGACACATTCAAATGTTCAATGTGAGCGGTGGGGTCTTTTTTTTTTTATTGGGTGGTTGTGGGGGGGGGGGGGGGGGGGATTCTATGAACTTAGAAGACTGGTACTTGGCAAAATCTATTTGCAAAAGCTCCCCTGCCATGTATGATATGTTCCTTTATTGTGATCTTTGGAAGTGTTATTACAGATGATGAATATGACATAGAGAATGGTTTCAAGAGAACCATACCTTGGCTTGGCAATGACTTTGTCATGAAGGATGCCCCTAACTCAGTCTTCCCTGGTATGAGCTTAGTGCAGTGGATGAACAAGCAGCCAAATAATCAGTTTTCAGCAGCTCAGTCTGGATTTTTCCCATCGATTGTTTCTTCAATTGCCCCGCATGATAACCTTAATGCTGATGATCCATCTAAATTGTTGAATTTTCAAGCCCCCATCATGTCCGCACCCAGTCTCCAGTTTAACAAAGCAAATGCCCAAAACCAAGTCAGTCAATTTCGGCAGCCGCCTATCACATGGCCCCAGCAGCAGCACCTGCAGCAGTTAATGCAGAATCCTATTAGCCAACAGCAGCTGCAGATACAGCAAGAATTTCAACAGCTGCCACAGCAACAGCAACTACAGCAACAGCAGCCACAACAGCAACAACAGCAGCCACAGCCACAACAGCAACAACAGTCGCCACAACTGGAACAACAACAGCATCAGCACCAGCACCAGCACCAGCGCCAGCAGATATGTCATCTGGACCTTGTAAATAATGTTGTAGTTGCCCCTAAGCAGGTTCCAAACCAAAGTTCGCAGCAACAGTGGCAGCAACTACAGCAACAGCAGCCACAACAGCAACAACAGCAGCCACAGCCACAACAGCAACAACAACAGCCACAACTGGAACAACAACAGCATCGGCATCAGCATCAGCACCAGCACCAGCAGATATATCATCTGGGCCTTGTAAATAATGCTGTAGTTGCCCCTAAGCAGGTTCCAAACCAAAGTTCGCAGCAACCAGTTGAATACTCTCAACTCCAACCACAGCAAATGCTGATGGGAAATACCCAAACTCAGCAGAGTATCCACTCTAATAATAAGGGTTCATTGCAGTTGACTTCCATACCACAAGATTCTCAGTTTCTGCAACAAACTGAACTGCAAGCCTGTCTCTTACAAAGACAGCAGCAGCAGCAAGCACAATTGCAACATTCCCCAATACAGTTGTTCCAATTGCAACAAAGCCAGTCACAGAGAGCACATCAACTTCCCCAACTGCAACAGTTGTCGCAACTAGGTCTTTCAGAGCAGGAACTTCAATTGCAGTTGCTACAGAAGTTGCAACATCAGCAGCAATTTCTCTCCACAGCTAACCCACTTTTGCAGCCCCAGTTGCCGCGGCAACAGCAGCCCAATCTGCAAAACCAACAAGTACCGCTCCTTCCTTCATCTCAGCATCAGTCTCAACAGTTAAGCAGCAATAGCTTCTCGACAGAGAAACATATTAATGGTAATAGCTTTTCAACTTCTGCACTGATGCATTCACAACAGATTCCTTTGAACCATGCCCAGAGCCAACAGAAACCACTTACAACAGTCAGAGCTCATTCTGGTCTTTCAGAAGGAGATGCTCCTTCATGTTCTACCTCCCCGTCTTCTAATAATTGCCAGGTCTCCCCACCCAACCTTCTGAGCAGAAACCATCAAGGACCAACCTTATTGGTGAGTGACTCATTGGTTGAGCCTGCAAATAATATTCAGGAGCTGCATTGCAAATCTGTTACACAGATCAAAGAAGAGTTGTCCAGCTCAAAAGGACCACACCAGGTAAAATATAGAAATACCATCACTGATCAGTTGGAGGCATCTTCCTCTGGAACATCATATTGTCTGGATGCTGGTACCATCCAGCCGAACTTCCCAATCCCCACATTTGGTTTAGATGGTGATGTCCAGTCAAATCCTCGGAACAATCATCCATTGGCAGCTAATATCGATGGATTGATGCCTGACACATTTTTGTTAAGGGGGTATGACTCGCAAAAAGATCTTCAGAACTTACTTTCTAGTTATGGTGGTACTCCAAGTGATATTGAGACAGATTTGCCCGCTACTGCGATTAGCTCTCCGTCATTTGGGGTGCCAAACATTCCTTTTAAGCCAGGATGTTCAAGTGATATTGCTATCAATGAAGTTGGAGCTTTTGGCAGTGGAATGTGGGCTAACCAGACTCAACGTATGCGAACCTACACAAAGGTTTGTTGATCTGCTTTTATCTTTGCTTTAGAAATTCCTTACAAAGCAAGGTATATTTTCCTCTTTAACATTGGCAAAATACGTCCATGTCAGCAGCCTTATTGCCGAAAGGAGACTGTTTTATGCCAATTATTCTAACCTTCTTCAAATTTGTAGTGTCACCCTGCTTGTGTAAAAGAATTTGAGTCTCCATGATTTGGCAGCCATTTTGAATAATGAAACATAAGTTTCAAAATTGAGTTCTTATGGATCTTAAGTGACAACCTCAGCTAAAATTCTGCCAACTAAATGCTATTAGTTCTCATATGTTTTATTTTTGTGCATTTCCAGATGCATTTCATGATAAAAAGAATCTGTGGTAAAGATTGTGTTATTGATCCTCTGGATAATTATATCAAGTTTCCTGGATAAAATAACTTAACCGGTGGCATTGATGCCCCAGACATTTGATTCATATCATGATAAAATTCCTAGTTTTAGCTGAGGTGTCTTATTATAACTGATTTTGCTCGTGTGAAAGAGTTTGCTACAAGTTCAAGTGTAGCCCAGTGCATGGAATTGGTTCCATGACTTTAATAGTGAGAATAATACCTCCAAGAAATTATTGCATTGAACGTATTCCCCTCTGTAGAATTTCGGGATTTGTGTCATTCTCATGCCAGTGGCCGCTTCGAATAGATCCTATACCCCGTTGCCATTGGTCAGGATTGTATTAGCCCAAGTACTTATTTGTTGAGAAGAAACTGATCCAATTTTAAATGGTTGATGTTTATACCTATCAATCATTGAAGGAGAGTCCTGATTCATATTGATTAAGCTTCCTTCTGATTACTTTGGAAATTCTTCCAAAATAACAGTAAATGATTCATTCTAAAGCCAAAGATTGTAGTTCTCACGCGAGCAATCAAAAAGATTTTGTAGCATCCTTAGGTTTGGGTATTGTTCTTCCAATTATCATTCCAAGCATTTCTTGGTGAGGTAGCTCTATATGATCAAATTTAAAAGGATTTCTTCTAATATACGAGCAACACCAAACCCCGCTAGAGCCCAAACCTCCATTTCTCTTACCCATCATCCTCCTATCTTGCCCTTCCTCTCAAGGGGTTGTTGAGTAAGGATTGCATACTGTCCTCTGGAACATCCATGATTCGGATTGACTTTTATGGATGAATATATAACGGAATTAGCAGTCCATAGGATGAAGATAAGTTCGTATGACTTTGCACAGGTATAGTATATAATTTATTATAATTAAAGTTAAATTATTTTTGCCAAATAGAGGATTAATCAACTTGAAGTAGGAAACTTCCAAAATTTATCAGTTAGGTTCATGATTGAAGTGGTCATAATTATTTTCTTTTTGATTCTATATCATGCAGGAGCAAAGTTTCACGCTTCCAAGATTATAGATTTTATTGCAGACAGGTTTTACATTTATATAAAAGATAAATGCTTATTAATTGCCATTTTATCGTCCATTTTTATCCCTATGTACTTGGACTGTGCCTATTTACTTCAATCAATAAAATTTTACTTATAAAAGAAATTATTGTTCATTTAGCAATCATCTAGTTGAAAAATGTCTCATAGAAATAACACAAGGTGCGTTTTGTTAAGGTTGATGTTGCTTCACAGGAGCAAAGTTTCATGCTTTCAAGATTATATGCTTAGAATTGTAGGTTTTATATCAGGCAGTTTTTCATTCATATATAAGAGAAAATGCTTTGCAATTTCCATTTTATTGTCCACGTAGCAACCATTTAATTAAAAACATATCATTATTATACACAAGGCGTGTTTTTAATGAGATTCTCAGATACCTAATATTGATTCAAACTCTTGAAGGTTCAAAAGCGTGGCTCTGTGGGAAGATGTATTGATGTAAACCGTTACAAAGGGTATGATGAACTTAGGCATGATCTTGCCCTCATGTTTGGAATTGAAGGACAACTACAAGATCCACAACATAATGACTGGAACCTTGTTTATGTGGATCATGAAAATGATATTCTTCTTGTTGGTGATGATCCTTGGGAGTAAGTGCAGACCCCCAAATCTGCTTTAGTGTGTATTGATTCTCCATTTTTTTTTTTTTAAACTACACATTCTTTTGTTTTGTCAGCGTTTTTTAACTACACATTTTTAATTGGTCTCAGGGAATTTGTAAGCTGTGTTCAAAGCATAAAGATATTGTCATCTGCTGAAGTAGAGCAGATGAGTTTGGATGGAGATCTGGGTCACATCCCAGGGGCCCAAAATCAAGCCTGTCGGCTGTAATGGGACGGACTGGTGGTGCATGGGGGGTATGACGATAACTCTGCTGCCTCACATAATTGATGAGGGTTCCAAGATTGAAAATGAAGCGGTTTCTTTGACTTAACTTTTGGTTCTTAAAGACCATCTGAGACTAGTTGGCCTCATCTAGTTCTAATAGAAGATGAGAAAGGAGAGCGGTGAAGTGTTATTCTGTAACAGGAGAATGCTTGCTAATAACAAAGGCAGAGAGGAGAAATATGTTGCTAGTCTGTGAGTGATGTTGATCGGTTGATCCTAGAAATGCTATTGTTCTTGGGTGAGATGGAGCTCAAAATGGTAGCACGCCTTATTTAGAAATGATTTATACGGTGTTAAGTTGTGAAAATTTATGCACTAAGTTCAAAAAAAGTGGCCTCAAATATGAAACCCAGGTGAAAAAACTCACTTTTTATTGGTGGGTGGTAGGTTTAACTTTTTTCAAAATGAGCGAGTAGAACTTGTATATCACAAGCATTACTACTTTCATGGCTGTTTGTATATATGCTAACAAAAATAGAGACATGTGGAATTGAAGAATTTGTAGCAGTTGTGTAGTTTGAGACCTGACCAGACACAAATCATGCACCATGCTTTATTGCTATTTGTTAGTTTTGTAGCCAGTACTTGCTCTTTTCCCAAGGTTATAATTATCTGAAAATTGCCATTATAAAAGCATTAATATTGGTCTCATCAAAATAAAATTATCAAATTTTGATAAAAAGTATAAATTTGTACATATTAAAAACTTTTTGTCATATTTGATCAAATATGATGAAAAGAAAGTGTGGATAATTACGTAAAAGTACTTTTTGTTTAACTTTTAAATAGTAAATTATTAAATTTTATCTATATTTTTTTTCGTCATATTTGATCAAATATGAAGAATATTTTTTTATATGTATGTAAATTTATATTTTTTTATCAAAATTTGATGATTTTATTTTGATGTGATCAAAATGTTCTAATACTGGTTTCTCTCTTTTCCCACTATAATAGCTTGCGTTAATAAAAACGTGGGGGGCACGTGGGTAACCTTAAGCCATAATCACCGCACTTGGGAGACCTTGAGGTCCTGGTATAATCATGACTTGAATGCGTTTCAACTCTAGAAGCAAAATAACGTTGACCAGATGGCTACATCACGCCCAAGTTGAGAAGAGAGTATGCTGGCAAAAATTGTTCCCCATTTTCCTTTTTTTTTTCTTGCTTTTTTTTCTATTTTGGTTTTTTTTTAACATAATTTTTATATAAGTATTTTTAAATAATATTTTGATTTTTGTAACACTTGATAATAGTGTGTTTGGGAAACCAAAAAATAAGAGAGAAAGTGCAAGAAAATTATTCAATTCAAAGTTGACTAGATTCCAAGAAATAGAGAGAAGAAACAGACTATTTTCATTGGGGAAATACTGGGGATCGGTCTGTCCGATTTCCTTGAAAAACAGATGCCGGCGTCTCCATTGGCGGTGGGTGACACCGCCCACCCCATCGTGACTGCCGGCGTTTGGCGACCCTACCCCTGCAACGGCAATTCCCGGCGACCTCCAGTATGCCCCACGCAGCCTTAGACTCGTTTCGGACCCGTACTCGACACCGTCTGGGTTGAGGCCGAACACCCATTTAAACCATCTTATTTTATTTTTTTATTGTGTTTTTATTTTATTATGTTTTTTATTATGTTTTTTATTGTGTTTTCTAAATTTTATTTTTTATTGTATTTTTTATTATATATTTTAAAATTTTTTATTATATCTTATCAATAAATTATTTTTAATGAGGATCGGATGGACCGACAGCGTCTTCCTTTTCATCAAGGTTCTGATACCTCTCAAAGTGCCTCCAACGCCGCTACAAATACTTCATTTGCTCTTACTACTAATGGGCCCAAAGCCACTATTAACATAGCAGTAACATAAAAGCAACAAACCTAATATTCATATATGGCCCATGCCCAAATTAACACTAACATCAACGCTAACTTGTAAAAGTATTGGCATTAGATTCATTAAATGATCTTTTAAAATTAAAAAAAAAAAGTATGATTTTGATGGATCCATCAAATATCTAAGTTTATAACTTCACATTAGATTCATCATTAAATCCATCAAAATAATAATAAATAATATTTTTTTAATAAAAATATATTTAAATATTTTTTTATATTTTGTAATTGCACTAACCATATGTATATTAATAATATAATCTGATACTTAAATAATTATTTTTCAACCAAATTCTAAAAAAATATTTTTTAATTCCTTGTTAAAAAATTAATTTATTTCAACCAGAATTTTCAACCAAATAATTACTTAAATAATTATTTTTCAACCAAATAAAAAAATAAGAAAGAAAAAATGAGAAAAATAAAGTAAGAGAATAAAATATATTAAAGTATATGTTTAGAGTGTGAATAGTAGTCATTCAAATATGAAGGATTGTGAAAATTTATTGTAGCTCAAAGTTACACATTAAGAAGTTGATGGATCCAATGTGGAGATTTTTTAACAAAAATTATCAAATTTATGTTTGATAGATCATTTGATGGATCCAATGCCAATGCTCTAAGTAAGATAAGTGGCCACCACCAGGCAATTAACCCATGGGCTAGACAAATAACTCTTATTATCCCACCTAAGCCCACTATAGCTTGGGTCTCTCACTGTTGAAGTAACTGGTGTGTTACAATTTTTTTTTTTTTTTTAAAAAATATTTTAAAATGTTAAAAACATCATGTAAATAAAATATATCATAACATTATTTAAAAACACTTATATAAAAATTATGTAAAAAAAAAAAAGAAGCCAAATCAAATACATTATAAGAATTTTAACATAAAAATCTCTAGCATTGCTCAAAATTGATATAGCATTCACGCCCAACTAGAAACGAGAGGAGAGTACGGTCATCTTCTCTGTTCTGGTACTCATGCCCTTTTTATGTTGTGCGGAGAGAAAATGGTACTTAAAATAGTTAATTGTGGAGGAAATGATCGATGAAGTGTAATGCAGAGACCTAAGGCCAAAATAGCGCTCATGGATTAATAAGGCAACGAAACGGTGTGCAGAGAATTTGTAAAACGGAGTTTTGAAAATGGTTTAGAAGTTAAACAATGTGTTTTATATTTCTAGTAAAAAACGGTATATCTCACAAGTCATTTCGTTAGTTGTATGAAAACGTGAGGGGCTTTGCTACATACAAGCAAATTCGCACACTAATTTGCGTACCAATACCACTGTCTTTATACACAATTTAAATATGCACAATTTTTATTAAAATTTAACTTTATGACAAACACATTAGACAAATGCTTATATTTATGCACAAAATCGCTTACAACCAAATTTTTCCAAAAGGGGAGAGGACCGAGGAAGACATCAGTAGCGTATTGTGATTCTTGAAGTGGAGGTTGAGTTTTCCTTGGATAAAGCTCAGTTCTTGATTCTTTCTTTCCATTTTCCATTCTATTCGTACTTTCGTATATCCAGAATTCCCGACACATGCTCGTGACAAAATAAATATGCTAGTAGATTGACAAATAAAGGTCAAATACCGTAATTTGACACAGTACTGCAATCAACATACTCATGGGCAACTACATTCAAAATCCATATGCTTCACCAAAAGAAATTCCCGTTACATTTTTTCAAGCACATTTAATTTAGATTATTGTTTGTCCCACAGGGGCCTCAAGCACATTAAGTGGCAGCTAAGAAAGAACAGCAATAACATCTGAAGCCCTCAAAGCAATGTAATCCAATCCGTCTTTACCCTTAAAGTCGTTCCCAGCATATTTGGAGTACATAACTGTGTTACCTGGGGTGAGGGATAATGGTTTCCTGTTGCCCTCCTCATCATAAGTTCCAGGCCCAACCGCAACCACCTATCAAATCCAAGGCAAAATACAACACCAGGCAGCTATTAATCTCATCCTAATACAATCCTTTCATGACTAGGCAATTATTGACTAGAAATTAAAAAAAAAAAAAAGAATGAAAGAAAGAAAGAAAGAAATGCTATAATCCCCTTACTGTGCCGATGGAAGGTTTCTCTTTAGATGCCTCTGTCAGCAACAGACCTCCAGCAGTCTTTTCTTCAGCCTCAGCAACCTGCACTCGAAGTTCAAACGTAGAATGCAGAATGCCAGAATTAACTTTAGATAACATAACAGGCAGGACATCTCTTGTGTAAATACCTACTTTCCTACTTACAGCAACAACTCGCTTACATACAAGTGCAAAACCCCACTACACCCATTTCCAGGATTATTTATCCAGTATATGCCGAAGGCAGCTTAGTGATAACAACAAAGGATTAGAGCTGTCATATGGACATTATGATTTATCCTTTTTCTGAAATCGAAAATATACAGTTTGTGAAAATGTGTATTGGACATGAAAGGTATGCAAACCTTGATTAAAACCCTATCATTCAGGGGTTTGAGATCTTTCACGTCATCTGTTTCAAGAATACCAACAATATCATCGTCCTTCAGAATAAGATGCTTTGAACCATTGAACTCCAGCTCAGTCCCGGCGTACTTAGAATACACAATTTGGTTGCCAGTCTACAAAATAGATGAATTGCAGAAAGGAATAAACAATGGGAACTGGCAGATACATACCCACCAATTTTTTAAATTCCGTTCAGTTGATAATTTAGGTTTAAGCATTGGAACATAATTTTCGGTACCAATGCATTCTGGAATTAGTTATATATATACTGATAATTAATAAGATAAATACATGTATATGTAAGTATGCATCATGCATGTATGTGTGTATGTTTATATATGGAAGAATTGAAGATTTTTATAAAATGAATTTAAGTTGAAAACATTAAATAAAAAAAGTACAGACATTGGTGTCAAAAGATAATATTAATCACAAAGTTGAGTTGACACACAAAAAGAAACAAAGAAAGAAAAGTATAAGAGCTTTCTAAATGAGATTTCAAAAAGGAAAAATGTAGTATGACTTCCAAATGTGCCCACTCATATTTTAATTTTTTTTAATGGTTAAGGAAGTGACTTAGTGAATTTGTATTTTTTTCCCTTAATGGTTAAGGATATTTTAAAAATGCTTAAAGAAAAAAAAATCATTTGCATTGGTGGCATATTTGGGGCGTATATTTGGGATGCACATTTGGTGTGCACCCTTACATTTCCTTTAGAAAAAGAGAGAACAAGGGGAAATATTTAAAGTTACAAATAAATTAAAATGATATAAATGTATTTTAGATTTTAAAATTACATAAATGCCATCTAATTTGAGATTACAAAAGTACCCTCCAAACTCAAGAAAATTACAAAATTGTCATTAAAATAGTCCACAACGAAATGTAGTCTGGAATGCAAATTCCATCCAAAATTGATAAAATGGCTAAAATTTGAAACAAAACGGAATGAAGGGATATACTGAATAAGGTACTACACCAGAATGGAAAATTCCAGTCGAAACAGAATGGAATTTAAAACTACACCCACACACACACGAATGATATATATATATAGAATAAATCTATTCATCATCCTCTTTCTTATCATCCTCTCATCATCTCATGATATGACATTAGATGATAGGCTAATAAGTAAAACATAATAAATAATCTTCAATCATTTAATGCCATATCATAAAATGATAAGAAGATAATGAAAAATAGGATGATGAGTAGCATTGCTCACACACATATATATATATATATATATTTGCTCACACATATATATATATATATATATATATATATGAAAAAGTTCACTGATCAAAAAAAGAAAAAGAAAAGGCTACCTTGACACTAAGGTCAACTTTGGTCTTCCCGACAGTTTTACCTTCTCCAATTGCAACCACCTCACCTCCTTGAGGCTTTGTTTGAGCAGTTGTTGGAAGTAATATTCCTCCCTCACTCTTTTCTTCTGCAGTTTTGATCTTCACCAACACTCTATCACCCAAAGGCTTAATCGATGTGTACTGCAGAAATGGGAACATACAACTATGACTTTACATAAGCCAGCAAATCAAGAATCCAATAAGTACTTGAACTTATCAGAGTTCAAAATGTAGAGTAGATACACAACTTTTTTTTAATGGTAAACAAAAAAATGTAGACAGACCACTGCTGTGTATAAATAGCGGTTTGATCATAAGACAAGTCTTATAGCCAAGCGGAATAAATCGCAATAGCTCCAAGCACAAAGCGGTAACTATTGAAGTGCCTATACCGATATTAGATAGAATGAAGTGAATTGCCGAGAATGAAGTGGATGAGAAGTAGCGTCCGAATCTTGGTTTAGGACTTTAATCAAACAGACGATGGCAAAAGCAAAAGTATCAAAGAATCACCAAGGATAACACGAAAAATAACCATGATTTAGCTAAATGAATCAGTGTTTCCCTAATTAAAGTAAAACAAGAAAGATGAAAGAGAAACTTCAACGAAACGATACTTTCATAAGAACACAGCTCTAAAGAATTTTGAAGTCACAGCAACCTGACATGGTACCAAAAAAAGGCCCCATATTCACCAGACAAAATATACATGGCAAAACCAAAGCACTGGCAAAAAAAAAAAAAACACTAATCAACAAGAAAGCAGAAATGGTCTCGAAATTTAGCACCTTGGGTGTGACAACTGTTGCGGCTTTGACAACCAGGGCCTTAAACGACCTCTGAGAGAGACCACGCCCTACTGTCAAATGCCCCCCCACCGAAGGGCCTAACTTCGCAGCTTCAGTAGGCTGAAGTCGCTGAAACGACGCCAAGTTCCTCGTTGAGATCGAGGATACCGTCAACTGAGCTGCAGCCATTTCTGGATCTACTCCGAAGAGCCATAAGAACAAAAACCAGAAAAATAAAAAAAGAACTTGAGAATTAGATTACTAAGTAGAATTCGACAGAACCAAAATCCGACAGTCTAGGGATTAGAATTGAGCTTTCCACACAGAGATACGAACATCAGTGTATACCTTTTTAACGATGTAAGAAAAGGGAATCAGAAACTGGTTTTGTCTATCTGTAGCAATTTAAGAGGATAGAACCCTGAAGCAGTTAGCAGTAGGGTTTTATAAGACGTTGAAAGACACTTCTAGAATAAACTGAACCTTTTTGTTGTTAAGAAATTTTTTTTTTTTTTTAAGAAATTCATTCAAATGGTATTAAGAGGTTTATTGGATTTAGAAAATTCTAATCTAATCTATCTCATTTTATTTTATTTTATTTTATCATTATATATATTTTTTCAATTTTTATATAAAAATATAATAAATAATTAAAATCTTAAAATCTTAAATAATTTTTTTAAAATTTAAAATTTAAAATATTATTTAATATTCTAATAATATTTTACTTAACTTTTAATATTTATCTAAATCCATCTTATATCATTTCATTATCCAAACATCCTCTAAATATTACATGGTTCCTTTATCTATATGTTTTATCTTTCTTTATGCTCTAAAGTTGCGAACTTTTAAGGGAATGTTTGAAAACATATCTAGTCTAATTTTATTTTATTTCAATTCTTCTCATTTTCAAATATTATTTAGATTTAAATACTTTCAAATTAATCGTTAATACTTTATCAAAATTTTAAATAAAAATAAAAAATAATTATTTAAAAAAATTTCTAAATCATTTTCTCAGAAAACGATTAATTTAGAACGTAAATTCATCTATTACTGAAAATAAAAGAAAGTAATATCGTAACACTATTTATAATAGTATTCATAATGAAAATTGATTTTTAGACATTATGCAAAAATGCCTATGTTTCTTTTGTATGAAATGGTAAGTTGACACTAAAGAATGTGAAGGATAAGTGAGTAAATTAATGTGTCAAACACGAGTTGGAAATATGAAATATTTAGCTAGCATCAAAGAATCTTTACTCTAATGCACCTTGACACTATATCAACATTTGAAATGAGTATGATTAGTGAGTTAAATTTCATTTTGGGAATTCAAATTAAACAAACCAAATAAAGAATTTTTATTTTTACAATCTAAGTATGCAAGAAAATTTCTTAAAAAATGGCATGGAAGGGAAAAGTCATGCTTTTACCCATATGAGCACGTCAATTAAGATCAGCTTGAATTTCACAAATAAGAATGTTGATATGTGCTAAAGAGTTTGCTTTACATTACATCAAGTAGACCTAACATTACTTTTGGTATATCTACTAGATTTCAATTTAATCCTAAAAAAATACATCTCACAATAGTAAAATAATTTTAAAATACTTGAGTGATATAATTGATTATGGGACTTGGTGTATTAAAGATTCAAATTTGAATCTAGTTGGATATTCAGATGCTGACTGAATTGAAAATGTAGATGATAGAAAAAGCACATTTGGATGGTGTTTTTATATTGGTGGCAATCTGGTTGCATGGACGAGTAAGAAACAAATCACAATCTCATTGTTTATGGCTGAAGTCGAATACATAGCTACTGGAAGTTGTTACACACAACTTCTTTGGGTGAAAAAAATGCTTGAAGATTATGGATTTTCTCAAAATATTATGACTATCTGTTATGATAACTCTAGTACTATTAGAATCTCAAAAAATCTTGTTCAACATCCAAGAATCAAGCATATTGGGCATCACTCCATTAGAGACTTGATTGAGTCAAAGGTAGTGTTATTAGAATATGTGGATATCAAACATCAATTGGCTGATTTATTAGATGCGCTAAGGTTTAAATTTTTTAAAAAGTCATTGGTGTATGTGACATACCTTAGTTTTATTTATTTATTTAAAAAAAAAAAGAGAATTCTTAACTATTTTGATTGCTTCCTCGTAGGTTTAATGATCCTAACATTGAGCAAGATGTAAGTTTTATGAGTACGCCGAATCATTGAGCATTGTGACCTAATTAAATCCGCTTTGATGGGATTGAGACAAAACTTGTATGTTAAGTGTTTCACCTTAGTAGTATTAACCTTATGGAAGAACAATCAATGGTTTTTGCTCTCCACATTGTAAGGAATCTAATCTTATCTACTAACAATTTGAATAAATTGTGAATAAATCGTGAACATAATAAAAAAAGAATGCTCATAGAAAGAGAGAGTTTATACCTTGATTTGACTAAAACTAGTTGAACTTAGTACTAAAAAGGAAAAGATCCCCTCTTGCCATGCATAAGGGTTGATCATTATAAAAAAAAGTCAAGTGTTTCAATCATTGCGGAAAAAGACGAACACTAATGCGGGTCTATACTCTAAAAAGTTCTTATAGAAAAAATTATTGTTCAAAATCATTGTAGAAAAAGATGAGCAATCCATCAATGTACATAAAGAGTCAACCAAACCTAGTATTTGGAAGGAGCCTTTTTTTTTAGATACCTAGGTCTTAACATAAAGTTTGACTTTTAAGGAAAGATAAATCCTTTTGGAGTAAGAACAAAAAAATATATAAAAGGAAAGGAGATAAGTGTAAAAAAAATTTGTTGATAGATTTTTTTTCCTCACTAACACACATAATACCTTTGGTTAGTCAACTAATAAGGTATAAGTCACCATGGTGATAAACTCAATTGAGACATATATCTCCTCTATAAGTAGATAGTTTGAGTGACATAAGACTTGGACATGTGCTACACACAAAGGCCCACACATTGATTATATGGTGACTTGTTTGTGGAAAAAACAACTTAAAATATTTTTAACTCATTTTATTTAATTTTGTTCAGGTCTATTTTATAAAAATAAAATAAAACAAAAAAAAAATAGGGAAATGGTCAAATCACGTCTCAAACGTGTAATGCATGCCCCAGTCATGAGTGTTTAAGCGGGAAAAAAGTGGCTGACATGTATGCCGATTTTCACCCTCTATCTTTCTCGTATCATATCTCTCACCGTTCATATCTCTTGATTTCAAAATTCCTAACTCTCTCAAATACTATTCCGATAATCACATGGGATAAAAATAAAAAAAAAATGTTCAAAATCTTTTGAAAATTTCTTCATCTACTATCAAGGTAAGTGTTCTAGATAACTTCTTGAGTTTGTTTTTCTCTAGAATTTGAACAAGGGATTTTTTATTAGGGCTATATGAATGGTTGGGATTTTTTTTAGAAGCGTTTGAATGTACTTTGAAAATACTTTTGAATGGTTTAAATAATGCATGCAAGAAACATAGTTGATTCTTGTGCAATTGGGTGTTAAAGGTTTTCACATCAAACATCTGTGTGTTTGGCTAAATCTATTCATTTGACTAAGTTTATGTCTTCATCACTTTGTTAGTCTAATATTTTTGCCTACACGCATGTACATTTTGATTTATTCTTGTGAATGAAGCATGTGTTTGGCATGATTTTGAGCTTTACGGCATCATTATGGAAATATTGTGAGGGACTCTGTTATGTGTTTGTTAATATAATCTTGTGTTGCATTGATACTAAAAATAACTCAAAAGCAACTTGTTAAGAAATACTTTTAACACAAAAAGTACTTATAGAGACTTGAAGTGTTAAGAAATGTTATGAACAAGGCTGTTAATACTATTTAGATTTTTTTTTTTTTTTTTTTTGGTGCTTACACAAAGTGTCTATGTGATTTGCTAACATACATTTGTTTGCATATAAGATTTAAGGAAAGAGACAAGAGAAAGAAAGTTGAGGAGTTCTCTTCTCAAAGCAGTTTCTCAAGTGACGAAGATCCTCAAGATGAGACACAACTTCTTGAGGATACTGCTAAGAAGGCATCTGTGCGACTAAAAGCTCCAACAGGAACCTCCATGTCTGGATCAAAACCTGGAGCTTATGAGAGGTTTGTGACTCTTGAGACTAAGTCTACTTATCGAAACATTTTCTCAAAAATGAATGTACTTGAGAAAGAAAGGTAAGTTTTAAGTGATTTTACTGATCCGATCTTTGAGTTAATTGGAAATATTTTTTTCTGAGAGAAAATGGGAAAAGCTTACTGAAGCTACACATGTTCCCTATGTGGAAATTGTGAGAGAATTTTATTCCAATTTAGACCATTTTAGTCTTAATGACCACATCATATCCTCTACTGTGAGAGGAGTTAAAATTGACATTTCTCCCTACTGTGACAAGAGAAATCTATGAACTTCCCAAAGTGGAAAATCTAGTTTTCCATGTAAAGGAATGGAGACCCTTACTAAATCAGCAATGAAGGAATTATTTGCTAGTTCTCTTTACTAAAATGGTCTCTTAAAGTTCATAAAATGCCTATGAATGCAATGCTTCCCCCATACAAACTTTTGGCCAAAATTGTCTTAACAAATATGTGGCCAATTGGTAGACATTCTAGGATTACCAGAGAGCTTACTTCATATATGCCATAGCTACTGGAGTCCCAATTGACCTTCCAATTCATATCATTGATGTTGTTCATAAAGAAAAATTGGAAAAAGAAATGAATCTCCTATTTGGTGGTCTAATCACCAAGTTAGCTATGATGCTTGTTGTCTAGAGACTAACATAAGAGGGGGGTGAATTGAGTTATATTAAAAAATTAACACTTATATACCAAATATAAAATATACAATATAAACAAATTATGAAACAGCAAGAAATATAAAGAATAAGAGTAAAAAGGAACAAACTCAATATTTTAACGAGATTCTCCACTACCTATGTCTTCGCCTCAAGCTACCCCTTGAGGATTCCCAAATTCACTATTCAATCTCTTTTAAGTGGAGATAGAAATCTATTACACATTTGAGCAATACCGCTACAAATAATCTGTGTAGAATACCTTCTACACTTGCAATCACCTCACACCGGGTGATTCAACTTTCTCTGTGTAGGATATCTTCTACACACACAAAAGTTATACGCACTCTCTTACTGATACAAGAGCTGATAATTGATAGTACACTCCTCAATGAATAGAATAAGAACAATATATCGCAACCTATATCTCTCTCAAAATGAACAAAGATTAAGACTCAATACTTAGAAAAGAGAGAGTGAGAGAGGGTTTTGAATGAATAATGCAAAACTTTAATAATTGATGTGTAAACACTTGTTGTAATTTTACAAAATTTAAGTGAGTTATTTATAGGCAAATGAGTTTTCATTTTCAAATTTGAAAATATTCACATTTCAAATAAGAGTACTATTCATTTTTCAAAATATTCAAATAAAACCATCTCCTTTTTATATTTGTTAAAGACAATATTATTCATTTTTCAAAATATTCAAATAAAAATATCTCATTTTTACATTTATCAAAAATAACATCATTCATTTTTTAAAATATTCAATCAATACATGCACATGTTAAAGATGGCAATAAATTATCTTACAAATTTTCAAAATTAAAACTTTTAATAATGTCATGCACATGTGAAAATTACAATTTTCAAAACTAAACCTTTTAATGATGTCATGTACATGTGAAAAATGCAATTTGATGTTTTATGAGAAAAGATTAATTTTGAACCTTAATTCAATTTCAAATTTTATCAAGAGATGTGTAAGATTACTTTATGAGTTTCATTTGTAGACTTGTTCTCTTTATTTTTCATGCTTGATATGCTTGACTCCAATGTGTAGACAATCTTGAACTTGAGATTTGAAATTATTTGTTATCATCAAAATCTATACGTAGATACAAAACTTGAAATCTTGGGTTCAACAATCTTCCCCTTTTTGATGATGACAAATATTTAGTAGAACTTTGAGACCTATAGTAATACTTAAACTCTCCCTGAGAATATGTATTAGTTTTTCAAGTAATAGATAAACATGATTCCAGCATATATAATAGGGTTAAGAATTCAAAACATGATGTTCTATCTAAAAAAAACATTGGAGAGAACATGTTAAAATTCTCTTCTACGTCTAAAACTTTTCTAATTTTTGACATCATTAAAAAGAAACCATAGTTGGCTTCAAAAAGACTTCTTCCGCTATAATCAATAGACAAATAAAACGATGCGTTAGTAGAAACTGTAGAGAGTTGAATAATTGGATCCACTCATGTCTGACAAAAGCTGCAAAAGCTGGAGGTCTAGTTCTATCAACTTGTTGCAGAAGGAAACTCAAATCTGCTTAATATTGTTGACAAATAAGATTTTGTAGATATTTGAAAACTTCTTATTTCTGTTTAAGTGACCATTTTCACCCATTGAAATATTGCTCATTGATCCAGTTTCTGTTTATCCAAAATAATAGAATGACTGAGAAAATTTCTTCCAATAATCTTCTGGATTTGAATTAAGAGTTTTTTACACCTCAACCAGTCATTTTGTCTCATGAGGCTGTCAATACCATGATGGAAGTAGAGATACATTTTTCTAGTATGACTGATTCTAAAATTGTTGCAGGATCAAGAATTCTTAGTGCTTAATATGCTGCATCTGTTACAACTATGTTTCAGAGGTTATTGGTGAGGATGGGTGAGGTTGAACGGCTTAATAGTCAAATATCTGAATTGCGTGAAAAACTTGCAACTAAGGATAGAAAGAATAAAAAGTTAAGGTAAGAAATTAAAGAGCTGAGGAAATTAGCTCGTGTTCTGAAATCACGAATAGAAGAGCTAGAATGAGAGAGAGCACAAATACAGAGTCAACATCAACATATAATAGCAGAGTTTCATTGTTCACGAGAAAAATAAGGACAACTATAATTAATCTCGTTAGTTAGCTAAATAACTTTTGAAAATATACATCCATCATATCTTATAATCTTGACTAAGTAAGATTTGAAGAGATAATGGTTTATCTTGTTCTTATTTCCATCTCTATAAGAGCAGTTTTCAGTTTTAACTAATTCGCATTAGATTTTCTTCTCATCTCTGCAATTTATCAACATTCTCATACTATAAATTTTCAATGGCTCATCAGTTTCCTTTCGGCATTTCTCGTAATCAAAATATGAGGTATTCTTCACCTCAATCCCAAACTGTTTCTGCATCTGTCGTAAGTGCTATGATGCAGCACGAAAATGATCTGGCTAAAAAGTCAGATCATGATGCCATTATGAACTTATGAGTCGAAATTCGATACTAATCATCCACTGTCTCATTTTTTGCTCAGTTGCATCATTTGCTCAGTTGCAGCATTGTTTTTGGTAGCGTACCATACCGGCCGGTACATACCGAACTGGTCACTTGGGCGGTACAGGTACACTGCCTGTACCATACCGGTCTAAATACCGTGTGCCGGTATGTACCGAATTTTAATTTTTTTTAATTTATTTTTTTTTACCTCAATTTAGACTAGATTATTTACATATATGTATTTATATATATAATCTTTATATATAGACTATTTCGAAACGGTACACGAAACGATACTAGTACTGAAATATTTCGTTCCAGTGCCTTGACCAGTAAGTTCATCGGTACGGTATTCAAAACTTTGAGTTGCAGTCCAAAATTCGTGAGATTGAAAAGCTTAATAAGAAGATCGATGTACTTCAACGACTTGTTCATGAGTCTAATAGAAAAATAATAGACTTAAAGTAACAAAATAAGGATTTAAAATCATTGATTGCCTCTTCATTTCGATTGCCTAATCTTTTAAATAAGGATGAAATGTTGATCTATAAAGAGTAAATGCATTTAAATGATGAGACTAAAAGTCTCAAGTTTTTGTAAGTCATTTGAGATAATGGAATAAAAATATTTAACAGATATTCATGACATGCATCATTTATATTTCTCTTCTAATCATGCATAGTCTATCTTCTGGTAGGAGTTTTGTGAAAAAATCTACCAACTGATCGTCTGTGCTTGTGAATTCTAGTACAATATTACCATTCTATACATGATCTCTAAGAAAATGATATCTAATTTCAATATGTTTAGTCTTAAAATATTGTATTGGGCTCTTTGAAAGATTTATATCACTTATATTATCATATTTGATTGGAATGTGATTGTAAATAAGCTTAAAATCCTCAAGTTGTTGTTTTATGTAAATAACTTGAGCACAATAACTACAACATGTAGTAACATATTCTACCATAGCAGTAGATAATGCAACATGATTTTGCTTTTTATTAAGAATACGCTTAACTGCAATCAAATGAGATTATTTTAAAGATAATTGAAAGCGTGCACATAAACATACACTAAACATAATATCTTATCTACTGGTTGTTAAATATAATCAATCATACCTAGATATACTTTTGACTTAACTGGTTTATCATTTTCATCTTTATTAAGTTTGGTGGTTAGGCTCATTGATGTCTCAAATTCTTTCGCAAGTTCCATCTCAAACTTTTTGAGTAATTCTTTAATATATTTTGACTGATTAATGAATGCTCAACTTTTTGCTTGCTTGATTTGCAATCCAAAAAAGAAGTTAAGTTCTTCTATCATGTTCATTTCAAATTCTTCTTGCATACCCTTAGCAAAATCTTAGCACATATTTTCATTAGTAGTACCAAATATTATATCATTCACATAAATTTGAATTAGAAAAAGGTTGTATCGATTTTTTCTCTTAAAAAATTTTTTTCAATCAGAAAACCACTATGTCTCTCATACCATGCCTTAGGGTTTAGGAACTTGTTTGAGTTCATATAGTGCTTTTGTGAGTTTGAAAATATGATTTGGAGAAATATGTGAAAACAATTTAAGTAAGTATTTTTAACATCCATTTGAAAAAATTTGAAATTTTATAACATGCGTATGCAAATAGCATTCGAATAATTTCTAATCTTGCGACTGGTACAGATGTTTTATCATAAATCGATTCTTTCCTCTTGGTTGAAAACTTGAGCTACAAGTCGAATATTTGTTTCTAGTGATGATTCCGGATTCATCCTTATTATTTCTAAAAACTCATTTTGTTCTAATAATAGTATGATTTTTGGGTCTAAAAACAAGTATCCAAACATCATTTCTTTCAAATTGATTTAGCTCTTTTTGCATAACTAAAATTCATGATTCATCAAGCAGTGCTTCATCAATATTTTTTTGTTTAATTTGAGATAGAAAAATAATATAATTGCAAATATTTCTAAGAGATGATCAAGTACTTACACCTCGTGAAGGCTCTCATAGAATTTGTTCTACTAGATGATCTTTCACATGTTTTCACTGTTTAGTTGCATCTTATACTATGTCTTGATGATGTTTTCATGTTGGACTAGTTCCATTGTATTTCTCTTTGTTGAAATTGAGACTATTTGTATTATTTATATATTATGTTTCTTTATCAATAGATTTCTTGTAGAGTAGAGGGTTATATTCATCAATACTATATGCATAGATTTTTGCACAGTCAAAGTCTTTTTATTAAATACTCGATAAATTTTGCTAGAATACCCAAGAAGATATATTCATCAGATTTTGTATCAAACTTTTTAAAATTATCCCTGTCATTAAGATTAAAACATTTTCATCCAACTACATAAAAGTAATCAATGTTGGGCTTTTTTTCATTCCAAAGCTCATAACTCTATTTATAACATAACATGCAATCCGCTTCGGCCAAAAAATAATTAAGTAAATTATTCTCATTAAACATTGTTCTTGTTATTTCTTGAAGAAATTTATTTTTTTTCTCTACTATACCATTTTGTTAAGGAGTTCGAGGAGTAGAGAAATCATACACAAAACTATTTTTATCACAATATCTTTATTGACAAACTTTTTTCCCCTATCACTTCGGATGTTTGAATTCTCTTGCATAGCCTGGTAAAAACATTATATGCCTCATCTTTATGAGCGAGAAAGATGACCTAAATATATCTAGAGAAATAATCAATAATAACAAATGCATAATATTTTTCTCCCAGATTCGCAACTTTGTTTGGTCCAAAAAAGTCCATGTGTATGAGTTACAATGGTAGTACAAATATGTTTCTTGGTTTTGGAAGAAATTTTTTTTTACCAAACTGGCATGCATAATAAATTTTATTTTTAAGAAAATTCGTTTTTGACAAATCTCTCACAAGAACATTTTTTAAAAGTTTGGAAATAAGTTCCATGTTGGCATGACCTAACCTTTTATGCCATAGCCAACTATTTTCATTTTGAGCTGATAAACAAATAGCATCTTGTGAGGCAATTTTTTTAAATTCGATTGTATAAACATTATTGTTTTTAAAATTAATAAAACAAATATTGCAATCATACTTATTTAAAATAATGCACTTATAATTTTTTAAAGTAACTGTAAATCATTTATCACATAATTGATTTATACTCAAAAGATTATGTTTTAGACTTCAACAAGTAGAACAAACTCATTACCAACTTTAACTATTCTCATGATCTTCCATTTTGAATTGTTTCCAAATGTTACATGTCCTTCTTCTTTAGATGTGAAGTCAATAAAATTAGTTTTGTCTCCTGTTATATGTCTTGAATATCCGTTATCTAAAAATTATTTACTTTTACCCATGATTCTTTATTCATTAGTATTAAAAGAAATAAGATTTTTTGATCCCCGTATGATCCTAATAATCATTGTATGTTTTCTTCTAATAGGACATAACATGTGACATATTTGAAAAACTTGAGTGATTGTAATAATGTTTTTATTTAAAAAACTTCTTTTTTTGAAAAGAATTTTGAAAATTTGACTTTGATTTTTGTAGGGTTTGTATTTTTCTTTTGGCATGTATCACAAGTCTGTCTTATCAAAAATGCATATTTGATTGTTAAGAAAATTTTCAAAGTTTCTTTTTCCATTTGTAAAGTTAATTTTTTTTTTTTAAAATCAGTCATTTTCTTTTTCAGCTCATTATTTTCGTCTTTCGAAACTATGTTTCATTTGTTAAAGAAGAGTTTTTCTTTTTCAAAGTGATATATTTGATACTCAATTTTTTGAATTCCTCATATACCTATTCCAAAATATTTTACAATTCTTCATAAAAAAGATTTTTAATATTATCAAAATTTGTTACCTTAAAATCATCTTTAGTCATAAGACAAAGATTTATAAATTTTTCATTGCTTGCATCGCTGTCTGAGTTACTTGAATCATCATCCCATGTAGTTTCATTACTTTCTTATCTTTGTATCGATCTTTGTTTAACATGGGACAATCTGTTTTGATATGTTCATACTTTTTACAGTTATAATAAATTAATGAATCGTTTTTAGCTGTGTATTTTTGTTGGAAGACTTTTTGAAATATTTTCTTGGAGGACCTTTCCTTTTTAAGAATTTCTTAAATTTTTTTGTGATTATTGTAATTTCTTCATCTTTGTTATTACTTTCTTTATTTTCATCGCTTTCATTTTCATGGGGAAAAGATTTGAGTGTCAAGCTCTTCTTTTGCTTTCCTTCTTCTTCTACTCTTTTCAATATGTACTCATAGGTAATAAGTGACTCAATACTTTCGAGCCTTTTAAGATTTCTAATTTTAAGAATCGCCGTTATTTTTGATTTCCAACGTTTTGATAGAGAGTTGAGAATTTTCCTTACTATCTCTAAGTTGGAATAAACTTTATCAAGAGTTATCAAGTTATTTATAATATTAGTAAAATGAGTATACATAAAAGAAATAGATTCATCATCATTCATTTTGAACATTTTATATTCGTGTATAAGAATATAAATTTTTGATTATTTGACTTGCGAAATTTTTTCATAAGTTACTTTCAAGTTGTTCCATATTTTTTTTTGCTATCCTACAAATCATTAATCTATTAAATTCATTGTCATTGAGAGCATTATATAAAAAATTTATTGTCATTACATTCACTCTATAAAATCTATCATCTTCACGATCAAACTCTTCATCTTTTTTTTTACATTTACTTCATCAACGGTATAAGGCCCATTCACAATGCATTTTCAGATTTTTTGATCTTGAGACTGAAGAAATATTCTCATTTTAGCTTTCCAGAATGTGTAATTGTCTCCACAAAATAGTGAAGACCAATTACTGGATTGACCTTCAGTAAATGTTGCTACAATATTAGTCACATGATCTTAACTCAACAGATAATTAATATTATAACAGAGCCCTTACTCTAATACCAATTTTTGTCCAGATGACTAACACAAGAGGGAGGTGAATTGAGTTATATTAAAAAATTAATACTTATAAGTCAAATACACAATATAAAATATAAACAAAATATGAAGCAATAAGAAATATAAAGAGTAAGAGAAAGAATAAGCAAACTTAGTATTTTAATGAGGTTCAGCTTCATTGCCTACGTCCTCGCCTCAAGTTATTCTTTGAGGATTTCCAAATTTACTATTCAATCTTCTTTAGGTGAAGATAAAAACTTATTACACATTTGAGTAACATCGCTATAAAGAATTCGTGTAAATAGAAACTTGCAATAATTTCACACTTGGTGATTCAATTATTTCCTATGTAGAACACTTTCTATACACACAAAAATTATACGCACCCTCTTACTGATACAATAGCCAATAGTGGGTAGATTATCAGCGTACACTCTTTAATGAATTATAAAAACAATACAGCACAATCTATATCTCTCTCAAAATAAATAAGGATTAAGACTCAATATTTAAAAAAAAGATAGTAAGGCTTTGAATGTGTTGAACCCAATATTTCTAGTCTCGTATCTATGTATAGATTTTGATAATAACAAATAAATTGAAAACTCAAACTCAAATTGTCTACGCATGAAATGAACTATGCACATCAAGAAATCAAATATCAGCAAGAAGAAGTCTACAAATGAAGTTTATAGAGTAATTTTATACATCTCTTGATAAAATTTAAAATTGGATTAAGATTCAAAATTAATTTTCTCTTACAAGGTATTAAATTTCTATTATTTTACATGTGCATGATATATGCAATGACATTATCAAAAAGTTTAATTTCGAAAATTATATTTTACATGTGCATGACATATACATGACATCATTAAAAATTTTAATTTCAAAAATTATATTTTACATGTGCATGACATATACAATAACATCATCAAAAAGTTTAATTTTGAAATTATATTTTATATGTGCATGACATATGCAATGACATCATAAAAAATTTGAATTCTCAATCATCTTTTGACATGTACATATGTTGTTTGAATATTTTAAAATATGAATGATGTTGTCTTAAAAATAGATACTTTTATTTGAATATTTTGAAATATAAATGATGTCTTCACATTTGCTAAGATTTGAAATTAAATTTTCATTTGCCTATAAATAGCCACTTGAATTTTGTAAAATTATAACAACAAGAGCTTACATATCAATTACAAAACTTTGCATCATTTATTCAAAACCTTCAATCTCTCTTCTCTAAGTTTTGAGCCTTAATCCTTGTTCATTTTGAAAGAGATATAGGTTGCGCTATATTATTCTTATTTCACTCATTAAGGAGTGTACTTTGATAATCTACCCACTATCAGCTCTTGTATCAGTAAGATGATGCGTATAATCCTTGTGTGTATAGAAGGTGTTCTACACAAGTAAAAGTTGAACCAACAAGTATGAGGTGATTGCAAGTGTAGAGGGTGTTCTACACTGATTCTTTATAGCGGTATTGCTCAAAGGTGTAATAGGTTTCTATCTCCACTTAAAGGAGATTGAATAGTAAATTTGGGAATTCTCAAGGGGTAGTTTGAGGCGAGAACATAGGCAGTGAGGCTGAACCTCGTTGAAATACTGAGTTTGCTTCTTCTTATCCTTATTCTTTATATTTCCTACTCCTATATATTATGTTTATATTGTATATTTGGTTTATAAGTGTTAATTTTTTAATATAACCCAATTCATCCCCTTATTGTGTTAGTTAACTAGGCAACAATTGGTATCAGAGCAATGGCTCTGTTATAAGATTAATTATATGTTGAGTTAAGATCATATGACTAACATTGCAACTACATTTACTGAAGGTCAATCTAGTAATCGGCCTCCGCTATTTTGTGGAGACAATTACACGTTCTGGAAAGCTAAAATGAGAATATTTCTTCAGTTTCAAGGTCGAGAGATTTGGAAATGCATTGTAAATGGACCTTATATCCCAATAAAAATTGTTGATAGAGTAAAAGTCAAAAGGGAAGAGGAAGAGTTTGATCGTGAAAACGATAGACTTTATACAGTGAATGTAATGGCTATAAACTTTCTATATAATACTCTTCATGACAATAAATTTAACAGAATAATGACTTGCAGGAAAATAAAAGAAATCTAGGACAACTTGAAAATAATTTATGAAGAAATTTCGCAAGTCAAAAATTCAAAAATTTATATTTTTACTCATGAATTTAAAATGTTCAAAATAAATGATGATGAATTTATTTCCTCTATATAAACTTGTTTTACTAATATTATAAATAACTTGACAGCTCTTCGTAAAATTTATTCGAACTTGGAGTTAATAAAAAAAATTCTCAACTCTCTGTCAAAATGTTGGGAGTCAAAAGTTGTGACAACCCGGATTTTTAGATATCCGCTTAATTTTCATATATGGGATGATTATGTCTCTCCAAGACTATTTTTAGGAATTTTGGGATATATGTATAGGATTCTTATATTGAAAGGTTGGGAATAAGGTTGGGTATAAATGTGACTTGTGTTAAGGTGAAAAAGTGCCTAGACCCGAGACTTCGCTCAACTCTCGCTCGATGTCTGGCTCGAGCGAAATACAGGGACAGACAGACGTCTTTTAGTAGAATGGTCATAACTTGCTCATTTGAGGTCGGATTTGAGTGCTTCAAGAGGCTATGGAAAGCTAAGAGGAGTATCTACAACTTTTATGATTTGAGGTTTAAGAGATGAGGACTTAATCAAATAAGAAATGGAGATTGAAGTACCAGGTCTGAATTGGAGATAGATGAGCATTGACTTGAAGTTGACTAAGAACATTGGATAAGATTAGGCCTTTGGATTATTTTCTTAGTTATCCTAAGATCTGGACAAGTGTGTAGAGATATGAAAAATGAGGAGATTTTATTTAGTGAATTTCGTGTGAAATAAGATGAATCATCTATCCAACATTTGGTGTAACTGGATTGGTGTTCTCGGGTTTATCTGTCGAGTTTTATTAGAAAAATCATAACTTGGTCATATGAACTCCAAATGAAGTGATTCCAGTTCCTATAGAACCTTAAGACATAGATCTATAACTTTTGTGATTGGAGGTTTTAAAGAATCGAAGTGTATCAACGGATTAATTGGGCTGGAATGGGACTGATCTGTTTTAAGTGCAAACTGGAGCTCGAAAATAAATCACTTCACCACCTCACCTTAGATGTTCGAATTTGATTGGTTCTCCTCATGGTTATCTGCTAGATACATGTATGAGAGCATGTGTTAAGTGGAGAAAGAGCTTCTAGAAGAATAATTAGCTTAGAACCAAACAAGAGTGAAGGACTAATCTGATTAGCCAAAACAGTCAACTATCCCCTTTGTTTCCAACCAATTGGTAACCAAACCTTGGGAATTAGGTGATGAGATATTTTCCAGCCACTCTAAGGGTGCTAAGGGAGTCTTGGACGTGGGGCAAAAGGTGAGGAAAATGTTCTAGAAGTCTTGAGGATGCAAGGAAGACAATAGCCAGCTAAGCTCATCTTGGGTATTTTAGACTTTTTGGAGTTTACTTGTATATCTATATTTGGTGATTATTTGGGGCCATTGATCTAAAATGATTTTAGATGAGGAAGAAGCATAGCCATAGGATGAATATCTTTGGAGATCATGAGAGATATGGATGATCATTGGATTAGGCAAAGCTGGACAACTCACCATACCCCTTACACGGTTTAAGCTAACTAAGGGCCTTAGTTTGTTTTCCTTCTCTTCTTCCCCAAGCCATCTATTCCTCTATATATATAGCTATATTCAGATCATAGGAGACCTTTTGGGAGAGGAGATTCACGTCCACTTGGAGAGGAAGCCAAAGAAAAAGCCTCCCTAACCCTTGAACCTCCAAACATCTCCTAAGTGAGCTAAGTGGGTGCTTTGAGGAGGAATGTTGCAAGGACTAGTTGGATCATTCAACCAAGCTTTGGAGAAACTTGTAAGTATACAATTTAACTTAATCTTAGCATAGATTAAGTAGATTATTGATGGAATTTAGTTTGTTGTTGGTTGGAGCTTGAATTAGGCTTGAATGATGTGTTTGGAATCTATGGTGTTTTGGATATGATTTGGTGATTGTAAAATGCTAGGAAAATTGTAAGGACCTAGAATTATGTTCTAATGAGTAAAAATAAGGTTGGTGTGAAAAGATTGCTTGATTTAGGTTGAAAAACCCCTTGGGGCCGTGATCTCGCTTGACTGTCGCTTGATACCCCACTCGAGCGAGTTCCAACCCGTGACTTCGCTCGACACTCGCTCGACACCCGCTCGAGCGAGATACCCTGTTTTGCTTAGATTTAGGGTTTTCTTAGAATAGCAGTGGTGTTTCAGATGGGTAGAGTTATAGGTGAAAATAACTCATATGAATAAGAGAGAAACAAAAAGAAAGAAAACAATTTATACAAAGAATATATTCCGTGTCATAACGGGGACGGCGAGACGTAACGCCCGGATGATTGACACGAGACTCATCATAACGGGGACGGCGATACGTAACGCCCGGATGATTGATGAGTATATGATTGATAAGTTAGTCACGTCATGACGGGGACGGCGATACGTAACGCCCGTATGACTGACGTGCCGGCAGGGACGGCGATACGTAACGCCTGTCGTGATATAATAATATGTTTTGTGTCATAACGGGGGCGGCGAGACGTAACGCCCGGATGATTGACACGAGACTCATCATAACGGGGACGGCGATACGTAACGCCCGGATGATTGATGAGTATGATTGATAAGTTAGTCACGTCATGACGGGGACGGCGATACGTAACGCCCGTATGACTGACGTGCCGACAGGGACGGCGATACGTAACGCCTGTCGTGATATAATAATATGTTCCGTGTCATAACGGGGACGGCGAGACGTAACGCCCGGATGATTGACACGAGACTCATCATAACGGGGACGGCGATACGTAACGCCCGGATGATTGATGAGTATGATTGATAAGTTAGTCACGTCATGACGGGGACGGCGATACGTAACGCCCGTATGACTGACGTGCCGGCAGGGACGGCGATACGTAACGCCTGCCGTGATATAATAATATGTTCCGTGTCATAACGGGGACGGCGAGACGTAACGCCCGGATGATTGACACGAGACTCATCATAACGGGGACGGCGATACGTAATGCCCGGATGATTGATGAGTATGATTGATGAGTTAGTCACGTCATGACGGGGACGGCGATACGTAACGCCCGTATGACTGACGTGCCGACAGGGACGGCGATACGTAACGCCTGTCGAGAATTTAAAATAAAAGAAACTAATGAGGTTAATAAGTAAAGTGAAAAGTATAAGTGTATGTGATGATGGGTCTAGCTAAGATCTAAGGTTGTATGTGATGATGGGTCTAGCTAAGATCTAAGGTTGTGTGTGATGATGGGTCTAGCTAAGATTTAAGTTTGTATGGTAAGATGGGTAATTGATGTGTATAAGTTCCATAAGGTATTCTTGTAAGTGATATGTTGATGAGTATGACTATGCGTGGTGATAGTTGAGGTTATCTATGCTTTATTTCGTTAACTGTGTACTTGCTGAGATTTCTTGTAAATCTCACTCTTTTATGTTTTATCTATTTTATCTATCATTCCTTATGGAATGATAGATGTTGTTGCAGGGATAGATAAATTGCATTGAGACCCGATCAGCACGAGAGATTCTGAGATACCCTGAGGGTCCTATGGAATGCTCCTTTCTGGTTGAGATGACCCCATGTACGTGATCAAGCGAAGAAGTAAGAGTATTGGATGGGTGTAGGATATGGGTCTTATTTAGAGAAAACTAACTGGGTTATGTAAGAGTAAATACAGAATATTGTTGTAAATACAATGTTATGAGAAGTGTAATTATAGTATGCCATGTGATCTACTGATGCAAGAGTTAGATCTCTTTGCACATATTGGGAATTTACTTCTTCCAGCTGCGATTGGCATTGCATTTCATTAGTAAGCTTAGATGCATGCATGCTACTTTTTATATTTACGTAGGATAAGTAGCCTTGCGTTGCTTGTCCGGATGCGTCGATTTGCGTTGTATTCAATGCGAAAAATCGGGGCGTCACAAAAGTGATGGTGATTCTTAAAGTTAGAGATCTTGAAAAACTCAAAGTAAATGAACTCATCGGGTCACTTATTATTCATGAGTACACATTAAAAAGAGAAGAAGAAGAAGAAGAAAGAAAGAAAAAGAAGAGTTTGACACTCAAAATTGTTCCCCATGAAAGTGAAAGCAATAAAGACGAGGAAAGCGATAACAAAAATGAAGAAATTGCAATGATTACAAGAAGATTTAAGAGATTCTTAAAGAAAAATATAACTTCTCCAAAGAAATATTTCAAAAAGTTTTCAAACAAAAATACAGGTAAAAACAACTCCTTATTTGTTATAAATGTAAAAAGTCAAGACATATCAAGGCAGATTGTCTCCTGTTAAAAAAAGATCGATACAAATGCAAGAAATTAATGAAAGCTATGTGAGATGATAATTGAAGTAGCTCAGATAGCAATGCAAGTAATGAAGAATCTGCAAATCTTTGTCTTATTGCTAAAGATAATCTTGAGGTAACAAAATTAAAAATGTTGAAAATCTTTCTTATGAAGAATTATAAAATATTTTGGAATGAGTATATGAGGAATTTGAAAAATTGTGTATCAAGTATACATTTTTGAAAAAGAAAAATTCTTCTTTAACAAATAAAATCAATGTTTTAAGAAAAGAAAACATAATTTCAATAGATAAAAATGATGAGCTAAAAAAAAAAGTGGCTGATTTAGAAAAGATTGTTGAAAACTTTACAATAGAAAAATAAATTTTAAAAAATTTCTTGGTAATTAAAGATGTGTTTTTGATAAGGTAGATTTGAGATATATACCAAAAGAAAGACACAAATCTTAAAAATTGTTTTTTTGATAAATCGACTAAATCAAAATCATACTTTCAAAATTTTTTTCATAAAAATAAATTTTTTAAAGAAAAAATATTATTACAATCACTCAAGTTTTTCAAATATGTTATTTGTAATTTTTGTAATAGAAATGGTCATAACTACATACTTGTCCTATTAAAAGAACATACAATGACTATTAGGGTCATATGGGTACTAAATAATCTTATTTCTTCTAATACTAATAAATAAAAGATCTTAAGAATTTGGGTACAAAAAAAAATTATTTTAAATACTTTTGTAGGTATGCATGAAGTCTTCCATAGGTAAAAGTAAATAACTTTTAGACAGTATATACTCAAGACATATGATAGGAAAACAAAATAAATTCATTGACCTCACTTCTAAAGAAGAAGTTCACGTGACATTTGGAAACAATTCAAAAGGGAATATGTAAAATTGGTAATGAGTCTTCTCTCACAATTAATAATGTTCTACTTGTTGATGGTCTAAAGAATAATCTTTTGAGTATAAGTCAATTATGTGTTAAAGGATTTACAATTACTTTAAAAAAGGATACGTGTATTATTTTGAATAATCATGATTGCAATATTTGTTTTATTGCTCTTAGAAACAAAAATGTTTATACAATCGAATTTGAAAAAATTGTCTCACAATATATGCTATTTATTTATCAGCTCAACATGAAAATAATTGGTTATGACATAGAAGGTTAGGTCATGCAAACATAAAACTTATTTCCAAACTTTCAAAAATGAACTTTTTTAAAAACAAAATCTGTGATAAATGCCAGTTTGGTAAACAAACAAAATCTCTTTCAAAATTAAGAAACATATTTTCAGTACTAGATCATTGCAACTAATACACATGGACATTTTTGGACCAAACAGAGTTGCGAGTCTGGGAGGAAAATATTATGTATTTGTTATTGTTGATGATTTCTCTAGATAAATTTGGGTCATCTTTCTCACTTATAAAGATGAAGTATATAATGCCTTTACCAAGTTATGCAAGAGAATTCAAAATGAAAATGGTTATACTATTTCAAACATTCAAAGTGATAGGAGGAAAGTATTTGTCAATAAAGATATTTAAATTTTTTGTGATGAAAATGTTTTTGTGTATAATTTCTCTACTCCTTGAACTCTTTAACAAAATGGGGTAGAAGCAGTAAGTATTGCATATTATGTTATAAATAGAGTTATGTTAAGGTCTAAATCAGATAAAACCCCTTATGAGTTTTGGAATGAAAATAAGTCTAACATTGATTACTTTCATGTATTTGAATGCAAATGTTTTATTCTTAATGACAGAGATAATTTAGAAAAGTTTGATGTAAAATCTGATAAATGAATTTTTCTTGAGTATTCCATAAATAGTAAAGCTTATAAAGTATTCAATAAAAAGACTTTGACTGTACAAGAATCTATGCATTTAGTATTTGATGAATTTAACCATCTACTTTCCAAAAAATCTATTGATGAAGAAACAGAAGGTACAAATAATATAAATAGTCTCAATCTCAACAAAGAGAATATAATAGAAGAAGTCCAACATGAAGACATCAGAAAAGATCATCAAGACTTAGTACAAGATGCAACTAAACAGTGAAAACATGTGAAAGATCATCGTAAAATTCTAGGAGAACCTTCACGAGGTGTAAGTACTTGTGAAATTCTAGAAGAACCTTCTAGGAGAACCTTCTAGGAGAACAACTTCTAGGATCTCTTAGAAATATTTGCAATTACACTACTTTTCTATCTCAAATTGAATCCAAAAATATTGATGATGAAGATCGTGAGGAGGCGGAGCTAAAGGGTTAGCAAAAGAAGATTGAGAGGTGCTTCAACAAGAGAGTACGCCCAATGACCTTTAAGGCCAGATACCTCATACTTAGGAAAATCGAAACAACTGCACCTATAGAAGGAAAACTAGACCCACGATGGGAAGCGCCCAACGTGGTTACTGTGACTGGATGATGACTCTTATAAGCTCTAAGACTCCTAAGGGAACTGCTTACCGTACCCTTAGAATCCCGAGCACTTGCGAAAATTTTATTGATGGAATGAATTCCACTAACCTTTGCAAACTTATAACGTATCTACGTGCGCCACAAAATTTAATGAAGTGGGCATGTTGTTTTGGTGGTACTTTTCAAGAACTAAACGCACGATGCATCCTCCTATCCATTACTTCATGAAAGTGATGTTTAGATTGGGGGAATCCCTACTAGCTTTAACTTAAGTCCCCACAAGGTGTAATGGACGAGTAGCACCCACGACTACTCTATCCCTCTTGCAGAGGAGTGCGAAACGGCCTAAAGGCCCCTTGACATGTTACATTCATAGTAAGTGTTAATAGGCGGGAGCGAGTCAAGTCATAAACTGACCGAACAAACGGCTTCTGGTTGTCTTATCCTTCCACGGAGGAGAAAAAATTGACCCCACGACATCTTGAATACTTATCCTGACCTCTGTTGTGATGTGGTGTGGGCACAGTTCCAACATGGCTCAACTTACCTTTCCTACAACATTAATAGGCAGGAGCAGGCCCTGGAACGGATTGCCCGAATAACCTATGCTCTCACGAAGAATGATAAGTAAGCAGACGACTTAACCTCCTCGTACTGGGAGTGCGGGATCGGTTAACTGGCTAACCCAAATTGCTTTACCCTTGCTCTCACGAAGAATGATAGGTGAGCAGACGACTTAACCTCCTCGTACTGGGAGAGCGGGATCGGTTAACTGGCTAACCCAAATTGCTTACCCTGACCCCTGTGGCAGTGAATGAGCAGACCATCCACATCGCTATCTGAATTACCTCATCTAAAGGGCATCACAAAGAAAAAAATGGCCCAAAGGATTGGCTTATGTCTTTGACAGAAGAGAGTGGGTTGTCATCAGCTACTCGAAGGTAAGGAGTTATCTTTGTTGAAAGCGTCGACAGGCGGGAGCGGTTTCAGTCATAAATTACCTTAACAGATTGCGTTCACATGGACTAGAGGAGACAAATGAGCTAGATGTCATCCTGTCCTCCCATAGGGAGAGCGAGACGGCTCCCTATGGAGGCCTAAATACTTATCTTGACCTCCATTATGACAAAATATGTGCATAGCACTAGTCTGGCCTAACTTCCCTTCCTTATGACGTCAGCGAGCGAGAGCAGTTTTGTCTTAAACTACCCGAATCATCCACCTCTATACAAAAGAAGGCAAGAAAGCCATAGGCAACCCTGCCTTCCCACGGAAGAGCGAGGTCAGCTCATTCAGCTACATGAAGGCAAGGATTTACCTTCGTCGTAAGCATTAACAGGTGGGAGCGAGTCCAGTTGCAAACTGCCTGAATAGACTATCTCCACATGCACTAAAAGGGAGAAGAGAATCAGAGGGCATCCGGTCTTCCCACAGTAGAGAGTTGGACTTGCTCCACAGTAGCCGGAATAATTATCCAAACATCAGTTGCCACAAAATGTGGGCACAGTACCAGTCTAGCTTAAATTTACCTTTCCTGCGATGTCAACAAGCGGGAGCAAGTCCACAAACAAATTATCCGAACAGACTACTTCCACATGGGTAATGGGGACAGACGAGCCAAATGCCATTTTGTCCTCCCATAGAGGAGATCGGGTATGGCCCCCTTGCCCGAATACTTACCTTGACTTTCATCGTGGTGAAGGAGCAGACTAGCCACATCTTTGTTCAAATTACCTTCCCAATAAATAGAAGGGGAAGGTTGGTGTGAGGCAATCAGACCCCTCCTCAGTGGAGAATGGGTAGGCCAACATGCCATTCGAAGGTAGCAACAACTAAAAAAGCAAAAAGAAAGCGATGAGACAAGGAAGGGACAAAACCAACATACCGGAGAACAAAGAAATAATCAAGGAAGAATGAAGGATGGGATCCATAAAAGGAAGACAACACCGGGGAGCAAACAAAGAAAGAAAAAGGAAAAGGAAAGCGACGGGACAAGGAAGGGACAAAGCCAATGGGCTAGGGAACGGAAAAAAAAAAGAAAAAAAGGAAGGATCGGACAAACAAAAGGAAGACAAGGTCAATGTAAACAAGGAAAGAAAAAGGAAAAGGAAAGCGATGGAACAAAGAAGGTCAAAACCAACGGGCTGGGGAATGAAAAAATAATCAAGTAAAAAAGAAGGATTGGATCAACAAAATGAACATAAGGCCAAGGGAGCAAGTAAAAAAAATGGGAAAAAAGAGGACGACGAGACAAATGAAGGACAAAACTAGTGGGTGGGAAATTGAAAGTAAAGTCAGAGAAGCCATTACACAAGGAAAGGGATTGCACCATAAGATAAGCTAAAAGAGCACATCGAATAGCCAATGATGATCAATCAAGGAAAAAAAGAGGAAAATAAAAGCCAAACAACACCAACGAACGAGGAAAACACGTAAAGCATTCATACCTCAGGGGAAGAGCAGAAGCAAGAAGAGGCATAACATGTAGAACAAATAAAAGCATAAGGGAATTATTTTTAATACATTATACAGCATTTCATTACAACACTTCAGTACAACATTTACGAAAGTTACAATTTACAACATAAAGCACACAAAATACCAAGACAACAAGTTATAGTGTAAAGCTTCGCAGAATCAAAGGTCAATAAGCCATAAGGGGGCTAAGGACCAAAACTTCAGTCACCCATTCCTTTCCTCTAGAACTTTCCCCTAGAATGCCTCAGGAAAGCATGCAAAGTCGCTAGACAGACGACTCTAATATGATAGTGTATCAATGACCCAGAGTGAATGGCGTGTGCACCAAACAGAGACTTTTCGATTCCTGGGATTCTAGCAAAGCATACTTGGTGACGTGACATGAGACAAAAAATGACCGGTGTGTAGAATTAATGATGAGTGGATTAAAGAGACGCCTTTATATCAAGCAAAACTATAAGAGCTTGGCATAATTACAAGGGTCAAACAGTTGCCAAAATGGGCACAAAAAATGAAGGGGCACCATTGAAACAATTGAGGCATAGGATCGAGACATGTGGAAGTGATCAAGACTTTGATTACATGCAAATAGGATCAAAGGATAAGTATCTGTAGAGGAAAGAAAGGAACAGTGTGCATCCATAGATGGGAAGAAAGAAAACTCAGCAGAGTTGAAACCTTCAAAGGAAAGGAGCCAAGAAAATCAACGAGGTAGGACCTCGCCCAAAACTAAACAAGGGAAATGAAAAGGAAAAGTTTGAAGGAATTCTTGTCGCACACGCCCAATAGGAATTGGCGGGATAAAAAAAAAGCATCATCAATTGTCACCAATACTGAGAGTAATCATAACACGTATGTTAGTATAGGCACCTGTGCACTCATAAAAAATTACAACAGAAGGGGGAAATTGAAGTTCAAGGGAAGATCTGGGTGTCGGTGGGCCTAATTACCTCCAAGGAAACTGCCTCTAAATATGTTGGGGATCAAGTCTCTTCCAATTGCCTCACATTGCCTTATGGCTGCTAAGTCTGAGAGGAGGTGCCGTATACTTAAGCCTCTCTAGTTACACCGAGTGTTCAGCAGAAGGTGGTTCTTCATCCTCTCCAAACCTTCATAATAACCAAACTTCCAACCTTATCACACAGATCTAGGACATAAGAGATCTCATCCCTCAGATCCTGAACAATAGCTTTGCGATCTTCCATTGCTCGCCAATGCTTACTTCGCAGTTCGGCAACCTCGGTCTATATCCTTAATAGCTCTGATTGGCATTTGTCAAATGACTCTTGCAAATAATTTCTCACTTCAAAATTCGAATAAGCCTCCAGGAAATAAAGACCGATCAAGGCCTAGACCCTCTTCACAGTAGACCAAAGTCGCTGAGCCAGGTCTTGCGTTTGTGCAGCTTACGAACCCTTCACTGAATTCGTTGCCTGTTGGGTAGCTCCCTAAACCCTAGCATAGCTGAGAGCACGACAAGTAAGCGAATGGAGGTTCTTTCTGTCAACCTCTGCCCGACTATTCACAATGTAGTTGGCGGCTTCTTCAAATCCCGTAATGAGAATATTGGGCTAACTTTAAAGGGGAAAAAGGGCAACCTTGTAAGAGAGCAAAAAGGGCAACCTCGTGGTTTAGAATTCGGCCGGGATGACATCTACAACTCTCGGGGCCTTCTCATCTACCCTGGCAAGCCTGACATCTGCAAGGTCGCCAATTGGGGTGTTAGTGACCTTAGCAGGAAAACCGCGGGAGATTCCCGCCCAAAAATTTCGATGCACGTGGTGGGGACTGGCCACAGGAGCTGATGAGCAAATTCGTTCGTTGAGGAGGCCGCAGCCAGAGCTCTAAAGACAGCCTCCCAACATTGGCAGGGCCGACCAACTTGACATCCGGAGGCTGAGGAAGGAGGTCTTCAATAATTCAATATTCTAAAGGTGTTGGATTCATCGTACTTCAATAATAAAGTTTATAGTGCTGGCAATGATTTTGCAACATCGAATATTTATTTTTGTGGTGATGATGAGTCCATAGTAGCATACTTTAATATTAAAATTTTTTTTGTGGTAATGGTAAGTCTATATATATTTTTTAATACTTTTTGTATCATATTTTGACTTGATACGTTGGTAATTTGCCGACATACTTTTGAGTACAGTGGTAATTTGAGTCATGAGATGATTTGATTCAATGGACTACAATGGACAGTAAGCATAAGAGGAAGAGGAAGAGGAAGAGGAAGAGCAAGCATAAAAGAAGAGAAAGATGAAGAAGACCCAAAGTTAAGGAGAAGAAGAAGAAGAAGAAGAAGAAGAAGAAGGGGGAAGAGGAGGAAATGTTGAAATGGGCAAAGAAAAGAAGAGGTAAAGAAGTCATGAAGAGAATGAGAGATAAAAGAAAATGGATAGAAGATTAACCACAAATAAATTCTATAAAAAATTGGAAAGGGTGAATCAAAAGTGTTAATAAGAACACTCAATATTATACCTCTAGAAGCAATGTGAAATTATCGGCCTTTGCAGGTAAATAAAAAGGCTATAGCCATTTGACCTCCTAAGCCCATGTCTATTTAAAATATATACCATTTTTGTATTATATTATGCATGAGCGAGATAATGTGAATTGCTTACTCCAAAATAAATACCTAAGCACTAGTGAGATCCATCATAAGAGTCAAGTAGAAAAGCAAATAATATGAAAACTAGTACATTCTATATGACACTAATAAAAGAATATAGAAAAAAGACTACCAAATAAATATTAAAACATAGCGTAATAAAGAATCCCATACCTTAATTGCATTGACAGATCTTCAACGGAAGAGTTTTAGAGACTTTTGGAAGTCTCCACTCTTTAAGTACTATTTTCCGATGGTGAAGAACTCATTGAAACTAGCAAAGTTTATATGACATCAATGATCAATATATTATTAAAACAAAGTATAGCGAAATAAAAAATCTCGTACACTGAAGGATCTTTAAAGAGAGATTTTCACACTTTTGACAATCTCCACCCTAAGTATTCTGTTCCAACAGTGGTATGAGAATTAAAAAAACTAACTCTACTAGACCGTAGTAATCCTCAATTGTATCATCCAAGTGAAGTCAGCATTATGTGACTTCAAGTTCAAGCCCACCTCCGGTGTTTAAGCCTTTTCTTTTATATATGTTAAATTTATTTTTTACATAATTTTTTTAACATCTCATTTAATTTTAACATTTAAAAACATTTAAAAAAAATCACAACATTGCTTAAAAATACTTACTTAATTATAAAGTTAAAAAAAAAATTAAAAGAAAAAATAAAATTGCAAGTCAGAATCCCAAATCGGGATCAATAACATTTTCCTAACTGAAAACCAAATCAGGAATTAGACTTTTGCTTAATTCTAGAGGCTATTAAAGTATTTGAGAGAAAAAAAAAAACATTAATTTTCTTTGATTATTGCCTAAATTTTGTGAAAACTTTTGTCTCAAGAAAGAACATTATCCTACAAGCAGGAGTGTTCAATATACAAAAGATAATAGCATTAAAGTAGAATTTTGATTCGTTGTTTCCGCAAAAATTTAGGAGGGACACATAACAGAGACTGTAATAACTTTGGAAGACAACTATCAATTACCTTAGGGGCATCGATTCTTAACCACTTCTAGCCCTCAGTCCCTTATTTTGATAAGGGCTGGTCGTAGTTGATGAGCACATCTCGAGACTCAATACCAATTAGCAGCTAATGACCAACTTTCAGCTGATATCTTATACTTGGCATTTTTAGAAGAGCTGAGAAAGCAGAAAAAATTAAATAATACAACTCTGTTCCAAATGAAGCAGATATTATATGATAGAACGGATATGGGTAATTGAACAGCAACTAGTTAATAACAAGATTAGAGTGAAGGAAGGAACTCGTAAGTTTGAACCAGTTACGAAGGTTCTCAACATATAAAATTCTCATTTTATTCTTTATAAGTGTACACCTACAATACTCATATCATGCAGGTAAATGATGTTTTTAATTATGACAAACTTGACTTTAACTAGAACTTATACAAACTGCAACACTTTGGCCCAAAGATCCAACTTCACCAAAATATGTAGCCTACACTCGTATGCGGCAAGGAAGGTCTCGCATGTGAAAACTACTTGATCCATCACAAAATACAAAAGCTTTTACCATAAGAGAAAAATACCAAGAACCTACAGAAGAATATTAATCTCTAGTAGTTTTTAAGTATCTTATGACACCTAGGAACATAGGATCATGTCTTCTGTATTGGCACGTTGTTGCCATTATGGGAACTGAAGTGGGTAAACAGGGCATGATGGGTAAGATGCAGTTTAGATAATTAAATGATAATGATAGTATGTTTGCAGAAGAAGGCAGCTTGAGATTAGGCTACCTTTGTGTCTAAAATGTTGTCTTTTATGTTCTTTTTTTTTTTATACTCTTAATTTTGGTGGACTGCAAGTCTGCATGGCTATTTTAATACCAAATAGTGGTAAAAGTAAACATGTCTGGCTTTTGCTTGCTGGTTACAGAATGTGTAGGCTAATAGCCAGTGGCAGCGGCCGGTGATTCAAAAGAATCAAAACTGAAGACCAGCTGCATGCGTTATATTGTGAAGTTTGGTAAGATATTTGACATACGAGAGATGATTTCAATAGGCAGATAGGGACCTGATAGTGGATATCTTTAATGAAGTTCTTGATGCCTGGAAAGGATTCGGAAACCTACCACTCTGCCTACAAAAGATGAGGGTAGAACTAGAAACAAAGTCTGTTGCCAAGTCCATGAAAGCGAGTTATAATGGAAGTCATTTAAAAACCGTACTGTTAGATTACAAGCAACACAGTACTAATTACACATAAATTCGAGTACAAATTATTCCTTTTATAATTATTGATTTTGAGTATTGTTTGTAATAGTGGTGAAAAAATGACTTTCTTTGTGTTCAAATTAGGGAGGAAGTTATGGATTTTCAAAATAGCCGAATCCGATACTCCTCTAGACTGTTGCAGAGGAACAAGAAAGACCAAAACAGAAACAAACAGAAAAAGAAAGCCAAACCTGTGAAACGGATTTAGCGTGGGAATAAGGGAAGAGAAGAACGGGGGGTTGAGTATTCTGGTAATGGAGCAGCTCCCTCTGGGTTCTTCAAGTACGTCTTCTGTCTTCAACCCCTTAGATTGCGCATTCGTCGCGGATGAAGATAGACGTCGCCGTCATCGATGCCAACGTCAACACCCCGTTTCAGTAGCCGTTACTCCCATCGTCCATCGTCATCTCGATTCTGTCCTTGTGTAAACTCTTGCACGCTCTGACTCTCTCTCTCTCTCTCTTCTGAGTTGCTGTTTGTTTCTCTCTACAGAGACGGGGATAGTCAGTTCTTTGAAGTTAAGTTTAAATTTTATAGCCGTTAGTATTTAAGCAATATTGGTAAAATAGGAAGAAAAATGGGTACACATGTATTCGTTTAAACTTTGTAGCCGTTAGCATTAAGCAATATTAGTAGACACGAAAGCAACATAATAGAGAGAAGGGGCATATTCCTTGCAGTTTGGGTAAACTTGATTATTTTAGTTCAATTCTCAATTAAGAAATCCTGGGGCAGATCGTCTGCCCTCCGCATAGAGCAGCTCCGGCCGCCTCCGGTGGCGGTGGGCGACACCGTCCACGCCATCGAGACTGGCGGACTCAGGCGACCTCACCCCTACGACGGCGAGCTCCGGCGAGCTTCGGTGTGTCCGCCGGTCCCGATGGCGTGGGCGGTGTCGCCCACCGCCACCGGGGGCGGTGTCGCCCACCACCACCGGGGGCGGTGTCGCCCACCGCCACCGGGGGCGGCTCCGTTCGCTCCATGGCCGAATTTCCTTAAATCCATCTTCATTTTATTTTTTTATTGTATTTTTTATTATGTTTTTATTTTTTTATTATGCTTTTTATTGTGTTTTTTATTATGTTTTGTTCATTTTATTTTTTTATTATATTTTTAATCTTTATTTTTTTATTTAATCATATTTTTTATTTTATTTTAATGTATTTTTGATCATAAAACAATCCAACTAACGTTGGACTGTTTTAGATGCTGGGACAGTTGGACCGGTCCCAGCGTCTCCCTCCTCAATTTGAGCAATAACAGGCTGTCCGGTAATATCCCACAATGCATGGGGGCAATCTTAGACAAGTTGCAAATTAATGACCTATCAACTAATACTTTCTCTCCCTTACCTTTCTAAACAGTTAACATATCGTCCAATAATACCCTCTCCTTCTCTGCTTGGTAGAAGTTTTGAGCGGATAACATTTTATTATTATTTTGACTAATAGATGGATAATAATAATAATAATAATAATAATAAAATATTCCTTGCCAGATAGTCATGTTTGTTTTTTATTTTTATAAACAAGTAAAATATCTTAAACTAAAATAAGTGATACAAGAAGAGAAAGTAGAATTCTCAACAATCACTCCAAAATAATAAGAGTCGTGCTACATCTCCCATCTTCGCAGGAGTTTGTACCGAATTCAGCATAGATTTTTTTTTAAAAAAATTTCAGATTTGTTTTTATTCATTTTTTTAATATTTTTTAAAATTAAAAAAAAATATTTATTATTAAAAAACAATTTCTTAATTATTAAACAAAATTAGTGAAAAAAAGAAAAATAAAAAGCGGGGTTTTTAGAAGGCAGTCGTGTTCTGCTGCAGCTAGTCAGGATACCTGCGACGGATGAGCTTCAAACTTTTATTTATTTATTTATTTATCAATATCCTTTTTACTTTGAACTGTTTCTTTAAACTTTAATGGTTGAAGTTGCATGATTTTCTTCTTATGTTTGCTTCTCTTTCTAAATACGTATTTTGGTTGGTAATTGCTTTGTTTTCTTCGTTGGTTTTCTAAACTGATCTTGATCACATTACCAAAACATAAAAACAATAAAACTATATCAGCTTCCGCTTCAGTATCATCCTCATGCTAACATGGTTTGTAAGGATCATAATATTTTTTATATGAATTTTTTAACATTTTAAAATATTTTTTAAAAATATAAAAAAAATTTACATTATTATTTAAAAATATTTACTTAAAAATAATATTAAAACAAATTAAATAAATAAATAAATAAATGAAACGGAACCCAATCAAACCCGTATCACCGGAGTGAGTAGCATCAATGGTGTTGCTTGATGATGATGCTGCTGCTACTGAACATGAAAAACCGTGATTAAAGCTTTCTAAATACGATTTTTTTTTTTTACCTCTATTTGGTTTAACCGTATATATATATATATATATATGATGGAGTAAGCAGTTGTGCTGGCCTGAAAGCTTCAGAATTGAAGCTCAAGACTCAATACAGTTCAGTGGATCTCAATACTACATGATGTGTACTTTTACAGTAAAATTTCCTCGATTGGTTTAATTTTCTATTAATTCTCGCGTGTATACATAGAGAAGAGAAGAGAAGAGAATAGCCGTGACAGGACAACCTTATTGTGGTCGTCACCTTCTGCTATTTCCTAAACTGCAAGAATCCCAGGTGAGAAGATCTGTCCTCTCGTGTATGGTGAGCTTGAAACATCTACAGACCTTGATGCCTCCGATCTACACATTTCTTTCCTCTCATCCATCATTATCTGCCTTGACCGACACTCTGGGCTACAAAATCCTTTCTCTCCTCTGTAAAACCAACACAAACATCAATTATTAATCCCATAAATTAACCCCCTTTTGAGAATCTAAACCTCAAATTAACTTCTTTCTTATGAAACATGAGAGAGAGAGAGAGAGAGAGAGAGAGAGAGATCATTTTTCTTACCTGTACATATATATGTCTTTGCCGTGGAGGTTTTTACTGCACAAATGACATGAACTGAGAAAATCTGACGTTGGATACCCAGAAAATGTTTCCTCAGATCTTGTCTCTGAGTTTTTCATATTGCCCAATTTATCAAATTCAAGGCTATTTCTTTCATGCCCACTTGTTAATTCGTATTCACCTCCATCATAATACACCCTGGTGAAGGACTTGCTTGGCCCATGACAAGTCACATATGTATAGTTCTCTGAATTGGCTCCATCAAAATCTTCATGGCCTCCTTTTAATCTATCACAAAATTTGTTTGGGTTTACAGATATGGGATTGGATCGATTCAGATTGCAACTACAAACAGCATACTTTGCCAAAACTTCGTGTCGTCTTCCACTGTCATTAGTTTTCTCAAGGGCAGCAACAATACCCAAACCAACCCCACCAAGATCATAATTCTTTATTCCTCTTGGGGATTGCATCTTGAGGTCCAATGGACTGTTTGGACTCTTCACCACCTCCAAATACTCGGCTCGGTGACCGGAAACTAACAGTTTCGATAGCTTTCCGATCATCGGACGGGGCTTATTTCCTAACATGATTAAAAATCTTTTTGGAAGGAGAGAAAATTGTGAGAGAGAAGATGGATTACAAGAAGAATTGGGAAGAAATGGAGAAGAGGGTCTGCATTTAAATTGACCACAAAAACTCAGGTTGTCCAATAATATATGATGAGGATGTTAGAGTGGTTGGACAAAGCCCATGGTTTGGTTTTGGAATTATATGGGTAATAATTGCTTAATACAAAAGCCAACATGGCTCTCAATTAATTTATTAATATAATAATATAAAAGGTGAAAGATCTCTAATATTTGATTTTCTCTCTCTTTAAAGTTCACTTTCGGTGGGACCCTTTCCAACATTTTTTTCAGTAAACGTCCATTTCTGCCTGATTGTGACCCAATCTTAGAGGTCTGCCCCACCAAGGTTGTCTACTTTGTTTTTGGAAAAAAAAAGATTCCAGGAAAAATGGCACCGTTGGATTATAAGCACGTGTCATGCGTCTAAAATGATGTCTTTCACGCAATCATTCCTTCTTTGAGCAGTTGAGCCCACTAATTTTAGCCTCCCACTAAAGGCTCTTTTACTCAAATGACCTCTATACCCTTCTGTACCGTCTCTCTCTCTTACTCAAATGACCTCTATACCCTTTTATAGCTCCTCTTCCACAATATCATATTAACCACTTGAGAAATATTATTATATAAAATAAATTTTGTAAATAATTTGTTAAATTATAAAATAATTTCTATTATAAAATAAACCTAATAAATCAAATAAAATTATTTTATAAATGTAAGAATACTCTCTGATCATTTTGTTCTAATTCCCCTTTTCTTCTCACTCTAACAGTTTTCAATTAATCCCTAAATATTATACTAATCACTTTTAACAGTTTTAATTAATTCCTATATTGTTCCCTACCTATTAATAATTTCTTTCATACGTACATATATTTCAAAATTTATTATTTAAATTATGTGAATGGTATGCTCTACACGCTAATTTGAGAATAGATAATTTATATTAAAAATATAAAGCTTTATAATTTCACCCATTGATTTAATTATTCTTAAACATATAATAACGGCAGTGTCTATATTTTGTGGTTAGGACTTAGTACCAAATAGGCATATCAATTTCAAGTTTATTACTGTGTGCAACACAAAAAAGTAATAGTGTTAATAAGTTTTAGAGTTTTTCTACTCATGGTCAGACGTCGTACATTATATTTATTATATTTTTTTAGTTTTACTTATGCTAAAGTAATTGAGTTTTACTGATCAACTTTACACTATATATAATTATATTTAGGGTAGTGATAGGTTTATTATTTATTATTATTTTTTTTTTATATTTAAAATTTTTACTTTTTTATTATTTTTTTAAGTATTTTTTTCATATTCTTAATCATTAAAAAATTAAGAAAATATATAATCTTATTAATAACTACTTCTTTAATTATTAAATAAAATTAAAAATTTTTAAAAATTAAATATAAAATAGATAATAAATAAGTAATAATAAGATTACAACTCTTATCATTTTTTTTAAATTTATTAATAAAAAATATAAAAAGTCATTAGGTGATGTGATATAGTAATGATCAATAGAATTTTTTTAAATTTTATAATATAATAAAGTATGGGTGTTTTGAGTCATTTCAATTTTGCAAAACAAGTGGTAGCGCGTAGGCTGTAGCCCACGGATTGGTCGCTTTCACAAAAAGGACCTTCAAAAAACAGGGGGAGCCCCGGTTTTGTTAATAAATGTTACCAAAAGTGATGATCCCATCGGCATGCTTGTTTTTTTTGTAAGAGAAAGTAAACTATATTTATTAATAATTAAATATTATAATTGAATTTGAAATTTAATTACAAGTCAATTAAATGATGATATGCAACTCTTCAGAGCACTAACAGTCATTAACACGGTCCAGTCTTGACTACAAATTTCTCTATCTGAGAGACAGTCCAACTCTATCCTAACCAGAGTTAATAACAAATCAAATAAATACCGCTTGTTCTAAAACGGCACAGGAGAAAAATTTTTCGAATAAAAAGTCTAAGGAAAAATATTTTACGAACTAGAGGTCTTAGAGACAGTGTTTTTTTTTTATTACAATAAAAAAAATAAACAAATGGGATAATCGAGATCGAAGATCTAATTTTCAACTTTGGAGGAAAATCAAATAAACCAACACAATGAACCCATAGCTGAGAGCAGCGCGTGTAATACACGCGCCACCTCATGGAGAGTGGCGAACCAAAGGAAAAAAGTGGTCAGTGCCCTGGTCCCCACGACGCCACACGTGGCAAGGGAAAACCACCCCCGAAGGTGGCGGTTGAGAAGCAAAAACCCCTGCTACGGAAAGCGTGTGGAGGACACTCTCTGCTTTGCTCCGCGCAATCCCACCCCAGTTGTAAGATCGGAACCCTGGAAAGTTAAAAGTAGTGCACATGTGGTGCCTGGACGTCGGGAGGTTACATGTCGCCATTTGCCGAAGGCACTCCAAGGGCTCAAGCCGGTGTTCTTGCAACAAAACAAAGCCAAAAAAAAAAAAACCAAAGAAAAGAAAAGAATAAAACAATAGGAGACGAGGGAGAGATGAAGAAGGGGGAAAAAACAGAAGAAAATGGGGAGGAGAAACTGAAAAAAGCCAAAGAAAAAAGTAAGAAAACTAGGAGAGAAAGAAAGAAAGATGGAAGGGGAAGAGGAGGGGAAAACAGGGGGAGTTGGAGCCGAAGCTCACCAACCCCTCCAGCGGCGCTGCTAAACCCTAAAGGTTTTTAGGTTTCCTTCGATCGAGAAAATCACCTCATTACTCGAAACACACGAGCAATGTCAATGAGTCAGAATCTTGCATGGCTGTTTTAACTCGATCCCATTGGCATGCCTTATGTAATGTGTTAATTTTTTATTGGCTTATTTTGTTAAAACCCATGCGTACAACATATCCTAGAATATTTATGATATAATACCTTTCTTTCATTAAACAAAAAAAAATTCTATTTTTTTCTAAGTAATTAATTTATTATTAGAAATGAAAAGGATAATAAATAAAGTGGGAGTGAGATTTTCCAAAAAATGCTATAGCACAATAACCACAGTGCAAAAATAGTAAAGAAATTATTTTTAGGACTAATTTTTTGGTCCCCACTCATGCCCTACAAATAGAGCGTCATCTTCAAATACGATAGTTAGTAGTTCGTAGATCTATACAAACTGTAAACCCTTAATGTTGTGGTGGAACCTCTACTAGGAGCGATGAATGTTGTGGATACATTGCAATCTGTTGTCTTGCGATTTTTTTAAAGAAATTCATAGTTTCTTTTTTAATTAGTTAGGAAAAGGGATAAAATAGTAAAAAGTACAACATCAAATGGATTGATTTACAACCTGTCAATTGCCTTCCTGTGCATATTTGGTAGTGAGTGGCAACCATGCGCCATTGGTAGAGAGACGAGGTAAAGCATATATAGCAGATCTCGGCATGAAAATATGCTAGTATGATGTGTGTAGTCGGCAAAGGCGTTGGGGCGCGACGACGGGTGAAGACCACGCGTAGAAATAATTTGTGCTTGAGGGTCACACACTAAGCTTTTTGGCACGAGTTTGTATTGATCCAATAGATCGACGATTGTAAAATGGCGTGGTGGGGTGCGTATTGACTGATTGTGGCTGGAGTACAATAGACCTAGCCAAAACCAAGGCGATGCAGAAATGAGAAAGAAAAAACACTACCATGAAAGTGCATACACTTGAGATAATGAAAAACTGTAGTTCCACCCTCCTTTCCGGCTAAAACATTCAAAGTGATTGAGTTTTTAGAGAAAAATGAGAATTTCTTCATTCGGCAGGCGGGGTCTTCTACCAAGAGATATAGATACCTTTCGATTATTATAAATGATATTGGCAGTAATGGTAATAAAATGTAAATATTTTTAATATATATTATTAATTTATTACACTTAGTTAAAATACTAATATATACTTAGTTAGACCACTTGGATTAATTAAACTAATCAAATCATTTACTTAATTCTTTTCATCATTTTATACAATTTTTTTGTCAAAAACTTGAAAAAAGAAAAAAGGATCCGAATCGAAATACATAAGACTGACTGGATCAAACCAAATCGATTTGACCTGTTCAAAGGCCTTAACGGTCTGTCTGGCTTGTTGTTTTGGTGAACCGAAAAAATCAGTTACGGTCCAAAATTCTCCTTTGTGACCAATTGAACTTGATCGATTATACTCCTACTGAAATAGAGCCTAATTTTAAAAAATTAAAATTAATTTCTAATGAAGTAACATGATTGCATTGGTTGATTGTCAAATGAGTTGTAAAATAGCTCTAAGCTTGTCGGTGATGTTTTGCACCTTAATTCATCTAGGGCCATTGTGATGAATAAAAATATTTGGTGTCGCATGCACAACCTTGAAAAACAAAACTTAATGGTTGCTTTGACCATGGTGATTAAGATGAAAAAAATTATGTCAAGTAGCATAATCTTGACGAAAATGCAGGACTCGTTCTCACCCTCACTCTTTCACAATCCTCTTTGTTTCTCTCTTCTTATATGTCGTTCTATGTTGTTTGCCTTTGTTGTGAGCTGAGCTCCACCATAGACTACTCCCTGTCAAACTTCGTGATGCCTTAAGTATATTACCACCTCCATTCGTTTGATTCACAATTGATATTTGGTGTTTAATTTATGATAAAATTGAAATATTCCTAACTTTTGTTGATTTTAATGCCATTACGTCACTAGAAATCTAATCTAATAATACTTATGATATTTTTGTTTGAGGGTCGATGCCTAATTTTGTTGTCCTTTTGTAGAATTTCAATTTTTAGGGTTTGAAAATTTTAAAAAATTTCTCCCAATTTGAATTTTATGTACAATGGCCATGCATATTGAAATATTCTGATTTGCAAATAATTTGAAAATTTTAAGAGTTTTTCACCATTATCACCTGGTTTGCAAAATGACTCTGCATGCCCAGCCATATTTTCAAAACTTCGATCGTTTTGAACTAATTCACTGCATCATAATATTCTTGCTATCCCTTAATTGTAACATGGTCTCATGAGTTTACTGTGATATTTCATCTTGTGACCTCATCGGTACAGTTCAATTCAATACATACATTTAGATCAGACTTGAGTGTTACATATGATTTGGGGATTATCTTCATGTTTAAACTTGGATAAGAAAAACATTTTCAAGGAGAAGGTTCTCCCAAGCTGATTTTGTTTTCCCTCATATTTCTTTACCTGGACTTAATCTTCAGTCGCAAATTGAATGGAATATGATGATATAAATTAGATAAAACTTGACTAAACATAATATATAATACCTGCAGCAGTATGTATCCCTCGTTGAAATGAATGTACCTTTGTCCTTACTATGGTAGTACTTGAGCATAAATGTTTAGTCCTTATAATATGATCAATTGGTAATTAAAAAAAAAAAAGATCTAAAACTGATTGAGTACCAACTCCATATTTGTGTATCTAACAACTATTCTAAAAAAATTATATACGAGATATGATATAAAACTGCTTTAGTTGAAACTATATAAATATATTATTTGTTTCATATTATACCATATCACAAAATATTTATCTGTTTCATGTTATGCCATATTATGAAATATTTTTTTATTTCATATTTTGCTATGTCATAAAATGTTTATTTGTTACATATTATACTATGTCACGAAGCATTCATATGTTATCTATTGTATCATATCAAGAAATGTTAAATATTACACGTTACCTTATGTCACAAAATTCTATATGCTTTATGTTATATCATGTCATTCATCTCACAAAATTCTATATGCTTCATATCACACATGTCTTTAGAATAAAGTGTCTCGAAAACACTATTTTCACTTCAGAAGAACTAGCATTTCCAGTTTATGTTTTAGTTCACATTCAGTTCATATAAGTTTCAATACACATTTAAGTTTATGTCTTGTCAAGTTTCGCAGTGTACTGTTCTCAATTTAAGCCATGTTAATTCATGTCATATTACATATCAAGTTATGTTATGCACTGTGGAGTCTCAACTACCATTCCCCCATAATGATAAATGATGTGTCAGGATCTAGAAAACTCAGACATGGGAGTTTGGACGAGGGTCAAACAAAATGTGGAGTACTGACAAAGAGTTAATGGACTTATCCCCCATTTTCTGGACGTCAGTTTGAATATTATAATTGAGTTATGTGAACGAGTCAATGAATTAGTACAATAATTTTTATTTTCAGACTCTAGTTATGGAGTATTATCTCTAATACTCTTAATGTTACAGAACTATTGAATAAATACTGTAATCTTTTGGATATAAGCTATCATGTGAACTTTATGAAGTGTGTTTATGTTTTGGAACATATTACTTTTGATAGGTAGTATTATTGTTCAAAGAAAAAAAATATTTGTTGCAAATTTGGATATGTTAATTGCATGCATATTTTTCTGTCAGTAACGGAGATAAGTAATTTTGTATTACATGTCTCGACGCTTCAATGTTACAACTAGTATGGTCACCAATTATAAGTTAGGTGGCCACCTCGTGGTAATAGCTATCATAGGGTGGTTTTTGTGTAATTTTTTAAATAAATTTATTTACAAAATGCTTTTTAGTTTAGGGTGTTTGGAAAACTTTAAAAGAAATTTAATATTGTTTAAAAATGAAACCATCCTTAACTGAAAAATGACATTCGACTTTAAAGTTTTAAAGACTTCCTCTATTGCCAAACAAACAACAAAAATTTACTTAATTAGAATTTAAGTTCATTAGTTTTATTAAATAACAGGTCTTTAAAATTTGGCATTAAAATTGGGTTAGTCATGAGTTTGGGTCAAGAAAAAAAGACTTACGGACTATATTAAAATGAACTAATATTATATATAAGCATAGTGTCACACCATTAAAGCAATAATTATGATTTAGCTAAATCCATATAGCAGATTATTTCAAAGACTCTAGAAAATCTTAATTTTGTGGGGACGCGTACGTATTTGAATTCATCAACTTTGCAATTGACATTTTCTTCTGATCTAGCTCTCTTTCCACACAATTGATGGATTATTTTAAGCAATCAAATCTGTTGAGATCAATTAAAACAGTGACACAATCATTTTCTTTCTCTTTTCTTTTGTTTTACTTTGTAAATATATAAAATTTTCACTAACAAATCATGATATGCTTAATTTAATTGTGTGATGTTATGATGAATATAATCTTCACAAGATTATAAATGAACAACCACCTCGTTGAAGATTATGTACTTACAATAATTCAGGGGCAATATAAATGGGCCATTTGATATGAAGTATTCATTTGGAATATTGGGAATTATTAACATCCAAATAATTTATGAGCTACCAAACACCATTAGGTCCCACTTTTGCTTTGGCAAGATAGTAATATTATTAAACAAAACATGAGTTTAGTAGTTACAGTCATATAAAAGGTGAATCATTTCCATTATGAAAAAATAGTAAACTAAGATGAATTTGGATTATAGGGATATTTTCGAAGGCTTGCGTTGTCGCTGTTCATTGCGCCAAATCATGCGCATATCAATTCTGCAATCGATAAATTTCTCTGGCTAAACACCATTAGGTTCCACTTGGCAGAAGGGAAATGACACTCTTGGATGAAAAAACAAATAGCAAAATTTGGAATAAACCAATAAATTAAATCAAATCACAATTTTTTCTACTAATTAATATATTTTACAAATCAATGATTCTAGAAATAAATCATTCTTGCTAGCACTATGGGTACGTAATTAAAGGAAATATTCCTTTGCTCTTTGCATTTGTTCTTATTTCATCCTCAATCTTTGCACTCATCCCATTGTGGGTTCTATCGGTGATTCAATTGCCAATTTGCCATTGATGGGTTAGTCGAATGGTTTTGTTATGTAAGTAAATATCTTACGAATAATTTTACATATAATTGTGAGGTGTGTAAGTATAGTATGATTATTTTAAAAATAAGTAGAATCTATTATTAAAAAATTAATTAATTTTTATGTGAGTCACATGTATTTTCTCATATATTATACTAAAAAATATAAGGTGATCCATGAATATGGCCCGTATGTTTGATAACATAAATGTTTTTAAATATTTTTATTTATTCTCATATATTTCATTTCCAAGCATCATTTAAACACAATTTTTAAATTTTTAACTTTTTCAACTAATCATAATCTAATTATTATAACTTTTTCAATCTTCTCAATAAATACAAAAAACAATAATGTAGATTTGGACGAAAATACAACCTTGATTTTCCCTTTGTTTCGCTAATAAAATTTTGAGATAAGCTACAAAGATTCTATTCTTGTCACTGAAAAATCCACAATAATCGTCATTTTCGTCCTCTACTGCGAGTGGGAAAAAAAATAAAAAGGTAGCGTTGAGTCTTGACAATATTAATGAGCGAAGTGCATTGTACTCGGTAAAAATAAATTTAAATTTTTAAAAAGAATCTATAATACTTGCACAATTTATAACTGTCTCTATCTCCTATCATTCTTTCAATAAATCACTCTCCAAAAATAGCGGTAGCCTCACACTATAAGATCATTTTCTCGTTTAATTAATGACTTAGTACTGTTGTTTTTAAAGTTTTAACTTTTCTTTTTAATCGCTCATTATTATTTTTAATCGCTCGTACAAAAGGTTTTTATATTCGTTTCTTACAATATATTGAAGGATTTTTATTTTTATTTTTTTTGGTAGAGAAGGATTTTTATTTAGATGTGCATTATATGCCTTAATTGAAAACAGTTTTTAATTCTATCTTAATTGTTACTATATAAGTTTATCAATTAAAAAAAAAAAATTGTTACATCTACAAAAGAATTATACAAAAACAATATCACAAATTAATGTGAATTCATCTCCTTTAGATCTATTTATAATAAAAATAATTTTATAATAAAAATAAATAAATATATATAAGACCCACTTGAAAAAGTTAATTTTTTTAATAGTAGACTCTTCTTTTTATCAAAACAATTGTATATCACTTGCAACTCCACAATTATAAGTAAGATTATCCATCAAACAGCTTTTCTCTCATTGACATGTGCGGTATACACGCATGTAACATGTTTACACATGATCACATCAATGATAGCTCTAAGTTTTTTTTTTTTTTTTAAGAATAATGTTAAGTGCAAATCTTAAATAGATAAATTTCATAAAAATAGATCTTCCTCATAATTTTTTTTAATTTATATTTTTGTAAAATAGGATCTATTTTTTTTTATAAATACTTATATAAAAACTTATCTATTAGAGATTGCAACAAACATCAAATTTTCCCTTCTCTAATGGCACATCTCAAAATTGGAAGTCCATATATATTCTTGTTTGCATGGGTCGTTTAGATATTTGTCCACGTGGCGGTTGCTTCACGAATATAATATAATCAAACCAAATTATGACTGGACTCAGGCCCAAAATAAATACAACTTACAGGCCTATGCGGCAGCACTGTTTCAAGCCGAAACTAAACTATGGGCCATTGCTTATTTATATCTTCCAAGTCCAATCCTTTTGGATTCAAATTTATTGTTTACCCTTTCATTGGTACTTCGAACTTCGAACTTCAAAGTCAATATAGACACAAGCTAAATAATTTAAGATTTAACCAAATTTGAATAGATTTAACAGCTTGCTAGTCCATTAATTAATACTACAAATAATTATGGGAAATGCTTTTGGCCTCGCTCCAATGTCCCATTCTATTGCCCCACTCTATGTTTTTTTTTTTTTAACTTTTTGATTAAAAAAATATTGTTTAATAATATTATGAATTTTTTTAAAAAAAAAAAAATAACTTAACACTAATGGAACAAGCTAGTGAAGCACACTAACAGACCCCTACAATTATAGATTACATAAACGTTATGTAATCACTTTAAAATAAAGGAAAATCTATTATTAAAAATTTAATTTTTCTTTATATAGCTATTATATTTTACTCATTTTCTTATTACAATTATACCCCGCTTACACAATTTATAATTATAAATATTAATTATCTAAATTATATCATTTTCTAGCTAATTAGAAAATTTTTAAACAAAAGCTTGTAACTCACTTAAATATGTGATTTTATTTTATTTTTATCCTCTTTTATTTTAAAACATAAAACAAGGAGTAAAACAAGACCCCAGTTTATTGGGGAAAAGAAAAGGAAAATGCTATTTTTTTAGTTGGTTTTTATATCTTTTTTACATAATTTTTTTAATATTTTAATTTTTTTTTAAAAATATAAAAAAATCATAACATTATTTAACAGAATAGGATTGGAATAAAAACCAATAAGATAAGTAGCACTGAAGAACTTAAAAAAAAAAATCCTAAACCCTAAACCTAAAAAGCAGAAGAACCCTCAACAAGTTGAAGGATTAAAAAGTAAAAGGCCTTCCAAGCTTCAGCCTTCATTGTCTCACATCGCCGCTTCACGCAACGCAATCCATTCCCTAATCCAGAAACTTCGAAAGTTGGAAACCCTGTTGTGTCTCTCTTTTATCGTCCGCCGCTCATCATCCCTGTCTGCTTCAAGGACTCGACTCGAGGTCCATCTCTCCTCATTCTTCTATCTATAACTAATTTAGTTTATATTTCTTGCACTATCATCTTTCCGGTGTTTGGTTGGTCTGAAATGAGAAAAAAATGCGTTTCTTTTGTTATTATACGCATCCATTTGTCTCAGTTGATTTGCAAACGATCGCTAATGCCTTCAAAACGAGCTTGCATTTTATTTGTAATCATTTCTTTCTAAGCTATTTTCGTTCCCTCATCTCATATTATTTCCAATAAAGTGCAACTTTACACAAAGTCCCACTCTCATTCTCTTATTCCTTAAAGAGATTTACTGGGGGTCGGTCGGATTCTATCGAGACTGGCGGACTCTCGCGAGCTTACTCTTTCGACGGCGAGTTTTGGTATACTCCACGTAAGCTTAAATCCGAAATAGATCCGGTAGGTCCCGATGGGGTGGGCGGTGTCACCCACCGCCACCGGAGACCACGGGCTACAGCCCAAGGCCGAATGTCCTTAAAATTCATCCATGTTTTATTTTTTTATTGTATTTTTTATTATGTTTACTTCATTTTATTTTTTTATTATATTTTTTATTGTGTTTATTTTATTTTATTTTATTTTTTAATTTTATTTTATTGTATTTATCATCAAAAAGCACCCAACTGCCGTTGAACTGCTTTTGATGTTGGGGCCAGTCGTTGCTGGGGGCAGCCCGACTGGCCCCCAACGTCTCTCTTTTTTAAATGCTCATGATACATCCTAGAAAACGTATCTTCTTGTGTCCTTTGAAGCTCTGTGCTTCTTGTAATTGGGAAAATCATTCGAATCCCCAATTTGGTTATGTTCAATTCTCATGTTTGTTTTTTGGTTTTGTTTTTGTGGTTATTGAGAGTAGACTCAGAAATGGCTACAGCTCAGTTGACAACATTGTCGATCTCAACGAGGAACTTGGCGTCATTTCAGGGGCTTCGGCCTTCTGAAGCTGCGAAGTTTGGACCTTCAGTAGGGCATTTGACTGTAGGGACTGGTCTCTCTCAGAGGTCCTGTAAGGGTGTGGTTGTCAAAGCGGCAACCGTTGTCACACCCAAGGTAGTAAATTTTGAGGCCCATTTCTGCTTTATTGTTGATTACCTTTATTTTTCCAGTGATTTAGTTTTGCTATGTAGATTTTTCATGGTGAATACGAGGGTGGTTGCTTTTCACTATGAAGGGTTTTGAGAATCAATTTCATTGCCCAAAAGTTTTGGAAAAAATCCAAATTTTAATTTTTTATGGTCTTTTCCATTGCCATTTATCTACATTTTGTTTAAAATTTAATAAGTTCAAGTGCTTTCCGGTGTCTGTCTTATCTAAAGTGATGTTGCACTGTTCCCATATCTACAGTATACATCTATTAAGCCTTTGGGTGATAGAGTGTTGGTGAAGATCCAAATTGCTGAAGAAAAGACTGGTGGAGGAATTTTACTTCCTACAACTGCTCAAACAAAGCCTCAGGGAGGTGAGGTGGTTGCAGTTGGAGAGGGTAAGACGACTGGGAATACTAAAGTGGACCTTAGTGTCAAGGTAACTTTTACATGTACATATATATATATATTTGTATATTATGTATCTTCGTATCTCTCTGTTCCCATGGTTTATTTCTTTCTGAAAATTTATTTTTTATTTTTTGTGTACAGACTGGCAACCAAGTTGTGTATTCCAAATATGCCGGGACTGAGCTGGAGTTCAATGGTTCAAAGCATCTTATTCTGAAGGATGATGATATAGTTGGTATTCTGGAAACAGATGATGTGAAAGATCTTAAACCCCTGAATGATAGAGTTTTAATCAAGGTGTGTCATACCTTTCACGTCTATGACACATTTTCATCAATTGCATATTGTCTATCACAGAAAGCATAAACCATAATGTCCAGACTCCATGTTATCTTTTTAGTCGATTGTTGTTATCAGTAAGCTCTTTGGCACACACTGGAGAAATAAAGATGGAATTGGGTGTAATCAGGTTCTTGTACTTGTGTGTTTTCGCTGTAAGCAGGAAGTAGGAATAGGTACTTGCACGTGAGTTGCCGTGTGTGTTATCTCGCATTATGTTATGCTTTACTTCTTTTTCTTGTTTGTCGTGTGGTTCTCTTATAACATAAAGTTAACCCTGGTATTTTACATTCTATGTTTGAATTTTGAGTGCAGGTTGCCGAGGCTGAAGAAAAAACAGCCGGAGGTCTGTTGCTGACAGAGGCAACGAAAGAAAAACCTTCCATCGGCACGGTAAGGGGATTATAGCATCTTCTTCTTTTTTTTCTTTCCTTCTTTTATCCTTTGCAGGCAATAACTGACTACTCATAAAAGGAATAAATCACGATGAGATTGGTACCTGATGTGTATTCTGCCTTAAATGTGGCAGGTAATTGCAGTCGGGCCCGGTACTCACGACGAGGAGGGCAAGAGGAAAGCGTTATCCCTTGCCCCAGGAAGCACGGTTATGTACTCCAAGTATGCTGGAAATGACTTCAAGGGTAAAGACGGATTGGAATACATTGCTTTGAGGGCTTCAGATGTTATTGCTATTCTTTCATAAAATAATGAAATGAACTTAAATATGCTTGTCATGTAACTGGAATTTTGTTGGTGAAGAAGGTATTACGAGTTCATTGAAACATGCGAACATGCCAGGTCCATTTTGGTAATTGAATGTATGAATCCTCCATTGGCCATGGCCATGAAAGACCAACCTTGTTTTGCATGACTAGGATTGTGCCCAAAATGAAACATCTTTTATGTTCTTACTCGTCTCAACTTGGATTACATGTACCAATCTAGTCAACATAACTTTGACCCAATGTTTGCCATCTATAGGGGTTGAAACGTATTCGATTCCTGTTCCTACAGATTCTTAAAACTTGTAAATTTTTGAAATTTCTATTTCCTACTCAAGGTTGATCGTTCTTCCATTTGGAAAATAAGGATAAGCTTTTCATTCAGATTTATAAAACAAAATTATATACAACACGTGTGCAAACTGCAAAGTCATATATGAACGGCACCGTACTAGTTTGTGAATAGAATAAGTAACTTTATTTTCATCCTATGGGTATAGTTTTCTTGCTGCTACTACCTACCACATATATTAGTCCATAAAGTCAGATTCAAATTCACTACCTAAAACAAAATAAAAAAAATGAAAAACATTTTAAACAATTAATTACATTATTTTCCGTTAAATAACACAACTATTTTCATTTATCGTACGGCCTTGAGCTTCTAAAATTCTAATCATCAATGTGCCTCACTGATTAACAACTAAAGAATACTGATTAGGATGAAATAGAAATCAATATATATATATGAGAAAATATTAAGAAGTCACAGTCATTGCACTCACACACATATGAACAGTAATGTATTACTGTTCATGTGTGTGTGAGTGTAATAAATGTGGCTTCACTCTTGTACTATTGTATTGCTCTATAATATATATATATATATATATATATATATATATATGCATGTTTAAATAAGTAACATAATATATAGCTTCATCAAGTTAAACATTGTAGTAAGATTGGTCAGCATAAACAATGAATATTACACAAAAGAAATTCTAAACATAAGCCCATACATTACATACTATACTTTTTTTTTAATTTTAATTTTTATAAAATATTTGACATATGGATAATGAGTAGAAGAATTCAATTATTTAAGAAGAATAAATAAAAAAAAAATTAAAAAAATTAAAATAAAAAATAAAAAAATATAGTGTGTGATATGTAAGCTTATGTGGAATCTCTCATTACACAATATGACTAAAAAAAAGTAATTAAGACGGGAACGAAGATCATCTACTCAGAGCAGCATTTTATAGCTTCGATAGTTCCTTAGAGCATATTTATTAGTCTCATCAAACCAATTATCAAACACAAATTTGATGATTTATGTTAAAAACTACCCCACATTGGTCTCATCAAATTATAATTTTTAAACTTTGAGTTATACTAAAAGTAGACAAACCCTTTAAATTTGAAGGGTTACTATTCACCCTTCATCTTATTAGTTTAATATATTTTATTTCCCCTAAACCTTTCTCTCTCTCTCTTTTTTTTTCTCTATGGAATAAAAGTGTTTATTATATTTTTTTAATTCTAGTTTTATTAAAAATTGTTGAAAATAATAATTGAAGTATCAAATTAAATTATTAATATACATATAATTAGTATAATTATAAAATATTGAAGAAAATTTAAAAATATTTTTAAAAAATATTATTATATAATGATGAATTTAATGTGAAGTTATGGTGAGTATAATATGTTCATCTCATCAAACTTGTATTTCTTATTAAATTTTAATAATTTTTTTATGAGACCAATGTGATGCTCTTACAGTCCATATAAACTCTTTTTTTTTTTTTTTTGTGTGAGAAAAATCTTCATTATGTTTTCGAGTTCCGATTTTGACAGGTCTATCTGTTATGTAAGGTTTATCGAAGGCAAGTAATATTGTGACACGTCAGATGAACACAATAATCCACTATGCACTACACCACACAGAAACAAACTTTGCTGTAGTAACCTCTCAGATACACCAACACACTCCCAAGACCAAGAAATCAAACCCTAGCAGCACGACCAGAGAACTCCCATCAGCGCAACCTTGCCGTACGACCTTGGCACCTCTTCGTGTAGTTCCAGAGTAGACCGACGCAACCCACTGTTGCCATTCTTCCAGACCGGTGCAATCCACTGATCCCATTCTTCCAGATCAGTCCAGAAGATACGTGCTCTTTGCAAAGATGAGATCGTCAAGCTCTTGAATTTGGAGGAAGGTGGAGCGTCTACATTCAGTGAGACTGAGGATATTCTCAAAGTTCTTTGAATCCTGTTAGCTTGCAACCCCTCATTCTCTCTGATTTTTATTTATTTATTTATTTTTGTCGTCATTTTTGTTGGTTCAGTGGTTGGATGACTTGTTTTTGGTAATAAACCTTATGGGACATGAGAATGTGATTTATGTCATTGCTGGAAAATGATGGCACTGATTAATTACAGGTTATATGCATTGAATTAGTAGGATTTAACCTTATGATACGGCACATTTGAGTTGTGTGTGCGCTAGATTTTGAAACCCAGACCTATATAAAAAAAAAAGGATTTTGCAACCCATTGCCATACCTTAAGATGCTTATAGTGCAGTATATTTTGCACATGAATCACATAAAATGCTCTGTTTTCAAATGATAGCTTAATATGAGGCAAATTCTGGGAACAACGTTCAACCATGCAAGCTACATTAACTAGTTTAGCACCCACGACAAACGTCCATCTGCATTTTGGCTGTAACAAAGGAAAGATCGGTGGGCTGAACTGAGGGAGGAGGGAGCGGGGAGAGAGGGAGAGAGGGAGAGAGGGAAAATGGCAGAAATTTGTCTTTGTTCCTCTGTATGGCAGTGCATTTTTGGCCCTTTGAGGGATATACGTGGCAATGTATTATTGGAGTCTGTTAAGTAGAGTTTGGTGGATAGACCTGTGTGAGGATAAACTCTATGTTTTCATCGTTGAAAAAATTAATCAGTTGCCAAATCTAATTCAAAAAAAAAAAAAAAAAAATAGTTGCAAAATCATGGAGACTTTAATTCGAACACCCTCGCTGCTTTCAAACATACTTGGCACCCCAATTGCCATGGATCTAATCCCAGCTAGCATTGAAAGTCCCATCCCAGACTTACACTAGTCATACATCATAATCAAAAAAATCATTGGAAAGAGCGAGAGATCAAGGGTTGCCGAATCAATGGTATTTTTCGAGTTAGAATTAATATTTAAATTATAATAAAAATCAGAATAAATAAAAAATCAAAATTATTATTTTAATAGTATAATGATAGTGTAGGACCTATTTAAATCTAGAGGCCTGGAAGCCCATCAGAATGATAGCCCACATAAGAGGAAAATAATACAGTAGGCCCAATTACTAACCCAAGAGGATGAATAAGTATAGAACCCTACAGAGTCACGTAAATAAACTAATATTTAATCATCGCCACCTTTTGCGGGATCCCATGTAGATACGTGATCGCGTCAGTTACAGGAAAATAACGTGTAAACAGAAATTACTACAGAGGATAAGCATCACCACGAGACCTATATAAACCAGGTAATCCTCCATAAAGGGGGACTTATTTCTCTAGTTCTCAGGCTACTTTTCAAATAATTAGCGAAATTACTAACTTAGACATCAGAGTTTTACCAGGCAGGGATCACCGAATCTTTTCAATTTCTTGCAGGTAAATAGTTGCAGGAGGGGAGCGAGACACGTCCTTAACATTGGCACCGTCTGTGGGATTCGTTTACAGACTATTAACGTGGTTCTTGCATGCCAACTGTAAATCGTTTGGTAGCAAGCTGAGCAACAGGAGCATACATGGAAGCGTGATTAGCAGCAACAGAGGAAAGACTGAAGAAGGCATTAGACGCCCTGAAAGTGTTGCAGAAAGAAAATGAGGATTTACGGCGGAGGAATGTTGAAACCAACGATACCGTCGTACCTACTTACAGTGAGCAAGGTGGAGAAAAAGCCGATAGCAACGCTGAAGCCAAATTGGAACGCACAGAGAAACAGAAGATGCACGACGAACTAAAGGATCTTGCGGAAAAATATGAGGAAATAGCAAGAAAGATGGGAGGATCTTCTTCAGTTGACTGCCTGCTGAACCAGACCGACCTGCCATATAGCGAGTGGATTATGGAGGTCCCACTCCTGCCGAAATTTAAAGTTCCCCAGATAGACATGTACGACAGGTCTAAGGATCCAGTGGACCATCTAGAGAACTTTAAAGCCCACATCACACTCCATGGTTTCCCAGGCGAGATTGCTTGTTGAGCCTTTCCTCTGATCCTAAAGGGGACAACGAGAGGATGGTTTGGGACTTTCAAACCAAGGTCAATCGATAGCTTTAAAGACTTGGCCAAACAATTCATAACCTAGTTCATGCCCAGCAGAAGGTGCCGTCGTCCAGCCGCCTACCTGCTCACGGTCAAACAAAAAGAAGATGAATACCTCAAGAGCTACCTCACTTGCTTCAACAAGGAGCGGTTGACGACAAACGACCAAGACGAGAAGATCACTTTGACCGCTCTCCTGGGCGGAATCTGGCCGTAAAGCCAATTCATGATTGAGCTAGCTAAGAAGACCCCTTCCACCCTCAGGGATATCATGAATCAGGCAGATACTTTTGTTAACGCTGAGGATACATTACAGGCCTTGGTAAAACCACAGAAGGAAAACAGAAGGAACGAACGAAGAGGCGGACGGGATGATAAAAGGGTTGGAGCGAGTCGGCGAGAAAGGAGGCAAGAAAGACATCCAGATCAAAACGCCAGATTGATACATAACAACCTGAGTGTCAGAAAAGAGGAGAAAAACAAGGGCAAAGGGCTCCTGCCCCGGGCAGGCAGTCGGTATTGCAAGTACCACTAGACAGGATCACATTGGACAGAGGACTGCATGACCATAAAAAAAGAGTCACTGATCTGGCGGGAACTGGGGAGTTAGAACGGATGGTGGCAGAACGGTCAAAACCCAGAAGGCGGCAAGAGTATGAGCGGGGAGTCAAAAGAAGCACCAGTCTCGAAAGAGGGCGTCAAGATATCAGCCGCCAGAGCAATAGCAACTGGGCGACTGCAAAAAGAGACGGGAACAGAAACAGAGCGCCTAGGAGAGGCCATAGGAGCAGATTGCCCCAAGGAGGTGACAGGAACAGAACACCCCTAAGAGAGGACAGGAATAGAGCGCCTATTAGGAAAATCCGAACGATAGCAGGGGGCTTTGTTGGAGGCGGGATGTCCACATCCAGTCGAAAGGCGTATGCACGAAAGGCGAGGTACGAGGAAGTCTATGTAGCGGACAGGGCGTCCAAACAGCAAGAACTCAACAATGACTGGGTAGTGATATCCTTTAAGGAGGCGGGCAGAGAAAGGGTGTTGTACCCACACGATGATGTTTTAGTAGTCACCCTTATTATAGCCAATTATGTGACCAAGCAGGTGCTAATTGACAATAAAAGCTTAGCCGACATACTATTTTGGGAAGCATTCAACAAAATGGGGATCGACACTGACCAAGTACGACCTTCTTCGACGCTGTTGAAGGGCTTCTCCGGTGAAACAATCCAACCTGTTGGAGCCATCACATTTCCAGTAACCGCCAGAACTGGAACACAAATAACAACTACCATGACCGACTTCTTGGTGGTTAAAACTTCATCCTTCTATAATGTTATACTGGGGAGGCCAACACTCAACCATCTCAGGGCAGTAACCTTAACATATTACATCAAGATGAAGTTCCCAACCGACAGTGGGGTATGAGAGTTAAGAGGCGAGTAGACATTGGCTCGAGAGTGTTATGTGCAAGAACTGAGGAAGAACAGGAACGAAGTTTGTACCGTGGAAGAGATGAAAAAGACGTCCACGCCACCTCTTCCACCACCCATGGTGGAAGCTCAGGAAAAAGACGTAGAGACCAGAGACGAACAGAGTCAACAGCACGCCGAGGTCAATGAGCCTTTAAAGCTCATAACTTTATTCTCTAGCCGCCCGGAAACAACTATACGGATCGGCACGAATGCTCCCTTGGTGGATAAAGAAAGTTTGAAGCAACTATTGGTGGAACACAGAGACGTGTTTGCATAGAGCCATGAAGAAATGCCTAGCGTTGACAATGCCATCATTGAGCATCGCTTAGGGGTAGACCTTGCACACAAACCAGTAGGCCAAAAAAAGAAGTCATTTAGTGTGGAAAAGTTCGCCACCATCAGCTTGAAAGTAGAAAGACTACTCACCGCCGGCTTTATCAAGGAAGCCCATTATCTGGAGTGGCTATCTAATGTAGTCTTGGTAAAGAAGGCGATCGGAAATTGGAGGATGTACGTAGACTTCACTGACCTCAACAAAACTTGTCCAAATGATAGCTTCCCCCTGCCATGCATCGATCTTATCGTGGACGCAACAGCGGGACACCGAACACTGAGTTTCATGGACGCCTACTTAGGATACAACCAGATACAGATGCATGCGGCCGATAAGGAAAAGACTGCGTTCATAACAAATCGCGGACTGTATTGTTACCAAGTAATGCCGTTTGGGTTAAAGAATGCAGGGGCGACCTACCAAAGACTAGTTAACTGAATGTTCGCAAATCAGATAGGGAGAACCATGGAAGTATATGTGGATGATCTCTTAGTGAAAATCAAGGAGCCTGCCCAGCACATCCACGACCTGAGAGAAGCATTTGATGTGTTACGTCAGTATAAGATGAAGTTGAATCCTGACAAATGTGCTTTTGGAGCCAAGTCAGGAAAGTTCTTGGGGTTCATCGTGTCTGAGAGAGGAATCGAGGCCTCCCTAGAAGAGATAAAGGCCATAATCAATATGAAGCCGCTGGAAAGCTTGCATGAGACATAGCGGTTAGCAGGAAAACTAGCCGCCCTGGGCAGATTCATAGCAAGATCTACGGATAAGTGTATACCTTTCTTCCATATATTACGCAAGACACATCCATGGAACGAAGAGTGTAATGAGGCGTTCAAAAGATTGAAGCAATACCTAGTCAGTCCGCCAGAAAAGGGCGATGTACTCTATGCGTATCTAGCCGTTTACCCACATACAATATCAACCGTCTTGATAAAGGAAGAAGGGGCCATCCAGCATCCCGTATACTATGTAAGCTGAGCCCTCAGAGGAGCGGAAGTAAGATATCCCAAGATTGAACTGCTAGCTTTTGCCTTGGTAACGGCTGCCAGGAAGCTTCGCCCATACTTTTAGGCCCACACAGTAAGGGTGCTTACAGAAGCACCACTAGCAAAAGCCTTGAGGAAACCAGACTGTGTAGGAAGGTTGATAGGATGGTCAATTAAGTTGAATGAATTTGACTTGAGGTACAAGCCAAGGAAGGCGGCGAAAGGGCAGGCATTAGCAGATTTTGTGGAAGAATTTTCAGATTTTCTCTTAGAAACCACAATAGCGCCAACGGGCAAGCCGTGGGTAATGCACATAGATGGTTCGTCCTGTAAGCCGGGAGGTGGCCTAGGGATATATTTGCTAGACCCCAATAACGAAGAGAGACATTACATGACTACGCTAACGTTTAAAGTAACAAATAACGAGGTTGAATACGAAGCGCTAGTAACCGGGCTTTCTATAGCCGCCCAAATTGGGGTAACTGAGATAGAGGCCAGGTCAGATTCACAGATCATTGTCAACCAGGTATTAGGCCTGTACACCATCAAAAGTGAGAAATTAAAGAAATATCTAGAGCGGTTCTGGAAAGTACGTGATCTCTTCTCATATTTCATTATAACCCAGATACCACGGGCGAATAATGAAGTGGCGGACAGGCTGGCCCGGAAGGCATCTGGAATGGAAGAAATGCCTTTTCCTTGGCAAGTTGAAAGAAGAGTTATTGAAATACCAGTCGTTGGCACGGAGGTAGTAACGTTGAGTTCCAATATCCCTGAATGGGTAAGTGAAGTAGTAGAATACCTAGCAGTAGATAGACTACCAGAGGTGCGAGAAGAAGCATGGAAAGTAAGAAGGAAAACGGCAAGGTTCCTGCTCCTCGACGGAATTCTTTACAAAAGATGTTTTTCAACCCCTTTGTTGCAGTGCATTTCGCCCCAAGAAGCACAATATGTCCTAATAGAAATATATGAAGGAATATATGGGAATCACTTGGGAGGAAGGGTTTTGGCCAGGAAAGTGGTTAAAGCAGGCTATTATTAGCCCAATGCAATAAGGGATGCACGAGAATTCACTAAGAGATGCATCAAATGCCAAGAGTATGCATTCGTACAACACGCCCCACCGGAAGAACTGACGTCCATGACGGCATCGTGGCCTTTTGCCCCATGGGGCGTGGACCTGGTAGGACCTTTCCCACCGGGAAAAGGCAGAGTGAAATTCATGGTAGTGGCTGTGGATGATTTCACCAAATGGATAGAAGTGGAACCATTGGTGACCATAACCAGCAAAGTTGTGATAAGATTCTTATGGAAGAATGTTGTTTACAGGTTCAGGATTCCCCACAGTATAGTGACAAACAACGGACGACAGTTTGACTCCGACCAATACCGAGAGTGGTGCGCTGAACTGAAAATCAAGGCCAAGTATTCATCGTTGGGCCACCCCTAGACTAACGGACAAGCTGAATCAACCAACAAAACTTTAATCTTTGTCATAAAGAAGAAGGTTGCGAAGAAAAAAGGAGATTGGGCAGATGAGCTCCCAGGAGTGCTTTAGGCGTACGGGACAACAGTCAAAATGCCAACTGGGGAATCCTCGTTCACGCTAGCATATGGGACTGAGGCGATACCACTGGTAAAGTAAGGTTGCCTAGCTATAGAACAAGCCATTATTCAACCCACCAGAATGATAGCAAGCTGGAGGAAAATTTGGATTTGCTAGAAGAAGAAATAGAAATTGCGGAAGCCAGAATGTTACAAGAGAAAACCAAAATCGAGCAATATTTCAATAAGAGAGTAAAACCCAGGACCTTCAAAGTCGGAGATCTAGTCTTAAAAAGAAGCTGGGTAACAACCCAAAACTAGGGAAATATGGGACCCTAATCGGAAGGGCCCTACCTGGTAGTGGTGAACAATAGGTTTGGGTCATACTGGCTAAAAGACAGTCGAGGAAAGGAACTGCCTCATCCATGGAATGCAGAGCACTTAAAGAAATTTAATCAGTAGCATTTTCAATACTTTCACATCAATTATGTTTTTAACATTCCCCTAGTAGTAGCATTGTTGGTTTTTCACTATAATAACTTTTGTTTTAGTATTCTCATTTCAGTTGAATTTTTGAAAGATCATAATTATTACGTTCAAGTTTATTATTTCGCCCATTTTCAGCTCCACTCATCCTCATGTCCTATTTAATGTATTCATAATTACTTATGGCGCCATGCATAAAAAAGAGGGGCGCGCGGAGGTCAATAGACCACGCCATCCTTGAACACCAATATTGAGTTACTACACTCGAGGAATGTCTTACTAATAAAGACCCACAACTACCTATCCAGCCTGCGGGGTTAAGGGAAAGGTCGAGTACCGTCTTGCTAATAAAATACCCACGACGAGCTATCCAGCTTACTGGATTAAGGGAAAGGTTGATGACCGCCTTGCTAATAAAAGACCCGTAACAAGCTATTCAGCTTGCGGGGTTAAGGGAAAGGTCGGGGACCGCCTTGCTAATAAAAGACCCGCAACAAGCTATCCAGCTTGCGGGATTAAGAGAAAGGTCGGAGACCGCCCTGCTAATAAAAGACCCACAATAAGCTATCTAACTTGCGGGATTAAGGGAAAGGTCACAGACCGCCCAATCCAAAAAAAAAAAAAAGAAAAGAAATGGGGCACGAAGGCAAATGACCCCGCCAACCTTAAACACTAATGACGAGTCTTAACACTCGCGGTGCTAGGAAAAAAGGAAGTTCATGGGGGCTTAAAGCAGGTCTTCTCGCTAGAAAACTCCGGCTCATCGTCACCATTCTAATGATGACATCCAAGACTCCTCACCGCCTTTCATAATAGCAACCAATACTTTGTGCCATGAATCACTGCAGAAGAATGATTCAAACAAAAGTAAAGGCGAAAGTAAAAACAGACAACAACAGGAATTGAGACAAATACTTGATGGCTCACAGAAAAGGGCAAGTACCCAGACATCTCGCGGCGGGAACTTAAACACTTAAAAAGCCAAAACAAGTTGAATTCCCTACGCCTCGAGGCGAAGAGAATTTGTGGGTAGCTGTAGGGCCCAATTACTAACTAAAGAGGATGAATAAATATAGAACCCTGCAGAGTCACGTAAATAAACTAATACTTAATCCTCGTCACCTTTTGCGGGATCCCATGCAGATACGTGATCGCGTCAGTTACAGGAAAATAACTTGTAAACGGAAATCATTGCAGAGGATAAACATCACCACAAGACTTATATAAACCAGGTAACCCTCCATGAAGGGAGGACTTCTCTCTCTGGTTCTCATGCTACTTTTCAAATAATTAGCTAGATTACTAACTTAGGCATCGGGGCTTTACCAGGCGAGGATCGCCAGATCTTTTAAATTTCTTGCAGGTGAACAGTTGCAGGAGGGGAGTAAGACACGTCCTTAACAGATAGATTTGGAGACTATGTTATTTGATGTTGTTAAAAAATGATTAGTTAAATTTATAAAAGTGAATTTTCTCAATAAATTTTGGCCAAAATTTATTGAGTCCATTACTAATACTCTAAGAGTATTGGCAATGGTCTAACTATTGTCAAATTTAAATTTGGACTAAATTCACTTTTTTCAAATTTTAAAACAAAATTTTCAAATTCTAAAACAAGCTTAATATTAAAAAAACATATTATAATAGTATTTTATTTTTTTTTAAAACTTTATCTCATCTCATCTATAAAAAAAAAAACAGGACCTAAGGTTTGGTTGAAACCAAAACTTTTGGAGAGTTTAGAGTACTAGTGACTCAACTTAGCTAAATTTTGATCAGAGTTTAGTTAGGTTGCACAAAAATCTACTATAATTGACTTAAAAAATTTACAGTAATTTTAATCCCATTATAAAAGTCAAGAAAGAGGAGGGGAATGAATAACCCCCTTTTACTAAAAGTGATGGATGACCACCACCCATTACAACAATTAAGTCGAATTTGGTTTCTACACGCAAGCTAAATTTGTGCTAACTTTACCCTGTAATGAGCTTTATATATTTGAGTTTCAGATCATTTTTGTATATATAGACAAATCTGATAGTTAAAAAGATACAAGTTCTAAATATTTTCTCTCTTGCAAATTCTTTGGTAATATTTTTTTTTTAATTTTATAACACGTTATCAGTATGAGATTTTGTCAATTCTGAAGCTAGTGATTTTCTACTTCAAGTAAGTTTTTCAATATTTTATTTACAGTTTTCGAGATGAACATGAAATATTATATTGCTGATTATTAATTAATAAAATCTGCATTTATTCTCATGACTTTATAAATATATTTCTTAGATTCACATATTTATTTTACTATTTACATATGTAGAAAATGTTAAATCTTACAAATTTGAAATTCGTTGCTCTTGAGATTTCTGGAAAAATTATTTATCTTAGATCCTTGATACTGAGATGCATCTAAATGGAATGAACCTGTGAGAGACAATAAAAGAAGAAAATCAAGCCCCTGCAGAACCGTATTAAGGCAATGATTTTCTTTTGCTATTATCTTCACGAAAAATTAAAAACTGAGTATCTCACGATAAAATATTCTCTTATTTTGTGGAATAATTTAAGGGAGAGATATGAACACCAGAAGACTGTTATCCTCCCAAAAGTTTGTTATGACTGATTGCACATGAGGTTGCAAGATTTTAAGAATGTTAGTGATTATAACTCTACACTATTTAAAATCAGCTCAGTATTAAAATTATTCAGTGAGAAAATCACCGATGATGATATGTTAGAGAAAACATATATTATTTTTCATGTCTTGAATGTGCTCCTGCAGCATCAATATCGAAAGTGAAAATTCAAAAATATTCCAAACTTATATCTTGTCTTCTAGTAGCTGAGCAAAATAATGAGCTTTTATTAAGAAACCATCAGTCACGTCTTACTGGTTCAACATCATTTCTTGAAGTGAATAGTACTAGATTTACATCATTTTCAAAAACGAATGGTGCATCATTTATAAGAAATTGAGGACGTAGACGTGGTAGAAAGAACTATAGAAGTGTTGGTCCTAAAAGTGACAATACTAAAGGGGATAATAATAACTATACACTATATCAACAGAAGTGGTACAACTCAGATAAGGGTAAAGACCCTCAAAATAATTTTTCAAAAAAAGGTGAAGATGTATGCTATAGATGTGGCATGACTGGATATTGGTCATGTACTTGTCGTATAGTCAAACATTTAGTTGATCTATATCAAACTTTTATAAAAGGAAAAAACAAAAAGTTTGAAACAAATTTTGTTGAACTTTCAGATAATTCATTATATATAGAAGGATAAGATATCACTCATTTTGATATTTCTGATTTCTTTGAAGATCCTAATGGTAAAATTAATAATTTAATTGGAGACAGAAATATTCATTCTAATTAATGTACTTTATTTATTTTATATTGTAACTTTCTTTGTAACTTTTAAAGTAATAGAAATTTTATATATTTTGTAGAATCATGGATTCTACTAGTGAACTTTTTGACTCTGAGATACATGATAGCAATATATGTTTGGCTGACAGTGCTACAATTCACACAATTCTTAAGGATAAGAAATATTTCAAAATCTAACACTAAGCAAAATCTATGTCCATACTATATCAGGTTTATCAAATCTAATTAAGGGCCCCGGAAGAGCTTATATTGCGTTGTCTAATGGAACCGAAATTTGTATTGATGATACTTTATTTTCTTTACAATTTAGAAGAAATTTATTGAGTTTCAAATATATACGTTGTAATGATTATCATATTGAAACCACTAATGAGGCCAGTAAAGAGTATATTCTCATTACTAAAATAATACCGGGTCAGAATCTCGTATTATAAAAACTGTTTACTCTATCTTTTGGATTGTATTATACAAGAATGAGAACAAGTGAATAATATGTAATAATGCACCAAAAGTATATTGACTCTAAAATATTTATGACTTGGCATGATTGCATTGGACATCCGGGATTAATAATGATGAGACGGATCATTGATAATTCATATGGCATCCCTTAAAAAATCAAAAGATTACTTTACTCAATGAATATTCGTGCTCTGTTTGTTCTCAAGGTAAATTGATTATCAAACCATCTCCCTCAAAAATCGTTGTCGAGTCCCTATTCTTTTTACAAAGGATTCAAGGGGATATATGTGAGCCTATTCATCCATCAAGTGAACCATTTAGATATTTTATGATTTTGATTGATGCATCAAGTTGATGGTCATATATTTGTCTACTTTCCACTAGAAATATTACATTTGTTAGACTTTTTGCCAAATAATCAAATTATGAGCACAATTCCTTGACTATCCAATTAAAACTATTCGATTGGATAATGCAGGCGAATTTTTGTATTAAATTTTTTATAACTATTGCATGTTAATAAGAATAGATGTTGAACATTCTATTGCCCATACACACACTCAAAATGGTTTTGCTGAATTTTTGATCAAAATACTTTAGCTAATTACTAGACCTTTAATTATGAAATCAAAACTACCTATTTTTGTCTGGGGACATGCTATACTTTATGCAACATCATTGATTAGAATTAGACTATCTGCATATTATAAATATTCTTCATTACAACTTGCATTTAGTCAACAACCAAATATTTTTCATCTTCATACTTTTGAATGTGCTGTGTATGTTCCAATTGCACCTCCACAATGTACAAAGATGAGTCCTCAATGTAGACTTGAAATATATATTAGGTTTGATTTTTCATTTATTATTAGATACATTGAGCCTCTTACATGGGACATGTTTAAAGCACGTTTTAAGAATTATCACTTTGACGAATCCACTGTTCCATTATTGGGTAACGAAAAGTCGGTACCTGAAGCACGACAATAAATTACTTGGGACAATAAAGCCATGTCTCAATTTGATCCTCTTACAAATGAATGTAAATTAGAAGTTTAGAGGATTATACATTTGCAAAGTGTTGCAAATTAATTACCGGATGTATTTACTCTCACTAAAGGTGCAGTAAAAATTCATATATCCTTTCTGTTAATGCTCCAGCAAGGATTGAAGTCCTTGAAGGATAAGTTGTCAAGACAACAACAGATGAGTTTAAGACATGCTTGAAACATGGAAAATCTATTGGTGTAAAAGACAAAATTCCTTGAAAGAGAAAGATACAAAATAAATTTGATGTTCTTGAAAAACTCATACCCACAATATAGGCCACAAGCATAATTGATGCTCCTGAAGAGATAAAATCTTCTATTCCAAAAACTTATGAAAATGAACCTCCTAAATAGGTATTTCATGAAATGTTTTCTCCTAAACAGGAACAGGTACCTAAAAATAATGAAATCTCGATACATTTTATGAGTACTAGAGAAATTCTGGATAGAAATAAAACTGTTGTCGACAACATTTTTTTCATATAAAATGGCTTTTGACATTACCAGAAGTAATGAAGAAAGTGATCCAAAAACCATCGAAAAATGTCGATGTAGAAATGATTGGCCAAAATGGAAAGCAGCTATTGAAGCTAAATTACACTCGCTAGCAAAACGAGAGGTATTTAGACTTGTTGTCAAAACACTAAATAATGTGATACCTATCGGATATAAGTGAGTATTTGTACGAAAACGTAATAAAAAAACTAAAATTGTGCAGTACAAAGCACGACTTGGGTTTTTTGCAGAAACCCAGAATTGATTATGAGGAAACATATTCCTCTGTTATAAATGCAATCACATTTATATTTTTGATTAGTTTGGTAGTTACAAAATGATTGAATATGCGGTTGATGGATGTGGTCACTGTCTATTTATATTAATCATTAGATCATAACATATATATGAAAATTCTTTAAGGATATAAAATGCCTGAAGCATCTACAAGTACATCTAGAAGTATGTACTCTATCAAGTTTCAAAGATATTTATATGGGTTAAAGTAATCCGGACGCATGTGATATAATCGTCCTAATGAATATCTATTGAAATAAGGATTTGAGAATAATATTATATGTCCATGTGTTTTTATTAATAAACTAGAATCCGGATTTGCTATTATTGCAGTTTATGTTGATGATTTAAATATTGTTAAAACTGCTGAAGAGATCACAAGAACCGCTATATATTTAAAAAATAAATTTGAAATGAAATATCTTGACAAAATAAAAATTTGTCTCGGCTTGCAGCTGAAGCACTTTTGTATGGACAAAACTCATCCTCTGAGTACTCCAATGGTTGTTCGATCACTTGAAAAAGATCCATTTCGTCCTTGTGAATACGATGAAGAAATCTTTGGTTCTGAAATACCATATCTCAGTGCAATTGGAGCTTTCATGTTTTTTGCAAATTGTATTTGGCCTGATATTACATTTTCAGTTAATCTACTTGCAAGATATAATTCTGCACCAACTTGAAAACATTGGAATGACATTAAACATGTCCTTCATTACCTTCGAGATACAGTTGATATGAAATTATTTTATCAATATAGATCAAGTTCACAGTTGATTGGATACATAGATGTAAATTATCTTTTAGATTCAGATAGAGGTAGATATCAAACTGGATATGTGTTTACTTATGTAGATTTTGTCATATCAGAGAGATCTGTCAAGCAAATACTATCTACCATATTTTTAAATCACTCAGAGATTATTGCAATTTATGAAACAAATCGAGAGTGTATTTGGCTGAGATTAGTAATTCAATATATTCAAGAAAAGTGTAGTCTTTCCATGATCAATGATAGAGCAACAATCTTATACGAAAATAATATTGTTTGTATCACTCAAATCTGAGGATGATATATCAAAGGTGATAGAACCAAACATATTTCACCTAAATTCTTTTATACTCACGAACTTTAGGAGAAATGTGAAATTGATGTCAAACAGATACGATCAAGTGATAATATAGAAAATTTATTCACGAAAGTATTACCAGTTGTGACATTTCAAGAAAATTGTGCAGAACATTGGAATGCGAAGACTTAAAAATAAATAAATATCATCATGCATTTTTCAGGGGAAGTAAATGTCTTGAAGACTTATACTGATTGTATTTTTTTCTCTTTTGCTTAGGTTTTATCCCATTGAGTTTTCTTTAGCAAGGTTTTAATGAAGTAATCTTAAAACACCTGGTGGCACACATGGATACTATTTTTTTTTTTCCTTCGCCATTAATTTTTTTTCTTACTGAATTTTTCTTTGACAATATTTTAATTAAGCATATTCTTTATAGGTGGTCATTCAAGTGATATGTTATAAAAGTCAAGAAATTGGGACACTGAATGACCCCTCCTTTACTAAAGGTGATGGATGACCACCACCCATTACAGCAATTAAGCCGAATTTGGTTTCGACACGTAAGTTGAATTTGTGCCGACTTTTCCTTGTAATGAGTTCTATATATATGAGCTTTAGATCATTTTTGTATATATAGACAAATTTGATAGTTAGAAAGATATAAGTTCTAAATATTTTTTCTTTTGCAAATTCTTTGATAATATTATCTTCTTTTAGTTTTATAACAAATCCAAAATTTATTTACTAGTCAAAACTGGCTAGTCCAAAAGGAGTAGCCAAATATTATTTTTGACCATAAAAAACTCCTCTTCATGCTGCAGTGACATCGAGACTGTTATTTCCTTGCAACTTCACAGGCCATGTTTGCTTCAAGTTACCAACGTGGCCTAAAAGCATCCAAGTTTTGTGAGTGTGTGTGAATCTGTGATGGTTGGGATTTGCACTTTTTTGCTATCATAATTTTTTCCTATGTTGGAAGATATGGCAGGAAATAGTAATTTTTAAGCTATTTGTTCCTGCAGTAGTAAAAAGTGCCAGAAAAACATCTTTATTGCGGCAGTGTTTAAGTTGTCCAAATAACTTACGTCAGACATAGCTCTTTTGCAGCGAATTTTTTGGTTATTTGCGGCGATAATAAAACGCCGTCTCGCTCACTCTCTCTGTCGCGATCGCTCTCTCTCTCTCGCTCACGTCGTGCTGCCGCCCCTTCTCACGCCGTGTCGCTATCGTGCCGTCGCGCCTCTCCTAGCAAGTGAGTGTCTCTCTCTTACTCTCTCTTCATACGTTCTCTCTTTATTAGGAACCCTAAATGCTCACTTGAAGAACACACGAACTGAGATGGAAGTGAAAGTTATTTGTGCATTCAACCTGTGTGTTTGCCATTATCGTTAGGAAATCTAAGGTCTTAATACTATTTCCCTCTTCGTCTCTCTTTGTTCGTCTCTCTCTCTCTCTCTCTAATTTTGGTCCTCTTTAGTTTGTATTTTGTGAATGAAAACAGAGGATTAGGGTTTCAACCAAAGGATTAGTTTGTATTTTGGTCCTTTTCCTCTCACTGTCGATGCCACCAGAATGAGACATGTTTCACCTTTTCTGGTTGTCTTCAAAATCCACTTAAGTTGAATGAAATTTGAAATCATAGGGAACGTTAACATTATTAAAATTGGTGCAACTACTATTGGTGTTATGGATGATGGTTTTTCCATTTGTGTAGATTTGTACTGCTCTCATCGACATCGATTCACAATCTCTTGAATTGGCATCACTAAATCGGAGGATCTTGAGGTATCTTCATTTTCTTATTTTTGATTGGTTGTGATGTTAATAGGTTTTGTTTTCTTGACGTGTTTCTTCATGGAATAGGAGATGCAAGAATGGAAAGGGCTCAGCCCACTATTTTGTTTTATTTTAGCTGTTTATCTTCAAATCAGTCTTTTCGTTGTGTCTCTACTTCTGTAACTGCTTATCAATGAGATTATGAACTCCTTAATTATATATGTTTTGCACTAGTGGTTATTCAACTAATGGGTTTTTTCTTCGATAATATTTTGAACCTGCAGCTGGACATTAATTTTATTTAGTCCGACATCAAGAACTTAGGATGGAGAGGTAACAGTTTTCTGAACAGAAAATTGAAGCTAAATGTGATGGTTAGCACTTGTAATTTGTTAAAATTATTCCTGCAGAATGCAACAATTATGGAGTGAAATATATTCTTTTTAGTTTTGTGCAAATTCAGTTGGCATTTGCTCTTGCTGGAAACAACTAGTTTCCATAGTTTGAAGTCTAGTAGGTTTGCAACAGTGTGGCCTGTCATAGGTGGCAAAATGCATAGTTTATTTTTCTACTAGAGTTCAGGATGGAGATGTGTTGAGAATTGTTTTCATGTTCTCAAGAGGCTCTGTAGGTAGTTATTTATTGACTGGGTTATGCACTGGAAAGCTACTGTTTCTCTCTCTCTCTGGGTTGGGGGGAGATGTAATTAAGAAAGTTGTAAAAAAAGTGGCGACATTGAAAAATATTTTAATTGCTGAATAATACATTTTTAGCTAGCCCATAACGATCCCATAGAAGAGGACTCGCTCTATCTAGGCCTGGTGAAGTAAGAGGGAACCATGTCTATTGAGCCAGAGCTACTGGAGCAAGGGAGCAACTGTGACCATTTGGGACCCGGAATGAAACAATGAAAACATATAATTCAGTTTAAAAATATATATTTTAAAAGAATGGAGTAATATTATAGTGTTTTCTTGAATTGTTTGTTCCTCTTATTTTCTTGATTATTTAGGTCAAATTGTTGATACTGTTGTAATGAATCCTCCATTTGGGACCCGGAAGAAGGGTGCTGATATGGATTTTGTGTGTGTGGCTCTGAAGGTAAATATCATGAATGATCCCTCCATTTTTTATGTTTGAAATGCATCTGAGCAATATATGTACTGTATATTGCTTGTTCTGTCAGGTTGCTTCTCAAGCAGTTTATTCCTTGCATAAGACCTCAACAAGGGATGTGTCCTCTTCTTTATTATACAGTTTGTAATCTGTTTATGCAGGACAGCTTGCACAACCTGGAGGTATTCTTTTGGTGTCCTCTTCTTTATCATACAGTTTGTATACAAGTCTATCCTTGTTAATACTACTAATACAATGTGTTAATGATGGTTTTGGCCTAAGTTTGGGGTTATTAATTTGCAGGTTATGCTAGAAACACTAAATAAATCTAATGTAAGTGAAACGGATCTATTAGCTGTTGATGTTAGGCAGCCTTTTCATTTCTAGAAGGCTTCTTGGGCTGTTGCTGTTAGGCAGCCTTTGTTCATTTTTATGCTTCTTTTTAAATGTTGTTTCAGAATTTGAAACTTCCATCTATTCTTTTTTGTTGTTTATTGAAATTGGACTTTACAACAATAAGTTATTTCGGCGTGAAATGGCCCCAAGTTGTACTCATTTTAGTAAGTTTAACTTTAATGATCAAATAACAATTAGTACAAATTTTCCCTCTATTTGTTTTTCTTTTTACTTTTTTTATTCATTTAGTGCATTTTTTCATGTTTAGTACGTGCGTTTATTTTTTCTATTTCTTTTCAAACTATCTAGAAATTCTTATTTGTATTCTAATATATATTTTTTTAATATATTATTCACATTCTTTATATATTTTAGGAGTAAGGCTCTAAGAGAAGTGATATTGTTTTATTATTATTATTATTTTTATTTCATAAAAGACTATTTTTCAGAAAAATATAATGCCAAGAAGTCATTTCCTGTCATTTTTACGGCCATAATTTGTCATTTCCAGCGATGCGATAATGTTAGAAATACTAACATTTTTGGCAGTTCAAAGAATGGCGGGTAAAAGTCTTATTTAGTTAGTTCTTTCCCGCGACTTTTCTGCGAATGAGAAATGCTAGAATAAATTATTTCTAGTAGCAAAATTGAGTATTTTGGACAGATTATTTCTCGAGAAAAAGTACTTTTTACTGTAGTGTTGGCAGTAAAGTCACTTAAAAAAATAGCAATATTAGAGATAAATGATAAAGAGATTAACGATAGATAGACACTAATTAATATGTTATAATAAACAAAATGTAATATTCTCATTTCTTTTAATTATGGATTCATCTCTTTATTTTTTCACTCATAAATATTATGTAGCATACAACAAATACAAAAAATAATAATTTATCAATTAGTGTTTATCTACCGTTTGTTTTCACTGTTTGTCCTCAATATTTTTATAAATCGTTTGAAAATATATATCTGACCGTTGTAAAAAGAAAAAACATAGTTAAATAATTATATCTATTAGAAATAATATGAAAGCTAAAAAGTTAACGTGTCCTTTTTTACTAAAAAAATAAATATTTAAATTATAATTAGAATTAAAATAAATAAAAAAAGTTTAAAAATCAGTATTTTAATAAAATGATAATAAATTTGGAGAGTGATATTTGATATTATTGAAAAGTGACTAACTAAATTTAAGAAATTGAACTCTCTAATTAAATTTTAGCTAAATTATGGCTAGGCTACTATTAATAATTCTCATATTGAACTAGTCATCTCAAAGTCAAAGATAATAATTTAATACTATATATTTTAATAACTTTTTAAAATTTTTTTTTATTAATTACAAATACATTTCATATATTAAATTAATAATTTATTTTTTATTTAAAATTATTGTTTCCCAACCATGGGGGATTATATTGCTTATGAGTTTAATTTTATTTTTTTAAAGTAAAGAAAAAAGATGGGCAGATAAGCATAATCAATTCTATGGTTTATGAATTTAGGTGATTAAGTTATAACGCCCTATCTAAAAAAGGAAAATTACTGAAACTTTCATGTTCGTGATAAAAACAAAATAGAGCAAAAGAAAAAAAAAAAGAAAAGAAAAAGAAAAAACATTGACAAAAGAAAATGCCCTATCTAGAAAGTACCCTTCGTATTTGTTTGTTAGAAATAATTGTAGAGTAAAATTGGAGATAAAGAGTATCTAATCAAATTTAGAAAAAGATATAGATTTATTGTAACTCAAAAGCGGAGCTTTGGATGTTTGTTTAGTTCACTAAAGCCCACTTTTGAGTTATCTAGCCAAATTTTAACTAGCCACTAGCATTTGAGTAGGCCAATGTCAGTACTCTAAGATATGTTTAGTGCCTAAATGGCAAATTACAAATTAGTCTATCCAAACGGCAAATTGTAGGTACTTTTTGTTAGTATTTAAACGCATGCAATTTACATGGTTTTACCACCTTAGTTGTAAATTTGGTTTCTTTATTTGCTTGTGCTTTTTTTTTTTTTTAACTAATCGTAGACCTCTAAAGTTTGGTAACAAATTTTAACATTCAATGGTAATGCCAAATGGTAGTGAGTATATTGGAGATTTTATGATTCATGTTACTCAATGAGGTGTTATTCATCATATATATCTTATTCTAGATCCCTAAAGAGAATGAAATGGTGGAAAGAAAATATCATGATATTAATAAACTTAGACTCACTTTGATGTCACGTTAATAAACTCCTAAAAATCTATATCTTGGGTTAATACTTGTAAAACAATTGTCTTTCTCATTACTCAATTGCTACTTAACGTACTTAACATGTGATCTTCATCATTTCAAAACATTTGTGCTCATGTTTTAATCACGAATACTGCCTGGTTGGTTTTTTGAAATAATCTTATTTCATCTCATCTCATCATTACTACTTTTTCAAAATCTCATATAAAATATGTTAGATTTTAACAATTATAGAAACTACGTTTGTCAAACTTGTTTAAGATTCACAGATTAGCAAGAATATAAGGCAAGAAATTGAAAGACAAGCAAACAAGGAAAGTTAAAAAAACAAGAACACAGAAGTTATATGGTTTGGCTCTAATGGCCTACATCCACGACATCAACAACAGTACCAAGCTTTTTTTACTAACAATAGTGGAGATTTACAAACAGGCCTATGCGATTACAAGAGTCATCTTCGAATTTCAACCACGAAATCGTAATCCTAACTCTCTCTAAATAGCCCTTCTTTCTTTTTTCTCGAACGTTCAACAAAGTAAAAATGAAATCGTATTACAAATGATACAATAAAAAGCAGCTTAAATATAAGTACAAGATAAAGACTAAATTAACCCTAATTCTTCTTAACTAATCTGAGCCCTTTAACTTGGTGCACGCCACTTCACAAAATATGCATTTCAAATGTTTGACATTTATAATAAAATAAAATAAAAAATTTAACTTTTTTAAAATCTTAAATTATTTTTTAAAATTCTTAAACAAAATTAATATTAAAAAAAATATTATAATATTATTTTATTCAATTTTTAACTTTTATTTCATCTTATCTCTAAAAACAAATCAGACCAAATTTAACCTTAACCCAATAGAAAAACATTTCTCATCTTTTAACCATCATGATCTCTCTATGATCTCAAGTGGCATCAAATGTATTTTTTTAATTCCATTTTCTCATATATATTATGCATATCCTCTTGTCTCCATCATAACATACGATGAATAACAAGAGGCCCGATGGGTTATTGTTAATCATGCACTAATGAATTGGCAAGAAGAGAAAGTTGAGGAGATATGCATAATATAGATGAGATCAGAAGGATGGTCCCACTAAGAAAGCAACCTAATTCATATTTGTTGATTTACAGTGTGGGAAATCAAACCACCCCCCGCCATCCCCCCAAAAAAAAAATAAAAAACACATAAAGGAAAAGGTCAAAGGTAGTCCGACCCTACCACCACCAACTCCAAAATGTAAAGCATGTGATGTCTAATAATTAACAAAGAAAAACCTATCAACAACACTCATGCTTCTCCACTAACGGGGTCATCTTTTTCTCTTTGAAATATATTAATACAATTCAATACTGCTAAGGCTTTGGATGTGAACAACGTGACAAAATGGGGCTAATTTTCTTTATTATGTACAGAATTGCAATCCAACTTGCACCTAATGTTTCCTACTTATTTGACTCTGTCGTTTCATCATGTGGCCCTTATTAAAAGAGATGTCTGCCATTCCTCTTCTTTTTGTCACACGCACACACACACACACAAAATATATATATATGGGGACCATTTCCTATGTGCCCAAGTTTCAAATCCGCGTGCTTCGCGTATTCACAACTCACAAGTGGGGAGATATTATATTTAGGGACAAAAAAACATGTTGTATGTTTCTATATTTATGGGGTTGACTTGACTATTCACGTTTTAAAACTAACTTATTTCTCGTGATTATGATAATAAAATAAGTATTTTTTTATTTATTTATTAAAATTTATTTCGAAAGAGATAGAGATGAATCCTTCCGTCAAGATAATATTTATCTTTTTTTACATAATTTTGTATCGAGTAATGCTAACTACAAAGCTCGAATAGACAATTTTATACAATTTTTTTTTGATAAAAAATTGAATCTCACTAATAAAAAATAATTGTTTACATTTTTTAAAGTTGGGATTCATTTTTTTATAAGAGCATGTATGAAATTTATTTTTTGAGACTTTAGAGTTTGCACAAATCATTTTTTTTAAATAATATTATTATGCCGTCTCACTTTTTTTCTCTTATTTTGATCGCTAATATAGTTTTTTTTTTTAAATTTTTAATGATTAAGGAAGTGAACATTAGTATATTGATATTTTTTTTTTTAAATTTTAAATATGTTTAGAAAATATTTAAAATAAAAACAAAACAAAAAAATTACAATTTATACTAATGACACACCGAGTGAACAAATTGAAGAATCATAATGGCACTTTTTTATTTTTTCTTTGTATCTATCTCCCTCCTGCTGCATCGGTGGAAATAAATTTCTTATCACCAAGCCGACACCTTCGACAATTTTCAACCATATAGGCATCAACTTTGAATTTCTAGGAACATGTAGCAAATAATATTTTACTGAAAATTGAATAAAAATTTATTAGAATATATTTTTTAATATTATTTTTATTTTAAAATTTGAAAAATTAAATTTTTTATTTTTATTTTTGTAATAATTAGACTAGATAAAATAAGATGAAAAATTTTGTACGAGCCCTCTTGTTCCTCTTGCATTTTTTTTGCTCGAAAAGTCTCCACCATCGCCGCTTAGTTCCGAGGGAGGTAGAGCTCCAACTCTTCCCTCTCTCCGTCCAACACTCCATGGCTCCTTTTACATGTTTTTATTCAGTTTTTCAAGTTATTTTTAGGATTATTTTTAGCTTTTTGTCCATGGCACATGGGGGTTTCCCGCTTCTACTTGTCGGATGTCTTCAACTACCACGCGCTAAACCACAGGAATCCCCCGTGCTGCTAATCTTTTGGAGGGACGAAGAATACCGTCCAAAAGAGTGACGCGTGGATCTCACAAGCGAGATTCTCCCCAAGTGACAATCAAGCGCTGCCGTACTGACACTCCCACTTTTATTAAACTTGTATACTCTAAACGCTTAATTTTATCTATAATATACTTGCCTTCAAAAAAAAAAAAGATAGTAAAATTTTGTGAAAGTAAATAAGACCATGTTAGAAATTCTGTTTATTTTACTCGAAGGACGTCAGCTATATTTAATTTACTGGTTGCATTTCTTTCAGACCTTGGGGAGCAATATTAATTGAACAGACCGACACACAGTGTCGGCAACCTAATTGGCAGTTTTGGCGCAAAAATGAAGCCATCTTTTGAACAAATGTTAGTACATCCACTAACTCAATTAAAATGTAAATTAGTCTCACTCATTCAAAATTTATCAGTTACAAAGATATGCTTACATCAAAACATATAATTACAGCAACTATGATTCATCATCAAAAGTTAGGCCTAAGGCAGGCTGGCTCTGCTGGAGCCGAAACTGAAGAGGGAAACCAGCCAGAGGATGCTGAATAAATCAAATAGAATTCGAGCTTTTCATCCTTTTGTTTAGTTTTGGTGGGTTGTATGAATATATGATTAAAACTAGTTTGGTGATTGCGCAGCCAGACCGAGCCACGACTTGCTTTCGAATATTGGCTTGGCAGGAGCGGCTGCCGCTGAGTTGTTTGTATGGTATTGGTACGGTGCTCTTGCTGTGAACCTGTTAAAAATGTCATAAAATAAAATAATAGAGATTAATCATTGAAGCACCATTAGAATGTCATTGTTATTCAGTTTGCTTAAATGGAGTACAGCAGCAAAGATAAGAAAATCCGCTTTCACTTTTTGAGATACTAAAGAGGATGGAAAATACCAATCTCATCAAGGAAGACTCATAAAACCTAAACCTACCCAAACCCCACCCCACCCAGATACACTACTTCAGCAAAACTTGCTGGTGACAATCAAGGATGTGTCAATCCCACCGCTGATAATCGAAAAAATAACATTTTTGTGTGTGTGTGTGTGTATATATATATATATATATATATATATATATGTAAAGGACTCCAATAACCAATACAACTAGTGAACCAGTTTCTTTGATACATTTGCAGCTAAATTTAGCTGAACATATGGGGACAAACAATCCTTTAAAATGATGCATAGAAAAAAAATCAATCTCATATGAGATATTCCTATATTATGTTGTCCAAAATGCCTACCTATCTTTCCTCTTCTCCAGGAACCGGTGGAGTGAAGCTCTCCTTGCAATTGGTAATTCTGCCATTTTGAAGCGGAAGACTAAGTCAGAAACATGTTCAACATAATGATCTGAACATTCCATCTATTGTACCAAGAAACAGTTAGTAATCACAAGAAATAATTACCATTAGCAAGGGGTTGAGGGGGCGGTTGAATGTGTTCATGAATCGTTTTGTTGCCCAAACTAGGAAGAACAATACTGGAGCTAGTACCAATTGAACTGCTGGAATCAATCCTGGGCAACCTAGAAGCAGCAAATGCATTCTGGTTGTTGGGATTGTTCTGGGAGCTTCCCTGGCTTGCCAAGAGCATGACTTCCTTGGCCTTCTCGGCCGGAAATTCGTTGAACACGATTACTTTCCCGGCATAGAAAATTGTCATTGGGGCTCTTTCAGGCTCTGCTGTGGCAGACTTGTCCACTCTGCTGTATGATGAACAGATTATAATCAGATATAAAAATCAGATATTTATCTTCTAGGATATCTTCCAGCTTCTTTTCAATTAGCAACATATTTAAGGTGCTCAATCAATTAAGCTGCAAGCAATTTAATTCATGACACTCCATGCGCTCCCAAATGAATTGACCCAAATCATGAATATGAATTAACCCATTTCTAACATTGATGGTGATATTAGTATGAATTGATAAAGAAAATTAGAATCCGTTTGCTTACTTTAGACAACATAGAATATAAGTAAAGTAAAGCGTGGGAAAGTAGTAATTGGGCTCACCTAGAGTCGGTAGCAATCTCTGGGACCTCTTCCTTAGGAAAAGAGGCAGTAAACCCAGGTGGTTGATGGAACAAATCCATGGGTTTAAGGTTCCGAGTGGGCACCACGTTTCGGGAAGAAACATCACTTAATTTCTCATTGATGGGGAATAAATTCATTGTTGGTGCTGTCTGACTGCAGTTCTCAACTGTTCCTGTTTCAATCGAAAACATCATTTTCTAAACCTCAAAAGAACAGAAAGTAGAGCTTTCTTTTTTTCCCTAAGCCCAAGACCAAGTCTCATACTATAAGCAGATGAGAATGGATTGAGATTGAGATCTGCTAGGATTTTAAAACATCAAAGTTTTATAGAGTTTTGACTAGGGAAGAGGACACATCCAAATTTTTGGGAGATGATATGGGAGTTAGAAAGTCAAAAACCCGAAAGAAAGAGAAAGCTTAAGAAGATCTAAGTTCTGGATTTTCTTAGAAAATCACATAGGAAAAAGAAAGGAATGAGATAATTAAAAAAAAAAAAAAATTGCAGAAAAGGATAGAGGAGGGGAAAGCACACCGTTTCCTTCGACGTTGCATGACATCCCGAGGTTGAGATCGCCAAAGGAGCCCTTCTCCTTCAGGTATTGACTCAGTAGACTACACTTAAGAGAGAAGCTTGCTTTCTCCATCCTCTTACCGGAAAATTCAGAAAACGCCGGCGAGCTCGACATGATTTTAATTTCCCAGCCAAAAGCAAGAAAACAAACAACTTGGATGCGAAAGTGCGGTAAGTTTCAGAGATTTTATAAGTATGAAATCGAAAGCTTCGATCAGGATACAGAGATGGATATGTGCGTTTGCATAAACATGGAAGAAACCGAAAGAGGTAGATATAGATTCTGATACCCGCCATGGCGTGGGTGGCTAGCTGGCTATATATATATAATATATCTGTGGAATAAAAATTAAATAATAATAAATAATTATTATAATATTCTAGTTATTGGGTCCCACCCCAGTGTTAAAGGCACGAGGAATATATGGTGCTTTGCTTCCTTTTCTCCACCTCCTTCCTCGCACCTTCCTTTTCTTTTTAAATATTAATTATATTATTTTTCTTCTGTTTACTTTTCTTAGTTTTATTGTTATCTGAAACACGTGTTCTTTTCCTTTGTTTTTGTGTCACGAGATATTACGCTCGTTTATTTTGACTTTTGATATTTTTAGTATTTTATTTGTTTTAAAATTAATCATTATTATATTTATGTCAAGCAAAATTAAAATTATGTAATTTAGTATGATATATTAAATTGAGAAATATTAAGTGATCGATTGTATTTTTCTAAATTTTTATTGATTAAAAAAGTAATTAGTAGTGAATTTGTGTTTATTGGTACCGATAATATATATATTTTAAAAAAGTAATTTTAATGATTAAAAAAGTGATTAATAATAAATTTGTTTTTATTAGAGTATTTTTATTGATCTCATTAAAATAAATTATTAAATTTTGATAAAAAAATATAAATTTACATACATATTAAAAAATTTTGATCATATTTGATTAAATTTGACGAAAAGAAAGTGTAAAAAGTAACATAAAAATATTTTTTGCTTAATTTTTAAATAATAAAATATTAAATTTGATTAAATATGACTAAAATTATTTAATATATATAAATTTATATTTTTTTAATCAAAATTTAATAAGTTATTTTAATAAGATTAATGGAGATGATCTTAATTCTCCTATCGGTACCGGTTATCATTACCATGACTTTATTGAATTTATAAAAGAAAAATGCTTTAACTGTAATGAAAATTTAGAGCAAATTTATTGAATTAGACATCTTAACTCAAGTCAAAGATTTACCTAATATGGCATAAAAATAACCTATATTAGATTAGGCAAGCCTAATTTATTTAATTTTGAGCTACAATAATTGATCTCTTTTACTTTAACCCAGCCGTGTATATCCTACTACTATAATATAAGTGTCTACACGAATGAACAGTGTTTAACAGTAAAATCAGCATTTTTCAATTCCAATATTAGCCCTTAATTGTTTAACTATTTACGTTAGTTTATTTTCCTGCTTTGACCGTTCCTTCATCTTAAATATATATATATATTATTCTTTTCTTTTAATGTGCTTTCTTTGATTTTTTTGTCACGTTCTTTCTTTGATTTTTTTGTCAGACAAAAAATTTATGTTAGTTTATTTTCATGCTTCTTTATGTTAAATATATATATTATTAATCTCTTCTTTTAATGTCCTTTGATATTTTTTGTCGGCCAAACATTTGTTACAATTTTTTTTCATGTCACGTTCTTTATTTTTTTTGTCGGCCAAACATTGATTAGATGTCACGTTCTTTCTTTGATTTTTTTACAATTGTTTTTCATGTCACGTTCTTTCTCAATATTTTTTGTCGGCCAAACATTGATTACATGTCACGTTCTTTCTTTGATTTTTTTGTTAGACAAAATATTTATGTTAGTTTATTTTGATGTGGCCGACAATATTTTGTCGACAATTTAAATTAGATAGTTAAAGGTTAATATATTTAAAAATATTGAGATATAGATTAGATCGTTCAGGCTTCTCATTTTTCCAAGAAAACATTAACTGACTTCGAAGACGAACGCTGAAGGAAGTCGAAGTTCTTTCTTCTCTGGACTGAAGTTAAATCCTTGGGTAAATTTTTTACAATACGTATTTTTTTTTTCTCTTTCAGATTTCCTTCTTCTTCATGTATTTCTCCTCTCTGTTTTAGCAATTTTTTCATTGTTGTTCGTTCTGTGTTCTTGCTTTTTGGGTGCCGAAATAATTTGGCACTTGTTTCTTTCATTTATTTTTTTATTTATTTTATTTCTTGCTGGGTTTTCTCCATTTAAGTATTTTCTCTATCTTTGATTATTTTGTTTGTTATTATTGCTTCTGTTCTATTATTGTTTGCTGTGAGGGTGTTTGGGACATGGCTTCTGAAGCTTTCTTCAAGACGAAAGGGATTCAAATACAGTAAAATGATTTATATTAAACGAATTATAATATGATGACAAAATAAAAAAGAATTAAATATTTAAGAAGGTAAAATATAACATTAATTAAATCCAAATTTATTTTTTAAGTGAAATTATTTATTATAAGAAAACAAAATAAAAATATTCAAAATATCAATGCATTTCAGAATAATTCATATAATATTAAGAATTACACTATGATGAGAAAACATAAAAAATTCAAATAATTAACAACGTCAAATACAACATTAAATAAATTTCAAAATAATATTGAAATGAAATTATTTCTTATAACAAAACGAAATACAAATAGTATAAAGAAAATCAAATACAAGGAAATAAATTATATTAAAGCACGTAAATACAATAATGTTCTCAACTAAATTAAAATATTATTTTCATGACAAAAATACAAAGTCATTCACATTAAAACAACAAAATTCTATTGCAGAATAAATTTTAATAAATAAATAAATTCAAAATCATAATCAAATACAATTAAATCGTTTATATGAAAGCACCTTAAATACAATAACATTCTAAAATAAATTAAAATATTTTTCATCCTAAAGTAACAAAATCATTCACCTTAAAAAGACAAAAATAAAATGTACAGATAATTCGTTTAAATTAAAATAGCCAAATTAACGCAAGTAAATAGTCATAATCCAAAATTAGTAAGAACAACTCAAAATTGCAAAAATAATAACTAACTAATGAATCACATAAGCATTTTCACACAAAATAATAACTAACTAATGAATCACATAAGCATTTTTACACAAAATAATAACTAACTAACTAATGAAAACTTACCAAGAAGTCATTAAGAAATCAGTAGTATTAATAATTAAAAATAACACAATTACTAAGTAACCAATGAATCAGCAAAAAATTTTATTCACAAATCAAAATGCAATAAGTAAAATTCACATGATATAATAACAACAAAAATTAAATTGAGTAAGGAATGCCAAATATATTTTACTCATTAAAAATGATATTAAAAATTCTAACAAATTGTTAAATTATTAAAATAGTGCATGACAGCTTTCAAATAATATTGCCTCTTATATTACTATTATTAAAATAATACATGATACTTTTTGAAAAACATATTAACTGTAATGTTTATTAGCAATTTCTTCTTTAGGTAACATTTTCTTATTTAGTTTATTCTTTATGGTAGATTTCTAACATTTCTACCTATTTTTATAATTAACATCAATTCAAAATATATTATATAATCAGTATTATTTATTTTTCATTTAAACTATTCTCTTTTAACATAATTACTAAATTATTTTAATCATTAGTAGCCAAATTAATATATATAACAATTTATCAAATTATTACAAATATATGCATCACAGCAACTTGAAAGATACCAACAAATTTCAATAGTTTCTTAATGCAAATACATTCTCTTCCAATAATTTCAGCCCACACATATTCCCTTTTAAATTGTTAATAAAAAAATTTTACAACTCAATTTCTTTATTTCCTTTAAATAATTGAAGTTACTATTATATTTAAAATTACTATTATGATTCAAATTATGATTTCAATCATAAATTCCATACCAAAAACATCTCTAATTATTTAAATTACACTTTCTTATTGGAAGAAGTCATGATGTATTATCATCCCAAAACAAAGAGCACCAAATATGTTTTTCCAATTAAAAACAGTTATTAAATAGTTTAATAGTATTTGAAATAAAATAAAATAACAACAAACCAGATTAATGATAATAACATATTAAGTTCAATATTTATTAGCAATTTGTTTTTTATGTAATATTCTCTGATTTAACTTATTGTTTATTGTATATTTTTAAACTGCTCTCTCTTATGTATTGAGCAGTATGATTTGTTCTTCATTTAAATTTTTCTCTCTTCATCTTATCTATTTTTTCTACTATTAGATACATGCCTGCCCTTTTTATTTGCTTTATTACATATTTCAAAATACATCAATCAGAATTTAACTTTAAATGACAACATTATTCTAAAACCATATCAAAATAAAATAAAATCGAATTTCTTTGAAACCATTTTCTTGTATTAATAAAATCAATTCCAGAAATCAACTTCATTTCTCATGTAAAAATAAATTACTTACATTAGTTGACAATTTATTAAAACCAAAATATAAAAGGCATATTCAAATAATCAATAACTACACAATAACCTAACAAAAAATCATTAAGAAATCAATAATAATAACAGTTGAAAATGAGATAATTAATAATTAACCAATCAATGATAAAACTAATTTAATAACAATTCAAAAGGCATCAAGTCAATTAAATTCCACATTAAAAAGCAAACAAAAATTCTTCCAACACACAACAGAATCACCAACTTATTTTAATCATTAGCAACCAAATTAAAATAATAATATTCTTTTATTAATATTATTTCTAATCTAGAGAAATTAGTAAGATACTTTTTTCTTCTAAACTTTTCATTCTTTCATCATATTTTGCATATTTACTATTTCTGAATACTTTGACAATTTAGTACTCTAGACAATTTCTTAATCTCTACATACCATATCTAATAAAAAATATTTCAAATGTAAATTTTACTCACCATGATAGTGAATATTTTCAATCATGCCTTTTGTTCTTGTAATTTTTTTATATATATTACTTAACAAAGCCGACTAAATACTTTAATCTCATTAAATAGGTATGAAGAAAAATTTAGTAATATATATTCTTTATAAATGCTTTTTCATATGCATGCTACTTAAAAATATTAGATTTCTACTACCTTCTTTAATATAGTTACCAGCAATAATTAAAATTCTACAATTTTATACTTTATCTCTATAGGTTGTTCTCATAATTACTTATTATATTTTCTATTTTACTTTGAAAGTACACTTCTATGCAATGTTTGAATTTCCTGAAGGACATCTACATCTACTTTTTTTCACTTTGAAGATCATTGATATGGAAAGGATGTAAATCATAGATATATACACCTTTCTACTAGATTTTTCATTAAGTTCCTTCTTGTTTAGCTAATTTGTAACAACATGTTTTTATGATATCAATTTAAACCTTATACTTTATTACTATATCATAGATGGCAAATATAAACAATCTCATTATATAAATCTTTTTAACTATCTGTGAACTATTAATGAACTTTGTTATCAATTTAGAAAAAAAAAACTCGCTAATATTTATTAATTTAGGCAATCTAGACCAGTTCAAACATACATTTCATTACAAATTTATGCAGTCTACTTGAATAAAATATTACACATCATCTATAGAGATATGTCTAATACGAAATCTTCATATAATTATAAATATATTTTTTTATATCATGCTATAGTACAAGTACATAAAAAAATTTTATTGTATAATATATCATATTTCTTTTTATGATTTTTTTAAATTAGATAAACGTGCATCGCACGTTGCATTCTTAACTAGTATATATATATATATATATATATATATTATTTCACATTACAATGACAGATAAGAACAGAAAAGAAGCTTTTTTTTTTCCTGAATTATTCAATAACAAAGTGTTACTTTATAAAAAAAAAAAATTACTGGAATAAGAAATAAGATATTATTTTGTATCCATGATTTTTATCTGGCCCTGACCCTGTAATTAGTGTTAGTTTATTGAAGCACAGATTAACAGACCAGAATTCAACCATCTACACAGAAAATTCGGACCATTCAACATAGTAATATACTTCAAGTTTATTAACTATGTCCATGTAGTTCTTAATTTTGTTTGATTGAATTTTTTTATTTTATTAAATTAATAATTCTTTATTAGGAGTTTTTATCCAAGTCCCCTATTATATATAACATTAATATTTTCATGTAGCTCTTAATTTTAAAACAAAATTCATAAAAAATTGAAAAAAAAATTATTAAATTAAAAATATTTTTTTATTATTTTAACTAATAGATGAATAATTTAATATAGAAAGAAGTTTTGAAGTCACGTTTAAATTAAGAAATGAAATGAGTTGAGTTGAATTTTGAATTTGAAAAAATTGTAATGGGATTTGTGTTTTGTATAAAAAATTAAAAAAATATAATGATAAAATGAATATTAATTGAAATGAGTTAGACTCATTCTTAAATCTAAACCGGATCTTAGTGTAATAATCAAATATAAAATTATGTAATATTATGTAAATTTAAAACAAACCTAGTGTAGATATATTAAAAAAGTCTAAAAAGAGGTGCATTCAATTGCTTTCACTTGAGCTTTCGATGTACAGAGCATCCTGCATTGAGATATACGTCCGATAATTTAAAAACAAAAAACATGGGATTATAATATTAGGGGTGTGAAACCCGTGTGGAAAACGCGTTATAAAGAACGTGACATCTTCGTGTTATAGACTATAGTTTTCGACGGGGGTGTTAGACGGACCTGTTCTTCGGCTTTCATTCCTCTGGGAACCTACCCTTTAACTTCTCCAAATTTACATTAACACCCAACTGTTCCCCCTGAATTTTCCAAACTCCCACTTCTCTCTTAGACCATTAGCAATGGATCTATCAAGTTTTGTTTTTAAAAATATAAATTTATATACATATTAAAAAATTTTAATCATATTTAATAATAAAAAAAAAAAGTAAGAAGAAGGTAATAAAATAATTTTTTATTTAATTTTTGAATAATAATATTTTAAAAATATATTATGTACAAACTTATACTTTTTTTAAAAAAAATTTGATAAATGTATTGCTAATATTCTTAGACTCTTTCTATCTTTGTTAAATGAGTGAAACTGTTAAATCTCTTCAATTTGTTTATTTAGTGTGCTCTTAATGTAATTTCACTTTTATATTTTTTAGCATTTTATTTTAAAAATTTTAAAACATATTTATATATTTTTAAAAATATTAAAAAATATCAATAGATTAATAGTCATTTTCTTAATTATTAAATAAAAAATTAAAAAAAATTAAATACATGAAGAATCAAAATAAGGTAATATATTAACATTTTTCTTGTTAAATTATGCCGAGTACTCAAAATAATTTTTTAAAAATAAATTTATGAGTTGACAAATTACATTAATTTATAAATTTATTTCTTTAAAATCTTTTTCATTACTGTAACGCTTCTATTAATGGTTATAAAATGAATCGTATTGTAAACAAGACATCTTGAATTAGAAAATCTGCATTTACGCTCTTAAAATTATTAAGTTGGAGGTACACTTAAGAAAATTGTTAAAATAAAATTATGAAATAAAAAAAATCATAAAAAGGATGCGTGTGTATGATTATTCTAATGGGTAAACTTCCCAACTTTTCCATCTAAACTTACCAACAAAATTTATTATTTTAGTCAAGACTTCGTAGGTATCTTTCCCTTTCGAACAAAATATAATAAGAAAAATAAAAATAAAAATAAAAACAAAAACGAAGGCTGCCCTTCCTTTCTTTTTTATTTTTCTTCTTTTCTCCAATCAGTTGTGAGTCATGAGACAGTCTTTTAATAAGAGAGTGTGTCTGACAGTCTAGCCGGCCATTTTCAGGGTCTTTACTGTGTCTCTGACCAAATTTTCTTCACCAGACAAATCAGAGTCCTTACAGGGTCATATATTTAACTAGCCAAGACTTTTCGAGTCTTACACGTTTTGTTTGCGAAAAAATGATAGATATAATTATAAAATTGTAAGTAGCGTAGGATTATTTTTAGAAAAAATAGAGATTTATTGTTAACTTTTTAATAATAAATTTTATTTCTTTTAAGTAATTATATGCTGCTTATAACTCTATGACTATATGTATCATTATTCTTTATTTGTATTGGAGTGTGAGTTAAGATTATTTTAATTTATTTTAATTTTAATTTTTATTATCTTAATTTTTTTTTATATAAAACATAAATTTTACTACATTTTTTTAAAAAAATTTCAATACATTTTTTTTTTCAATTTTTAATTCAATTTTTTTAAATTTTAAAATAATAATAATATTAAAAAATAAAATAAACTCATCTCAACTCAATTTATCTTATCTTCCAATCTAAACAGAACATAAGTCTCAATGCTTTGTTTTTTATATGGGGCTGCTAGAGGTTACGTTTAGAATATTCAATCAGTTGAGTTTTTCTTAATTGATTTTAAATTTAAGCTTACTTTAACATTTAAATATATAATTTTTTAATAATAATACAATATACAATTGTAGAGTATATAAATATCGTATAATTATTTAAAAAAATAAGATATATTATTAAAAAGTTAGTTTTTTATGTGAGATCTCCATTTATTTATTTTTTTCAAAATAATTATGTAATATTTACGTATTTCACGATTATAAATATTATTTCTCAATTTTTAAATATTTTAACATCATTAACCTCAAGATCTCTTTATAGATTTACAACTTTTGTCAATTCAATATCTTTAACATGCAACCCTTGATATTATTTATAAAAAATTCAATTCATTTGGATTTCGTTCATCTTTTAAAATCATCTTATCTTATTTCACTATTAAAATTTATAACCGTATAAAATTCTTCTTTATTTATTGTTCTAGTGCCGACACAGCCCTAAAATAAAAAAGTGACAAAAAAATTCTATTTATTAGTATGCAAGATTTCTGTCTTTTTCAAGTATTCATTCATGTCTCCTGATCTGTACATTTCAATAATATTTTGTTTGTTGTGTCGGTCTTTTGTGGTAACATACTAACAAACTTTCAAAGTTTCAACCATTCGCGGGATTCAAAATGAAGAGAGATTAATTGAAAGCAACAAAGTGTAAAACACGTTTAATTGACCAACATTTGATCGATGTTGTTTCGTAGAAGTTAAACGACAGTTGCGTACGTAGGAAAAGACCATTTTAAAGCAAAGTTTTGAATTTCGTTTTGACGATAGTTCTGATTGAAGAATTGAAACGAAATATTTTAGTATTGATCTATTTTAGTGTGTCGTTTTGAGATTAATTATATATTATATATAAATTAACAACAAATAGAATATATATATATATATATATGTAAGTGTGCATTATGTATATATGTATATGTGTATATATTGTAAAAATTAAAAATTTATAAAATGAATATAGGTTGAAAAAATACCAACTTGAGTTGAGATATAAAAACAAATAAAATAAAAGAATAGACAAAATATTAACAAACAATGTTCTAGAATTAATTAAATACCATCTAAATTTAAAATTTTAAAAAATTTCATTCAAACACAAAAAAAAAAAATATTATAAAAATAGTTCAAAACAAAACGATTATCAAAATAGCTGGAATTTGGATTGGAACGGCCCAAACTTGACCAAAATGATCGAAACGAGTTGGAATTTAGACCAGAACGAAACAAGAAGTATAATGCCCCAAATACTATATCAGAATAAAAAATTCCGGCCATTCCAACCAAAACAGAATTCAAAACCTTTGTTTCAAAGTGGCAGTTTTACTTTACATGTTTCACATGTGACATCTTTACCAACCAGATCCTTTAAAAAAAAAAAAATCTTTACCAACAAGAGGAATATACTTGACACTTTCTGTATACTATATTAATAGAAAATATCTTTTGGAAATATTTTATCCATATACATAAAAATAAATTAACGAATTTCATAAAGACACATCAATTTAATAAATTTATTTTTTATGTAAATTCTTTTATATCTGTGTCAGTTATCTTTAAAAATATTGTGAAAATCATTTTTGTATTTATTTTATTATGTCAATCATTAATTTTAACAAAAAAAGTAATTTTGCAACATGCATGTGAGAGGACATTCTAAGTGAGAAAATATTGGAGATTTGCGACAATCAAGAAATTATTTAAAATACAAAATTTACAGGGAAGAAACATTACAGAATTACCAAAGGATTAAATAATCACAGAAACTAAATCACCGAAAGTATTCTGAACTGAAATATTAAAAGTTCTTCTATTTATCATCTTTATATCTCATACTTGGTAAAGATGAAAAATAAAAACATGTGTGTGATATAAAAATGACGAATAAATTAAATTAATCTATTAAATTCTGACCAGAATAGTTGAAATTGTGAAAGAATGACTACAATGATCTCAAACAAACCATTTAAGTTGAATTCAATAAAATGTATCCCCTGTTATACCAAGGAAAATGCTAAGTTGCCCCCAAGTTGGCCTCTCATGTTGCCCCTATTTCATTTTTTTTTTTAAATGTTAAAATAGTTATAACTAGTGAATTTGTGGGGTTTTTTTTTTTTCTTTTTTACATTTCATTTAAAAAAAATTTGAAAAAAAAAAAACACCCACAATACACTAGTACAACTTGAGGCAAGGTAGCATCATCCTTATACTAATATAAAATTGTTATAACAAAGATCAATGCCTGAGGCCCTGAAGCTGAAAAATAATTGTGATTAATTAGGAGATCAGTGGTTGATTGGCAGACAATAAAACTAGTCTGCAGAACAATGATCATCATGTGTTCCCACTTGCCCTCAACTAAATTGCCATAAAAGTTAGGTGGATTATCACTTCATGGCTTATTTTATCATGAGATATGCTACTCTTACATATGGGGTTCGATTGGATTGGACCCCGGCCAACTATTTTTTCCTTTTTATTTTTTCAGCAAGATAATGATATATTAAAATAAAACACAAGGTCTGATAGATAATTATACAGGAGGTGGATCGTTTCCACTATGAAAATCTAAAAGAGAGAGAATAATATGGATCAAGAGAATAGTTCCTAAGGTGATTTGTGTTGCCTCTGTTCACTACACAAGATTGTGCATGCATTGATTTAAGAATCGATGTATTTTCTTTACCTTCCAGTCTTGAAAGGATTTGAGGTAGTGACTGATGTCATTGGTGATGGGACTCATGCTCTAATCTTGCGCCTCTATTGTGCTGATAAGAGCTTGGAAAGTGACGCTTGAGTTGCCCTCTATGAAGATTTTGTCCATGTTCCTACTTTTAGCTTATTTTATTGTCATCAGAGCTACTGTTATTTTGCGTATGTTTGGATTGACAGTGGTAATGAAATCTATTTTTGCAAGAAGTATTTTTCCCAAGTCATTCCAGCAAAGAGAGGCTAGGATATTCCCATGATTTCTAACTGCTATATCGAATATGATGAAGAACAATTCTCCGAGATAAATGTCTTGAAATCTGTTGTCAAGTTCCTTTCTCTTCATGGTCCAAGCTTTGGAATGTTGATAAAAGCTCTTTTGGACCGACTTCACAAAAGCCATAGGGCCCATAATGGGTTTGTTATGCTCCTTGTTCTTAAGATACCAGAGATTATCCATGACCAGGGTGACAAAGAGTTGAAAACTGTGGTTATCTTCTTCATGAATTTTAAGAAGGCCAGATGGATTTATGATATTATTGATCCAAGTTGAAAATGGCTAAGTGACAAAGGGGATAATGTCAATGGGCCAGTTGGATTGTCTCTTTAGAATTTTTGAATAAATGCAATTGAGAAACACGTGGTTGAGAGATTTTGGCTTAGTGTGGCACAGAGGGCACTTAAGAGTTTCCTCTTCAAGATAAATGATAGTGTTAATGAGAGATTTAGTTGGGAGAATATTGTGATTAGTTTTCCATAAGAGAAGTTTGAGCCGATTTTGAATTTTCAATTTCCATAACTTCTTTCAATTGGTTGGATTGTTATTATCCACAGTTTGAAATCTGACAAGAGCAGTGTAAGCTGATTGGATAGAAAGGTTTTTAGATGAATGATGAAGCCATTTGATCTTGTCAAGAATAGTGTAGAAGTTATGATTAGCCAAATAGTTTTTTAGAATTTCCCTTGTAGTATCCTCTATGAAAAGAATATTGAGAAGCAGGGTATTTGACATTCTAGGTTCTTCAAGAGTGAGTTCAAAAACAATAAGATTTTGGTCTTGAAGGTGGCTAGAGGGATTGTGAAGAGGTTTGAGTTGGGAGGTAATTGGAATCCAAGGATCAGATTAGATTTTTGTTAAAATTCTATTATTGATTTGAAAGCAGCTGCATAGGGACTACAGTCCAGCATGCCTTTAAAAGATAAGTACACTAGTAGGATCCTGTGCAAGGATCTCCAACTGTAACTGTAGAGCCACTCTTGTATCATTTGGTATCCTTACTGGCATGTCCCTCTTTTCCTCTCATTCTACTTCACTGCATTTTTAATTAAACATTCATATGTCGTCATGTAGATGTAATGGCAGATCCAAGCCCAACAAGATGATTTTAAAGTTGTTCAAATTTTTATTCCAACATTTAAATTGAGGGAGACATCCATATATAAAATAAATCTTATAATATTTATCCTTGCTACTATGGATTAGTAATGAGTGCTTAATAAATACTATAAGATCCACTTATTTATATATTTTTTTCCAATTGCATATTCTTAAATTCGAATAAGAATTTAGTAAAATAATCTTTTAACCCCATATTTATATAAAAAATCCTTGGTTTACAAAAAAATATTAATAATACGATTAATTGTAAAACTACCTTTATTACCAAGTAGGTTTTACATTTCACATTAAGTTACGTTAGTTTATAAACTTTAATTTAAATAAATCCTCTTATACATCTATCACTTCTCTTCCTACATAGTTGACAGTATAAAAAGTAGGAATGCTATCTGTCCCACGCACCATAAAGTGCGGGACACCCCTCCCTCGCCCCCACCCCATATAGGATGGGGGTTCACTTTTGAACCTCGTCCCCCTCCCCCGCACAGCAGGGGATACCCCACACCGGTAGCGGGGTGAGGAGGTGGGGGGCATTTCCTCCCCCTGGGCACAATTTTTCATCTCCATCAACATAGAGAAAGCATTGAAATTTCTTCAAGCTTCATATGCTCCTCAATCCTTGGTGTCCACCATTTTCAGCATAGAAATGAGAAATGAAAGGTCTTGGGCTTACCTTCGACAATGGCGAGACATGTTGATGGAGAAGGCGATGGCAATATACACGAGAAATGATAGCAATGACAGCGATGGACGATGGATGGAAGGTCTTCCACTCAAAGACATCGCACACAAAGTTCAAAGAGAGAGAGAGAGAGAGAGAGAGAGAGAGGTAAGTTTGAAACCTCGAGAGACTGAGAGAGAATGAACCATTTTCTTACGAGTTTTTGTTGGGATTTGGGCCGTTCGACAAAACAGTAAATATGAAGCCACGCAGCGGATGCAACAAAAAGAAATAAAACAAAGAGGTACAGAACAGTAATGGATACCAAGATTTGAAGTGGTTCGGCCTAACACAAGTCTATGTCCACTGTTGGGTCGGTCTCAATGAATCAACTATAAAACAGAGATGGAGTACAAAGATTGAATCATGTGATTCTTACACTAGAAATACTCAATCTCACTTACAAGTTGAAAAACTCTCTCTCACAACACTCAAACCCTTACAAATAGCTCTCCACTCATAAAATCAAACAAGAAAACAACACAATTCTGGAACTTCATGTTCTTTGTATTCGTCTTCTCGCTCGAGCAGGACTCTTCTCGCTCGAGCAAAATCCAGAGCTCCTCACAGCTTGGCATTCAAATGAACGTGATCCTTCTTATAGGCAAGCTCTCTCGAGCGAGACCTTCTCGCTCGAGTAAAACACTATTCCAGACGGCGCTAACTCTAGTGCCTGGAAGCAATGCAAGCCTGGGGTTGAATCTCGTTCTAGCGGGACGTCGAGCGAGAGTCGAGCGAAGTCACTGCCTAGATCTTCCGTGATCTTGCTCGAGCTGGATGTCGAGCGAGGGTCGATCGAACTCTCTGTTTGATGTCTCGCTCTCGAAGGAGGGTCGAGCAAAGTTACGGGTTGAGGCTCGCTCGAAACCAGGCAGGTTTTTTGACTCCTTACGAGCGTTGTTTCTATCTACTATTATCTAAAAATAATCAAGTTATTAATGATTGGACGAAACCAAGAAATAACCCCTCACGTGTGAAATTATAGAAGATCCCCTTTAAAAAATATAGACCTGCCTGCCATCTACACCAGAATAAATGAAGTTTTCCAAAAAAACCTGCTAGTGGACTCTAGAGAATGATGACCTTGGATTGCACCAAATTTGGAGTCCAAGAGTCGAGCGAGAACTGTCTGATGTGCTTAATTGAACTCAATTCAAGTCACATCTCTAACAGTTGTTGTGGTGGTCATTAACAAGGAGGAGGGGCAAATTGAAACCCACACCAAACGGGTGCAAACCTCATAAAAAATGACGTCGTTTTGTGCTAGATTTTTTTTTTTAATTTCTTATATTATACATACATATATATATATATATACATATTTATATATATACATATATACATATATATAATAGCCATTCGGGGTGGGGATGTGTGGAACGGGGCTGAGCCCCCTCCACCTCCTTATGACCCTTTTCTTACAACGTGTGATGGTGATTAACCTTAGCGTTTGATTATTAAGATAAAAGAAAGCCCGGGGCAAGTATGCATATATCTCTATTTTCAATTTCATCATTATAATTTTTTATAAATTTTTATATAAAATATATAAAATAATTCAATTTTTAAAAATTTTAAATAATAATAATAAATATTTTATTCATTTTTTCCTTTATCTCAATTAATCTCACCTCAATGTCATGTCCAAACCAAACCTAATGCTCTGCACACCTGAAATTCTCGACGTGGATTATCATTGTGATCCATGTGAAATCTGATTCTTTCTCCTTTTTTGGCATCTTGTCCTGTGCGAGTCTATGTTCGTTGGTTTAAGTTTTCTCTCTTTTTGAAAAATATTTTAGATATAGAAGAATTATATTAAAATAAATTTACAAATTAATATAAGTAGTGATACTCTTACAATCTTACTACTACTTGTTTATTATTCTTAATATATATTTTTTTATAATTTTCTTTAAGTCATTTTTTAACATCCTTAATTATTAAAAAAAGTTTTAAAAATATAAAACTATACTAATAGTCACTTCTTTAATCATCAAATAAATGAAATTATTTAAAAAATTAAAAAAATAAAGAGTAGTACAAGAGTAATAGTGGAGTAGTAAGGCTATCATTATTCAATTAATATAACTTCATGTAATACGTCAAATTGTAAAACTACTTTTATTATAAAATAGATATAAAAAATCACATGAAAGTATATCAATTTATGAATTTATTAATATCAAAGCAGTTTCTATTTCAACCTTGCATCTAATGATCATTTGCTTAGATTTTAGTGAAAATATATAACAAAAGTTCTAAAACAACTTTTATAAACAATGAAAAAGAATAAAACGTAAAAATTTATTTAGAATTTCAAATAAATTTTCAACTCTATTTAAATAACTTATTCCCCAATCTACTTTTATAAAATCCATTAAAAATACATTTCAAATAAACATTCAAAATTCTCAAACATTCTAAAAATTTATTTTAACCCAATATATTATTGTATGCTTGGAATGAATTTGAGGGAAGTCTTTAACTATAAGTCAAAATCTACTTATTGTATATAAAAAGCATTTCATAGACTTTGAATGTCATATCATGCGATGATGAAATAATGATAAAAAAAAACTATGAATAGATTCTTTTAATGTTATATACCATTGTTATATCCATGATATTATGTGTGACATAAAATACTTGAAATAATTTTTTATTCATTTAAGGTAAAGATGATATATATATTTTTCCTTTGGAAATATTTTCTAGTAGTCTAGTAGTCGAGAGGAGGTTGGCTATCGGGACTTTTTATAGAACAAAGACTATTGGAGGAGATCTACTGATTGCAGTTAGAGCTGTTCAAAATTTCGCCACCTTTGGTTCCAACCGTTTTTCGCTCCAATTTTGACTTTAACAGAGTCAAAATTATCGAAAGTCTGAGTCAAAGTCGGATCCAAAGTCCAGTGTGGCTTGAGTTTCGACTTCGAACTCCAAACCAGATGGGGTTTTTTTTTTATTATTATATTTTTTTATCCCACCTTATGTGCTGTTGTTCCAATTAAATAGGAACGATGTCGTTTCCAGCCTTCGTTGATTGCCCTTCTAGCCATCATCGTTTGCATCTTCATTCTTCAGTCCGCAAATATTGAGTCTCTTTTATCGCCACCGTTGTCTGCAAAGCTCTGTGCTCACTGCTCCGTCGTCTTGCTGCCAATACTCAAGTGTCAAGAAGAAATCAATCTAGCTATTGGTAATTACCGTATTTTTAGGGTTTTAAAGCTAGGAATTTAGTTTATGATTATCTTTTACTTTTTTTTATACATTGGTTATTGATTGGATTGTGTTTGGACCTTGCCAGTCAGATGTAAGCTTCTACTGATGTTACAACACAAATGAAACCTTAGAAGTTTTGATTTTGACTATTTTAGCTAGAACTTGGAATATAATTTCTCTAATGTTGCTGCTGCAACTCTGCTTATTGTTGGTTGTTGAGATTAAGGCATAATCTTTAGAATGTAAAGTCAAAACTAGTTAATCAAAGGCCACCCCTAGAATAGTACATTCCAAATCACCAATCAAAACAAATTTGTGCACTCCAAGTCCAAACCAACTATCTTCCTCTTTCTTTATCCAATAGTTTTTTTTAAATCAGTAAATAGGATTTTTACTAAAAATAGGCGCGGCCGAGTACATGGGACATATTCACTTTATCCAACTTACATGCATAAAAGAACATACACAAACAAAAAACAACTATGGAGACCCAAGAAAATTTCTTTTATTGATTGAATCTTGCCATTTGGGCCTTTGGCTAGTTAGTGATGAATTTTCTCTGGAGTATACGTGTCTACTCCTCAAATGTCTCTAGAAGTGTTATGTTTTGTTTATCTTGTTCTCTTCTTGATTATATTCATTATAAACCAAAAGGTCAAGTCTCATGGCATGAGCAAAATGCCTTAATCTAAAATCATACTGGCAGTACACATAAAAATATCTTTATATCAATAAAGTACTTCTTACTTGTAAAAAAAAAAACCAGACTTCATGGTAGAACTACTATGGAAACCTCCACCAAATTTCACCAATCAACTTTGTTCACTGAGGCCACACTCACAATCAAAGAAAGAGCACAATTTGTGCAGCTGTAGCATACATAGGGTAGCTGTCATCTGAAGTTCTTATGATTACATGCAACACAGTGCATATTTTATATCCATAAAGCAAGACTTTTAGTAAGTACAATGTTATACTTTTTTTACATGGTAAAATATTAACTTAAAACATTAAAGCTCAAAGAACTAAGCAATTAATTCAAAACCTCTTCCTCCCCACCTCAAACCATGGTCTCAAATCAAGAATTGAGTTAAGTTATGTAGATGACCATTCATATTTCATGATGCTTATTTGAAGTTCAAAATGCATTTTTGTTAAAAAGAGGAAAGCATCTAAGTAGCAAGTATGCCTTTAAAACAAAATAAGAAAACAATATGAAATTAAAGCAATACATTGCAAATACAAGCCTTTTGGGGAAGAATTAAGAGTCATATTGACTCTAAACACACTACTTCATAAGTACTTACAACATAAGGGAACAACACAAAAGGTAAGGAATACTTCTAAAAGACTGTCAGTCATCTAATGAAACCACATCTCTTGGCCAACATGATTCACAAACCCATATCTAAGCAGTTATACTAGTTTTTATTTTAATTATTTTATGTACATAAGCAATCATAAATAGATACTAACATTTTTTCTTCTATTTTATGTATTTCAGTACAAATGGATCTTTCACCTAATGAGACTCCACAAGAGAATTTGGATGCCATAACTTCATTTTGAACATCAAGTCGAAGTCGGTGACCCACTTCCAGAGCACAAACCTTTTGTGCAAGCAGTCAATTTTTACTCTCAGACTCCCAATAGATAGAGTTAGAAGATGCGGATTAGTTTAATGAGGAGGAGGAGATGGCTATTGGGGATGATCCGAATCAAGATGTACCACTACCACCTTCATTAGCAAGGCCACCACGGTCACGATCAAATAAAAAAAGGTTGTACCCATGGGAACATTTCGGCAAAGTTGAGGGTGGGGATCTTCAGGAACCGCAGGCTGAGTGCTATTATTGTGAAAGTCAAGTTAGTTACCATTCAAAGAGACAAGACATCGCTTATATGATATCACATCTAGAAGGTTGCTAGAGGTACAAAATAATGAAGGAGTTGGTGGCTATAGGTCAGAGTCAGACTAATTTTTGTTACGAGACTTTTACAGCCACTAACGGTACATAAGTGAAAAATATGGTCATCTTTCAATATAGTGAGAAGATGTTGAGAGGTGCTCTTGCGAAGATGTTGAGGAGAAGATGCCTTTTACCACAGTCGACAATAAAGGGTTTTGGAAGTTTGTGAAGCTGGTTGAGCTAAGATTTTCACTGTATCATGGTATACAATAATGCGCGATTGTATGAAGAGCCATCTAAAGGAGAAGGCAGAGATGAAGAAAATGTTTGCCACCACTAGCCAGAAAGTGTCATTTAAGATTGACACATGGACGTCCGTATATAATATTTTGTACATGTGTATCCCAACACACTATTTTGTCAATGAATGGAATCTGAAAAGACGGATTATTGGGTTCAAAGAAATAATTGATCATAAGGGTGCATCCATTGTGGTGGAGATAGATAATTGGCTGATAGATTGGGGCATTCATAAAGTTTTATGCGTTATAATTGACAATGCCAATGCCAACGAGACTATAATTGAATAGTTTATGCAAAATACGAGGGTGAAAGAAGATGTAATCTGCAACCACCAGTATATCCATATTCGATGCACTACTTACATAATCAACATGATTGTTGGTGAGGGGTTGAAAGATATTCACAATTCCATCACCAAAGTTCGCAACATTGTGCGGTATGTGAGGACTTCCCCCTAAAGACTGAAAAAGTTTAGGGAAATAGTAGAATATTTTCAGACATTGTGATTGGATGTTCTGACTCGATGAAACTCTACATACCTGATGTTGGATATTGCATGAAAGTATTAAAAAGTATTCAAGTGGATGGAGGCAGATGATGGGGGCCTTAGGTATGCTTTACTGGAGCCTTAAGAAATGGGTTCAGTGCGCCGGATGGTATAGATTGGACTCATGTGGGGGAGTTTGTCACGTTTTTGCAAAATTTTTATGACATTACTATGCGGATATCTGGATCCGCATATACAATTGCAAATTTGTTGTTAGGGGTGTAAATTTAAACAGAAAAATCGGAGAACCGGCCCAAACCGAACCGGACCGGACCGAAAATGCCAGTTTTGGATCATTCCGGTCCGGTACCGGTTTATAAATTGAAAAATCGGATAATATCGGTCTGGTTTCTGTTCCATCCATTTTAAAACCGAACAGGACCAAACAGGATCGGTTCTATTTATTTGTTCTATTTTTTATTTTTTTTAGTATTATTATGTAATATTTTCTATCCTATATAAATTAATATAAATTATAATTATATATGAGATAATGTAGATTTTTTATAGAACAATTTTTTTTAAGCAGTTTTTTAATGCAATTTTTTTTGTTACAACAAATTTTGCTAAAACAGATTTTTTTATAGAGCAGTTTTTTTTTATAGAGCATTTATTTTATAGTGGTTTTTTTTAATGTATTTTTTTTATATAATAGATTTTTTTTTACTAAAACAAATTTTTGTAATGGATTATAATCTTTTTAATAAAATAGAATTTTCAAACCAGTTTTTTTTTTTTTTTTTTTAAAAACAAATTGGTTTTTATAAATTGACATTTTATTAAAATCGAAAAATCGGACCGAACCGGTAAAACTGGTTTTGGGAGACAATCGAGGCTTAATCAGTTTTAAGAAATGTAAAATCGGTGGTACTGGCTGGCTCGGTTCTTAATTTTGTTCAAAACCGGACCGAACCGGACCAGTTACACCCCTACTTGTGGTTCAACCAGATCTCGATGCTACACTACCACTTGCGAGAAGGTTATGATGACCTGAGCAAACCGTTATCTGGTATGGTTGAGAAGATGCAAGCTAAATATGATAAATATTAGGGATAAACAGAGAAGATAAATAAATTATTGTTTGTGGCTGTCATCCTTGACCCCTGAGTCAAGTTGGCGATGATAGAATTTTGGACAAATTTCATCATTGAGGCAGTGAAGGCTACAACGTTTATTACAGTGCTTAACAAGTCTGAGATCTCCCTTTGTTGCCCGTAGCTGTCCACCCAATCGAGGTTACAATGTTATGGCGTCATGAGCTTGTTACAACAAGAAATATTATGTAGTGTACAAATGAGGTTGATCAGTATTTGATTGAAGAGGTCGAGGCACTTAGTCCTGAATTTCAATTTTTAACTTGGTGGAAAGCTAATTCCATCAATTATATGATCTTCTTGTATTGTCTGAGATATGCTAGTTATTTCTATCACTACGATTGTATCTGAGTTGGCGTTTAACATCGGAAGTCGAGTGTTGGATGCTTACCGGAGTTTATTGTCATCGTCAACCATTGAGGCCCTCGTTTGCACACAAAACTGAATTAGTGATATGCCCCTTGGACTAGAAAGCATTGACATTGATGCTCAGAACTATAGGCTTGAGTCAAATAAAATTATTTTACTTGTTTTTTTATTATTAAAGTTTATTGAAATAATGTCGATAATTATTTCAATAATTGTGTTATTCTTTTTATGATTTCTTAAATCTATTTAACTTATATTGTCTAGGATTTCACAGATATAATTGTTAACCCCAACATAGTTACTGACGAGTGATGGAGTATGGAACCCCCTGGGCCCTTTAATCTTTATTGGTGATAATTGGTAATCAAATACTATATTTAGTGTATTCAACTTTCCGTATCAATTCTGGTTCTTTTTATTGATAATAATAATTTTTAATTTTATCTTAATTTCAAGTATGACTAACCCACGACAAACCATTGGTTTTTTTCTTATTTAGTTTGAACTGTTTGAAATGGACTGTATTTTATATTAGCAGTGTTTTGGACCATTGTATGATTTGTATAAGACTGTATATGCATATTTTTATTTAATTATATATTAATTTTAGGAAATGGAATGAGTTGAAACCACTTTTCGACTCTGACTCATGTCGAAGTTGGAGATCGGAACTCCAACTCCGTCGAGACAACCCTAACTACAGTACGGATTCCATGGGTTTAGCAATTTTGGTCCTGAAGACCCCAGTTTATGATTATCTGCCTCAACAAACCATGACCTTCAACGGTAACCATGGTATTGGAAATTGGATCATTTCCACATACATCACAAATTGATCATTCAATCGGCTAATCTTTCTATGGAGCAGAACAGAAGCTGCTCAGATATTGAAATCATATTGGGGCAAGTGACCTCGATTCTCACCGCTACCCACTCCTTTTTTTTAGCGTTTTCATTGGTGGGTCCAGACTCCACATACGGAGTGTAAACAGAGATTGAGCAGGAGAAATCTATGGAATTCTCTCCTGATTCCCAATCAATGCCTTAAAATTATTCAGCGTTGAATCCCATAGCATGTTTTGTAAAAGAGTAATATTAATTATTAGATGCAATCTGAAGACTTAAAGGTGTGTAAACATTATGCACTCTCTTAAAAAATAAATAAAAAAATGGACCATTAAAAACATATTTCTTTCACGCAGGTTTCAGATTAATCACATTTCTCAAATATTATTTCTCTGCGCAAAAATAGTACGAGAAAATAATTATTCTTTTCAACCACGATTAAAAATGTGCCCCCCGGAACTTGCACTGTGCTGTTTAAAGTATGTAGCACTATGATGTCAACAAACGTATTATTATTGCCTACCACATAACATAATAATAATAATAATAATACTATAATAGTAATAATTGTATTATTGTTGTCGTTAAAAGTAAAACGTATAATCTAACCCCTAATCAAATTGCTACCCTCCACATGATGATCAAACAAGTTCCGACCACTGAAAATTGGCATTTGAAGTAGAAGGAATTGGATGCCTAAAGCGTCAATAAAACTATTAATATCCGTAATCCCATGAATGTATATAGTACAAGCATGATTTTTTTTTTTTTTAAATTTTTATATACAGATTCCATGATTATAGAAGCCCTAAGCAAGGACAGTCCCTCTTTGGTTCCATATGTCCATGTTCTTCCTGCCCTGCCTTTCTCCTTCATAAACACAGAGCGAGTAAGAGAAAAGAAAAAAAAGAGTAATACTACCTACAGTCGTGGAGTTACAAACGACGTACAGTTACTTTAGAAAAAATTTAACTTTTTTCACGTGAATCCCATATATATTCAATTTTTTTCAAAACGACTGCACGCCACTTGCAATTTTATGACTGCATCTATCATTTCACGAAAAAAAAAACATAGGAACAACATTAGTTGCTTCGCCCTCAACCTTATCCACCTAAGCCATTTCATACAAGGAATAAATTGGTGAAGATGAATAGTGGAGATGGAGGAATCGCACCTTAAAAATCATAATCTATGTCTGTTACATTCCGGGAAGATGAGCTTTTAACAAGCTGTTCCTGCTCATCGTACCGATCAAGATTCTCACAAGGAGCAGGGAAGATGCTCCCTATCACACGACCCTCGACAAAGGCACACTGGAATATATGCTTCTTCTTGTATGTTATACCTACTGACATATCTCGGAATGTCACATTTCTAACCGGAATTTTATCACTCCCATGGATGCGGACAGGCACGCGAACTCCCTGGCCATGAACACTAGTGAAACTTATGTCCTTAAGGACCGGGAAAGCCGTTGGGTCAAACCCCTCATCAGCGTGTTCATTGTAATCTGTTTTGATGACAATTCCAACACGGACGTTGTCGAATGTAATATTTTTGTATGTTATGTTTTGGACATATCCACCTCTACCAGAGGCAGTCTTGATTCGGACAGCACGCCTTGAGTCCCAGACAAGGAGATTTTCCACAGTGACATTTGATACACCACCGGACATTTCACTGCCAATTGATACGCCAGCACTGTTGCATTTCAGACCAGAGGGGTTCTCAGTTACTATCTAAATCTCAACATTTCAAATTTCAAACTATCACATTCATATTATCAATCAACCAACTGCAATAGAATCAAAGATCCAACAAAAGTAAAAGCAAAGCAGGAGTTGTCTTAGCAGCTAAAGTTTATTGAAGTTGTATGAACGGCTTCAAATTAAATCAAACCCCAATTTTCACCACGGCAATTTTCAAAATATGAGGAGCTTAATCCTGCTGTACGGCACATGGGTCCATCAGGTTTTAACAGATCCCCACCCAGGAAGAAGGTTGGCAACATTTACTACAGAATCTGAGCCCAAAAGCAGAAAAGCTGCAAGTGTAAAATGCTAAGACAGTCTTTGCTCAAACTTGTTAGCAGATTTATTTCTGTTAACAATATTCCGCAACTTAACGTGATTCTTTGCTTCCTACTTGGAAGCTTGTAAGGCTCACAAAACACATTGCACCAAATTGGCTTACCATTGTAATAAAACCTCAAATGGTTTACGCCAAGATTCTGCAAGTTGTTATAAAAACTAAACTTCACAAATTTTAGAAAGTATCAATAACTATAGGAGATAAATTGCACTCGCACCGTGATTCATTGGAAAGTATATAAAGAGAAGAAATCATTAATTATTGCATAGCTTTCAATATAATTTGAGTACGAGCTATCATCCAATTACTTGTCTAATAAGAGAAGGAAAATTTTAATAAAAAGAGAATATCCTTCTATGTCGATGGTTTTATGAAACAGTTTCTCAGTGGAATTCTACTGCAAATTTGATCTGGCTGTGGCAGTAGAAACTCCAAACCGCAAAGATGAACCGTTACAAATACACAAACAAATCGATTATTGCCAGATATACTCATATCATTCTACAAATCTAAGATACATATTTTTTTTATGACAAGCTCTGGGTACCATGCAAACTCAGCACATCTTTCCAAAAGATATCAGGAAGTAAAACCATAGCGTAAGTTTTAGGCAGAATATATAAGACACTCTACATGACAGATCAAATTCATTCCTGAATACAATCAAATTTGCAACAGCAGCCTGACATTTAATCTAGAGATATCACATACATGCAGATGCACAATACCAGTATTTGGATAAAATAAAGTATTATATCCTGGCGAGAACATGCAAGTATCACGGTATAAAAGAGTTTTACCTGACCATAGAGCGAACAACAAGGTTTCGAATGAGTATATTTGTTGAAGGCCGTCCATAAGCAATTCCATACTGATCCCAGCCACTTTTTATTGCAATTGCATCATCCCCAACACTTATGTAACAGTCCTCAATCACCATATCCTCACATGAATCTGTTTATGCCACAAAGAACTGGAGTATTAAGCACTACTGTATGACAGGGAAACAGTTGATAACTTGATATATTCATGTGCTCGAATCACCAGAGAAAACTAATCGGCTTTACTTTAGATTATATTTGGAGGGGACTTCAAGTTACCTTATGTAACAAGATAATAAGAATTAAGTGTAATATATATATATATATATATATATATGTACATCTCATACATACACTATGTTGGGGATTGGAGTGATAGTGAAGAACTACAGATTGAGGGAAAACATGAAAATAACAATAAGAGCAACTCTTATTGGCATAGTCCTGGCACATTTGAATTCAATCATTCCGAACTTACATGATTCCTTGATTTCAACCAACTCTTCGATACAAGTACGAAGAGAACACATAACATAATCCTACCACATCAATCATAAAGTTGAACCCCAGAGCACTGTCTTCCTTGTCATCGATTTAACCTCTTCAGAAAATGGAACTAAAACATGAAGGAGCATTTACCAACATCTAGTCTGATCAGAATTAAATTATATTTTGCACCTTGTGTCTACTTAATATTGCTCAAGTATGAAATGGCTAATGTTTAGAACTAGAACTGATATGAGAGCCTTCTACAAAAAATGTTAATCATAAGAATCAATGGTTCTTGAAGATGCTCAGCTCAACAAATTAAATCGTGGTAGGACAGCACAAGACAAGTCACACATTAATACATTCATATATCGTGCACACATGCATGCATATAGTCATAACCTAGCATAGAACACTCACCTGGATCTATTCCATCAGTGTTTGGAGCTTCAACTATGGGAGCCAAGATTGTAACGTTTCTGATGGTTACATTCTTGCAGTCATATGGATGAAGCGTCCAGAAAGGAGAATCACGAAAAGTTACATTAGCGATTAGAATGTCACTTGACCACATTATCTGAACAAGCGGACCCCTAGTATGGTTAAGGAGCTTCTGGCGATACTTCTTCCACCATGTTTGACCCTGTCCATTTATGGTTCCATTATGCCCTGCAGTCAGCGACACAATAAATTAGACCAAGTCAGAAACTAAAAATTTCCTCAGCTAGCTATACAGCTTTAATTCCAACCATAATTATGTCGCTGCCAGTCATCCACAAAATTCTCTCAAAACTCAGTTTAAAACCAACCAAATCAGGGAACTCATATGGCTAGCAGGCAAAGGTATCTATAGTCTGGTTGTTTGATGACATGTTAAACAGTAATCAACCATTAAATCAATGTTTATAAAGAGGAATGAAAAGAATATTTAATGTATGTTTCAGATACAAATGACTTGTGGTAATTGTAACATGTTAAACAGTAATCAACCATTAAATCAATGTTTATAAAGAGGAATGAAAAGAATATTTAATGTATGTTTCAGATACAAATGACTTTTTTTATTGATAAATAAGAATTTATTGATGATAAAAAGTAGGCACTACGTAAGTACACAGGAATGTACAAATTAACTGGACACATTAAGGGCAGAGCAGAGAGACAAGGGTCCTTATTTGAAGAAAACATTTAGTGTGTTAAATAACAAAATAATTCGACAATACTTGTACTTGGTATACATGGCAGTGACTGACACTAGTATTATATTTTTCCCCCCACTCCCTACTTTTTTGACCAATTATGTGTTTGTAACAATTACTAGATGACATTTTTACAATTGCTCCAGTAGGTAAGGTAACAAAAAGAAGCAATTCTTTTTTGTAAACAATTTTGCATGCCACAAGACATACGATGAAAAATGACCCATGGAATCATTGGTCAAGAAGCAGGCAGGGGTGTGTTCGAGGCCACCCGCTTCCTCCATGAAAGAAAATACAAACGATTCTACAATATTCCAGAATGCTCTTCGTCTTCCCCCCACCCAGTATATATTCTCCTCTCTGAAACTAACAAACTAACAAATATATTACTAAACTGACCCTCCAGTACAATAGAAATGCTAAATGCTAAAACATTGCATTTAAGACACAAGTACTAAAAAACAAAACTAGACTTTGCTGTTGGGACTCTGCATGTCGTCCTCCAGCATTCCATCCGATGCATATCCTCTGCATTCAACTCTTTAGGTTCCTAACACATCTCATACTCTATTCTATTACTCTCTTACGAATTCCGCCATAGGACACATTATGTATTAGATAACATTTTGGAATCACCCCTCTGATCACCAGTTTGATTTGAACATGTGTTCTAAAAAACTACCTTTTGGGATCAACACGTTAGAAGGAAAAGGAAGGGAGGGTCGTAAGCTGTGATACCCCATATGATAGGGAAAATAGTAGGTGTTGTATGAGATCTTACATTGTTTGGGAAGAAGAAGTTCTTGCTCTTTATAAGGTTTTCATGGGACTCTAATTGTATTATCGACTAGTTTTTTTTTAATAAAGACCATGTGGCTCTAATGCTCCTTCTTAAGAGGGCATGGGAGTTTCATTTTGTAACTGGCTGTGACGTCATTTCTTTTAATAATAAGATCTTTTACTTATAAAAAAAAAGTATAGACCATGTGGCTTGGACCTTCCATTAGGGTGTTACATAAGCCAACTTTATGACAGTTTAATTTCTTTTTTCACTCCACCAATTAGCTTCTTTAATGAGTGGTTAAGAAGTAAATCCTATCTGTGAAACTTGGGCCATTATAAGTTCCATTATGACCAGTGAGATCTGTAGCCTCCTAGCATTACATCTATGGTGTCTTCATAATTCAATCATAAATTTAGTGACAAGCAGGTACATAAAAAGTGCTCTTTAACTATCAATTGCAAATATTAAAATAGGACTCCGGCAAATATGGATACTTGTACGAGTTTTCACTAGAGAACTTGCTCTAATGGGAATGTAATATTTTAACTTGACTAAAATTAATTTAGACATCATTACAATCTTGATTTGGAGCAGGTCTTAAACTATATATCTTCTGAAAATCAAGACATATTTGCATTTACTTTAATTCACCTCTCAAGTCAAAGACCTTTCCCATGAATAAAAATGTAATTTAGCTTTAGCTTAGAAAATAGGGGATAAAAAACCTAACCAGTAATAACAACATCTTTGAGGTGTTGACCATGAATCAAACTACCATATCGAGGTCCAGGGTGCTCTCTCCCATACCCATATGAAGGCAAAGGAGGCATCAGTGGCCAATACTTCTCATCCTGTTATCATCACATAAGAGGACATAAAGTGAAGTAAGAAATAATTTGCAACAGCTAGGGAGAGAGAGAGTTCAGTAGTCACAGTAAAAAATATTTTCTTTTTATTGGTAAACAAAATTTTATTGATCATAAGAATAAGCATGTGTATACAAGCCTGAGTGTGTTGGTTCAGTGGATAGTCACATTACAAAATATAAACAATTAGATCCCCTTTGCGCCAGCTAGGATATCATCAAAATCAATGATGGTCTGCGGTTCAGCCATTATGCTTGGCCCTACTCAAAACCCACGCAAGGCATATAATCTAAGCCATGTAAATGCAATGTCTGACATAGGAATTTCATGAATCCATCGCATATGATGCAAACAAATATTAAAAATAGATCATCTATAAATACAAAGTGACTTCTAGAAGCCAACATATTTAACAAACATTATATAAGATCAAATTTTGTTATAAAATGAATCAGATGTCAATTGTGGTAATTTACATAAGTCTAATCAATTGAGGGAGTAATTTGGATGAATTGTCACAGCTCTCAAGAAGGCTATGCAAGACATCCAAAAAAAGACTTGAAACTTTGAGAAGTAAAAAGAATGACTTAAAACCTATGTGCCACAGTACCCCTCACTGTAGCAATTAGAGACTGGATCAATAAAGAGAAAGAAATTCAACGCAATCCGTCTCACAAGCCCTATTTTTGTTAGTAAAGTCGCATTCTCCCATTTATAAGAGGAAAGGATAATAAAGATCTTATCAGCTCTTGTATGCCAACATGAGGGTGCCAGGGATAATTGTTTAGAACTACAAATGAAGTAATAACCCCATAAGAGCCTAGAGAAAGTCCTGATTGTAAACTAATCAAATTATTGACTTGTCATAAAAACCTTCATGTACATGTTCCAAATGCCTGCCCCTTCCCCTGAGACGATGTGCTTCTACAAGACATACTGGTAAGACAAGAAAACTGAAGGAGTAACCTAAATCATACCTGTGTGACGTCAGGCACTGACACGTCACACAATATTGGTTATCTATTGCTTGGTATTGAGGGTCATGAGCCTCTTTATTAAAATGTACTCCAACATACCATGACACACGATAGCCATCCTGATTCTTCAGATTGTGGTTGTTAAAAGCCACCATCAATTATTTGCTATAACATGACGTTTTCTGTCGGTGATTAGTAAGTTTTCCATCTCTCGAGTCTCATGACTCCAATTATAAGTTTGGCTTCATCACAGACCTACATAAACAAGGTTTTGCTTAAGGGTCTTAACCCTATTTGAATTGACCGGGTCCATATTCCTCATTCCAAGGACATCTTGTTGTTGCTTCATAAGTAGGCAGGCATTCCATCAAAATCTTTTGTGTATAACCTCAAATAAACCCTCCCACACAATACCCATTGGATGTATAAATAGAAAAAGGTTTATTTTTTCCAATGTTTTTGAACTTCATATCGATTTGTAGGGATTTAGGAATATAAACTCCCGTGATTTATAATAAGTAAACCTTCCATACTCCTCTACAATATCCTAGTCCACGGAGGATCCCTAAGGGATTATGCATTGTATCACACTCTAGGGATTCCAGCGGATCCTTGTCTACAAAATTGTATCCCAGCAGATCTTGTTGAAGTGGGAAATTACTCAGAGTCAAAACTTAACAAAAATCAAACCAACCCAAATCCAATTTACAGTTATTGAAGAGCGACCAGGAAAAAAGATTACCTGAATTCCTAGTATTTCAGCATCCTCAGCAAGGAACAAAGTCATATGACTAGTGAGATTAAACGGCGCCGTAAGCCACCGGCCGGGAGGTACATTGAGCTGGGCACCACCTCTCTTTCCCAACTTGGAGATTGCAGAGACCGCCATCTCGAAAGCCTCGGTGTTCAGAGTGACCCCATCTCCGACCCCTCCAAAGTCCGTGAGGTTAAACGCCACGGGCCTCAGCCTCGGCATGGGCCGCATAGGGGACTGCCGGAAAACCAAGAACCCGCCCACGAGGTTCCTCTGCCACACGAAAACCGAGGCAAAAGCCAGGATCCAAAGCACCATGAAAAGGGTCCTGCGGGAGGACAAGAACGCCGGGAACCATCGCTTCCATTCAATCCTATGGTACTTGAACCGCCCTAGTGATAAGGTCTCCACCATCACTCCGTCGAGCAAAACAAGGATCACAAAAAAGCACAAAAAAGAACAGAATCCTGAGAAAGTGAAGCCGAGCCGATCAGGAGCAGGAAAAGGGGTAATTCTTAAAGGTGGGTGTGGTTGAATTTCATCATATAGAGTTGCGGGTTTGTTGGTTTTTGATTTATGTGAGGAAGATAGAATGTCGAAATCAGGTTTGTTTAGTCTAATAAGAAATTGATTATGGAGTGCATTTGAAGGGAAGAAGGCTTCTCTGTTCTGTTTGGACTCGGAGAGTTGTTGATTCGTTGATTTTCTTGGACACTAGATTTCACTGATATGCCGTTTTCGGAGAATCCCAAATTTTTTAAACACCTCGAATCTGATATTGTTTCAGGTTTAAATCCGCAAGAATTTCTTTTTTGATTTAGCGCAGAGGGAATCCATGATGGATTGAAAGTACAGCTGCCGGCGCAGAGCGATCTTTGATCGATGGAAATACGGGACTTTTTCTCCTATTATTTGTTTTTAATTGGAATCGGGTACGATTAATCCATTGTGGTAGAGATTGTTTGTAACGAATTTTTTTCAAGTGTAATTCCAATAGAAAAAGGTCACTACCAATCTAATGATTCTTAAAAATTGTTTGTACTTTGGTTTCCATTTGAAACTTTGAGGGAGTATTTTATCAAAACTAAACTCTTTATCACCTGAGTGAATCAATCCATTAGGTTAAAATAAAAATCAAACTTTTTCATTAATTTTTTGAAATTTGATAAATTTTATTATATCGTTGATATATTGTTTTACCAGGAGTGCTCAACAGTAAGATTGGATAATACTCTTCTTTCACGTGGTAGTTCTTGGTGATAGTATGCATGGAATATTCATCCACAACTTGCTTAATGATAAATTATTAAAAAAAAAAAAAAAAGATTAAAGATTTGTGTGATTCAACATTGAAACTAAAATACAAAGCCCTTCTCAAGGTCTTTTAGACCAAATGGTATTACGACTAGTCTTCAAAGAGAAGAACCACGAATCCCCCCACTATATTAAGAGAAAAAAAACATGGATCTTTAGTGCAAAATCTACTTTAATAGAGTTTAATACAAGCTATCTATCCTCTATCAACACTCCAAAATCACTCCTTTAGAAAATGATATAGGAGTCCCCTGGTTCTTTTCTTCACCTGCAATAGTTGCCCCATTCGCTCTTCTAGCCAATTTCCTCGTTTTATTCACTCAACTTTATGTACTCTACTAGCTTTATATCCAATCAACTCATTATTGTGAAGCGCTTCTTTCTCTCCTTCATCCTAGCAAAGTGTAGGGGTGTAACAAGATTGAATCATAATCAGATCGGATTGGGTGAAATTCAATTTGGTCTAATCCATTTTTTGTATGGACTGAACATTTTTGGTCTGGTCCTAATCTATGGCATTTCACCCCTAGACCGAACCAAATCGAATACCTTTTTTTTATATATATATATATATATATAAATAATAGTATATAAATTATAATATTAATATTAATATAGATTAAGATTGATAGTATAATATATACTCATAATATTAACATATTATAATTTATAGTAGTTGACTAATTGTAGTATAAAAATTATAATTTATAATTATTTTTTTACTTTTTTATTTAGATTATTTTTTCCTTTACCAATTGTTTTAAGAATAAGTTTTTTTTAATATTATTTGACTTAAATTTGTGATAAATACGTAAATTAGATTGAAAATAATTATATTTGAGATAAAAATTATTTTTTATCATTGCAAGATTTTAGATTTAATTTAATCTATTAAATCATATCAGGTGCTCCTAGACCGGACCGCTTCTGTACTGAATTAGACCGAACTGGTATAGACCCAATAAGAGTTCGGTCCGATCTATGATGGAAAAACCTTCAGATCGAATGGAACCGGTTTACATTTTTTCTGGACCGAACCATTTACATATCTAGCAAATTGGGCTGTAAACATGGGCTTTTGGTGGTCTTAACACTCTTAGTAGTTTTACTTTCAACAGTTTGATATTATTTTATAAATATGTATTTAATATATATGTTGAAAAGGTAAGCGATGTTTATTTCATTTTTTAAAAGAATTTTTTTATTAGTTATGCTTATGAATATCCATTATGAAATTAAATTTGTCGTAAACATGGTTGTGAAGATGTATAATTAAGACAAAATTCATGTTTCTAAGACGTGTGATTATGTTAATTAGTTAAGTAGGATCCTTCAAATTTTGAGCTGTTTATAGTATAATTGTCAAGGTCAATTCAATTGAGAATAATGTTACATATTACATTCTAATCTTACTTTCATATTACTATATAAAATATGATATTTTTAGTTCTTTGGATCATGCTTAATTTTTTCAGAGAAAAATTTAAAAATTGATTGACAATTTCACCTCATACTAGTGTGATGAAAATAGAATCAAAGTGTGGTATGTTCTTTCAACCAAATATGATTGGATTATTACAAAAGTAATGATGCTCATGTCAAGATTGATTGTTGATGCGTGTTTTGCCGATGCCAGGAAACAACGATACTCTTGTACTTGCAAGGATGGAAGAAAGGGAGCAAGGGTGGTTGTGTCACCTCCGATGCAAAAGTAAAAAATTTTCAAGGTGAGCTAAGGAAGCAAAAAGCTAAGAAGAGTTAGAGAGACATATCAAATGTGTGTAACCTTTTTCTCGCTATTAACTTTCCTCTATTAATAACCGATTCTTTGTAGGATTCTTTTATCGTTTGTTATGATTGAATTTAGAGCTGTGCTAGGGGGCAGCCCAGCAGCCGGCAGCCCCCTCACAGCTACAGTACATATTTTTACTTGAATTTATTCTTGGCAGCATGACATCACATTTAATGTGACCGTTTGTCAGCTATAGGAGCCCGACATCTGGGTTGGTCACTCCAAGCTACATTTAATGCGTTTGATCTTGTATGGGAGAAGCTCCTGGCCTATTTGCTCCTTATTAATATATTGTGATTAGAGAAACCATCAACTGCCTCCTCCTTTCTTGGGCCCATGGAGTCACTTGGGCCTCAACCTTGCCATTCCTTGGTTTTTCTTGTGATGGGTCTTGGGCCTTGGGCTATGAGACTTGAGCCCAACTCGGAGGAATAGAAATGTGTAAATTTTGTGCAAACTCTTTTATAAAAAGCTGACCCCATCATGGAAAAGTGTGACAATTTTTTTTTTTTTTTTTATGGAGCCTACATTATTATAAAAGACTTGTACATTTGGAGTTTGTTTATAATATTATGTTTTTTGAAAAATGATATATAGACAACGAATTATTTTTAAAAAGGAATTGGTCCAAGGTTGCTTAATTGACTTTCTAGGTTTACATGTGATCAAGATGTCTTGCAAATACAAATTTGAATGCAAACCATATGTTTATATCGAGATAATATGAGGAAGATTGCACAACATGTATGGATGGCTAAATTGGTGAGTTGTTAGGGTCAGTGACTGATCGTTAGTCCAAGATTAGTCCTTGTGACAATAGTTGATGAGATGCAATCACCTACTGACTAACTTGGTCAGCTATTTGGGTAGTTGACTGAACACAAAATTGAGGTCTTTTTTGTCAACATACATCTCATCTTAAAACTTCTTATAATTTTATTTCAAAACATCACTCAATTACAAAATAATTTTTAATTTTTAATTTTTTATATAATCACTACTTAATTATTACAACTTCTAAAAATTTTAAACAAAATTAAAAAACAATCTAATTTTTTCAAATTTTAAAATAATATATTTTAAAATTTATATTTAAACAAAATTTCCTTATTTTTAATCAATTTTCCTTTCTTATTTCTCAAAATTCAATACAACGGCATAAATTAAAATATTTTACCATTATTCACAAAATTTGTACAATTACTCATCTCATCACACTAAACCTACCAATATTAATTTGTAGAGTTAATTACAATTTGTCTTATCCAACTTTTACCTAATTCACAATGTACCATTGAACTAAAATTTTCAATAATTGGCACCCCCAATTTTAGATTTTTTACAATGTCTCCCTTCCGTCTATCACCCGTGTCAAACTTAACAAAAATCGGGTTTGTGTGCACCTCACGTGCACAGCCTGCTCAGTTTGACACAAATGCCCCCATTTCCTTCATTTTCATCCCCTTTAATCCGGCCAACATGTTCGCAGATCATCTTCCAACCAGCCTAGGGCTTGTATCTTGCAGAGAAGTAAAGCATGATTAGTGTTAGGGCCGTGTGATTTGCTTCAACCGCTTTGTCAACCTGGTTAGTGCATCCTGAACTCGAACTTAATTAAATTTGCCTTAATGGTGAGAGAGGTCACAGGAACTTGATGATGGGTAGATTGATTAATGTACTTTTGTGGATGTATATTGACTGGGGCAACAATTGTATCCGTCTTTATTAAAGTTTTTTGTATTTGTGTTGGTGGCAACAATTTAAGTAGAATAGGTCTTTTTTGTCATGAAGTTGGCATGCAAGCTTCAATCCAGCACTTGGTTGCTTTTGTCCTCTTAACAATTTGTATACTCGGCAATGATGTCTCTTTTCTAATATAGTTCTTTTCAATCAAGTCTTTTTCTGCTTTTGTTTTACTTCTGGCATTGTGATTTATTGGTTTGAACGATATTGGACTATGAGCAATATTTTAGTTTAATTGCTTGCATATGAGCTGTAAATATGAGGTTTGTTCACGCGACAAAACTTCATGCAATGGGAACCACCACATTTATTACCTTGAAGGACTTGGAAATTCCAGTACAGTTTTTACATACAATATGAACAATATGGACATTTATAACCTTGAGCTAAATTGAAGAAGACAATATGGACATGGACCACACGGTTTCTACATTCATCAGTTCTGAATATAAATTGCCAATGTCACTGAACAAGTATGTACAATAAATAAATAATTTAAGCATGTATTTATGCCAGTGAAATTATCCATTAGCACATTTACCTAATCAACATTAAATAAATAAACCTGCTTACACAACATTAAATCAAATAAATCTCCAATGTCACTGGACATGTATGTACAATATTACAATTGTAGAAAATACCACAAACTTGCTTACACAAAAATGATAGACCTACCTGGATCTTTTGTCCGGCAATCTCAATTTTACATACATCAACAACTTACAAAATGAATAATGAGATCCTAAATATAATCTGTTTATAATACAATAAGTTTATTATTAAGGTATAACCATGCAATCTATTTTCAAAATATACATCAAATATTCAAGAGACTGTCAAACATATCGACTCTATCAATATTGCCAAATTGGTTGATTCTGTTTTCCTTTTTCAATTTATTTCTTCTTATCCATGCATGAAGATGTTGCTATGCTCTTTCCCTTCCATACCAATGCATTGGCCTGTGCTTGAGCCTTGGCAGGAACATCTGTTGGGTCACTAATCGTATTTGCTTCGGTGATGTATTTCTCCCTGAAATAGTTCCCTACTCTACTGACATCCTGACTTAGCCTTTTTTCGTATAAGACAAATAAAGAGTCTGCTCAAATAGAGTAGTAATTTATTAGTGTTTCATAGGCGCAATCAGTTAATCCTAAGTCAACTTCTAAGTCCACAAACACGGGTGGCCGTGTACTAGTCCTGGAGATGAGTCCCTTAATTCTTGCAGACCACCTTCTAGGTGCTTGTTTGTAGACCAAGTTCGACACACGACTCACATCATCAAAAAATGGTTCATATAGAAGTTGATCATCTTCATATGCTAGACTCAGACCCCTGCTGGCTGCAAAGGCGATGAGGGGGGACTTCTTGCGCATGCTAGTTGCGAAGGTGACAGGGGTGTCTCCATCAATGGAGATTGTGAAATCATCTAGAAGCACATTAACATGCAAACTGAAGTATTTAACATGTTACAAGTAATAATATATTAAGAAAATAGTACTGAAAATAAGCAAGACTAGGCATCTAATCACTTCATGATGAATTGGAGCATGATGAAATTCTGCTGCGAAAGTACCCGAGGTCCCTATGTTCTTACAAGGGCATTTTCTTCTATTGTGACCTAGTTGCCTACAACTCGAACATATCATGTAAACACCAGCCTTGCTTAGTTTATTTGTTCATCGTTCATCGTCCTTGGTTCTTCTTCGATGTTTCTTAGGCCTCCCAAGTTGTTTCCTGACCTTAGGAGCATTTGGCTTCTTGTAGGTGGTAGTCAATCGCTGATTTGCATTGGGCATAGGGTAAATTAAAGGTTTGTATGCTACCTTCCACATTTCAACACTGTAGTATTTGTGTACATAGTCCTTGGGGTCCTAGTTAGAGAACACAATGGATGTGTATACATGAGCACATTAGATACCTGTCATGTCCCATCTCAAACAGGAGCAGCTCTTCTTGCCCAAGTCAACCACATATTGCCTATAACCAGTATTGACCTCAAATTGACCACCTCTTGCATATGTAGAAGTACAACATATAGACAAATCATGCACAAGTTCTAGTTTTGTAGCTGCCCGAGGTGTTATTGTATTCTCCCATTTAACAATTGCCTCCATTTTCACTTGAAATCGCCTTGTAAGTTTCTTCCGTATAGTCTCCGCCATAGTCAGAATTGGTTTGTCTTGTGCCTACAGAATGTATGCATTCAAACATTCACTGAGATTATTTACAACTAAGTCTGACTTGCAATGGATGTTAAACCATGCTCTAGACCACTATGATGTGTCTATGTATCTCGGGTGGATGATTGTTTATTCAATAAATTTTGTCTACTTTATGTTTGCAGGATACTTTTTGGACACACCAATGTGTTACACTGGCCACTAGGGGTGGCAATATATAATATGACCCGTTCATCCAAAACAAACACGACATGATAAAAGCGGGTTAGGGTTGAGCCTTAACGGGTTTCAGGTCAGAATGGGTCAACCCGTTAAGACACGATTTCTTAATGGGTCATAACGGGTCAAACCCGTTATGACCTGCTATAACCCGTTAAGAAATATGAAATTACTTTTACACCCTCCACTTAAATTGAAAAAACCCTAAATCACTAACTCACTTCACAGCCACAACCCCTTTCAATTTTCATTTCTAAATTCTAATTCTCAGATTCTCCTCCCATCTCACTCTCAAGTCTCGGACTCTCACTTCACCCCTCACGGTCTCTCAAGTCTCAATCCTAGAAGTCGAAATCGTGAACTCACAGCCCATAGGTACTCGTCTTCAACCTTCAGTCCTTCAGCCCCTTTCATTTCTAATCGCGAACCCTAGAGTCGAAAATAAAAATTGTGAACTCCTGTGATCTTGTCTGATTCTCACGGTCCCCACTCTAGAAAATCATTTGATTTCTCCTTGGTGTCGTTGTGCTTCTTCAGATTTTCTCACGTCGCGCCCTCCATCGTCGCTGTTAGCACCCCACGCAGCGGCGCAGCTCAAGCCTCGTTTTCAACCTTCGCAGCATCGCCCAGTCCCACCCACGCACGACCCCTCTCCTCTTCCCAATCCTCACGCCGTCCCCTCGTCAAGGTAGTTTCATTTGTTGATCTGAAAACGTGGGACTTTGTTAGAAACTTTGAGTTAGGGTTTGGTTTTTTAGAAGTGATTTTTACTATTTACTATTTATATTTTATTTTTTCATTAATTGTTTGAGTTGTTCTTCTAGATTGATATTTATGTGAAGTTATAAGTGCATTAAAAACCCTAGATTTTCCTTCATCGTGGCTCTGTTTAATGCAATATAATTTATCCATCTCTTTGTTTGTTCTAGTCTCTAGGGTTTATGCATTGCTATAGAATATAGATTGCTTACTTACTTTTTATGGGATTTTATAAATATTATGTAAATATTTATAAACGGTAGTAAAATCTATCAAAATTAGTTAAGTATAGAAGAAGATGATTAATCAAATATAGATTTGAAGAGAAGTATATATTTTGTCAATAGAATTTAAAACACTGGAGTGAACTTTATATATATAAATCAATCACTACAACTCTTGAACAAAAGAAGAATTCTTACTTGTATGTATCAGGTTCCAAGTGACCTTAGTGATGCTTGATTAGCTCATTGTAGAGCTTAGATTCATGGGGAACGGATTCCCCATGTTTCCCATGTAGTGTCGTCCCTTATAAATCTTTTTATTCATTTATTTTATATTTCCACAAGATTTCTCAACATTTTGAACTTGTAATTCATATGACCCTTTGTTCTTGTTGTTTGTTGTCAGATGACTGAGGCAGAAGGTGAAAATAATGAATTTATTGAATTGGACTAGTTTGACCATGTAGAAGAAAGTTTTCAAATTGAAGAGGTTAAAGTAAAACGAAGGAATCGGTTATATGTGTGGAATGTTTTTGAAATGGTTCCTAATTCGGAGAAACAAGATGAGAAGAAGCCACGAGCTAGGTGCAAGCTGTGTGGAGTTACTTACCCTGCATCGAGCAAACATGAAACTAGAAAATATGAGGCGTCAGATTGACGTGTGCCCTAAGAGAAGTTCACGAGATGTTAATTAGTTGATCTTAGGACAAAATAATGGATCTATTTCAGTAAGCGATTCTAAATTTAGCCATGAAGAATATAGACAAATGTTGGTAACTACTATTGTTAAGCATGATCTGCCTTTTCAATTTGTTGAATATTCGGGAGTGAGATCTTTATTACAATATTTGCATCTAGACGTTCTAATTACTTTTAGGAATACTATCAAGGCAAATTTGGTTAAGATGCATCAAAGGGAAAAAAAAGATTAAATGCATGTTAAATGAAATTCTTGGTAGAATTAGTTTGACATTTGACTTGTGAACTTCTATAACCACTAATGGTTATATGTGTATTACAACATATTTTTTGGATAAGAGATGGATTCTACAGAAAAAGGGTTTTTAACTTTTCTTATATGCCACCACCATAGAACGACATATTTTTGTCTGAAAAAATTTATAATTTGCTATGTGAGTAGGGAATTGAATACAAGATTTTCTCATTGACTTTAGACAATACTTTTTCTAATGATGTTTTGGTAGAGTTGTTAAAAACTCAATTGAATATTAATAAAGCTCTTGTTTGTGATGGTGAGTTCTTTCATCTTCGTTGTTGTGCTCATATTCTGAATTTGGTAGTATAAGATAGGTTAAAAGAGATTGATGATACTATCCATAAAGTTTGTGAAAGTGTCAAGTATGTCAAAGGATCACAATCAAGAAAACTAAAATTTTTACATTCATCAAATCAAATGTTTTTGGATAGCAAGAAATGGTTGAGACAAGATGTTCTCACTAGATGAAATTCTACTTATCTTATCCTGGAGAGTGTTATTTTCTATCGTCGTGCCTTTGACCATTAGGCGTTGACTGATTCCAATTTTAAGCATTGTCTATCTGAGTCTGAGTGGGAAAAAGTATTGAAGATTAAAAGTTTCTTGAGTGTTTTTTTTTTGTATCCATTTGTGACGTTTCTGGGACCAAATACCCTATAGCCAATCTATACTTTCTAGCAGTGTTTCTGATTTATTTTCAATTAAAGTAACATTTTGTGGGTGATGACGACTACATGAAGAAGATGTCTAAGAAAATGCTTACTAAATTTGAGAAATATTGGTTTGAGTTCAATGTGTTGCTGGCTATAGTAGTTATATTGGATTCTCGATACAAACTTGTTTTTGTTAATTTTTCTTATAAGAAGCTTTACAGGGATTGTTCCTTAGAGTATATAAATATTCAAATCAAATTGACATCTCTTTTTATGGAATAGAGTTCTTCTAGTGCTCCCACTTATTCTACCATGAGTTTTGGAAACACTGTTAGTGGAGTAGAAAGTGAGTTAACTGAAAATAAAGAAGTATTTCAGGTAATATCAAATAATATTTGTGTTTAATGATTAAAATTATATTGTTATTTCATATCATATATCATTAAGAAATAGTTTTATTTATTTTCTGTGTGTAGGAATTTGTACATTTGAACATGATGATCTTAATCTCTATTTGCAAAAAAGTCAATTGGATTTTAACTTGAATGAACCTAAGGCAGATAGAAGTGCAAAGATTGACATTTTTTCCTTTTCAAAAGGAAATGAATTTTGTTATCCCAATCTTGCCAAAATGACTCGTGATATTTTGAATGTACCAATCTTTATTGTTGCATATGAATCTACTTTTAGTGTTGGTGAGCGTATCATTGATCAGTTTAGGAGTGCGCTAAAACTAGATGTTGTTAAAGTTTTGGTCTGCACGAAAGATTGGTTATATGGCGATGAGGAAAATAAAAATTTGAAATTATATGGTTATTGGTGTTATATATATATATATTGGTTATATTATAGACTATAGTTTGGCTGGTTTTTTAATTATATAGTTATTGATTTTTCAATTCTCTTTATCAGTGGATGGCAATCCATTTGTGTCTTTCTAGCTTTAGCTTCCAGGATTTTGTTGTTTAAACAGTTAAACTTTGCATTCATTGGCTTTTGCATTTGCTTTTGCTACTTAAACTTTGGATTCTTTGTAATTAATTCATTGGCTTTTGCTGCTAAACTTTGTATTCTTTCTAATTCATTGGCTTTTGCTACTTAAACTTTGCATTCAGTTAAAAAAAAAAAAAAAAAGAATCACAATGGGCAATTGAATATGAAATTTTGGAGCATGCAGATTAGGTGGGCTAAAATTATTAGGTGAGGGTTGATTTAAACCAATTCTATTTCACAGCTCACGTTGGTACATCCCTTTGTTCATTAGGCGAGGTTGTGATCTAAACCAATTTAACTCTATTATTTATTCAAGTGCTGTAATATTTCTATCTATTGAGTAGTGAATACTGATGCCTTTTTATTTTTCTTCATTCCTTTTATTCATACGGTACTAAATAACATCTTCATTTCTTTTATATTCCATTTTGTGCATTACTGTCTACTGAATATTGATGCCTTTTTTTAATAGAAATAAAATATGATCTTGACTTGGATGAGTTAACTGAATATGTAATGTAGATGAATATCAATAAGGACAATGACAACACTCCACCTCTTTCTGCAAGTTCTAAATTTGTTTAGATTTATGTTTTTATAATGTGTTGTTTATTATATCTGGGGTATAATTTTAATAATTTACAATGCAGTCTTGAGTTTGCATTGTGGTGGTGTTATGGTGTATTAATTATTATCATATTTTGTACTATATTATTTGTTAGATTGTGAATTTGTGATTTTGGGATTGTAATTTGTAAATAGTTATTTCTATTTTCCAATTAGGAATCTAATTTTTATACATTTTGGGGTGTAACAGAAACTGAAGTACCAACAGGAAAGTGATCTATTTGATTTCAGGCAAACAGAAATTTCTCCATTATTGCTGGTAGTTGATAGGAGGGATGATCTTGTAACGTCGTTGCTAAATCAATTGACATACTAGATGGTTCCAACTATATCTTGCCAATATAACAATAAAATGTTTTATTATTTTATAGCTGTATTTTATATTTTAATATCTGTATAAATATAAAAAACGTAAAACTCAAACGGGTTTGTGAGTTGAAATGTGTTGTGTCGTGTCATTTTCATGTATTTGTTTAATAGGTCTTAACTGGTTGTGTCGTGTTGACACGATATATTATAGGGTCGTGTTCGTATTGATTTTTTAGAAGTAATGTACAAGTTTTGATACGACACGAACACAACCCGTTGACACGTTTTGACACCCATACTGGCCACAGACTGTGCACTTCAAAAGACTAGTTTGCCATTCAAATTTAATACACATCGCCCTTAAAATTGATAGGTTTCACCATCCCCAACTGTCGTTGCAAATCCCTAATTTTATTTAATACTTAAATCATAACTTTTTCTAAACCTTGACAGTTGCACTAAAAGCACATAAAAGCACAACTAATTAGTCATTTTTATATCAATAATATCTAAATTAGATGAAGACCAGGATGAACTCACCAAGAATGAGTCTGAATTGCGAAACTTAATACGCAGGTCAATGGTGCTTAGGTTTGGAATTGCCCACGAAGATGAATTGGTTGTGCTTGAGATGAACTTACCATGAATCGATTGCCCATGAAAAAGGACTGCAATTTCCATTAATGTTGCAGGTTGATGATGCTCTGCTAAGGACTTGCTGTCGAATACGTATGGAAAACCCTAGGACATTTGGGAATTAGGAATGCAAATGAATTGAGAATTAGGTCTTAAAGGACATTTATGTCAAACTAAGCAGGATGTGCACATGAGGTGCATGGGAATCCGATTTCCATTAAGTTTGATGCAGGTGATAAATGGAATGGATACATTGTGAAAAATTGTCCTGTTTGTTTTCAAAGATGAGATTAGATTAGATAAAAATTTAAGAAATAATAAAATATTTTTGTAATATATTTTTGTAATATTAGTTTTGTATGGAGATTTGAAAAAGTGATTCTGGAATTTTAAAAAGTAGAATTTTTTTATTATATTTTGTATGGAGATTTGAAGAAATGTAATGATGAGTTTGAAGTTTTTGGTTTCATCCCCCAAAACAAACAAAGTTAGGGGGCCAATTATTGAAAATTTTAATTTAGAAACACATTGTGAATTAGATAAAAGTTGGAGATGACAAAGTGTAATTCACCCAAATTTGTAATTGAAGTTTGAAATCAATCCACAACCTGCATTACTAAAACAGAACAAATATGAAATATTGTCAGGTGTATAGATATGGTAACCCTATCCAATTAAAATTTAGATGTCATATTATTAAAATTTCGAAATTACAAAAATAATTTCATTAATATAATATATTATGAAACGGTGAGATTATCATGTCTATATTCTGAAATTATCATACTTAGCTTATAGGAATAAGTTGAAGTTAAATGAATTATACAATCTTATGGGACTCATGATCTTATTTTATTAATAAATTGATTAATTAAACTCATGTTTATATGATGAGATGAAAGTATTGTAGTTTATTTGCATTTGAGTGATGATACATGTATAACCTTTATTCATAATTTTTTACGCAATCATGTTTTGAAAATAGGGTATTTTTTATTTATAAAATGATGTTACTTTCACAAGTCCCCCGAAACTACTTAAATCAGTTTCTTACCCTAATGCTACTCCTTTGCTTCCTTGCTCTACAGAAGACTTGCTAGAGGAATATGATTTTTTTTTTTTTTAATAAAACGATATTACTTTCACAAGTTATTTTACTAAAATATTCCTCATTTCAAACATGGTTGTGTAAATAATTACTAAAAAGTTATGTGTCTCTTTTTTCGTTGAATTTTCTCTCTGGTCCCCATTACATTCCTTCCGATTGAGTGTCCACATTCCCAGTCTTGAAACACATTTATCAAAATTATGGAAATATTTCTCTTTCGTTTTTGTTGATGGTAAACGTATAAGGTGTCATCCCTGATTTGAGATGAAGACATTTTCTCAGAAGATCTTAGCATAAAATCAAAGCTTACTAAGGTCATGTTTAGATAGTAAGATAGAGATCAAATGATTTAAATGATTTTAAATAAAAATTAAATAAAATATTATTAAAAAAGAAAAAAAAAGTACAAGTAGTAACAGAGCAGTAATCTATTAAAATAGATTTTAGTAAGTTTATATATATTTTAATTGTAAGTTTATCATTATTAATATATATTTTAGTCCCAACAATTCAGCTATTTCAATTGTAAGTTTATGATTTTTCATTGAGTAGTGTTAGGGATTTTCGGAAGGGATTCTCGCCGCAGTCTCATAGTATAAATTATTTTTATATTTTTTTTCATTTTGTTGTTTTTTTTACAAAAATAATAAAATAATGTGTAGAGATAAAAAATATATTTTTTTTAATTTTTTAATTTTTTTATTTAAAAACTCCCATAGAATCGCGGCATAAAGTGTTTTCTTTCACGACAAAGCCCAAACTCTTCACTTCCATGAATCTTCTTTTCCATATCCGAAACACGTGCCAAGTTCACCTGCCATTGGCTGATCTTTTTTTTCCCATTTTGCTTTATAAAACAACCGTTGTGAATTATCCATTCCCAAAGGAATGACTTGATAAATCCTCAAATTTCTCAGACCACAACGATCGAAGCCTTGCCAAAAAGCAACAGACTTTTCCAGTTTTAGAGGCACCGTTCTGTCATCCATGGCCTTAGCCATTGCCTCCACTGCAGTTTCAAGCCTCCCAACAAGGTAAGTACTCATAACTCTCATTATTTCTAGCTCTGGTCATCGCAGTTTTCAAACATATTTTATCCAAGGTGTGCATCTTCATTTCACTTAATTTTTGTTTGGAAACAGGGAACCGCATCAACGATTTTTTCCGGGAAAATTCTCGACTTGCTTACCTGTAGGGAGGGGTTCCAGTGTGATTAACGCTACAAAAGGCGTGTCAAGTGTATGTGAACCACTTCCTCCGGATAGGCCTTTATGGTTCCCAGGGAGTTCACCACCCGAGTGGCTTGATGGCAGGTGCCCAGCTTTCACTGTAATTGAGTAGAGCATATGAATTAATTTCAAGTCTAATTATCATTGAACATTATCAGTTTAAATTCAATTTAATTTCAACTTTCCTGTCAAATTGTAGTCTTCCTGGCGATTTTGGCTTTGACCCCCTTGGATTGGGTATGTGTTTCTTCCATTTTTGTTTTAAAAAACCAAAAAAAATCTCACTTTCCATTTGGGTTTTCTTGAAAATCTCTGATGGATTCATCTCTTTCTCTATAGGGTCTGATCCAGAATCACTCAAATGGTTTGCACAAGCTGAGCTGATGCATGGGAGGTGGGCAATGCTTGCAGTGGCTGGAATTCTGATTCCAGAATGTCTTGAAAGATTAGGTTACATAGACAATTTCTCATGGTACGATGCTGGTACTCGAGAGTACTTTACAGACCAAACAACCTTATTTGTAGTGCAATTAGTGTTGATGGGTTGGGTGGAGGGAAGAAGATGGGCAGATATGATAAATCCAGGGAGTGTTGACATTGAGCCTAAACTTCCACACAAGAAAAACCCAAAGCCAGATGTTGGGTACCCAGGTGGGCTATGGTTTGATCCCATGATGTGGGGGAGAGGGTCCCCTGAGCCTGTGATGGTGTTGAGAACTAAGGAAATCAAGAACGGGAGACTTGCCATGCTTGCTTTTGTGGGGTTCTGGTTCCAAGCCATTTACACAGAAGATGACCCCATTGAGAACTTGCTGGCTCACGTTGCAGATCCTGGTCACTGCAACATCTTTTCGGTACTGATACATATGCAAAAAATTATAAAAAAATAATCAATGACGTGACTTCATCTGATCATAAAAGTAATTTTATAATTTAATAAACTACATCAATTCATGTCAATTTATAAAATTATTTTTATGTAATTCTTTTATGGTTAGAGTATTTTTCTACCAGAATTGCTTAGATTGTAGAGAATTTAAGTGCATGTTTCCAGTGGATGATGACAAAAATGTTTTATTCTTGCAGGCTTTCACATCACGTTAGAGTTGAGAGTTTGAGAACCGGTTTGTGAAAGGCAAACAAAATTGGTAGTATCAAAGAGCCAAAAACATGCATGCAGTTTCTCTTTTATTGATGTTGTGATCTCAAGTACTGTTACTGGTTTCCAGAAGCGAGCAGTCGTATGTATCCAGAAGCCAAGAGCCATTGATCTGAATCGTGATTTGTTTTGTTGCTAATGACGCTATAACGAAATTGATTTATGATAATTTGTTTTTTTTTTTTTAGTTTTTTGTGGCGGACTAAAAGTCGTCGGCAAAGATTATTTTTCATGATAGCTTTCCCAAACCGTCACAAAAAGATGGAGGACATTTAAATTTTAATGACTTCAGACGTCAAGATAGATATTAGATTCGAACTTCACTTTTTTGGGATGCTTTAAACAGTCTACAAAACGCAATCCAGGCAGACATTCAAATTAATTAGAACCAGGTTGTGAAAAGCAGCGTTAGAACATTATTTGTTCGTAATTTGTGGTACGTACGTTGTTTTAAATGTCACAGCCAGTGTTCGAATGTAAAAATATTTACGATCAATCGAATTTAAAAAACGTTCAGATTATCGTTTTCTATCCATGTTCTAACGCTTTTTCACCTTTTTAACACATCATTGTATTTGACATTTGAAACTTTAGAGGTAAATTTGTAATTTTGCACAAATAGAGGGCTAACTTTAGCCATAAATTAGAAAGTCTTATGTTTATAAAAAATTAGTGAGACATTCTAGCTTTAGCAAATATCTCGATTTCGTTTACACTTTTACGCTTGCTTTTAAGTTACATATTATCATTATAAGTTAAATTCTAACTTACTCTCAATACCATTAATTATGTATAGTGGTAAGAAATCAATTCGATCCATGTTTATTATGCTTATTATAAATTGTTATAATATGTCATGCCATGTCATTTATTATAGTATATATTGATTTGTTACATGCCATGTCATCTATCACACATCTACGTCGTTACATTTCACGCCAAGTTACATACATTGAGTATGCCATGAAATATTATCAAATCATTTCGAGACTTTTACTTTTATCGGAGCTCCAAATGTTAGGATAGTCAAACTCTTTTGTCTATGGAATCCTTTAGATTGACAAAGTACCGTCAACAAATTTTTAATGGGATCTAAGTAATTGGTTGTCGGGGCGAAGTCAGGCACCCAATACTAGTGGTGCCAACTACATGTTTATAAATTTTAAATCAGTTCAATTATCATGACATACTTATAATTGGTGTTGATACTTGTTATGTGATGTGATATGAATAGAAGCACACGACTATAAGGGAGTCGTGAAACATCTAAACTTTCACATTTAATCAAACATGTATATGTTGAATAAGGTGTCATGTTCATATTAAGTTTTGTTAAATTAAGTTCAGTTAAGTTATTTTATGTCCATATATAGTCATGTTATTTTCAAGTCAGTATTATATATCATGCTAATTGTCAAGTCATGTCATATACGTTTAAATCTATGTCATGATACATACATGTCATTTCATTGTAATGCATGCATATAATACTGTTAGTAGTTTAATAACTAGCTAAGATTTAGAATTGGTTTGGATGGTAGAATGATATGAGATAATTTTAGATAAAAATTAAATGTTGAATAAAATATTTTTAAAATATTATTATTTAATAATAATATTATTATTAATTTGAGATTTAAAGATTTTAAATTGGGATTTTAATAAATTAAATTGATTTTTATATTTTATATAAAAATTTGGAATTATAAAATAAGATGGGATAGAATAGATTGACATCCCTTCTCAATTCAAACAGGGCCTTATAAAAATCTCACCTGTCAATCCAAGTATCATTTCCGCCCTGGAGTAATAGACGTTGAGACAATATGCCGAGACCTAGAGAATCCACACTCAACTAATTGAAAATGTTGAATAGATAATGAGTGATGACGAGCAGCTAATTATGTCGATGTTCTATTTCCTGGATGTGATTGTAGATATTATAGCCAAGCGAGTGTCTCAATGGATTAGTTTAGTTTTTTTTTTTACCTTATCCGGCATGTACCCTATAGTAATTATGATGAAGCCAAAAAAGTCAAACCTACCGCCGTAGAGAAGCCTTTTGAGGTTTCTCTACAGTGATTAGAGTTAAAGACCGTCGATAAATCCACTAGTTACTTCAAAGACTATGAGATTTCACCGTCAAGATTTGGGATATCTTCTATAACTATAGATTTTTTATTTCCTCCTGTTGAAGCTGTAGCCTCTTTCTTCTCTTCCTTTAATTCTATAGAGCCCAAATCTTCACTCATGTTCATATCAAGAAAGAGGTCCATCTTCAAGTACCCCTATTTCTCTTAGCGTAACATTATCTTACAAGAGTAATTCTTTGTACATCAACTTTAGTTGCTCCAATGGATATATATATATATTATATATTTTTTTAACTTACAAGGATTTTACCCAAATCTTTAAATTTTTACATTTCACTAACTTCATTCAGAGAACTTGTTCTCTAGTATCTCTAAATGTTTCATCATAGAGTGCACCCTGATAATTCTAGAAATAAATTTGTAGTTCTACATTATTTAAATAAGTCATTAGAATTGGTGGCTCTAGATACCATTTGTTATAAGTATCTCTTATCTTTAATAAAACTCATTGGATTAAAGTCGAACAAAGAGAATGAGAAGATATGATGATCAAAAGGTGAAAAAGTAATTAAACAAACTCTGAAATTCATATATGTATGAGTGAGTTCGAGGCCACCCAATTCCTCTTTAAGAAACTACAAGGTTTAACAAATTCCCAAAATGGATCCCTTCCCCCTTCTCCTCTACCTTAGGACTCATCTCCCCTCTAACAAACTTTTAAGTAAAAGAATAAAATGACCCGCTAACCACTGCAAATTCATTGCAATGAATTATCTAAATGCAGTGTTTTAAGACTAAACAAAAACTATGTTGCTTAATACGCATATTAAAGCTTCCGTTTCCGGCTTACAAAACGAAGTCGTTCTACGCTTTTATTAAATTTCCTCCTCCCGCCACAAACTCCTAACAATTTTTAAACTAATTATGTTCAAATCCTCATTTAAATGTTACATAGAACTTGTGTTCAAATTACCCATAGTCTACGGTGGACCTACGTAGAGGTTGTGGGTCCATTTATACCCTCCAAAACCTAAAAGAAAGAAAAAAAAAAAGGTTTAGTAGGGAAGATATTAATTTCATCTTGGTCGCCCCTCATGTAAATTTATCTTGACCCGATAGACTAATTATTTGTAATCCAAAATTTAAAAAATAAATAAAATTAGCCAATCTAAAATTAAAACAAATAAATCCCATCTCACACAAAATAAAAAGAATAAAATAAATTATCTTATAGAATGATGACACTGCATTTTACCTACGACTAAAGATAACAACAATTTATGGTAGTTTCATTCTTACGTCTTGTTTGTTTTTATAAATAAGATAAGATAAGATGAATTGAAATTAATATTAAAATTTAAATAAAATATTATTAGAATATCTTTTTAAAATTATTTTTATATTAAAATTTCAAAAAGTTAAATTCTTTATTTATTTTGTGTACTAAAAATTTTGAAAAAATTATAATAATTGTATAAAATGAGATGAGAGGAGATTAAATAATTTTAAAAAAAATTATGAAAATAAACGAGGATATTTAGGATATTCCTACTAAAGCCACCAAGAGTGGCCCCGAAGAATTCTATCCAAGAGAAATAAGGGGGAGCACGCACACTCAGCGCATCCCCTTCACATGAACAGTGCCATGAACAGTGCACTGTTCATGTGAGGGGGATACGTTGAGTGCTGCGTATCCCCCAGCATTACTCTTCTATCCAAATGTGCTAAATGCACTTTTTATTTTGTATTTTGTTTCTAGTATTTTTAAAATCCCTTTAACTATTTACTTCTAAAACAAGAAAAGAAATTTACAAACTCATTAGAACTAAATTAAATTATAATAAAAAGGAATTAGTAACTTTTATGGGAGGCGCGCATTTTTTTCTTTTTTTTTAGAGCTAAACATCCCTTTCTCTCCATTAAATCAATAAACATGTATAGATTTTTCCTCATGAATACAATTCATAATCTCTTAAGGACCATCAATCTCCTTAAAAAATAACCTGCTGCAGGCCTATTTTTGAGCATAACAACACTGCCCTTTCCAGTGCTTCAAATTCTGCAATAAGGGGACTAATCACATCATTCATTGACTAGCCAACAGAAGCTATAAGCTCACCTTTCTAGTTTCGGACTACTATTCCCCTTCCATCCTTTTCTCATCAAAAGCGGCGTCCCAGTTTAGCTCATACCAACCCCAATCTGGTTTACCCCATTTTACAACCCCACTTGAGCTTCCATTTTCCCCAGATGCTCTTGTAAGGAGAGTTTGTGACTGTTGGTAGCTGGTCACCTCACCTTTGGTGCTTTCCCATAACTGGTTAGGACTTTGACATACACACTACAAGAAAATTGGCCTGTTGTGACATTTTTATAGCAGCCAGATAGACTATTTGAGACATAAAAATGCCACAACTGCCTATTTGATTGTTATAAAAATGCCACAACAGGCCAGCTTTCTTGTAGTGACACTTTTGAAAATCTGGTCATTTCTCCTTAGCCAAATCCTCCTCAAAACACAAGCAACAATCTCCAATACTTCATTAGCACATCTCATAGCCAAATCGTGCCATAAATGGAAAAAAATCAATCTGCATATCTTAGCTTTCTGTAATGGACTCATTTTATCCGCCCACACATCTTGGGCTGCCACACACCCCCATAACGCATGAGCTATAGATTCCATCTCTTGATGGCATATTGGATAGGAATCATCTTCGGCCATATGCCTCTCTTAAACAAATTCCTCTTAACAGGTAGGGCGCCTTTCAAAGCTTTCCACATAAAAACTTTAACATTACTAGGCACCTTTAACTTCCACATCTGCTTCCACATAGTTGAGGTAAACCCTTGCATTGATCCTCCACACATCATAGCTTCTAGCTGTTTCATATGAAAATGGTAGGCTATTTTCTCGGAAAACTTCCATCCTTTGATTGATCCCATATGAAATTGTTTGGAGATCCAAATCTACTTACTGGCAATTCTTTAATCATCACTACCTCATCCTGCATAAAAATCTCATCTATAAGAACATTATTCTATTCCCCATTAGCTAACTTCAGTTCACATACTCTTTTTTCTTTATTAAGCACTTTCACAAGAGATTGAATTTGAAAAGAAGTGGGAGTGAAGTCGACTTATCTTTCCAAATCCTAATCAACTCACCATTTCCCAACCTCCACTTCACCCTTGCCATCACGAATCTTCCAACATCCCATATACTCTTCCAAATCAATGAAGATGAATTTCCCCTCTTAGCTTAACAAATATTCTCAGTTTTGAAATACTTCTCCCTCAACACCCTAAAAACTAGGCTTCAAGGATTGACAAGAAGTCTCCAAAACTGTTTAGCTAGCAAAGCATGATTGAAACTCCACATATCCCTGAACCCCAATCCTCCCAACTCCTTTGATACTCCAATGGCACTCCACTTCTTCCAATGCACTTTATTATTGTTGCTTAAATATCCCCACCAGAAACCAGCCATTAACCTTGATAACATTGCATAACCTTCATGGAAGCTTGAAAACCGACATTGCATAGGTTCGGATTGCCTATAAAATTGCCTTTATCATCACTTCCTTCCAGCCTGATTAAGAAACTTATTATTCCAGCCTTGAATCTTCTTTAATAATCTGTCCTTTAGGCTCTTAGAAGCAGAAACCTTCCCCCTCCCCACCATAGAAGGCAATCCTAGATAAACCTTAGCTTCACCACATTCTCTAGCTCTCACCTTTCTTAACAGTTCATTTTTAACTGAAAATCTTGTATTATTATTGAAAAACAGAGAAATCTTGCTCATATTAAGTTGTTGCTCTGATGCTTCCTCATATACTTTAAGGATTCCTTTCAGGATTCTCTACTGAGTCTTTTCAGCTTCACAGAAAGTTAGGTAGTCATCCAAGAACATAAGATGGCTAATACGGGGTCCCTTTTTACACACCTCCACTCCACTTAACTCCCCTCTATTTTCAGCACCATGTAACAAAGAAGACAAACCCTCAGCACATAATAAAAATAAGTAAGTGGACAAAGGATCCCCTTGTCTCAATCCTTGTGTGGGAACAAAAGTTTCATTATTTTTACCATTTACCAAAACTGAATACTGCACAGACTGCACACATGACGTTATCAACTTGGTCCACTTCCCACTAAAACCCATTCTCTCCATTACCTGCTTCAAATAAGGCCATTCAATTCAATCGTACGCTTTAAACATGTCTAATTTCATGGCCATACATCCTTTCTTACCTTTTAACTGGAACCTCATTATATGCAAAGTTTCATATGCAATGATAATATTGTCAGTATTTAGCATTCCCGAAATAAAAGCACTTTGATTTAATGAAATAACCTCTAGTAGAACCTTCTGCAGTCTATATGCTGACACCTTTGCAATAATCTTGTACATTACATTACATAGACTAATAGGTTTGTAGTCACTAATAGTAATTGGTCTTTCTTTCTTAGGTATCAGCACAATATTAGTTTTATTGATATCATCCAAAAATAGCCCCCCATTTAAAAACTATAACACTGCACCCAATACTCTATCACCAACCATAGACCAAATTTCTTGGAAAAAAACAAGCTCCAAATCCGTCAAGCCCAGGAGATTTATAGGGATCCAGCATCTCAATAGCCATATCTACTTCTTGTCCGGTAAAAACTTTGTCAAGTTGTTCATTACACTCATCAGAGACAAAAGCACTAAGATTATGAAGACCCCTATCAATATCAATACTAGAGGGCATTGAGGAAGTATGCACACCTTTAAAATGGTCTACAAAAGCCTCCAGAATTCGCTGCTGGCCTGTCCTGTGAATAGAGTTAGCATCATTGACCGCATGGATCTGGTTGCTTTTGTTTCTCTGTGTGGCACAGCTATAAAAGAACTTAGTATTACGATCACCAAGCCTGTACTAGTTGCTTTTTGCCCTCTGCCTCCACTTCAAGCCTTCTTGATCAAGCATTAAATTCAGCCTCCAATTGCCAGGTTGTTTCAAACTTAAAACTCCTTAAAGATCTCCCTTCCCGCCATCTACCCTTATTAGTAAATGATACTAATAATGGCCTATGGATAGAGCATCTAGCCATTAATCCTTCCACTATTACTTTGCAACCCCTCTCAAACCAGAGAGAATTTACAAGCACTCTATCCAGCCTCTATTTTGTGAAACTGTCATCCTTGTGATTGTTAAACCATGTAAAAGGAGAGCACACATATCCGACATCAACAAGACCATTCTGCATCACCACTTCATTAAACTTTCTCATCTGACTCTTAGGCCTTACACATCCTCCCACCTTCTTAGATTGAGCTAGAATCTCGTTAAAGTCCCCCATTATACACCAGGGAACTCTACCAGAATTTAGCCTTGAGATTAGATTCCAAGACAACTCTCTTTTGCTAGTTACATGATCACCATAGAACCCAGTTACCAGTCTGTTCGCCCAAACACTCGTACCCCTGATCAAGCCACTAATATGCCTCAGTGAATAATCTTCTACCCCGATATCAATACCCCTACCCCACTGCAACGCCAGACCCCCATTCTTCCCAACAAGTTCAACACAAAAACATCCATTGAAACCCAACCTGCATGTCAATCTTTCCATCTTCGCAGACGTAACTCGTGTCACACACAAGAACACAAGTTTGGGATCTTTTTCCTTTATCAAGAGACAAAGAGGTTGAACTAAGTGAGGGTTCCCAAGCCTTTGGCAGTTTCAAGATATGTAATTCATAATGCTCAGCGGGGCTGGCTCACAGCCTCTGCCAAAAGGACGATAACATCCCCGATATCATCAACGCCACTCCCTTTTGCTTTCTTGTTAGCTTCTTCCTGCTCTTCTTCATCAAGTAATGATAATCCATACCCACGTTTGACACCAACAGTCAGTTCCGAAATCTTACCTGAGTGAGAAAATGTGGCGCCCCCGACTCCTATGTGTGAACATGTGGAAGACAAGACACTTGGATGATAACCACACATGTCATACCCCATCAATAAGTACTCTAAAGTGTGTGCATCAAGTTTAAGGTGTACAAATAATATTCGCAGCAGTAAATAAAAAGCATTCATTCTAGCAACAGAAATTGAAAGTCTATAACCCAATAAAAAATTCTTTACAAAGTTATTACAAACACTAAACTGACCAAATAGCCGAAGACAAAAAACCTCAACTCACAATTACAACACTCCAAAACTTCTCTTCTTGGGCATAGCCGATCCAACACTCAACTCGACCTCTGCAACAAATTTACAGTTCTATAAAATGGAACTATTGGTGGATAGGAAACACCATATGAGACGTGAATCTCAGTAAGTAAGCAACTAAACACATCCAAGAGTTTAAAATACATTCATGCAACCAATACATTCCACAAATACACAAAATTACATGCAGGAATAAATCTATCATTTTTCCATAAAAAGACACCTCAGCACATACATCATTTTCCCAAAAAGCACACCTCAGCACACCAACTATCCTTTTACAAAAAGAAATGCAACACAAAACATCAAATCGTCCTTTCCTAAAAAGGAACACATCTGTCTATATACGCCAGTCGTCCTTTTCTAGAAAGGAACACATCTAACTATATACGTCATCCATCCTTTCCCAGAAAGGATCACATCTAACAATATTCATTATTTGGCTTATAATAAAAATATTCATCTCTTGGTTTTTAGGATATATAGTTATGTAAACTTGATAAAATTATTAATTATGAAATTAAACCTAATACATCTTATCTTGTCACCTCTAGTTTTTCCTACTAATTAGAATTCTTCTTTCTACCTCTAGTTTTAGCTACTAATTAGAATTCTTCTTTCTATTTATGAATAGATTGATTAGTACATGATTTGTTTATAATGATCTCTATCAAATAATTATTATCTATCTCATGAGTAACTGAATTCAAGTCTTATATTTAATCTAATTTAATTTAATTTTACATGTTGTAATTTGATTTTTATTTAAGTTCTTGACCTATGTCCAAATTAAAAACTATTTACTCATTCTTCACAAGAAAAAAAGTTGACATTCAAAAGCATTCTTCTAAAACTCTTTAGGGTTGTTTGGATGTTGAGATAATTCCATCCTATCTCAATCTATCTCATCTCATCTTATCTTATCTCATCACATTTTAAAATTCAAACACACTCACACATACACTTTTCAATTTCAAATTTTCAACTGTAATTTTTTGTTTAATTATTACCTATTATTACAACTTTCTCAAACTTCTAAACAAAATACAAAAAGTTTCAAGTTTTCATTTCCTAAAATAAAATTATATTAAAGACTTATAATCTTACAATTTCTTAACTTTATAATATTTTTATTGAGCATTTTCTCCTCCATTCTCAAAACCCCATAAAACATCATAACTCAAACTCAAACGACCTCACTACTATTTACAAATTATTTTATTACTAATAACAGATTTCTCATCTCAATTCATTCCCCAAAGCATCCCTAAAGGCTGAACTTGATGAAGATCCTTTTACTCTCTAATAATAGAGCCTCAAGCAATTCATTTTCATCTTCAAAATTAGATTTTAAAGAGGTTGAATGTATCTTCTCTACAACGAGATCTATCATTAAGTTCTCTTAATGGGATTAACCAATCAATAAATGTGATGAAATAAAAATGTCTTATTTGAAAATGGGTGAATATCAATTATGTCTCTTGAATACCCATCTTCAAGTTCAGAAATGTATCATTGTTGCTTTCAAGCTTCTTGGTTCACACAAATTGCATGTTGGCTTGAGTATTCTTCATTAAATGATGCTTCATATTGCTTACCATGTTATATTTTTATAATGAAAGCATCTGAATGACCTAGGTGTGATGTATTTACTATTATGAGATTTAGATGCTGGAAGAAGATTAATGGTAAAAATATTTTTCATTTTTAATCGTATTGGGAAGGATTCTTGATTTTATTATAATAAAGTTGTGTGTTCTTGTGAGGATTGGCTTATTAAAACAAGAATCATAACATATCAATAACATAATAAATGCACAAATCTTCAATTAAACAAGTTTTCAACAATTGACTCTGGATAAAAATATCTATTAATATTGTTCGATGACTTGTATTTTAAGGATGTGCTTTTAGAGATCATGATGAGATCCCCGAAAAAAAATTAAGCTAGTTTTCTTGAGATGCTTAAACTATTGGCCTCATATAATGATACGATTGCAAAACTTGTTTTTGAAGATGTTCCTAAATTTTTTAATTTATACTTCGTCAAAATCCAAAAAGAGATTTTGGTTGTTCTTGCAAAGTAAGCGTAAAATAAAACTTGTGAATATATTGTGAATTCTAAATTCTGTATTATTATTGATGAGGCACGAGATGAATCTAAGAGGGAGCAAATGACTATAGTCTTGAAATTTATTGATAATGATGATTTTATACAATGATGCTTTTTTGAACTTGTACATGTTAAAAATACATTGACATTGACTTTAAATAATAATATATGTGCAATTATTTCTTATGATTATTGATATTCAGACTGTTTGAGGACGAAGATATGCTGGTGCTAACATTAATATGTGTGGTCAACGAAAAGGATTGGAAATATTATTTCGTAGAAATTACCCATATGCATATTATGTTAGTTGTTTTGCTTAACGGTTACATTTAACATAAGTTGATGGTTCTAGAGAGATAGTTTCAATGATATAATGTTTGTTCTTGGCACATGATATACTTTTCGTGATACATAGATTATATTAAATATAATTCATTTATATGTAGATTTTACTATCATATTTTTCATATAGCAAGAAAAACCGCATAGATTTAGAACAAAAACAAATTCTTGTTATTTTTTTAACCTAACTTGCCCTCAAAAACAAATTCTACTGCTCACAATGCATTTGAACTTGCTCATAATTCCCAAGTGATAATATCTGAACGTAAAGGAAACTCACATTCAATAGTTACATATTTATATGCAATATTGATAATAATTTGAATGCACTATTGTATAAACTTTCAAATGCCAATGTTTACATGCGAGTATGTATACATGGAAATAACATTCTAACTTTAATGTCTTTAATATTTGAACGCAAAGAACATTAATTAGATGCAATATTGTTCTTAAATGTCTGAAAAATATATTGAACGTCATTCTAATTATATGATTGAACATATTTATTTCTCATGTTTGAAGAATGACACACAAGTATATATATATTTTACCTTTGAACATTAATTAATTACAGAAATTAACTATCATAAGAAGCTTAGCACATTTGATGTATGTTAAATTGAACGTGATAATCTAGCTTAATTTGAAGCATCTCAAAATTTAAATTTAAGAGTAAGGCTAGATACAGTCTGAAAATGTATAAATTTCATGTACTTTCTTTGAAAGAAGTAGATTCTACTCTTAGAGTATTAGGATCCATCAAGATTTTTCTTCAAAAAACACAAATTTGCACACTTATCAAAAAAATCTAGTCATATTTGATCAATAGTATGGAGAAGAAAGTGGGAAAATGAAATAAAAGTACAATTTGTTTTCAAAAGTGAATAGTAAATTCAAAGTTTCCTTCAAATATTTTTTTGATATGTGTACAAATTTATACTTTTTGAATAAAAATTTTGCTAGATCAAATGCTAATGCTCTTAAGAAAGATTTTTTCATATAAACATTAGATTTCTCTAATTTTTCAAAGGGATCAATGAATGAAACTTTAACACCTTGGAATGACAAATATCATTTATCTAAATTTATTAGAGCTACCTCGAGGTATGCATTTCTTTACATTTATCTATCGACCTATGTATAGGTTAACTCAATATTGCCATCCAAATCAAAGGTCAGTCTAATTGAGTTGGTAAACACAATTCCATGATACTGCTTATAATCCAAGTAATTGTTTGACTGCTGAAGTGAGAGCTTAATGTTACACTTCAATAATGAAAAATGCCTCGAATGAATTTGACTTGGTCAACATAAGTTGCGCACACCTCTCTCTCTCTTTCCTCCTCCCCTACTCTTTCTCAACCCCACAGGCCACATGCCTCTTTTCAATTGTCGGTTATCCAAATATTCAAATGCCCTATTATTAGACTCATGTAAATCTGGCACTTCCATCACTAATTCTCTCTCAAAGAAACATACACCCCACGACCCCAACATGAGACCCTCCTACCAAATCCAAAAAAGCAAACAAATTAAAGGCTTAGAGAACAACAAAATCTCTCCGAACAGCGGATCATTCCTCTCCGGAGTTATCCCATTGCCGGCTCAGCAATGGCCGCTGTTCGGTTTCTCTTCTTGTTCATCTTTTGCTTTCTTCCCCTCTCTCTTTCACTCTCAGAAATTCAGGCTCTCCTCAAGCTCAAGCAATCATTCACCAATGAAGACGCGCTAAGATCATGGATTCCTAGCTCCTCTCCATGCTCGGGCAAGTGGGTGGGAATAATTTGTTTTGATGGTATAATCACCGGCCTCCATCTCACTGGCTTAGGACTTGGAGGAAATATAGACGTTGACGCTTTAGTTGAACTTCACGGGCTTCGAACTATCAGCTTTGTGAACAACTCCTTTTCAGGTCCAATTCCCGACTTTCACAAGCTTGGCGCTTTGAAGTCTCTTTTATTAACAGGCAATCAATTCTCTGGTAATATCCCTAAAGATTACTTTTCACATATTACTTCATTGAAAAAAGTCTGGCTTTCCTATAATCGCTTAAATGGTCCGATACCTGAGTCAGTAACAAAATTATCTCACCTCATAGAACTCCACCTTGAGAAGAATGAGTTCACAGGTCGTATTCCACCTATTAATATTTCCTCATTGAAACAACTTGACATGTCAAACAACATGTTAGAAGGTGAAATTCCTGAGAGCTTGTCGATCTTTGCCGCGGATACGTTTGCAGGAAATGAAGGACTTTGTGGGAAGCCATTGGACAAGGTTTGCACAAGGACAGAAAACGCCAGAACGTCAAATGAAAACAAGCACAACAATAATGCCATTCTAGTGCTTATGTTCCTTGGCGCTATTGTATTTCTCTTCATCTTCTTTGCATTTGGTACTTATGCGAAGGATAGAAAGCGTGAACACTTTGATGTTCTAGGTAGTGGACTAGTAACGTCGAATGCTCAAATGGTTGAGGTGCCAATGCCAAGTTCTAATCGCAGTGAGGCAATGGATTACTCAAGCCATAAAGGTGATACGAAGAAAGGTTCATTTCATGGAAAGAATGGAATGACTGATCTTATAATTCTGAATGTTGAGAATGGAACATTTGGGTTGCCTGATTTGATGAAGGCATCTGCAGAAGTGCTCGGCAATGGTGGTTTGGGTTCCGCGTATAAGGCTCTAATGGCCAATGGGTTGTCAGTGGTCGTGAAGAGAATGAGAGAGGTGAATATGTTGCAAAGAGAGGGGTTTGATGCTGAGATGAAACGATTTGGAAGACTAAGGCATCAGAATATCTTAACTCCTTTAGCTTATCATTTTCGAAGAGAGGAGAAGTTGTTGGTGTCCGAATTCATTCCTAAAGGCAGCTTGCTATATGTCTTACACGGTATGAGTTCCAACTATTAATATCTTCTATTTAATATTCTATGGAAGTTCTGGCTTCTCTTTATTTTCAAGGTGCGAGCATCATACTAAAAGGGGGGAAGATTTGAATAAGAAGCTTCCTTTATTTTTTATTTTTTTAAATGAACGGTATCCCAATTTTATTGATAGCCTTCATTTATAGCAGATGAATATCATAATTATAATCGGACACCTGGAAATTACATATATTCATAAAGTCCAAACCTAAACAACAAAATATTTTTAGAATATCTCAACCACAAATACTAAAATAAGCATATAAATCAAAAGCAAAACATACTTGAAAAATTCAACTAAATCTAAAGTAACCTGCATAAAACATTTTATCTATGTCGAGTTACACTTATGAAGGTTCTTTTATATAAGACAAAGTTGCCAAACTTTATATTGTGCTACACCTTTTGATTTAGATATCCATCCCATTTAAATTTCTATTGCTTAATTATATATCATTTAGGTGATCGCGGAATGAGTCATGCCGACCTCAATTGGCCAACGCGTTTGAAGATTATCCAAGGCATTGCTCATGGAATGGGGTTTCTCCACACGGTATTTCCTTCGTATGATTTGCCGCATGGGAATCTCAAGTCTAGCAATGTTTTTCTACGAGATGATTACGAGCCACTTCTAAATGACTATGGCTTTAATTCACTAGTCACTCCGCCCATTGCTGCCCAAGCGTTGTTCGCCTATAAATCTCCTGATTACATACAATTCCAAAGAATCTCTCCAAAGTCTGATGTCTATTGCCTTGGAATAATCATTCTTGAAGTTCTTACAGGAAAGTTCCCCTCTCATTATCTTAGCAATGGAAAGGGTGGTACTGATGTTGTGCAATGGGTTTTGATGGCAATGTCTGAACAAAGAGTGCATGAAGTGTTGGATCCGGAGATAGAGAGCAATACAAGTTCAATCAACCATATGGTGCAACTCCTCAATATTGGGGTTTCTTGCATTGAAAGTAATCCAAAACAACGAATTGATATGGGGGAAGCCATTAGGAGGATAGAAGAGATACAAATGTAATGTATGCTAGATTGTTGGTGTTGCTAGTTCAATCAAATACAGGGCCTAGTTTAGTAGGTAAGTGATAGAAAAGTTTGTGATCCTCAGCATATGGTCTCAATCCCATGCTTCAACAGTCGTGATTATCAATATCACTCAACATCGAGAAAGCTGCTTTGAAAGACCAGTTAGGGTAATGGACATGGACCATTATATATATCTGCCATTAATGTCACTTCATTATACTATTGTTGTTGATGATTTTGCATGGAGTTTCACAACAAGAATGCATGTATATTCAAATTTTAAACTAGTTTAGGAAAATGAAACATAATTTGGAAGTGCTCATATGCTGATGAGACCCTTCGTCTTGTTTTTGCATTTTGAAGATAGCACGATATCAGCTCTTATATATATATCGTAATCTCTTTTGAGCATTTCTATTTAACTTGAGATTCACTCTTTTATGAAAATCCATAATTTTTTTGAAATAGTTGTACTATATATTACCACCTTCTCATCCCACTTCCATCACACTATTCTAACAGGGCATTGTCCATCAAACATTAGATTAATTATGTTTGGATTGATTGATAAGTTTTTTGAAACTTAACCTATTAAAATTGATAGATGTAAAGTTCTAGTGTCTGTTTTTTTTTATATATATATAAATATTGGATATATACGCCCCCTTATAAAAATGTCATCCTCAATTATGAAATACAAAATAAATCATATGTCATAATTGCTTAAAAAATTCAGTTATGTTGCTAATTTTTCTAGTAAGGCTACTCTTGTCCACTTGGTCTACCAAATCATGGAACTCAAGAACTTCCGATACGTATAACTTAGTTTTCTTTTTCAGCTAATCATGCAAGTCCTTTCATTGGTGCACTTTGAAGAACACTCAGCAAGTTCCTACAGTTTGCAACTATAACCACTACTACTAGGATCTCACTTTGGAGTTTAGGTTCATTCATGAAGGGAAGTCAAGTATGAAATTCAACTAAACCATGGCTAACACGACAATCATATTTTAGAAAAAAATAAAATAAAGTTTGGTTTTTTCAGCTTTATCGGTATGCTCCTCAAATTTTCAAGTTTAATATGCTCCTCAAATTTTCAAGTTTAATATGCTCCTAACACTTGTAAATCTTTTCAATAAAAATCTTCTATTTGCTAGATTATTTGATGGAAATCTTGCATGCCATGTGTTGGCATGTGGTTTAAAGATTACATAAAATAAAAGAGATAAAAATAATCTAAAATATTGAAAAATTAAAATAAAATTAAAATTAAAACAAACCACCCTTGAGCTAAATAAAAAACCCAAGTGGAGCCTTAGTTCTACATCCCAATTAATTATCACAACTTGGGTTGTCCAACCTAATAGATACTTGGGGGATTGGCCTAGAACACACCGCCAAGGTTACCCAACCATCAGTAGTAATGATCAAGATATTATAACAAAGAGTGGCTTTTGTGGCCAAGATTATTCCTGACAACTAAAATCTAGTTGCAAAAATGTTTTTTTTTTTAATAGTTGTGACATTATGCTTTTGTCGACTCAAAAAATTACCAGGAGAAAAACTTTTTCCGGTGAAAAAAAATCATAATAACAAATATTGACAGGAAAATGATATTACAATGATACCTACATGGTTACGGTGATAATCTGTAGATGCTAAAGAAAATATGTTCATCTCAATTATTGTGGCGGCTATTTTGTCACCACAATAAGTCAGGTTTTAATTATCCCAACCCTCCCTCACATTTTTCTTCTCTCCCTCTGTCTTTTTTATCTCCCACAAAAGTCGTCCTCCCGAGTGATGTTATGGTGATATTATTAGTAGGTATTTAGTATTTCTGAGTGATTATTTTATGTCCCAAGTGAGTAATTCTCGAAAAATTCAAACGCGCTATATAACTATTTATCGTAAAACATTATGGCAATAAATACTTTTCTGGTAAGGTTAACATGCAAGAAAATATTATTACTGATGAACAATATCAAGTTTTCATTTGGTAAGAAAAAAGAATTTCTTGTCATATGTTTTTGTCCCAAAAAGTTATTTATTGTGATATTACTAGTTCGTATTTAGTATTTTTGATGAAATATTTATGTCCCAATTAGTTATTTTTCAAGAAAGTATTACATTGGAAATAACCATTTCTTGTGAAATGTCAATGCAAGAAATATTTTTCTGGTAAGACAAGAATGCAAGAAGAACTTTTTACTCATGAACTTTTCACGCGAGAAATAACAATTTCCTATCTGTTGTCTGAAATACACATTTTCGACAAGAAAGTTAACTATAACAAACTTTTTTGGTGAATATGCTCACTTGTATGTGACATATTTCTCAAAAGAATTCTATATTTCCAACGACTTTCTCACGTCAAAAATACAAATATTTTGGATGGCAAGTTAATTCACGGGTACTAGTAGTAACTTAGGCCAGTTATTTCTAGGAATTTCTCTACGAGTTGAGATGACAGGAAATAGTCATTTCTAGCAATAATTTTGACTAATTTGGACAAAATGGCTCGCGGGAAAGATGCATATTTGTCATGATGTTAAAGATGAGAAATATGATGACCTATAGTTATAATGAAACAACATTAATGTGATAAAAGTAATCAATTACAATCATAGCTTTTAGAAATGAGAGAATAAAAGTAATCCTACAAAAGTATTCAACACTAATCATAACTATTAAGTAATAAACAATCCTAAAAGATGGAAAATGTAACCCTCAATAGTCATAACTATCAGCATTAAAACAATTACATCAAATGGCGCAAACAATCAACAATAGTTGCAACCTTAAGTAGAAAAATAATTATACAAAAATGAGAAAGGAATCCACAAAAATGTTAACAGCCAATAATAAAATGCTCATGCAAAATGGACAAAGGATTGGGTAATTATGGGAGGAGGGATGTAGTTGATTGGTATTACAAAGTGTTGATATAATTACTTAGATCGATCGTGCATGTCATTAGTATTTTTTTTTTTTTTTTTGAAGAATTAATATTAGCCACCCCTAGTCAGAAAAATGGTTTGTTTATGGTTCCACAACATTATGACCAACAGATTATAATTGGTAAGTTCCTCTTATTTTCATCTTCCCTAATTGATGCTATTTTTTTTCTTCCTCTATAAGTGACTTCACATCCAACGACCTTTTAGAGTGTTGGATAGTTCCTTGGCCTTAGAGTTTCTAAAGATACTCTCTAAGGCATATGAGGGTGAAAGATAATTTAGATGAGGTTTCTCTCCATATGGTGAAGTGATTTTTAATTGGCATTGGATCGTCTTGTTGTTGTTCTAGATACTTTTCACTCGTCTTTCTTCTTAAGATATTTTTATTCCCCTTTCGGTTTGGTCTTTTCCTCCTCTTATTGAAAGTCATCATTATTCTACAGTAAGAGTAGATGAATTAATCATTTGATATATTGGCTAAGGTAAGGACATATTCCTTTTATTATTAAAAGTTTGTGCGAGTACAAATTCGAGTTGTAGTGTTAGGGTTTTGTCTTTTCTTTGAAGGTTGAGAGAGAGAGAGTGAGCATGCTTATGTTTAAGAAAAGGTAAGAGTGTGGAAGTGAGATCATATGACATAGGCCTTTATAGGTTTCAAACTACACCTTGAAACCGTACCTGTGGAACATCTTTCAAACTACACCTCGCTTACCTTTGCTTGCCCTAATGGGCTTGCTTTTGAACTTGATCGACTCGCATTGCTTGCCTTGTCATTACTTGCCCATAAGTGATGCTTACATTACGTGCTTGCTTTCTTTCAATTGATTCTTTGCTCACCCAGTGTTGTGCTTGCATAAGTCTTGTTCACTTGTGGCTTTTGATCACCTTGGTTATCTGACAGGACCCTCCCTTGAGCTTGAGATTACGAGTTTTTGCATAGCCACATTGCTCCCATGAGTCCCTAACCTTCGATGGCCACAATTCTAACATCGAGATTGTGAACACTATTTTTTTCCTACATATTAATTAGAAAAGGTTTTGTACATCATGGATAGAGGCTCCAATATATGGCGGTGAAATTATCACTTATGCTTGATAAGTACTAAGTATAACAAATTAAGGTTATATTTCTACAAGCATCAATAATGGTGTATGCATTTTGAGAAGGAGAGAAAAGATGCTGAGAAAATTAGGGAATATTTTTAAAGAATGGAATGCATGTAAAGATATATGGATTTATAACCTTTAGGCTTCAATGGGAAAATAGAATGGAATTGAATGGGAAAGAAGTTAAGGTTTAATTAGTTTTTTTCAATTCTATATAATGTAATAAAATTGATAATTAATTTAGTACCATATTGAAATCTAACTTGGGTTGAATTATAAAAAATTATGGATTGGAAAGTATAACAAAATTAAAAATTCAAATCAATAATACGAAAAAACAATCAAGTCTAGGAGACTTGGAAAACCCTTTTCTCTCCAGAAAGCAAGAAAATCCTAGTCCACCTCTTAAGCTTATGCGCCGCAGGGTGGGGATAGAGTCTTGGCTCCCTCCCTCCCTCACCCATTCCAACCTCCCTTTCCTCTCGTTCCCTCACCCATTCCAATGGGTTTCTCTTTTTTCTTGCTTTTCTTAGTTTTTATTTTTCCTCCTATGTTCTCTGCCCTGCCCCTCCTCTCCTCCACTTCTATTTTTCTCTTTGGTTTTTTTCTCATTGGTTTTTATTCTGTTTTAGTTTTTCAAGGTCACCGATTTGACGATTTTGGCTCTTGGTGGTTCAATAGCAAACGTCTTCTTGAAGCCTCCAACGGGCAGGGTAACACACACGCCCCTTTGCAGTCCTCCTAGCATGTCAATCTCTCAGTCGGGAGAGGAATCGTGCCTTCTAGAGCGGCATGTGAGCCACACACGTACTCCAAAATGGTAGTTTGCTCTCCACATGCCTCCTCCAGGGATAGATTTCTGCTGCCACATGCGATTTCGTAGGCACCATGGCTACTAGCTTATTCGAACCCAACCACTCGCCATTCTCCAGGGGCGGGGCATATAACACACGTGCCATTCTCAGCCACAGTTTTCCTGGTTGCTTGATTTAAGTTTTCTCCAAGGTTGAAAACATAATCCATATCAATGTGATTCAGTTTTCTCATGTCTTTTATTTTTGTTTTGTATTTCCCTTTAGTTAAATAAATAAACAAAAAATATGTGGTCACTAGGACTTTTGGTCCATGGAGTATGTCCCCTAACCTGTCTTGGAACGGGCGCGAAGTTATTTGTTTGTTTGTTTTGTTTGTTAGTTGTCAATCTGTCTTGGATAAAGTTTGGCTGTCTTTCAGACAGTGTTTTGGAAAGATTTGTAGTTAGGTTTAGAATATATCAGTCACTTTTAATGCATTAAGAAACTATAGATCATCGTTTAGTTAACTTGTAATGTATGTTTCAAGTTCATTTGTAATGTCTATTATTAATGAATGAAATGTCGTGTGCTTCTTCAAAAATAAAAAAGTAAAAAATTCAATTGAAATAATAGATTTTTGGAATTTTGTTATAAGATTTAGATGGTATGTAGAGCATGATCAGCAACTTTATTCTTGTTCCTCCCCACATGTTGCACTGACCAATTACCGAGTACTCATAGAATCAAAGGGAGAATGAAGTTAAGTTTTTCATTGTAATGATTTTAATGCTATATCCTGTAATAACAGCAGTCCGATCATTATCGTCATTATAGGGTATTTCCAGCCACAGCTAGCCTTACAATTAGGTTTGTAACAACTAGTTGACAAAGGGACCATTTTATGAACTCTCAAAAGTTGATCTTAAGAGAAATAAAACCAATTCAGAAAGTTTATTTTCAGAAAGTATTTCTGAATTAGTCACACCCCATTCATTATTGTATATTGTTTTCTGGATTATTATTATTTAGTACGCGTACCATACTTTATGGATCGATATGCATGTCGGGCCATTGCCGAAGAATATATAATAAGATTAACATGCAGTACAAAATGAAAAGCTTGCCTCTTTATACAACATTGTCAGATCAATAATTGTTTTTTTCTCTATGACTCAATTAATTAATGAGATTATATATATATATATATATAATCGTGAAATGGAATACTACCGCATAATCGTTTTAAAAAAAGTAAATAAAATATGAGTATTTTATGAAAAAAAAATTTGTTTTTTAATAGTAGATTTCACTATTTTTAAAAACGGTTACGTAACGGTTATGTATTCATGATTGTATATAGAATTACTCTTAATTAATATAAGAATATAACGTGATCTTGTGACAAAACGACTGATCACTTTCCTCTTAGACTGAAGCAGCTCCTTGTAAATTTCATCTTTTCAAATGTTTATTGTTTGAATATTGTACTCTGTCTCTGACCAAAGTAGTCATGTTGTAGATCATCATTTATATCTCCAGAACAATGTCTACAAAAAACAAGGAAGAATATTATATATAGCATTATTATTGTACGTAGTTATAGCTAAGAAAAACTACTTATAGCTAAGAAAAACTACTTAAAGTATAATTGAGGACTCACATTCAGAATCTGTGTTGACCCATTTACTTCTGTTGTCCCCCTTAAGATTCAATTCATGATGATCATGATCGTCAGCAGGCTTCGTTATACTTCTGTTCTCCAAGTATTTCTTCATAGACAATGCTGTGCTTGAACTTTGGGGATATATCTTCTTGTGGAGTATTGCTCTCATAATCTTTTAAACGCCCAAGAGGGGGAATCAAAAAACTATTAATAATCAAGAAATTCACGTACAAATCGTATCAAAACTATAAATGTGTGGGAGAATATTAATAATGTTACATACAGTCATGAAAAGTAAGTAAATGTTAATATATGGTCACCTAAAAAAAAAAAGAGTAGAATTGATTACTAAAAATTAATTTTTTTGTTGTGAAATATGATATTTCTTTCTAAATATTAGATGCATCTAGCTAGAGTGAGAGAGAGAGGTATTAATGGAGAAGACCTACAAGATTTATCAAAGAAATTTTTGTATCTAATATTTCTCAATTTCCACTTCATGATGTAAGTGTTTAGGATATTGTAGTAAGTTAGTAACTCGAGTCATGATCTGAATATTGTACAAATTAAGTCGTTTTTTGTTTTCTAATTTATAAATGCGAATTTAATTACCTTCTCCATTCGTGACTCCGGGAGTGCATGATCTCTTAAACTGGCCGGAGCAGGTGTGATTCCGCTGCTGCAGACAAACATCTTTTTGAGAAGGAAAGACAATGACTTTTTGCCATTAATAGTAACCTTTGAATTACTATCCAAACAAACATCTTTTCCTCTATTAGTATGTCGAACTATGTTGACGCTATGCTGCTGATTGCAATCGTTGCTCGTTGACTCATCAGAATCCAAGCTTGAGTCTTTATCAACCAAAATTTTCCGTTCAACATTATTTCTTTCCAATAATTCTTTAGAGCGAGTTAACTCAATGCCTTGTTTATGCAATACAAAGTTCAACTCGTTCTGAAGCTTTCCCAATTCTTCAAGTGTAAGATCTTGCAGATCATCATGATCTAATTGAGAGCTGGAGGATGAATTTCCCTCAAGATTAATGCTGCTGATCATCGCTGGGGTTTCTTTCCAAGCGTTTTCTCCAAATGTGCCAATCGCTAGCAAACTCCCAATATTATGTCTTTCGATGAATCCTTCTTTGACATGAGGGTCTTGTTTAATGTTTTCTATTAATTGGAAAATTAAGTTAATGGAAATTAAATGCATTAGAACCTCAATATATATATATATTGCATTTCACAAGGCAAAAACCACTTAGTTAACGGAAAACTTACGACTAGCTGAAATGAAGCTGGTAATTGGTTTCTTGCTCTCATGTCTTACATTGAACTTATTTTGCATCCATGTAAAAATCTGCACTAAAAAAAAAAAACACTTAAAATCTTCTGGAAATAACATAGTGTATATATATAATATATACAACACGCTTATATATAGCGTAATAGAGCATATTACAACAGTATATTTATATATAATCACCAAGTTCTTAATTCTTACCTTCATTTTGGTGAGAGCTCCTCAAAGAACAACAGATTGATCGAGTGAGTGAGAGGAAGAGCTGGAAATATAAATAGGGAATAGAACACAGATGAGAAATTCCAAGGCTGAGATGAGATCAGTTGTTTTCTGGTTCAAGTTCCAAAAACTGACTCTATTAGCTAGCGGCGGCCAGCACTCTTTTTTATCTGATCTCTCCTCTTCTCAATAATACCCTATAATTTATTAAGTCACACCTTTTCATTTGAAAATTAATTACATTATCTTTCTACGAAGACTTAACATGATTATATGAACGACACACTCCACTGTTCCTTCGTAAATATGCCTAGTTATAATTGGACCAATAAACTGTTGTGCTTTATTGTGAACAAAACATGTATATCAATGATGATAAATAAAAGTAAAACAAACACAATCAATCACATGATACTGGATTTACGTAGTTTTATAAATTGCCTACGTCCACAGACCTGCAGAAATCTTATTAATTAGAAGAGATTACAATCACTCAATTTCAACTCACTCTCTTTAGAGCATTTTTGCTCTCTCACACAATATATACTCACTAGATAATTATTCTCTCTCAGAATACACTGAAAGACGTATTTAAGCAGTCAAATAACACATATTTATAGAAAAAACGGTGATGAAAATCCTAAATCCGAATTTACTGCGAATCTCGCTTTAGTGAGATGTCGAGCGAAGTCTCTGTCTGAATCTCGCTCGAGTCAGGGTCGAGCGAGATCTCGCTCAAGCCAGATGTCAAGTCAGGGTCGAGCCAGATTTCTGACACACGATTTTCAGCTCCTAGACCAGTCTTCACATGCAATCCAACATAAACACTCTCCAATGTGTTCATACAAAACCGAGTAGCTAGCTAAGTTGAAGATGAGTGAATGGTATTAAGAGTATCCACATTCGGATCCCAAAATTTTCCTCAAATTTTAATTAAAAATTTCACTTCTTATAAGTTTTTCTGAAATTTGACTCATTTTCAAAATTCCTCCTACATTCTATTTCCTATATTTTTTTCATCTATTAAAATAATATTATTTCTTTATTTCTTTATTACTTTTTCTACTACTTTATTTTACATCGTAATACTATTATCAATAAAACATAATAAATAAATAGATAAATAGTGATATAGTGATGAATATATAGTAGCCCCTCATATATGAGGGACAATACTCAAAGATCACTAGTCCTTCTAAATAGGAGACCAGATGTGAGAATATTTTGAGATAAAATTCCAAAACATTCCTTATTTGAGCATTGGGTGTATTTTGATGCACCCAATGTAGGTGCTCTTATGAAGCGCTAGTTAGAGTGAAATGCAATACATAGAAAGAATGCGGAAACAAGAAATAATAATAATATTATTATTAAGTAATTAATTAATTAATTAGGTCAAATTACATTGTCCCTCATAGATCACCACTGGATGGTAGTAATATGATATAAGTCTTAGGTCTTTGTATTTAGAACTCATTTTATCTTATCTCAAATTTATTATTACGTTTTTTAAAATTTTCATACAAAATATAATAAATAATTCAACTTTTTTAAATTTTAAAATAATAATATTAAAAATAATATTTTAATAATATTTTATTTAACTTTCAAAACTTCTCTTATTTTTAAATATAAATGAGGCCTAAAAGATATATAATTTTTAACCACCTATATATATATATATATATATATATAAGCCCATGTTTCCGTGGTGCTGCATGTCCCTCACTAACCGATCATTAGCACCTGCTCTCACCTGCACCACAACACTTGATTCAGGCTGCCTGCAAAGACAAACTAAGAAAAATAAAATAAAATAAAATAAAATACCTTTTTGACCATCTCCCAACTGATCACAGACACGCCTAAAAAAATATGCAATGTATTAATATAAATATTTACAACAATTATTATTATTATTATTATTATTATTATTAGAGAAATGATACTTATAATTTTAGAGTGTGTGCAAGTCTTGCGAACGTTTTATGAAAAAAAAATGGTAAATTTGAGCTTTATAATGCATGCATCACGTTTTGTGTCTCGATTAAGAATGTATCAATGCTGCTAACTGAGTTCGTCTGCACTTATAACCAGTAAACATATGATCTAGATATTCAAAATATATTGATCGGTTCTTTATTAGGAAACAATACTTCGGGAGTTAATTATGGATCAACTCCCAATGAATTGGGAAAATAACAAAGAAATCTTGTGGTTAGATGTATTTCAACATGAAGGGTGACAAGAAAAAACCAGAAGATCGAGTACTTGATAACTATAATAGCTTTTCTTTCCTGAATGTGTAAATAACTTTTAAAGTGCTTTGGAAATGTGTAAGGATCTTTTGATAGATTTGCAATGCAACTACTAGTATGCCAAGACTGTAGCTAAAAGGGATCGATCATGGAATTATAAAGAAAATATTTGGGATATTAAATATTTCTTGGAGAAAGTTTTAGATCAACCTCCTATTTTCTGCGCGCGACATTCGATACATTCTTCCAATTAATTAACTACTGAAAATATAAGAGTTCGGTATTAATGTCGATCTTTGACATCACGGTTAATGGTTGATCCAGATATTCTTGATAAACATACTATAAAATTCTGAAGTATTGGTATTTGATGAAAAGTACCCAAGACCCCTTAAATTATTGTTCTCATGGCCTCCATCTTTCAATTAATCTTAGAAGGTACTGATCTCAATCTTCTAATTATAATTAAGTTTAGGTAGTGGATTATTCTCATAATACTGATTTATTATTATTTATTATTTGATTCTTATTTTTATCTATTTTTTATATTATTTAATATTATTTACTCTTATTTAATATTTTTTTATTATTTACAAAATATTTAAAATCACCTTATTCTCTAAACGCAGCTAATGTGTGGTTTATTTTTAGAGATGAGATAAGATGAGTTAAGATTAAAATAAAAAGTTAAATAAAATTTGGTTTTAATATATTTTTTTAATATGATTTTTGTAATAAGATTTGAAAAAATTAAATTATTTATATTATTTTGTATTAAAATTTTTAAAAAATATAATAATTAAATGAGATGAAATAAAATAAAATAATTTTTTTTTTAAAGCAAGCAGAGTCTAAGGCCACATTTGCTTATGAGGATGAAATTAAAAATTAAAAATATATTTTAAACTTATTATTATATTTTTTTAAATTTATATATAAATTATAATAAAAATTTTAACTTTTTTTTAAATTCTAAAATATATTTTTTAAATTTTAAAATATAATTAATATTAAAAAATTTTTTATAATAATATTTTATTTTTTAAAAATTTTATCTTATTTCATCTTTAAAAATAAAGTAAGCCTAAATTACTTACGGTGCAGAGAGAAAGGCTACTCCTTCTATCTTCCCTACTTCCTTTAAAATATTATTTACGAGCTTTTATGCTATATTATCTCCTTCTTTTCTTCTAGCTAGGTGGGAAAATTATTGCATGTTATATGGCTTTTCGATCGTTCAAGTGGGTGTGACATGACTTGCGTCCCATCGATCATATCATTCCGGCCCCAAGCGTCGACTCTCTTGACTTTTCCAGGGCAATCATGTATGGAGTTCGCACACATTAATTATCTTTTAGGGCCGACTTTTACCTAGACAAATTAGACAATTTTATAAGATCCCCTAATAATAAAAAGTCTATTCTTAAAAAATTTAAAATATAATTTTTTTTAAATGATCAATTAAAAAAACCAATTAATTTAATAAGAGAACAATATTATTAAATAGCTATTATATATTAATATTAATTATAAAATATTATATATAATAATTATTTCAAATGCTTTATTTATAAGAATATATTTATTTTTTATTATTATTAATTTCATATATAATGTGAGAATTATAAATAATAAAATCTAATTTTTGAATGTTTATAAAAAAAAATTGTATGATCATTTGAAGAGGTAATGACCCATTTTTTTTAATAGAATTTTATTGATAATGATTATTATAATTGATTATATGTCTCTTTTAAATATTAATAATACTTTAAAATATCTAGTATGACAGTGAAATAATTTGAATTAAGATGTTTTATTGAATTTTGAGTGAGAAAAAAAAGTTAAATTTAAAAATACGTGAGAATACATAAAAATAATCGTGTTCCCAAATGTGAGAATACATAAAAATAATCATGTTATCAAACAATACATAAAAACAATAGCTAGTACATCTTACTAGCTATGTTTGATAAAACTTTTTTTAAATTGAATTTTCTTAATAAAGATTAAGTTGATTATTAGTTGAAAAGGTAGAATAAATCTTAATTAATAATTTTACTTGACAAACTATAGATATTTTAAAAAAAAATAAAATTGTAATGTAAATATTAAAATTATTTTATTTTATTTTATTTTAATTAAAAAATAAAAGATCTCAATCATAAATTTTACCTTAAATCTCCTAACTTATTGAGCCGGCCCTCTTGTCTATTCATGTTACTCAAAACGTCACTATTTGCCCTAATTCATCCCATGCACTGCTACCAGAATTGTGAGCGAGCTCTCAAATATGATCTATATTTAGTCAATGTAAAGTGATTGTTAAAAATAGGAGAAATTTTGGCAATATTTAGATAGTTAAAGTCTAAATTTTTTTAACTTTAACCAATTTAATGTGACTTATTTTAAGATTTATTAACTAAATAATAAATAAATTTAACATTTAGTCAATATAATGAAAATGCTCTAATAATTTGCGACCGTAACCTTTTGATCTACTAATTATTAAACCACAATAAACCTCATCTTCTTTCACATGTCTCTTTCTTAAATTTTTCAAAAAACAAAGGTCTGAATTTAATTTTCTTTTTTCACTTCAGGAAAGTAATATTGAGCGCCTCATTATACTGAGCGCCTCATTAATCAGAATGAGAATTAAAAAGGCTCCTAAAAATGATAAATCTGTGGCTTGGGTTGCACTCTCCTTGTGGGAGTTCCCTTAGCCAGAGCCACGTGAAGTTGTCCACCAGATGGGTCCCTTGGCACTTGCCGTTTCTTGATCTCCAAGTCATCAACATACAAATGGATGATGTTTTACCATCAGCTCCAGATTTCGGTAAGCGGCCCGGTGGAGCTTCATGAAGGTATACCAGGTGTCAAATGACGACATTGTGATGACTACCTATAGGACCGTAAACGACAAACACGTGTCTGAAAGATGTCTAAGTCTGACATTTTTTTTATTTTTACCTATGTTTATTTGCAATACTATAGTAGAAAAAAGCACATGGGAAACATAAGTACCATCACTTAGACCTATGTCTAAAATTGGACATACTGACCATTTTCTATTCGCCTTCTCGACGTTTTAATTTGTTTATTCTCTCCAACTGTCTGTCACGTAGCCAAAAATAGAATCAAACCCCCACTAAAAGGAGAGCTTCATTTCACGTAACCCAAAGCAGTCTGCCGTGACTTGGGGAATCATGGGATCATTACAAACTGCACATGTTGCTCGATCCATGGCCTCCATGATTTTATTAGGGTTTAGTTTGTGAGAGTTGGAAATTGAAATCTGTCAACATTATTTACCAGCACATGATCGTTACAAGAAAAAAAATTATTTGAAAAAAATTATTTACAATGATAATAACTATTTATAACCAAAACATAGTCATTTTAATAATAAATAGCCATTTTGTATAAAATATCTGATAAGAAATAAGTAGTACTACTTTTCTTTTAATAGTATGCTAGTAAAGACGTTAATGCCTGCAATATAGCCAATAGGTGCTAGAAATTAATTAATTATGATTAGCAAGAAGTTAATAATCAAGACAATATGTGAGGCCGGAATCTTCATATATGAGTACATTTGATAAGAGTACTGATCATCTCCAGATATAAAATATTGACAACCATGCATGCCTAAGAGTTACATATCCCATACTGGAATTCTCGAGATGCAAGTCTAAGGCAATGGAAGAGGGTCTCCAACTACAAGAACAGTACCGCTTAATCCAAGAAAGGTTGAAATTCATTTGATCAACAACGCAAAACCATGTGAATTCCTTTATCCACGTACGGGGACAATCTTCTATGTGGATCGATGAGATGTCCAGCCTTAACTTGGAAACCATCAACAAAGACTTTTCCACTTCTGGAATGCGATGTGTCGCGCACTAGTGTAAAAAATGCTATGAAGTAATTTGAACTCTTGAAATGATGAAAGATGCCTTTGATCAGGGTCTTCATTATTGGCTTTTCTTTCCAAAGGTTCCTAATCAGGTCTTTCCTAATCATGTGTCCTATTAAGAGTCAGACAGTCAATAATATAATGCTACTTTGCCCATCATGAATTACCGCTCGAATTTTATTTTATTAGATGTTTATGAATACAAATGAGTTATCTAATTTTTTTTTTTATTCATAAACTCTCATGAATTACTGCTCAATAATGACCACTATAACAAAAATTCTTTTTTGGGACGATTTTGTTTGGGATGAAATGAAAAATCGTCTCAAAAAATGAGATATATGGATGAAATTCAAATTTGATTCTTCAAAGATGACAGAAGGTGTTTACCGTTTGAATATGTTCGACCGTTATATGTAGGGACGACAAATTCTATCCCCAATAAAATAACCATTTGAACATCAACAAAAAACATTTGAACAAAATAAAATAAATATTCAAATGGATATTATAAATAGTCTATCGAGAATTTGCAAGTTAAACAACAAAATATAGCGTGACATTCACCTACCACTCGAACAAGCTGATACAACAATGTTCGAACATCAAGGTTAATCGATATTCAAACAGATACTATATATGATCAAATGGTTAAGTCACTAAATTTAAGAGGTTATTGACTTACTGCTTATACAGATTATTATCCATTCGAACAAATATGTTAATCAATAATTAATTTAGAAAAGATAAAAATGATTTAATTCATATTTAAATTCAATTTACAAAACACAAAATATTATTTATACAAAAAACAAAATCAATGCAAATAAAAGATACAGACTACTACGATCCCAACTCTTTACATACATCCTCAACTGCAATTAGACATATCTGTATTTGTGTCAGTCGAATACTGATCACGACCTGACTTGCAGACATGGCACAATTTCTATACGTAAGTCTGAAATGTTAGCATTAAGCTATGTACTACGTAAGTCAGAGATAGCACTACAGATCTCTATACGCACTGCATCAATCACCACCCATGTTTGTCTGTGGATCTCTACATGCATTACATCTTCCATCTCCTCATGAGTATATGTGCATGATATCTCGGCCTGCATGGATGTATCACCGGCTAATACTCCATGATCTCTTGGGTGTATATCTCCATAAATACCGATCGGGTTTGGAATAGGACTAAGAATACGAAGTCTTGATATCTCACTTAAAAATAAGTAGCACAAAAACTATCCCAAGTGCAGGAGAATTAAGAATAAAATTCCTAAATCATCTCCTAAAAAAAAGTTGTTTAAAATTAAACTCGTGTAAATAATAAAAAAAATATTCACAAAAGAAAAATTAAAGTGGTGATATGTGCAATGAGTAAAAGAATGCAATGAAATTGAAAATGGTACTAGTCATGGACTAGATTCATATTTTTAGATTTTTTTTTAGTGTCGAAATAGAATGTAAAAGACTAACAAATTGAAATTAACAACTAATGAATCAACTAGCTAAACATTCTTAATTAATCTGAAAGTTAAGTAATAAACTGAAATTATTTAAGTCCTAATTAATCTTTTTATCAATTTAAAAGGCAATGAAACTAAAACTAAGCTAAGAATTAAACTAGATTAGAAAATAATTAACACCATATATGAGCTAAAAATTGAAAAATCCCAAAATCAAAATTTTGGGGTTCATCCTTGTATTCAAATAATAAATTCTCAAAATAAATCCAAAATAGTTGTAATGCCTATTTAATGAAAACTTGAAGAAGAAAGGAAAATAACTAACATAAATTAAACAACAAATAAAATATCCAAACTTCTAAGTCAAAAATCTTGAGAATACACCATAAACTTCAAACTAAAATTAAATAAAAAAGTAGGAAATGAAAAGAGCAAGCCAAATAATAGAGATGGAGATGGAAAGTAATGGAAAAGGCTGGAGCAGCTGCAGTTTGGACCCCTTCGAGTTCTTTAAGCGACCATCTTTCTAGTATTTTCTCCCCAACTCCCTTTTGAAGACCCAAAAGAAAAAATATTTTTTTTGCTCTCATGTGTCGAAGACCCGATACCAATTAAATTTTCCATTTCCTGCGGCGTGTTTTCAACGTGTAAAAATATGCCCCTTCCGTTTCGTGAGGCATGTTCTTTCTCTGCGTTTTTTTCAAAAGTCTGACCCCATCTGAAAAGCAACCCATCTATTTGTGTACATCTGCTTTTCAATTTCTTTAATCCAGCGAACAAAAAAAATGCTTTCACGTGTTGTCTACTGCTATTTTTCAAACGAAGAAGAAAAAAATAAAATCACTTGTGAAAAAGACAAAACGACCTCCAACCAAATAAACAATTTTACCGCTCAAAAGAAGTGATGTTTAAAGTCTTCCAACAAAACAAACCCACTTGCTTTTCTTTTCTTTTCTTAACTTGCAGCTTAATGGCGTTGCTACTATGTCTAAAATAATTAAAATGCTACAACCAATGCTACAATCACCTTTTGAAAAGCAATCATTGTTGCATTTTTCATCATTTTGTTTCGTTTTTTTTTTCCTTTTTGTTTTGCTTTTCTTTTTTTTCTTTTTCATTTCTTTAAACATGATCAGAAAATATAAAATGAAAATTAGAATATTAAAAATGTGATGTGCATATGAAGAAATACTATTTAAATAAATTACAAGTTATAAAATTAAGCATAAATCATACTATTAAGAGATTTTAATCACAACTTGGATTTACACCTTATAATTAATTTTCCTATTTAAAACCAATAAAAATATCATGAAATAATTAAAATATATTGGTTCTAAATATATAAAATACGCAATAATTCAGCTCAATCACACCCTCAACAAGCTTTTTGCTAATCCCTAAGTAAAATAGTGAAAATTAATTGAGATGAATATTGCATAAAGATCGAAATCCAAACAGAAGCAATCAAACACAATCCTGAATTCCCACAAAAGTGACACATTACTAGTCAACCCCCAAGGGCTATACTCACCAAGACTATCTCAACAATCTTTCATAATAATTGAGGCAAATATCTCAGAATTCAGATGTGTGTGTGGAGCTAAACTGACTGTGTATTCCTCATTACTAGTCATGATTTTTCATATGATTTTTCAACCTTAAGATTAATCATTGCTGATTCTAACTACCTCAAAGTCCAAGGGACTAGCAGTTTTCACGCCAGCTCTATTTTTAAAGGTTGAATACGCAACCCCCAAAATCTTGGGTAACTGTTTCTAGCCCTTAATTTAGAAAAGCTTCATAAATCGCCTTCATCTTTCTTTCTTTCTTTTCTTTTTTTTTTCTTTCTTTCTCTTTTTTTTTTTTTTGAAATAGTCTCGATAGTCTGCAATTTACTTCTCCTGTGTTAAATCAATGATCAATAAATTGAGGAACACTACAAATGTAAGCATGTGCAAAATGTCTTTCAAAACTTACCATCCGTTCTACAAAAATCTCACCAAGTCTCATCTCAATGAGTATAGCATCTCGATGTTTCAAGCTACACATCAACAAAATATGATGCATCAAAAATCATGCTCTATGGTCAAGCTTAAAAATAAATCTTCATAAAATGATTATGCTCAACTACTCCACCAAGTTACTCAGATTTCACAAGCATTTCACATCACATTAATGATTTTTTTTTAGTTGTGCACACACGATACCCCCAACTAGTGAGAGACATAATCCTCAATGAATCAAATGAAAGAAGACAAAGTGCACAGGAATAAGTAAGCAAAACAGAAAATCAACATGAAATATAAAATCAAAGCAAAACAACAAATAAATATAAAAGACAAAATGCAAATAAAGAAAGCTGTAAAGGGGTAAAGGGTCAAAAGACTTCCCCGGGGTCTTGCACAAGCAAGATCTCTTGATTGGGATCAAAGTGAGTCATAAACGACTTGAGACGTTGTCCATTAACAGTGAAAGAAGTACCACTCTTAGGATTTTGAACTTCCACTGCCCCATGATAATGAATTTTAGTTATAACATAGGGGCCACTCCAACGAGATTTCAATTTACCAGAAAAAATATGTAAGCGAGAGTTGTAAAAAAAAACTTCCTGACCAAGTGTGAAATGCTTGGGATGAATTTTCTGATCATGTAGAATTTTCATGCGTTCCTTCGCCAGCTGAGTGTTGTCATAGACATCTCAACGAGCTTTATCCAATTCATTGATATGCAATTTTCTCAACCCTGAGGCTTCATCAAGTGACATGTTAACATGTTTTATAGCCCAAAGAGCTCGATGCTGAATATCAACATGTAAATGATAAGTTTTACCAAAAGCTAATCGGTAAGGGGACATCTCTAGATTAGTTTTAAAAGCTGTCCTATAAGCCCATAAAGCGTCAAGAAGCTTAACTGACCAATCTTTCCTATTAGGATTGACAGTTTTTTCCAAAATGATTTTGATCTCTTTGTTTGCCAATTCTACTTGCCCATTTGTTTGAAGGTGGTAAGGGGTAGAAACACAGTGTGTAATACCATATTTCTTCATGAGTGTAGAAAATAGTTTGTTGCAAAAATGAGAACCCCCATCACTAATGATAACTTTGGGCATGCCAAAGCGAGCAAACAGAGATTGCAAAAATTTTAGGACAACACGATGGTCATTTGTTTTGCAAGCGATGGCCTCCACCCATTTTGAAACATAATCCACAGCTAATATAATATATGTGTTTCCAAAGGAAACTGGAAAATGTCCCATGAAGTCTATTCCCCAGAAGTCAAGAATTTCTAAAGTGAGAATAGGGGAAAGAGGCATCATGTCTTTTTTGCTAATTGATCCCAATTTTTGACAAAGCTCACAAGCTTTACAAAAATTATAAGCATCTTTAAATATGGAAAGCCAGTAAAAACCGCTTTGCAAAATTTTAGTTACTGTTTTCTTTGCTGAAAAATGACCACCACATGCACCCATATGACAAAATCTCAACACAGAAGAAAACTCATCATCAGGAATGCATCTTCGAATCAATTGGTTGGAACAATATTTTAAAAGGTATGAATCATCAAAGTAAAAGTGTCGTACCTCAGAGAGAAATCGGCGCTTATCTTGGATGGACCATTCAGAAGGCATTCGCTTAGTCACCAGATAGTTGACTATGTCAGCATACCAGGGAACTTTATGAATCACAAAGAGCTGCTCATCCGGGAAACTATCATCAAGAGGAAGGCTGATATTTGAAGAGGTGATGGCAATCTAGAGAGGTGGTTAGCTACCACGTTTTCAACTCCTTTTTTGTCCTTAATGTTGATGTTGAACTCTTGAAGTAATCAAATCTAGCGGATTAAACGTGGTTTGGCATCTTTCTTAGTTAACAAAACTTCAAAGCAGAGTGGTCAGTGAAAATGATAACAGGGGAACCAAGAATGTAAGCCCAAAATTTATCAAGTGCAAAAACCACTGCAAGTAATTCTTTTTCAGTAGTGGTATAATTTTTCTAAGCATCATTCAATGTTCTACTGGCATAATAAATCACAAAAGGTCTATTATCCACACACTGCCCCAAAACAACACCTAACGCATAATTACTTGCATCAGTCATAATCTTGAAGGGAATGTCCCACTACGGGGGTTACATAATGGGGGCGGTGGTAAGAGATTCTTTAAGGGTATCAAAAGTTTTTTGGCACTCATCAGTCCAAACAAATTCAATATCATTTTGTAAAAGAGTGCACAACAGTTTTGCAATAGAATATCGCCTATAAAAGCCAGTATGGCCAAGAAAAAAACGAATATCTTTAACCGTCTTAGGGATAGGAAGTTTAGATATCAATTCAACTTTTGCTTTGTCGACCTTTATACCTTCAGAAGAAACAATATGTCCTAAAACAATGCCCTGAGTAACCATAAATTGGCGTTTCTCCCAATTAAGTAAAAGATTTGTTTCCTCACATCTCTGGAGAACACGTGCCAAATTATGCAAACAACTATCAAAAGATTTTCCAAAAACAGAGAAGTCATCCATGAATATTTCACAAATATCCCCAATCATGTCAAAAAAATACTCATCATGCATCTTTGAAAGGTGGTTGGGGCATTACATAAACCAAAACGCATTCTGGTAAAAGCATATATGCCAAAAGGATAGGTGAAAGTAGTTTTCTCCTGATCCTCAGGCGCTACAGCAATTTGATAATAACCAGAGTATCCATCCAAAAAACAATAAAATGCACTACCAGCCAATCTTTCTAAAATTTGATCCAAGAATGGTAAAGGAAAATGATCATTCCTATTGGTTGAATTAAGTTTTCTGTAACCAATGCACATTCTCCAGCCAGTAACCATTCTAGTTGTAATCAACTCATTTTTATCATTTTGAACAATAGTTAAACCATATATTTTTTTGTACCACTTGAGTTGGACTTACCCACTTACTGTCTGAGATGGGATAAATGATACCCATTGCGAGTAGCTTGAGAACTTCATCTTTAGTAACTTTCTTCATGGTAGGATTGAGACTACGTTGAGCATCACGAACAGGTCTAGCATCATCTTCAAGATGAATTTTGTGGGTACAAATAGCAGCATCAATACCTTTGATGTCGGCTATCGTCCAACCAATTGCGCCTCGATACTTTCTTAGTACTTCAATCAACTGGGCTTCATTCTTCTGATATAATTTTGAGGTAATCACCACAGGAAAAGTGCCTTCTTCAGGACCAAGAAAAACATAATTTAAATCTTCAGGAAGTGGTTTTAGTTACAACTAGGGAACTTCTTCCTCTGAAGATTTAAGTATGTCTGGTGGTGGTAGAGTTTCAAACTGGGGTTTCCATCTTGCACCTGCAAATTGTACTTCAAGTGGTATAGAAGAATCTGCAAAACAATCCAAAGCTTCAAAGACATCTTCATCAACATCGTCAGTTTTTTCATCAAGTAAAAGTTCAGGTGTCTGAAAAATAGAATCATCATGAGAAAAAGGAAAAGTTAAGCAAATAAATTCTATTGGTGTCAAACTCTCCACAGCATTCAAATCACTTGTGTCATCGAAATGTGCTGGCATCTTGCAAACATTGAAAACGTTCATCTCCAATGTCATATTCCCAAATGTGAGCTTCAGTACTCCACTTCGACAATTTATCAGCGCATTGGAGGTAGCAAGGAATGGGCGCCCAAGGATGACAGGCGCCTGATAAATAGTAGTGGCTGGCTGCTGCATAGCAAGAACTACAAAATCCACTGGGTAGTAAAATTTGTCCACCTGTACCAGCACATCCTCAACAATACCCATCGGCACCTTGACTAATCTGTCAGCCAACTGTAGCATGATGAAAGTCTTTTTCAGCTCACCCAACCCCAACTGCTCATATATTGAGAATGGTAGCAAGTTCACACTACTCCCCAAATCAAGTAGAGCTCTCCCAATGCGTGACTCACCAATCATAATAGAAATGTGGGGAGAGCCAGGATCTCCAAACTTCTTAGGAGTCTCACTCAATATCAGTGCACTAACTTGCTCCGTTAGGAACGTTTTCTTCTTCACATTCAACTTTCTCTTTACTGTGCACAAGTCCTTTAAAAATTTTGCATATGAAGGAACTTGTTGAATGGCATCCAAGATTGGAATATTAATCTTTACTTGCTTGAAGATCTCCTGAATTTCAGTGTGATATTTGTTTCTTTGGCCAGCTGCCAATCTCTAAGGTTAGGGAGCCATAGGTTGGTACCTCCTACTAGTTTATCCTCTCCACTCACATGCTTCTTTGACTCTGGTATTACTACCTCTGGTTCTTTTTCAACTTCATCAATCTCTATTACATGTTCAGGTATAGGAGCAACCACCTGTCTATCCATAGTTATTTCTGGTTGGGGAACTCCCTTTCCACTTCTCAAAGTAAGAACGGTCTTTGCTGTCTCAATAATCTCTCCTGAGACATTATGCACTTGCTGTTGTTGTTGCCGGTATACTTAAGGATTAAGTTGAGGCTGTGCTGGAAATTTCCCCTTTTGTAGAGTGCTTAACGTTGTGTGTATTTTATTGATGGTGCCCCGCAAGTCATTTATGGCCTCAGTGTTCTGATTGTCTGTGGTGGCCTAAATCTGCATGAATTGCTGAAGTGTATTGGCCATTTGTGACATACTGTCATCTAAAGACTTCTTCGCAAATAATTGAGGCTGAGAACTCTACGCAGCTGCATGAGGCTGAAATCCTGGGGGTGCTACTAAAGGGTAGCTCTAAGAACTCTGATATGGTTGATACCGGTGCTGAGGAGCACCCTGGTGAAATGGCTGCTAAGAAGGTGGTGGAGACTGGCCAAGCTGATCATTTCTCCATGAGAAATTCGGGTGATTCCTCCACCCCAAATTATATGTGTTGGAAAAAGGCTGATTATGTGCTCTGTTAACCCAGTTCGCTGATTGCATCTGCTCAAACCCATTCTCCTGAAATACTGGCATAATTGGGCAGTCCTGAGTCTTGTGGTTTGAATCAGTGCATAAAGAGCATGCCTCTACTATTTTCACATCCTTCACATTTTCCATCTTCATAACCTCCAGTCTTCTAGTTAATGCAGCTATTCGAGCTTGAACTTCAGTATCCTCCTTAAACTCATATCTTCCCCCACCAGTAATAGCTCTCAATGGTCGTGCTGTCAATGACACTCGATCAGTCCGAGTGTTCCATTGTTGTGCGCTATCGACAAGATATTAAAAGAATGATAGTGCTTCATCAGGTTCCTTGCTAAAGAATTCTCCATTGCACATCGTCTGAATGAATTGCTTGCATTCTGAAGTGAGACCAGTGTAAAAATAGCTCACCAACCTCTAGGATTCGAAACCATGATGTGGACAGATGTTTACCAAATCTTTAAATTTTTTCCAACTAGCCTGAAAAGTCTCATCAAGTCTCTGATTGAACTGACTGATTTGCTCTTGTAAAAACTGAGTTCTCTGAAAAAGAAAAATTCTTTGTAAGAATTTTCGCTGCATATCAGACCAACTAGAGATAGAATTAGGCCTCAAAGAATTATACCAAATCTTTGCTTTATCCTTTAAAGAGAAAGGAAATAAACAAAGTCTAATAATTCATCAGTAGTGGCTCTAGTAATAAAAGTAGTGCAAGCTAACTCAAAATCTGTCAGGTGCTAGTAAGGACTGTCAGAATCCATCCTGTGGAACTGAGGTATTACTGACATCATGCCATACTTAATGGAAAAATTAGGTGCATCATGAGGTAAAATAATGCATGATGGTGTAGTGGTGCGAGTGGATTGCAAATAATCCTTAAAAGTGCGTGGTGCAGCTGCAGCTGCAGCCATAGATTGTTTAATCATAATGTCCTCGCTCACAGAAAAGACCGAAGAGCTATCTATCTCTGAGCTGTGTATACTACTCTCAGTGCTCGATGTAACTCTAAGTAACCTATTTGAGCTATCTCTCATCCATGACATGAAACACCAATCCAAATTGCATAAATAAGATTCAAGCAACTGAGTAATGATGACAAGTGTGAGAAACAATTAAAATAAAATAAAATAAATAATGATAAAAACAAAATAACGAGTTTAAATTTAGATTAAGCAACTATCCCCAGCAACGGTGCCAAAAATCCGACTCACTCAAAAATGAGTAGCACGAAAGTTATCCGAAGTGCAGGAGAATGTCATGTAATATTTAGGAATAAAATTCCTAGATCGTCTCCTCAGAGAAAGTTGTTTAAAATCAAACTCGTGTAAACGATAAAAAAATATTCACAAAGGAAAAATCAAAGTGGTGATATGTGCAATGAGTAAAAGAATGCAATGGAATTGAAAATGGTACTAGTCATGGACTAGATTCATATTTTTGGATTTGTTTTTAGTGTCGAAATGGAATGTAAAAGACTAACAAATTGAAATTAACAACTAAGGAATCAACTAGCTAAACATTCTTAATTAATCTGAAAGTTAAATAAGAAAACTGAAATTATTTAAGTCCTAATTAATCTTTTATCAATCTAAAAGGCAATGGAACTAAAACTAAGCTAAGAATTAAACTAGATTAGAAAATAATTGACACCATATGAGCTGAAAATTAAAAAATTCCAAAATAAAGATTATGGGGTTCATCCTTGTATTCAATAATAAATTCTCAAAATCAATCCAAAATAGTTGTAATGTATATTTAATGGAAACTTGAAGAAGAAAGGAAAATAACTAACATAAAATAAACAATAAATAAAATATCCAAACTTCTAAGCCAAAAATCTTGAGAATACACCATAAATTTCAAACTAAAATTAAACAAAAAAGTAGGGAATGAAAAGAGCAAGTTAAATAATAGAGATGGAGATGGAAAGTAATGGAAAAGGCTGGAGCAGTAGCAGTTTGGACCCCTTCGAGTTCTTCAAGCGGCCCTCTTTCTGGTATTTTCTCCCCAGCCCCCTTTTGAAGATCCAAAAATATATATTTTTATTGCTCTCCTGTGTTGAAGACCCGATACCAATTAAATTTTCCATTTCCTGCGGCGTGTCTTCAACATGTAAAAATATGCCCCTTCCGTTTCGTGCGGCATGTTCATTCTCTGCGTTTTGTCAAAAGTCTGACCCCATCTGAAAAGCAACCCATCTATTTGTGTATATGTACTTTTCATTTTCTTTAATCCAACGAACAAAAAAATGCTTTCACGTGTTGCCTGCTGCTATTTGTCAAACGAAGAAGAAAAAAATAAAACCACTTGTGAAAAAGACAAAACCACCTCCAACCAAATAAACAATTTTACCGCTCAAAAGAAGTGCTACTTAAAGTCCCCAAACAAGACAAACCTACTTGCTTTTCTTTTTCTTTTATTTTTTTCTTTTCTTAACTTACAGCTTAATGGCGTTGCTACTATGTCCAAAACAATTAAAATGCTACAACCAATACTACAATCACCTTTTGAAAAGCAATCATTGTTGCATTTTTCATCATTTTGTTTCTTTTCTTTTCCTTTTTCTTTTGCTTTTGCTTTTTTTCTTTTTCATTTCTTTAAACATGATTAGAAAATATAAAATGAAAATTAGAATATTAAAAATGTGATGTGCATATGAAGAAATACTATTCAAATAAATCACAAGTTATAAAATTAAGCATAAATCATGCTATTAAGAGATTTTAATCACAAATTGGATTTACACCTTATAACCAATTTTCCTATTTAAAACCAATAAAAATATCATGAAATAATTAAAATATATTGGTTCTAAATATATAAAATATGCAATAATTCAGCTCAATCACTTGAGTGACCCATTCTTTGTGAAATGATGGAGGAGTTTATTAGTCCAATCAGCTCTGGAACACGCTTTGCAATAACTGGTAGGACGTTGGCATGTAGTAGAAATCATATGCTCAGGATCCTAAATGCCAATATACTTGTTATAATGTATTGGGCATCCGATCAAATCCTAATGAATATATAACCCACCAAGTTGATAGGCACCTTACAAGCAACATGCATCATAAGCTTGGTCAGATCTATGCCAACTTTTGTCTTGTGCTGTCGAGAATTAATGTTGTTGGGATGATCAAGTTCATAATGAGATAGATTTGCTTCTTTGAGTGTATGGATCAGGGGCGGAACCAACATTGAGTGTTTGGGGGGGCGATCTTAATTGAAACTTTTAATTTTCTTTGAACTACACAAATATATATATATATATATATATATTATATATAATATATGCACAAATCTATATATATATAATATGCACAAATCAAATGAGAGTACCATATATTAAATCTATATATTATATATATGTATATAAATGACAAACTTTTTTTTTATAAGAACCCTTTGGACCATTTCATTAAAATAAGTTGGAAATACAGGGAGGGGAGTCCTCCATCGTTACGAGACAATCCATAAAATTAAGGGAATCTTTAGCAAGTAAGTGAGCTAACGTGTGACTGTTTCTCCTAACATGAGAAATTGACCACTTTGCAAAGAAATTACAACAATCACGAGCTTCCTGGATGAACATATTAGCATTGCTCCTTGTCTTTCTTCTTGCTTTCAATGCTTGTATGACTAGTGAGGAGTCACCTTCAATAATCACTTGTTTCAGGCCGATCTCCAGTGCTAGCTGTGTAGCAACTAATGCTCCATATGATTCGGCTAGCAAAGGGTCTGGGTAGAGAAGTTTTTGCTTCCTCATTGTGGCTGTTATTTGACCTTGGCAATCTCGGATAATAATCCCTATACCAACTCGACCCCTGGCTCTATCTATGGCACTATCCCAGTTAACCTTAAACCAGTTGGTAGCTAGAGCTTTCCACTCTTCACTTGATGTGCATACTATGGTATTGGATTGGTCCAAGGCTGTTGAGGCTACCAACATTGCCAACTTGCTCCTGGACTCTTGAATAATCAAACGTGGTGGTAGGAACACTTGGTTGAAAATGAAGATATTTCTCCTTCTCCAAATTTGTCTTGCTACTACCACGAATTGAAGGAGGTCTTCTTCCTCCAACTTGTTAAACATTTCCTCTATAAACATGAACACAGGGAGTTGCAAGGGGCCACTTTCTTGTAACTTTGTTGTGCTAGTACGCCAGACGTCCCTGGCTGCTTCACAGTTCCACACAGCATGTAGAAGGTTTTCAAGATCGCTATTGCATATAGGCAAAGAGGGTCTTGGACAGCTTCTTCTTGAGTAAATTGACCTTTGTTGGGAGTGCATCACGACACATTCTCCAGAGGAACATACGGTCACTTGGTTCCACCTGTAGCTTCCACAGTCTAGTCCATACGCCTTTGTGAGTGTTGCTGGATGAAGCCTGATCAGAATCAGCCATTTGTGCTTCCTTCAGCATATGATATGCACTTTTGACCGAGAAGGAGCCATCTCTTGTTCCGTGCCAACTTATCCTGTCACAGGAGGAACTTGAGCTGAGGGGGGTTCTTAGGATATCAGCAGCTTCATCTCTTTCAAAAACTCTCATTACCAAGTCAGTTTTCCAGTCTTTGGTCACAGGGTCGATTAACTTTGACACAGTGGACTCTGCCTCCAAATGTTGTACAGGACTGTTGATCTTGTAGGGGACTGGTTTAGCAACCCATTTGTCTTTCCATATTCTAATTTGTTCACTAGTCCCTAGTTCGCCAAAAAGATCCAGCATTCACTACCTGTCTAGCGTAAAGGAAACTTCACCACACAAAAGAAGGTTTGGCACATATCTTGGCTTCCTGGAACTTTGAGTTAGGATAATACTTTGTCTTTAATACCCTGGAAACCAGGGCTGAGGGGTATTGAATGAGCTGCCAGCACTATTTGGCTAATAGAGCTTTGTTGAAAAGCTCTAAGTCACGAAAGCCTAGCCCTCCACCCAATTTAGCTTGCCCCATTTTCTTCCAGAAAGTCCAATGAATTTTATGTTCCTTCGGTTGTTGCCCCCACCAGTAATTTCTTATCGCTCCATTAATGGATTGGAGCAGATTAAGTGGCAATTTGAAGACATTCATTGTGTATGTAAGGAGTGCTTGAACCACGGCTTTAATGAAAATCTCATTGCCTGCCATTGAGAGATTTTTGATGTTTTGGCCATTTATTCGGGTTTTGATGCTATCTAGAATTGTTTTAAGGTTTTGAACCTATTCTTGCCTACCACGGAAGGCAAACCCAAATATTTTTCATATGCCATGGCAGTCCTAACTCCAGCAATGGATAATATATACTCCTGCGTGGGCTTGGCAGTATTTCTACTAAAGATGATGGAGGTTTTCTCCACATTGAGCCGTTTTCCGGAAGCAAGTTCATAAGTTCTGAGGAGTTGAATAAGCTGAGCCCATTCCTCAGCGTTGGCCTTGCAAAATAGGAGGCTGTCATCTGCAAAAAATAAATGAGAGATCCTTAGCTGACCCCAGCCAATCAGTACCCCAGTGATGATTTTCCTCTCTTTAGCTTTGCTTATTAGGTTGCTTAGGGCCTCCGCACATAAGATAAAAAGGTAGGGCGATAGTGGGTCACCTTGCCTTATGCCTCGTGTGGGGGAGAAAAGTTATTGGGGTTCGCCATTTACAAGGATGGAATAGCTCACTGTTTGTATGCATTGCATAACAAGATTGACCCAACTCTCACAAAAATCGAGTTTGCTTAGGACAACTCTGAGGAAGCTCCACTCAACTCGATCGTATGCCTTGTTCATGTCAAGTTTGAGAGCCATATATCCTGTTTTACTTGCCATCTTACATCTCATAATGTGTAAAGTTTCAAAAACAACCACAATATTATTAGAGATTAATCTGTGGGGAACAAAAGCTGACTGTTTTTCTAAAATTACACTAGGTAAAACCACCTTAAGTCTATTTGCTATCACTTTAGAAATAAATTTGTACAAGACATTACAAAGTGATATGGGTCGATAATCTGTTACAAAGGTGGGATACTTTTTTTTTGGGATGAGAATTATGAGGGTGCTATTAAGCTCCTCCATGCTAGCATGTGCGTTCAGGACATTGAGAACAGCAGTGCTTACCTGGGCACCGATAGTGGTCCAATGAGTTTGGTAGAAACATGCAGCAAAACCATCAGGTCCCGGTGAGCTAAGGCCATTCATCGAGGCTAGGGCATCTTCAATTTCTTGCTGGCCATAAGGTTTGGAGAGGAAGGCATTTTGGGAGTCTATTACTCTGGCCTCCAAGGAGTTAATGCATTCCAATGGATGACAGGAGTTAGAAGATGTGAATAGGTTGGAGAAATACTCTTGGAACAAGGCACAGATCCCCTCCTTTGATCTCACGGATTGTCCCTTACTGTTAGTTAACTGTCTAACCTGATTAATCTTTTTCCTTTGGGAAGCTGCTTGGTGGAAGAACCTTGTGTTTCTATCCCCCTCCTTTAACCATCTTGTTTTTGCCCGCTGCTTCCATTTTGTGTTCTCAGCTTCTAATAGTGTGTCAATTTGCTTCTGAACATCCTTTATCTCCTCATTCAAGTCCCCTGTGTTTCTGGCCTACAGTTCTGTTAGGGAATTTAGCAGCTCTTTCTTTTCCTCTTTGTTGTTGCATTGTTGCTGTTTACTCCAAGTCTCTAGTTTCCTTCGGCAGTTTTGCAAACCTGCAACTGTGTAGGCTACAGTGTTGGTGGCAATTCTGGGCTCTTTCCATGCATCAAACACTGCTTGCATGCATTCACACTTTGGGACCAGCTGGCTTCATATCGGAAGAGTGTAGCATGCCTTGGAAAGTTTGTCTCAGACTGGGTCAAAGTGATCCATAAGAAGCTGTGATCTCATTGGAGAGTAGGGAGGACATGGACTCTTGCATCTGAAAACAGGTCAGACCAAGTGGAATTACAGAGGCCCCTGTCCAGCCTCTCCTCAGTAAATGCCGCTCCTTGTCTCCCATTTGTCCAAGTAAATTTGTTGCCAATGTACCCATATCCATTAGTCCACATTGCTTAGTAGCTCCTCTAAAATCCTCTATTTGTTTTGCTGGCCTCATTGGACCTCCCTTCTTTTCCCTATAGTAGAGTATCTCGTTGAAATCACCTACACATAACCATCCCATACCTGGAGGCAGTTTAAGAGCTTTCATAAAGGCCCAACTTTTGTATCTCTTCTCAGTTTGGGGGTGGCCATAGAAACCTGTAAAGGTCCACCTGACTCCACCCTTTAATTCTTTAATAGCCAGCAAGATATGATGTTGAGTGTAATCTGTTATTTCTGCATCAATCTCCTCTTTCCAGAAAAGGGCAAGTCCACCACTTGCACCTAAAGCATTGACTACAAAGCCATTCTCATACTTCAACAACTTTCGGACAGTTTCCATTCTTTGTCTACAGCACTTTGTTTCCATTAAGAAAACAATAGAGGGGCACTTAGATTGCACCAGGAGGCGCAAATTATTCACTGATCGGTGATTCCCAAGCCCCTGACAGTTCCACACTAAGCAACTCATTGGGACTGGTGGGACTGGCAGCCAACCTCCACCTTATCTGCATTATTGATTGCTGAGTCCGGAGCTTCCCCAGCTTTTGTTTTTTTAAGGACTTGGGTTTCTACAGAAGGTTCTATCTGATTTACCTTCCTTTTGACACTTCCCTGGATATTTTCTTTGTTCTGCTCATGTTCAGATAGCAAAGCCTCGAAGCACTTGTCCCTAGCTTTTCGTTTCCACATTGCTTGATTCTTGATGCTGTGTAACACTTTCACCTGGTCTGAGATAAAATGGGCCAAGGATGCAGCCTGGGCCTCGAGTTCCTTGCTGCTTTCAGGGTCCAATGGGCTAGATAAGTCTGGTTTCTCTTTTTGCTTGTCTGTTTTCCCGCCCAGTTTAGTTGTCCCCTCAACATCTTCCATTTGACTTTTAGCAACATGTTTGACTTCCTCCCTCGTGATATCGTGCAAAGCTGTCCTATTTGTTTCCTTCAAGATAAAACGGGTACCTTCTGGAGCCTATGGAGTAGATGGTTACTTTCCTGATTTCTGGTTGGAGTCTACGCAATCTTTGTTGTGACTAGGTAGATTCGTGGAAAAAGCTAGTAGCTTAGGGTCCTCGAGATGAGGGTCGTCCAAGACCTTGCCTTTTGGTTTCCATGGCTGTCCATCAGTGTGTGAGGTCTGGTTATCCCCCCAATACTTTTTCTTGACTATTTCTGCGTCCCTGGTTGTTGGGGTTCGCAGCCAAGGGCCATACTGATGTTTAGGAGTTGGCATCTGCTGAGAGGCACACCCCGATGTTGCGTGTTTAATTTGGCCACACCGGAAACAAAAAGAGGGTAACCTTTCATCTTTCAGGAGAATCCATACTTTCCTGCCTTCAATTTTCGCAAACATACCTCGTTGTAGGGGTTTTTATATGTCAAGTAGTACTTTAATCCTCATACACTTCCCCCCAGCATAAGCCTCTTTCGTTAGCTTGGACATTGATGAAGGAAACTACAGTGTCACCTATCTGTTTCCCAAACTCAGGATTCATGCTAGAGAACGGCATGTCATAAGCCAGCACCCAAAATTCCTCTGTATTAAAGTGTACATCATTGATAGATAGGTTTCTGTTGAATGATTGGAGGCAGACTAGCCAGCGATCAAACGTCCAAGGTCTGCCCTTTATTACATGGTTAAGGTCAGCTTCGAGGTGGAATTCGACCAAAAACTTGTTGGTGCCCATTTCGGTATATTGTATCCTGCTCTTGCACCTCCAAACTTTTGACATTGTGGATTTAAGGCTTCTTGATTCACTAAACGGTCTGCAATAATCATGGTAAGCAAGCAGAAGTTACTATCTTGCTTATCGATCGTGGGGGGACTTGGTTGTAGGACGACTTTTCCTAGCTCCTTCTTTATTAGGCTAAGTTGATCCCAACGGCGTGCTAGATCTTCTTCCATCTTTGGTTTTTCTTTTCGAAACCAATGAGGACTGGTTTAAGAGACACACTCTGCTAGAGAGAAAAAACATCACCCTTCATTGAGGAGGACGTATCTTTTTATAAATGATAAACTTATATTATATGCACAGCAGCACAATTCTGTATATTTAAATTTTCTATATATATTAATTTTCTAGGCTAAATCAATTATTTGTATAAATATAAATTATAATACATGTACAGCAACACAAATCTAAAGTAGAAAGAAGTGAGAACACAGAACGGTAGAACCTAGAGTGTTGAAAGCCAACGACGCAACACGCAAGCAACTGAGCAAGCTCTAAGCTTAGAAAAAAAAACTGAGCAAGCTCTAATGGACCAAGTGCAAACGGCAACACAACACCAAGTAAGTTCCAATGGGCCGCCCAGGTAAGCTCCAATTTCCAAATAACTCCAACTCTCCAAATCTCCAATAGAGAAAAATTGGCAAAACTGCAACGCAAGTCTACAGCCCACTGGCCCAAGTAAGCTTCAAATAATAACTCCAAGTCTCCAATAGAGAAAAATGGGCAAGGGTCAAGATGCAAGCTCGCAAATCGACAGTCGCAATTATGTTTGAGAATTTTGAAAGACGAAAGCTAAAAGTGAAACATTGAAATGAGAAGGTCATCACGCCAACACCTGTGTACCAACGGTCCAACATGCAACGCCCAAGTTCTGAATGGTACAAAAGCTAGCCAACATGCAACGCCCCCTGGGTACTCTGCAGACTACGAGTCTGCTCATGTAGAGTGTAGCCTATCTAACTCTCATGTGATGGCTACGTACAATGAAGGGCATATATCATAAAGTAACAGTCACATCCTCGCATGGACCATTGGATCATTATTTTTTTTTATGCATGAACCATTGGTCTTGGTCATTTGGAACTTATAATCTACAGACTGGGGGGCGATAGGAGGAAAATCTCAGGTTGAAAGGGTTGTACTCTAATAATCCATATGTACTCTAATAATCAGATTGAAAGGATTGAAAGGGTATGCATGGTTTCGCCCCTGATATGGACCAACAATCAATTGCTTCACCTCATGATGATCAAATAGGCCATCGAGTACACCTCTATTAGAGACCTTGTCCTTAGTCGTCCCTCGATCACCTGTAGTTGAAGACTTCACGGCACCGCATTCAAATACAATGTGTGCAATCGTGGGATACCAATGAAATCGACTAATGTCCGCTAAAAATACCACTAAGGCTCTGCAGATCAAAGAAATGTATGAAACAAAGTCTCATGCTTCGTCCTTCTGATCAAATATTGGTATCCAACCAACGCTCAAAGGATATAGTTGCCAAGTAACAACCCTCCTAGAGAAGATTCTGAAAAATTAGATATCTTCACCTGACATTCCAACAAAATAGTCATCTTTCAAATTGCTTTGTTGGAGGGTTGTCTTGATCTACCTTGCTTCCATCCCTTATATGACATTTACTACCTGACATTTAAGAAAAAAAAATAAGAATAGTAGTTATAAAACATCATAAATAAACTCACAAGATTATATACCAATTAATATAATTTAGGACTATTTTGTGTTATATTGTTCGAACAAAAAATTAAGCATTCGAACAGTACAAAAGATTTTAAACAATTACAAAATAGTACAAATGTTATTGAAAGCATACAAGTGTCTAAACGTCAAACAAATGTGTTTGAACTAATAAAATATCGTTCGAATGCTTTCTATCGATCATTTAATATAAGTTACAACCATTAGAACTAATAAATCATCATTTGAATAGTTCTGGATCGAATTTAGCAATGGATGAGACAACTTTTTTTCAATGGAAGAGACAACTTGTGGCCATTGAAACAAGAAGAATCCACCAATTCCTTTCATTCTTCCAAAGATAATACACATAGAAGGCCGGGATGTTCATAGAGGCATCCCGACCTTGTGTTTTCCAGCCACCTACAGTCTATATCGATGAAAGCTATTCATTTTCCTATTCTTCATCAAGAATCAATGAAAATAATACGAAATAAACCTATTAAACATTATTAATTTGTGTACCTATGACTCAAAGCAGTATTTGATGGTGGCGGTGACAAGGCGATGACGATGACAGTTCAAAGGCGACAGGAGTGCTTGACAGCATACATGGAGGGTTTAGAAAGATAGAGCTGAGAGAAAATGTGACTAAAGGGAAGTTTGTTTAGATGTGTTATACCATTCAAACAGTATTGTTAAAATGTTAAAATTAAATTTATGACTGAAGTTTCATATGAGGTGTTGTTCAAATGTCAATATTTATGATTTGAAGGGTACCTCGTATACATTAATACAATAAAATTTGGAAAATGATAGTATGACTCCCAAATATGCTTAGTATTGTATACTTTTATTTTTTACATTTTTGTATTTGTTTTAATGGCTAAGGAAGTGACTATTAGTAAGTTTATAATATACTTCTATATACTATACTACGTAGTATACTATAATATTAGTCAACTAGTACTACTATATTGTGTACTAAACAAATACCTTAATTAATATACTATACTACACTATACTAGACTACATTATAGACTAACACTATAATATACCATACATATACTATTACTATAATATTCTTTATATATTTGTATAGTATTTGTTTTATTTAATTGTTTGTTGATAAAGATCGATGAAAGGATAGTGGAGGCCAGTGAAGGAGAAGGAGTAAGATGTGTATGGATTTTTTATGGTACCAATTGAGGAACATGCTGCAATATGCAACTAACCTATAAAATAATAAAAAAGTGTATTTTTAGTACATATAATATTCTAGTATACTAATATTATAGTATAGCATATACTAATGTAGTATAGTACATAGAAGTATATTATAAATACTATATTAGTACTAGTGTATTATATTACTATAATTTATATGCTATCATATATTAGAATATTAATATATATAAGCATACTTATACTATTATATATATTTATATACATATATATATATATATTATCATAGTATAGTATAGTGTACTATAAGTTTAGTATTAGTATAGTATAAGTTTAGTTTTATTTATATGTAATATATTATAGTTTTGTATAGCATAATATATATACTAATACTATAATATAGTTGTTCTACTAATACTATAATTACTCTCTATATATAATATATATAATATAGCTGTTATACTAATATTGTAATACTATAAACAAGAGAGATTTTCAAATACTGTCTTATATTGGAGCCCTAACCACTTAATTAAAACATATGTTGATGCCTGATTGCCTAGTACTTATTTCGTTCTCCTCTCTAGTATAGCTTCTAGTTCAGGTTGGATGGCGCTACCCTTATGATCCACTAGCGGTAATGAAGGCAATGGAACAAGTTTTTCACCTAGTTTTTTCTTAAACAAGAAACATGAAAAACTGGGTGGATTTTTGAAATTAGAGGGCAAATTAAGCTTATAAGCAACCGTTCCAATTTTTGCAGCAGCTTGGAAAGGGCCATAGTAGGGGTGATCCCCACCCTACAGGGGGCAGGGTCCCCCTATTACCGCCCCCGCCCCGCCTAGGCGAGGGGTCACATATTTAGACCGCACCCCGCCCCCGTGTAAGTGGGAGCAGGGTACCCTGTCCTGCAGCAGGGGGGCGGGGGGAGGGTTTATCCACCTATCCCCCGCCACCATCCTTATTGGGCTTGGCCCAATTGACAGTTCTGGGCTTTTTTTGGCCCAAATCAAATTTCTAGGCCATTTTTTACCCAAAAAATTATCAAAACTGATTTAATTTCACAATAATAAATATGAATATATTAAATACTAAGTAATTATCATTACTAAAGTCTAAAGTGACAAAGTCATTTAAAAAAACATTACTAAAAGTCTAAAACAGTAAAATTTAAAATTTAAAAGTAAAGACTACTAGAAGTCTAGACTAGTTATTAAACTATTATAATTTACAGATTTACAATAACACAAATTAATCCTACAAAATACAAAATTACAAATTATGCTATTAACTATTAGCATTATAAAATTATAAATTTACAATCTACAAAATCATAAAAAAATAAGATTGTTAAAATTAGTCCTTAGACACTAGTGATTGGATTTTGTCATTTTAAAAGAGTCGTAATGCAAACTTGGATGAAGACTGTGGGGTTGTTGGACCTTAAGCTTAACTTGTAATAATAAGTTAAAAAACAATTAGAGTACAAATATAAACTTATAAACTTATAAACATGAAAAAAAAAATTTATTAAAAATACTAAATTACTAATCAAGATTAAATTGGGTTATTAACTTGAAAGATGGACTTGACAATTGACATATAAAATGATCCTGTCATAGAAAATGTCAAAACTCATAAACAAGAATTACAAAATAATTAGATACTAACATTACAAATATTATAAAATTATAAATGTAAACAACAATTAAGAAAAAAAATTGTGTAAAGTGCAAACCATGGTGATGGGCTGGTAGGTGACGTAAGTCATACTGCAGCAGAGGTAGCTGTTGGTGGTATCTTAGGTGTTGGCGTCACGGTCGCTACAAGTTACAACAATTAAATGTAAAATCTGTGTAACATTAAATTTAATTAAATAAATACAAAATAATGTAAATATTTATTCAAGTGACAATTTACCAGATCCAAACTGATCAGTAGTCTCGTCCTCGGCCTCAACCGGATAATAATTAATAACTTCCGGAATATGAATTTCAGCACCCGTGATCCAATTCTGTGTGCAAATCAAGGACTCAACAGTGATAGGATCTAATGAGCTCTAGAAAGGATCCAATACGCGCCCTCCAGTGCTGAAGGCCGACTCTGAGGCTACTATACTGATCAGGATGGCCAAGATACTACGAGCAACCTTTGAAAGTAGGGGGTATTTGGGGACATTTATCTTTCACCAAGCTAATATATCAAAATCTCATATAAATGAATGAAAATCCAATGCTAAATATTTGTCTACCTTTGACTGGGCATCTATGGTGGAACCCATAAAATTCAAGGGGGTCGACTCCATCTTGTCACCTCAGTCCATTTTACGTTTTTTTCCACGCCTTGCATCTGCACCTGGTTGGGGGGGTACCTGTGGCTGTAGGTGCTGCAATACTACCACCTCCCACGATAGTGAACTCATCAAATAATCTAACAAGTGTTTCCTGAGCCCGAGATGCAACAGCCAACGCACAATCTTTGCCAATTGCATCAGTCAACCCAAATACCAGACCTTTTACCTTAAACCGTGGGTCAATGACACATGCAACATATAACAAGATATTGGTTTTATCCAATTCTGTCCTCCAATACTTGTTGAGTTTCTCCATCATGGTCCTAGACATCTCCCGCAATGTGGTGTTACTACCCACTGCAATATCATCTAATTCTTCTTTCACCTTGGCTATTTGTTGACAAAATTAATGTGCCATGGGATACAAAGAACTAGATAAAACCTTGGTAACATGGCAAAAAACCCTCAGAAACTCCACAAAAATATATACAACCTCCCAATCATTAGACAAAGGGTGCCCCAACTTTTCATTAAAATACTTGACATATTGTATGTCTTCATTATCCAATATATCAAATGCCAACTTATACTTCTGGGCCGCTTCCAACATCAAAAAGGTTGAGTTCTACCTTGTAGACAAATTAGTGCAAAGACTTTTTTTACATGTTATACTCACAGTAGTTACAGCAATTTTGAACCTAGCCAATCTAATAGAAGAAGATCTGACCCATGTCACAGCAGTACTGACCCGAGCAACCGAGTCACCAAGCCTATCCAAGCCATCACCCACAATCAAATTAAGAATATGTGCTACACATCGCACATGCAAATAATCCCCACCCAAAATCATTCTACTTGCATTATTCATGAGAGTCTTAAGATGTCTCATTGCAACATCATTAGCCCCGGTATTATCAACCGTGCAAGTGCAAACTCGAGTCAACCCCTACTCTTTTATAGCGGCCTCTAAGGCCTTCCCTATCGTCTCACCTTTGTGATCAGTGGTTTGACAAAATTTAAAGATTTTCTTATGCAATGTCCAACCCCCATCAACCCAATGCACAGTCATACACATAAAATTAAAATTATTACAAGAAGTCCAACAATCAGTGATGAGGCAAACATTCTCCCCCGCCAATAAACCCCTCAACCTCTCTTTTTCTGACCAATAAAGTTTTTTAACATCTCTTGCCACAGTGTGGCGAGAAGGAATATTGAATCTTGGTTCCAAGTACCTAGAATAAGCTTGGAACCATTTCCCATCAACCACTTGGAAAGGCATCTCATCTATAACGATCATGCAAGCTAGGCGTGTCCTAGCCTCGTTAGGATCATATTTTGTGTACCCTTTTAATGCCAACTCCCCATTACTCCCCTCACCTATTTTTTTAAATCCAATTTCAAGCCTAGATTGGCTCTTCTCTACCAAAGATTTCAAAATTGGAGATTTCTTGCATTGTTCCTCCAAGTGCAATTTTATTTGGGAAGTGTCGTGTCTCTTGTAGTGACACACATAAATTTTGCTACAATAGTTGCATTTGATTTTTGGGTCATTGGGGTCACCACCTTCTATCTTGGTGACATGAGCCCAAATTATGGATGAGGCTTTCTTGCTAGGCTGCTTGGGGCCGGGACAAGTAGTAGTGGTAGGGGTCTCAATCGGAGGGTTCTCGACTGGAGTGGTAGTGGTAGTGGTCAGGGTAAGGTTAGGGTTAGGGCCAGAGGTACCCAAGGCCCCCTCCGGGGAGCTCATACTAGAATCCTCTATACTTTCCATTTACAACAAATCTAACCTTGTAGACAAAATATAACACAAATGGTCATACAAAATTTAAAATCAAGATAAGCATGAGAAGATGAGACTCGCTTTTTGTATTAAAAAAAAAGTGAAACTCATCTCAAGTTCACAACTCAATTCAAATTTCAAAATAAAATATGTGATCACATTGCAAACTTTAAACATAAATTATGTTATACAAGTGATAATTTTAATTTTACAACTTGACCAACATAAACACAATCATTATGCCAAATAGTCAAATAAATTGTGCTTGACCATTTACCTATTAAAACCCAGTCAACATTGTGCATCTATCCAACATTTAAAGATGTTTATTTCTGATATGGCTAGATAATGAAGCCATGCACGACAAAGCTTTGATGTCACAAACATATTGATAAATAATAATAATAATAATAATAATAATAATAATAATAATAATAAGATATTTGGATTATAGTAATGTTAGGCATGTGGGTACATTAGTAAGTTGTAAAAATCCCAATTATCATGTATGTTAATCTAAGAGATAAAAATAAATAAAAGTTAATTGTATTTGAATTTGATTAATGTTCATCAACAACTTGATTCTTAGCAAATACTTTAAACAAAATTGGCCAGAGAAATCATTTAATAAATCATTTAAAAAATGTCATTAAATTGATCCTATTAAGTGTTAATTCTTTTAGGATTTATCCAAAAAGCTATTATTTTCAGGCCAAGATCTAGTAAATCTCTAGGCAACAATACATAGCTAATGTTCAAAGCATGGCTAAGAAAAAATAAACAGAAAATAAACAAGCTATCATAATTATGCTATATCTGTATATCAAGACTTAATATTGGACAACTGATCATATTCCTTCACTACATCAAGGGTGGCTCCAAACTTGACTGAACCAAGTATATCAAGTTATCAATAGATGCCAATGTTATTGGCTTTTAATAACACGTAAAGCATGCAATGCAAGCAAATGTTAGGGACCGGCACAAAAGAAGCATTAAATGATCCTGTTAAGTGTTAATTTTTTTAATAAATTATTTAAAAAATGTTATTAAAAAATACATATTAAATATTAAATTATGCTTAAATGTTAGGGACCGTCGATGTCACGGACTCACGACGTCACCGAACCCTAGAGGCTAGAACTACTCACTCAACACAATCATATTATCAGACAATCCAATCCACAATTGGCAATCAATGATTCAAGTTTGCAACACAATCATATATTTCCAAGAATCAAAACGAAGAAATGAGAGATTTAAGTGATTACCTTCGTGGAGAAATATCGGAGAGGGAGAATCGGTGAGGCAAACAAGACGACGGAGAGCCGAGAGGGATTCTCGAAACTTGGCAGTGACGGTGGCCTGCAACTGCGACGATGGGCCTTCGTCCTGAGGTGAGATTTTGGGGGCTAGGGTTTGGGCAGCCTTTGGCTTCAGCGATTTTAGAGAAAGTGAGAGTAGTGAGAGGGAGACAAGAGAGAGATGAGAGTGAGGAGAGAATGAGAGACGGGAGTTTGAAAGGGGGGGAGGGCTTAATTCAACCTAATTCGTTTACATAAAACAACATCGTTTTATGTAAGTAAATTTAAAAAAAAAAATCCAGATGACAAAACGACGCTGTTTTGAGTCATTTGGATTTTTTTAATATATAATATATAATATATTTTATATTTTATATTTTATATATATATATATATGCGGGGGCAGGGGCAGAGTAATGTCAGGACTGGGTCGAACCTCTACCGTCCCCCACCCTTGCCTATACCCAAAAAGCGGGCGGGGTTCACCCCGCCCACTGTCATCGGACGGGTTAACCCGTCCCAGCCGTGTGGGGCGGGCTGGAATGCGGGTGGGTCAGCGGGTACGGATACTCGTTGCCCACCCCTAGGCCATAGTACCATGATGCCAACTTCAAGCTCTGTGTCATAGCAACTAATTTTTGTTTATAATGTTGCAACCTCAAGAACACCCACTCCCCAACATCAAATGATCTTTATGTTCTCTTCTTATCAGCAAACACTCTCATCTATTATAGGCCTTCTCCATATTTTCCTTTAAAAGGGACAGAGGTGGTTTTTGAGATCTCAAGTATTAGTCTACTGTTGCATTGAATGTAGGAATGTATGATCGGAGCTTGGGTGAGGGATAACTATAAAGAGCCTCAAATTGGGAGACAAATGAGAAGACTCCAATAGAAGAATGGGAAATGGTGTTACAATACCATTCTACCATAGGTAACCAACTTCTCCATTCTTTTGGTTTAGAGCTCATAAAGCGCCTAGGTACCCTTTCAAGCATTTGTTCAAAGACTCAATCTGGCCATCTGATTATGGATGGTAAACTGAATTAAATTCCAATGAAGTTTTGTGTAGGTAAAAAAGCTCATTCCCAAAGGAACTAGTAAAAACTGGGTCGCAATCAAAAACAATTATTTTGGACATACCATAGAGCTTGAAAACTCCAATGAAGAGAATCTTAATTGTCTTAGATATTTTGTAAGGCACGGAAGTGGAAATTAAGGCCTTGTTTGTTTTCTCAACTCATCTCATCTCATCTAATCTCAAATCCATCATTACACTTTTTCAAATTCTTATATAAAATAAAATAAACAAATCGCTTTTTTAAAATCTCAACACAACTTTTTTAAATTCCAAAACAAAATTAATATTAAAAAAATATATTACAACAATATTTTATTCTTTTTTTAATTTTTATCTCATCTTATCTCATTTTAAAAACAAGCAGGTCCTAAATGTTCGAACTTTGTCAATTTTTCCACCACTAAGAATACAACACTAAACACATTCGATGGTGGCAACCCCTTATAAAGTCCATGAAGCATGAGGAACCTGGCAAGGGGTGGAGTAGCCCTGCTAGATGCAAGTTCTCATGTTTACTTATCTTACATATATGACATTCTTTCACCATTATTTTAATATCCCTTGGCAGACCTTGCCAACATAAATCCATTTTTGCCCTCCAAAGTGTCTTCCAAAACCCACATGGCTTACTTGTGGGTTGTGATGAATGTACTACAATACTTTGGACTTACAAGATGAGATAGACACTATTACTTACTTCCATTTCCTTAGCCATAGCCCTTTTGTAGTAAGTAATCTTTAGGTCCTTCCTTATCCTGTTGTAGTTGAGACACAAAATTCTAAATCTCATTTAATAACACATATTTGTTTAAGTTCTTCAATCCAAACTGATGTAGGTAAAGAGATCAAGGCTAGGTGGCTTCTTCCTCTTCCACCTTTCTAAACAAATTGTGCATTCTCCACTTGAATTTATTTATTATTTTTAGTAGATTTGAAATCCATTTTGTTGTGCTTTTGTGCCCACTTTCTGCTCCAAGAAATACTTCACTGCTTGCTTGTTAGTTCTGGAATATTCATAAAACAAGTACAACCTTCACTTGGCTACAGTAGGAACTAGTGCTAACAACTTTTTCTCATATGTTGATAGCATTAAGGCCTTCTACTTCAAATTTTTGCTAAAAAAAAAGCTATTAGTTAGCCTTATTGCATGAGCACAACTCTTATTGCATGAGCACAACTCTGAACCGCATTCTAGATGATATACTCAATTGTTAACTCTATAGAAAATTCAGGTAGCCTCAAGAAAGGAGGCTGCATAAGAAATTTTAATCCACAAAAAGGCATTCCTTTTCAAAAATATAGTTATTGGAGTTTTCATTGAGGTATAGTTTTTTTCATGAATTTTTGGTAATAGCCTTTGATACCCAAGAAGTCTCTCAAGGACTTTAAGGTTTTGGAAATAGGTCAATCCAGCGTTGAAGCAATCTTTGTTGGGTCTGCTCTCATCCATTTCCAGACCAAGTAATCAACTTCATTCACTCCAAACCAACATTTTGACATTTCAACATAAATATATGTTGTTTTAGTAGTGTGAGAACTAATCTCCAAAGGTCTAAATGGTAAGAGAAGTTTTGGCTATAAACCAGAATGTCATAAAAAAAAACCAAGATAATTTTTTCGAGAAAATGTTTGAATACCTTATTCATCAAACCTTCAAATATTGCTAGAGCATTTTTAAGGTCAAATGGTATGAGCAAGAACCCATAGTAAACCTCATGAGTTTTAAATGTTGTCTTGGTTATATGTACCTCTCTCACTCTAATTTGATAGTAACCTGACCTTAAATCGAGCTTGGAAACCACCTTATAACTAAAGAGTTCATCAAGTGACTCATCAATGAAAGTATTGAGGAATAGTCTTTGATGGTTTCTTGATTGAGGCCACGATAATATATGCACATTCTCCAAGTCCTATAAGCTTACTAGCAAAATTGGTGATGAGAAGGGACATTGGCTTGGCCTTATCACTCCATTTTTCATCAATTTCTATACAATCTTCTTTATCTTAGATTTTTTATAATGAAGATACCTACAAGGCCTTATTGAGACTAGAGGAGTCCCTTCCTTAAATACAATTTGATGGTCGAAAGCTCATGGAGGTGACAGTCCCACTAGCTTCTCAAACACTTCCATGAATTTTTTAAGTACCTCAGTAATTTTAATTTGCATGCCACTCTCTTCTATTGTTTCTTCCACTACTATCAAATGCAGCAACCAAGCATTCTACCTTACAAAAGAAGATTTTAGTTGTTTTCTAATAGTCTCTAGTACTTCAATGCACTCAGATTTAAGACCCTATAAGGTTAGATTTCGCTTCTTTACTGCAAACTTCATGGTCATATTTGTAAGTCCAATTAATAGGTACTAATTTTTTAACCATTGTACACCAAAGACTATATCACGACCCTGAGAGTCAGAACATGGAAAGGCACAAAAGACTTAGTCCCTCAAATCTTTATAACTTCCTCACATTTCCCCTAGCTGAGAATTTATCACTATTAGCAACCTTCACTTGCAAATTGGAGTCCTTCTTAATCTTTAGTTATGCTACCTTGATTACTAATGGATATAGGAAGCTGTGAGTGGAAGTGGCTAGTATCTAAACAGAATATGAGTCAATCTTCCCAAGGAACCTCATTGCACTAGTGCTAAGAAAGCCAAAGATTGCATGGAGCGAAATTTCTAAATCTTTATTCCCACAATTATGCTCAATAACAAATCCTGCATTGTAGCCAAAAATTCTTCCTGGTCTACCTTTCCTTCAACATATAAAGGATAGAATTTAGAGCTCTTACAAATATGGGATGGGTTTGACTCCTCATCACAGTGGTAATATAGAATCTTTTTCCTTTTTCCATCCATTTGCAAGGAGGAAATTTCTTTTTACTGAAACTTAACCATTATGTATCTTATTACTATAATCTACAACTAATTCCAGAGGTCCTTGCTCAACACTACCTCCATAAGGCCTCCATGTTTTCCTTGAGGTCAACACATTCTTGTAATTTGGCCAATTCAAATGCCTCACTAAGATTGATGGGATTGAGCATCTGCACAGGAAGGCAAATCTTATCCTCCAATCCACTCATGAAACAACTGATTTTGTTCCTCTCTGATAAACCCTTTAATCTATTTTATATCCCCTTAATCTGAGCTTTATAAGAGACCACATAAGAAGTTTGTTTCAAGTTGTTCAATGCTTCAATGGGGTCGTCATAAGTTGTTGGCCCATATGTCACATGCAAACATTTCACAAAAGAATCTTAATTCCTAAATTGTCCGCGGTCCATGACATCTTGATGCCACACCAACGCCTCTCCAATGCTGTGATAAGATGATATTAAAAGCTTCTGGTTGGAAGGAGTCAAATGAAAATCAAAATACTAGGTGGTTTTAAAAATCCACCCAGTTAAATTATTCCCATCAAAGTGTGGAAAGTCCTAACATGCCCCGCTTGGCACTCTCCTCTTGACCAAATACCCTAGTCTCAAGAAACTCATCTTGTAAAAGATTATCTTGTCTATTTTTAGCTAACGGTCATTTCATGTCAGTAAGTTGATCTAACCTTTCAAAAATATCCTAAATAGCATTCTCATGATTCTCCAACTGCCTGTGCATTACTTCTTGGTATTTCTAAAAAGTTTTTTGTTGTAACTTCAGTGTTGCCGAACGCGTGCCTTCTGCCATTGTAGGATCATCTTGAATGCCTTTTACTCTAGTTACATAACCCACAAAAAAATGAAAAAAAGTGAAAGAAAAGAACTTTGAACAAGAATGAACAATTCAAGAACTGAACCAGGATTTCAGTTGATGATGAATCTTGGAGAGAATTTTCGAAGCGTTCTCATAATCTCGTGTGTAAAAACTTCCAATCAACAATAGAATAGGGAACACTTCTCTGAGTTATATATCGCAAAGAGTGTTTCTTACAAGAACAAGATGCAATGTTTCAATCCTAGTAAAATGCAGCCAACAAAGAATAAAGTGGACCCTCTACTAGTACTTTCCTTTTCTATTTAAAACACAATCTTAGTAAAGGTTTTCATATCAAAATGAATAGTCTTAATTAACCAAAATGTCGTGTTTTTTCCAGTTTCCTTCTTTGGTCTAGTAACCGTTAAAATAGTTAGCCTTTGTGATCTCTCTCCGAAAACATTCCAACCCAATTGCAATCACCACAGTGCAAAAATTGAGAAATGGAGTAAGCAAAACACATAACACTCCAGCAAATAAAACATTAATTTTGTCTATCAAATTGCGATAGGAAATATAACTTACTATAAATATATTTTTAATTGTAGAGTTTTACTCAAAAGGCTCTGTTATAAAAGATATTTGTTTTCTAATAAACATGCATCTAAAGCAAAATTAGTTATTATAGTTTTTTGAAAATATATAATTATCTACTTCAGCTTCTTAATAAAAGTTTCAATTTAGTACTTTAAAAAAATGGACTTTTTTTTAGCTATGTGAAGCACTTTTTTTTTATAAATTCACTAATCATACTAATTTTTTTCAAAAGAGTTTTTAATCAATTATAAGTACTTTTTAAGCTTCCAAATTCTTACCCCAATAGCCACTAAGTACAAATTCACAACCAATACTGTTATTTTAATAACAAAGATTATGGTAGGAGTAGTGTTGCATCTTGAGGATGTAGCATGAGATGGATCTCGATAACAGTAAAAAAAAATTATTTTTTATATTTTTTATTATTATTATTATTATTTTAAAAAACACATCATAAAAAAATACTTTCTCAATTATTCAAAAAAATTAAATAAAATAAAAAAGAAATTGTCAGGACCCAATCAAGACCCAATAATCAGTAGAAGTAGCATTTTTCTTATGGTAGTCGTCCTTTACAAATTTAGCAAGCTAGTATTCTCATTGGATGGTCCAAAATTAAAGGACAATTTTAGTCCATGTAAGAAAAATTTGGCTTTTAACTATTATATTTACATAAGTCTCCACAGTGGATTAACTATTTTTTTATTATATAACAATAAAATAATATAACAATAAAATAATATAACAATAACTTAACTTTGACTATTCACATTAAATTTCCATATTAGATTATCCATTTATTCATTATATAATAATGAGTAATTAATAACTATAAATATTTAATTTTTTATAATTGGTAATTTAATTTATTATATCATATTTTATCATTCTACCTATTATCTATTAATTAATAATCATATTCTAATTAAATTATGGATTACAAAAATTAATTAGTAATTATATCGTATTTAAATTAAATTATTAATTAGTAATTTAAAAAACCAAAATAAAATAAACTTTTGTATGAATATAAATAAATTAATAAAATAGATATTTGCATGAATAAGAGAGAAGAAATTAATAAAATAAACAATTAGCCAACGTAAAGTAATTGTCAAACATAGAGAAAATTTTGACAATGTTGTTGCTAAAGTCTAAAAGTTTTGGACTTTAGCCAATCCAGTGTGGCCTATTTTAAGACCTATTAGCTAAATAAGAGATGAATTTGGCATTTAACCAATCTAATGAGAGTACATAAGCATTAACAATGGCTTATGCATCTTTATATTCATCTTCATATTTGTAGAATATCTCTTTAAATTGATCTACATTAAATTATGCATATTCAAAATTTTGCATAGCGATAAATATTATTTCTTCGAATATATTTGACTTATAGCCGCAAGTTGTTTGGCCACAATAGCTTAGAAAACTTGCTGCAATTGAGCAATACTGGCAAAAAGTCATTGTGGCATGTTTGTAGATAAAAAATTGTCAATTATACTACTTATTTTGACAATTCAACAGATTATAAAAATTAGTCACATATTGTGACAAAACATGTCTTTTCTAATAGTAAAAAATTTTGTCAGAAATATCTCCATGCTTCTTCCAATTTTGATCACTATGCTAAATTCTCATAATGCAATGTTGCCACAATAAATCAATTGCTTTAATATGTTTTCTCCCTATTCCCTACTAACAAAAAATATATATTGCCGCAATTGTAATATATTGGCAAGCAATCCCGCCACATTTAATAAATTATCACAATTTACATCCTCATGTCTAGAGACATCATAAAAAAAAGATTTGTGACAAAAAAAATTGTTGATAATTCATTTTCTCTACAAATGGTTTCGCCAAAAATAATCTATTCTGATAGAAAAAATATATTTGCGGCCAAAATATATTGCCGCAAATAGAAAAAAAAATAAAGACTAAAGAATCGTATGAACTGATGAGACCAGAAGTAGAACAAAAATTGTATAATATAAACTTAAAAGCATAAATATGAAAACAATGGAGATCCAAATTTAGTAAAATATCATATAATAACCTAAAACTTACATTTATAAACTGTGCTACCAATTGTTGGGGCTATAAGCAAATTCATACAATAGCAAAAGAGGTCAATCCCATAAAAATCATTAACTTTGGCAGCAAACTAGAATATATATAATACTTTTTATTTATAAGAGAGGCAAATTAGAGTCCAAATATATATATAGAGAGACAACTTCCACTTAAACCATGACAAATATCAAAGATTTAATAGGTATATAACCAAAGAGCAGTTTTACAACATGTAGATAGTATTTGTACATTATGAACAAGAAGATGTAAAATTAGAAATTCTTACAAGTGCATGTAGAAACTTATATTCATGTATGCTACTTTCCTTTCTTGCAACCAGATAAGAAGACTCCAAATTAGTTTTGTCATTTCACTCAAAACTTTAAAAAAAAAAAAACGTTGAAAAAAACTTCAAGACTACCCAATTAAGATGCGATAAATAAATGCAATACTAGTAAGTAGCCCTTTATAGCTAACATTCAAATTATTGGCCTTGATCCCCTCTCTAAAATAATTAACATAAAAAGTCATTGAACCTGTCCTATCTAATATCAACCAAAGTGCTAGCCAATGCTAAATGAATACTATGCTTCACTCAAGGGTCATTGACTTCTAAATATAACCCGCCCTAACCTATTTTTTTTCATTCATTTTCACTTTTAAAAAAATAACCAGCCTTAACCAATAAATTAAAATCATAAATAGATTTTTTTTTTAAGTTAGAAAATAACTATAAAAGAAAAAGTCTAGTGGGAAGTACCTTTACTCAATTAAGGGGACTAAGATATGGTAGCCGTCCAAATGATATTACAAAGTAGGTAACATAAGTATCCTCTACCTAAGAACATAAACATATACAACTTATGGCACAAAATAAAGATATGAAAATTAATTTAACTAAGATGAGAAGCTCAAATAAAAAAAAAAAATATTAGCAGCATATGAATTTCTTAACACTAGCAACTACTACTAACAAAAACAAAACATTAGATTGTTAAAATATGATAAAAGATAAAGTCGATGACATAACTTAGCAAAAAATAATGAAATATATGCGTCCTATAAGACTAATGAGAAGACTACCTTGCCTCCTTATAGGTAAAGTATAGATCCACCTCTCAATCAAAAAACCGAGACAAGCAATAAAAGGAATTATTACCAAAAAATTATAAAAACACATACAATGATAGAGGGCTTAGATCAAAATAGCAAATAGAGCTAAAATAAAAAACTAGTTATGCATTGTGAACAGATATTACATAAAGCAAGATGAAATCATAAGGAACAAATTAATTCATTGTAAAATAATAATAATAATAATAATAATAATAATAATAATAATAATAATAATAAAAGACATTAATTTCTGAGTAACTAGGACAATTCTAGATTTCCATTTTTATACAAATTACAAAACATATTTCACCTCAGGTGAACATGGTTTGGGATTATGGCTGGTATTGCAGTAAAGAGAAAAGCACGATCGATTCACGTGACAATGACCACTTGACAACACAATGGAAGAGATCATTTAAGATAATGATAAAATTTCATCCATAAACCTGCAGTCATATTTATGAACAGAAATTACTAGCATACTCATTTGAACAGAAATTATTCCAAATCATATAAGATGCTACACTAGCCGAGAATAAAAAAATCTGCAGTCATTGCTGGTTACTTGAATATTGATTTAATCTTCTATATTATCAATGGATTCTCGCAACTGCAGCTCAAAATAAGCAATTAAAAAGTTATTAAGTATGATAAAAGAATTATCAAACTTTTACAACTTATTAATTTAGGAAACTTAAAAAGAGAAAGAAATGCATTTTTACTTGAAACGGCAAGATATGAAGAAGTGAGCTCCAATATAATGCAAATCCATAATGTAATTTAAAAAACAAATCCATTATATGACTTTCAAAATATAAGAACAGCCCTGATAAGATTAACCCAGAGAAGCTATACAAGGATGATAAGAAAAGTCAAACCCTAGTGTCTAAGAAGCATTGAGTAGAGACCGGTGGAACTTAAAGATGATACAAACTAACAAATTGAAGATTGTTTCTGACCCAGCCAATTTTCTCCCTTCTCACTTAAGACTGTGATAATCAAGTCCGGCCAATAATCATGAAGAGCGTTGATGATCAAAGATTTAAAAAAATTATAATCTACCCCATTTTCAATAAGAAGAGCACTAATAGAAAGAAGACTGCAATTAATGAAAAATATACCACGTACATGCTAAACCTATAAAGGAAGCTTCAATTTTGCAAGACATGAGATTAGCATCAATTACAAAGCTATTTCACTTATCAAAACTTTAGGGCATGGAACTTCAAACGACAACCTGCGCCCTCTCTTACTTTGGGGCTTAGATAATTAGTCCATTGAATACGGCAGCTCTTTTCACACCTTTGCAGCTCTACACAATTTAAGAAGTGACATGAAAACCTGAAGTCTAAAAATAACCTTAAAAAATATGTATAACGAATAAAAGATAGTTGAAGACAAAGTCACAATATACTAGTATTCTTTAGTAACATTCTCCAATTGCCATACCCATGTGTCTGAATAAAAGGGAAACAGAGAAAGGAAAATGAATAAGCTTGGCCGTCATTATAGAATTGAAAAAATCTTAATCCTCTATTTTCATCAAAATCCTAGCAAAAAAAAATCTCCCAAATATGCTAAAATTGATATAGTTATTGTATAAATCAAACTAATAGTACAATATTAAGGAAAAACAAGCTTAAAAAAATAAGTACAACAAAGAGAGAGACGAACAAATAGAGAGAAAGAGAGATGAACAGATAGAGAGCGCACAAGAGAGATGAACAGAGAGAGATAGAAAGAGAGACGCGAACCTGCTATGCGAGGCGGCGAACATCAATTTGTGTTGCGTGGGGAGGAGTCGAGAGAGAAGGGAGAGGGCTATGAAGGAAAAGAAAGAGAGATTGTGGGGGCTGGGGGTGAAGGAAGGCTGGCCGATGAGGCGAGGCGATGTGCCAGCGAGGTGAGGTGTGGCAAGACCAATGGGATGCCGAAGGAAAGAAAGGGATCGGGGAACGAAGGGGCTGGGTGAGGTCACGTTTGGGGGGGGGGGGGGTGGAGGACTGGCTTTGGGTGAGGTCACATCGAAAGGGGGTCGTGCTAGGTCAGCTGGGCGGTAGAGGGGGGTCGCGCTGGTGAGATCACACCGGAGGGGAGAAAGAGAGAGAGGCGAGAGACGAGATGTGTAAATTGTAAATGGGAAGAAAGAAACCTAAGGACTTAATTCAAAACGATATTTTTTGCGAGTAGTGATCGCGGCAAATACTCAAAAAATGGCTAGAAATAATAAATTTATGTTAATATTTCAATAACCTCCTTACTAGACAAACATGTTACCGCAACAAAAAGTAAATAAATCTCGCCACCAAATTTTTTTTTCCTACAAAACTAATCATCATGTTAAAAAGTAATACCTATATTTCTTATAAGTTTATTTGTGGCAAAAATAAGTGGTTGCAAAATTTTATTATTCCCCACTAAAAGATTTTTCCACCTAGTTTTTTCTTTACCGCAAAAATAAATCTAATAAATCTGTAAGTTTATTTGTTGTGACAAAATGTCGTTAGAAAAATACTATTTTTTTGCCACAAAACATGTATTTGTCACAAAGTTTTACTTGCTAACATAATCTTGTAGTAAAAGACTAGTTTTTTTTTTTTTTTAAATAGTTATCATGTTAATAAGCCAATATTTGCCACAACTTTATGTCAGAAAAGAATTTGTGGCAAAACCCCGCCCATGTTGTAGTAAAATATGAAGAAATTATTCACTTTATAAATATTATTTTACTGTTTTTTCTCTCACCTAGCGGCCATTCCAATAGTAGCTCTTATAAGAGTATTTTTATTAGATTGTTTAAAATTAAGAGACAATTTTAGCCATTTTGAAGATTAGAAATTTAATTTTTGACTATTTTATTTATATAAGTTCACACATTAAAATAGTTATTTTTATTTATATAATAATAAAATATATAATAATAATTTGACTTTGATTATTTAGTTCAAATTCTCTCATTGGATAGAAGATGGCAGGAGGATTATTATAGTTTTATTTTGCAAGATAAGACATGTATATTAATTCTTGATGGAAAAAAAAAATTGAATAATCCAATACAAATTTGAATGATGGTACGAGTTGCCACGCTCAGAGAAGGCTGGGCAGTTTGTTTTTTGTTTTTCAATTTTAGTTTAAGCATTTAAAATTTCTACTCTTTCTTGAAGACTGGTTTATAGATGTCCTGATTTTAGAATTTTAATCCGGATTTACAGACTTCTGTGAAAAATTACCAGCCCTGGTGCCTGGGGTCAGGTGAGCGTGCAATTTCAGGATAAGGAGGAAGAAAAAAATAAGAAGCTATACGTGTCGACGATTTAACTGCTAAATTCCCTGACAGTTGAACGTGTCAACCTCGGACGCAACTTTATTCCTTCCTTCATAACCTTTGCTATTTGACATGGAAATGGCCGTTGTTTTGTGCCCAACTCGTGGTGATTTGGAAGACGCATTCTTCTGCAGCCATTTCAACTGCAAAATCTTTTCAGAGGTCAGCAAGCTTCACGTTTCATGGACTTCAATAATCTTTCTTTCCCCTCTTACCATCCTTTCTTTGTCATTTCATTTATGAGTACAAATTCAGCGTCTCAAACATTCTAACTGAAGCTTGATGTAATGTTAGGGGACTTAAATGTGCTCTAATAGTCGCTTTCAATTTACAATTAAATGCATTTTGGAAAAGAAAGCTTAAATTTTTCTTCTTGTGTCGAAGTGTAAGAATCTTTTATGGAGGTTGTTATTGTGTCTCTTTAAGGTGGATGCCGATGGAAGGAATAATAGTAACTGTAGAACATAGAATTTTGTGGGTCAGATAGCATCAATCCTATGTCATGAGCTCTTTTCCCCCTTTTTCTGGTCCGTGAGTTCTTAAAATTACTTATGGGGGTTCTCAAATTTTTATGGGAAATATGTGAAAATGCAAAAGGATGGAAAATTTCAATAGAAATAGAATTGAGCGAATAAGATCTGGAAAAAAGTTCTATGGTAACAGAATCGAAACATGGGCTTATTGAAGGACAATGGATGTCCCTGTCCTGCAGTAGTGGCATGCATTTTTTCTCATGTCGGGGACGGTAGGGCCATTCGGACCCACTCCTGCAGAGTAAACTCCAGTCTCGTGCACCACACCCTCAGAAGTTTCCCTACAAAGAACTGGTTAAATCGTTGGCTTTTCACTAAGGAGTGTTGCCCCAAAAGATTGTTTGCACCCATGAGATGTTGATCCTTTAGTGGCATGCATTTTTTACGCCCCCTGCCCCCATTTTAATCAAGTTTGACTAAGTTGATGGGTTTATATTCTTTCTTACTATGAAAGTTACTATCTAGTGTTTCATATGCAGATTTTTGTGGTAATGTATCTCAGGCTTAGTAATTATATCCATGGACTCACAGCATAGAGCTTCTGTACAAGTTGTAGACTGTTGCAAGTGGAAGATGCACGAGTGATGGCAACAAATTCTATCTCAGCCCGTGAAGATATTTATAGAGAGTTTTATCAACCAGCCCTCATAATTGCAGGATGCTCTGTACTTGTAGCATTGATCCTCTCCATCTATCTCGTTCTCCAACATCTCAGATCATACACCAATCCTGCTGTTAGTTTGTTTCTGCAATAAGCATCCTAACCATTATATGCAATGCCCTGCTTTTATATCAACTTGTGTTTCTTCTCATTTCATAGTAGCTGTGTGATGCTGAGATTTATGGTGTTTGATCTATTGGGTTTTTCTTGACTAAAATTTAAGAATTCGGCAAATCATTGTGGTAAAACTAACAGCTCTATGCAAGGGCATAGCATGTTTATCCATTAATGCATACTGTTAACAGTGATCCTAAATGCATACTACCGATTGGATCTGTCGGCGGTGATGGGGCTCAAACGGTTTCATCATTTACCCATAAAACATTATAACAATAGTTTTGCATTGCGATTAGCATGCTTTTATGCACAGAAAGGATCAAAGTGTCTTTTAATTTAGGTAATAAAAAGGCTTGGTCCTGCAAATGTCAATTTTGATGTGTATCATGCTTTCATACTCGAGATTCTACAATACTTACGGTCTTAGTTTCTCTTTGTCCAACAATATATACCTTAGTGCTTATGGAAACATTCATATGCCATAAATTGAGTTCAAGAAAATGGAAGTTATAATTTAGATAAAAGACTTAACTCTGTCTTATTTGATTTTTATCCAGGAACAAAAATGGATCGTTGCTATTGTTTTCATGGTTCCCATCTATGACACTGAGTCAGTGAGGTTCTATCTCTCTGAAAGGAAATTTTAACCCTGTTATATCGCAATCTGGAAATGGCATTTGCAATTTCACGTCGTGATTCACATATGTTATTTTGTTTACATATGTTATTTTCATGACTTTGATCATTTAACCATGTGGCTTTTAATGGTTTCTTATGTTTTAACCCTCCTGTCCAGATAATATCCTTGTTGTTTCCAAGGTTGTCTCTTGCATGTGACATTCTGAGAAGCTGCTATGAAGCGTTTGCCTTGTATTCTTTTGGGAGTTATTTGGTTGCTTGCCTGGGTAAGCTAGAAATTTCTGTGACAATATAGGTACATTCATGAAGTCTGCCCTCCATTCAATTGTGACATTTTCACTGTTTACTTCTTCTTTACAACCTTAGTATACTTGTGCATGAATATTTTCCTTAAGAGGGTTTAATTAATGGTTTATAATATCCAAAAACATTTGGAAAATTCATTGGATTTTAATATATAGCTGTTAGATTTATATTGTGAAGTGCTGTAAGTTCGATGTGATGCATCTTTTTACTAGTGTTGCAAAGAGTGTGTGAATAAATATTCTTGAATTTATGCGCTTGAAGTTATATGTGATGAAGGGAGATTGATCTATAAGAAAATGTTATCTTCTCGCGATATAACATTAGCATCTTTGCATGAGATCACACTTTATAATTTTTTCTTGAAATCAAAACTTTGGTAGGTGGTGAAAGGAGGGTCATAGAACTACTTGAAAATAATTCAAGGAAACAGCTTGCCAAACGATTGTTAGAAGGGGCAGATGAGAATAATTCAGTGCAGCAGAAGTCCTTCAGAAACTTCTTCTTTCAACCTTGCATTCTTGGGAAAGACTTGCTTGTGATAATAAAATTCGGCCTTGTGCAATATGTAAGTCCCTATATTTTCTTTATGTATGGTATGAACTTACCATTTAAGATTCTAATAATTTCTCAATACACCAGATGATTCTGAAGACAGTTTGTGCTTTCTTAGCTTTCTTGTTGGAAATCTTTGGTGTTTATGGTGATGGGGAATTCAAGTGGTACTACGGGTATGTATTTCTTATGCAAGTCTAACATTGTATCAGTTTTATTATAGTGCATCACTAAAGAATATAACCTTGCTGTTAATTTTCATTTGGGCATTACCTAGCATATTCCATGCATGCCACCCTTATGCTCGACTTATCCTGTTTGGTGTTTGCCAAAATTTTCTCGACTTTTTGGCATTTGATCCTTAGTAATTTCATGTACTAAAGCATATTGATTTTTTTTTTTTTTTTTTGGTTGGTAGAAAGCAATGGTCAAGCCTTGTGAAATTACTAGTTGTCCCAAAAACTTAAGCGGATAGGAAAATGTAGATTTCATTATTTTATATCTTAATGCTTTCCATCACTTGTGGGCCAGACTTTCCCTCAATTAGAAGGCCCAACAAGCGTAATATTTAATTAAATGGGATACACTGTAGAGTCAGGATTCGAACTCAGGACCTTTACTCTGATACCATATGAAATTACCACTTATTCCAAAAGTTTAAACTGATAGGAAGAGGAAGATTATATTATTTTACATCTTAACAAGCCTCAACAATTGCTAGGATAATTTTTGTTCTCTATTCTTAGTGTTAAAAAATCTTATAGCGAGATAGAATACATCGTTCTACCTTATGTTTGTTCACTCTGAATGTTGTTTCATTCATAATTTTTATATCCATATACACAAAAGAAAGGTATTTTACAGCATGGCAGAAGAAATGTTCAACGGGGTTATCTTTGCTAATTGTTGTTGCGACACTGTCATATCGCAGTTATCCATATATGGCAGTGGTATTAAACTTCAGTCAGATGTGGGCATTGTATTGCCTTGTGCAGTTCTATAATGTAACTCATGAAAGACTTCAGTCAATAAAGCCACTTGCAAAGTTCATCAGCTTCAAGGCCATTGTTTTTGCTACTTGGTGGCAAGGTGTGGGTATCGCACTATTGAGTACACTTGGAGTGTTGCCAAAGGAGGCGAAAGTGCAAGCTGGACTGCAGAATTTCTTGATTTGTATAGAAGTAAGTTGCTTCCATCGCTGTGGTTTTCTAAACTCCATTTTATTCTTAGAAATCATTGTTTTCTTTATAGATACCTTCTTTTAGAACCAAGTGCTATATTAATAATGTCAAATAACAATGAGGAGTTGAGGGACCCCAACAAATATCTCTATAGCTAACTTTTAAATAATTCTTAAAAAAATGATATTTGTAGTCGTACAGTGTACAAGCGCCGCGTAATCGTTTTGAAAAAAGTGAGTAAAATACTGACCCACAGGAAAAAGATTAATTTTTTAATCTTGAACCCCACTCTTTTTCATAGTGATTACATGGCGCTTACGCATTTTAAACTGTATATAGCATTACTCTAATTTTTAATTGAAAACAATAGTACCCAAATCAACTAGGTTGTTGCTGATCATAACCAGTCAGTAGTTTAACTGGAAGATCAGGAAATCTATCTTTTCAGGTGCTAAGATTTAGTTGTCCTTGTGCAGCATCTATTGTGGTTGAGATAACATAATGAACATAGCATAAATATTGGCATGTTGATTTTTCTTGCCATGATCATACAGTTCTCTCTCTTTCTTGGCAGATGGCCATTGCAGCTATTGCTCATGTGTATGTTTTCTCGGCGGAACCATACCAGTTCCTCCCTGTATCTGGGTATGGGAGAATCACTACTAAAACGTCAAAAGAAGCACTGAAGTTAGAGAAAGATCCTGAGGAGAAACCAGCCATGCTGGAAAGGACAGAAACTAAGGTCGAGGCTCCCGGAACAAGCGTCACCGAGAGTGTTCAGGACATTGTTCTCGAAGGCGGTCAACATGTAAGTTCAGCTGGAGCTATGATAGTTTAATTAGTTGTTGTCAACCTGCTTTTCGGAATCACATTTACCAGACACTCTGATTCAGGTTGTCAAAGATGTTGTACTGACCATTAATCAAGCAATAGGGCCAGTGGAAAAGGGTGTGACAAAAATCCAGGAGACGTTCCACCGCAAATCAGAGAGTTCGGATGGCCAAGAAGAAGAGTCTGAACTAAAAGTAGAGCTACATGTTGACAATAATCTTTAGAGAAATATAAAAGTTATGTATGCGTCTCCCTCAATTTTAATCTAGTCACATTTTCTTCGGTAACACATTCCGATTTTATTGGCTTAAGAAAAATCACTTTATTAAAAATTAAAAAAATTAAAAAAAAAAATTCTTGGTCACCTTTTTACTTTTTTCTCTTTTTCTTTTTCTTTTTTTTTTAAAAAAATATATATATCTATATATATATATATGGATACATTGTTCATTTCAAATTGTTAAGAGGTACGCTGGACTTCTTTCGTAGTCTGGTGATGATTACCAAAATTGATGGTTCAGGATTGTGAATATAAATGATATGGATCTTTTGTATACTTCCTGTATATTTGAGCGTTACTTTTTTCACTCTCTTTAATGAAATTTACCTCTTACTTATCAAAATATATATATATATATATATATATATATAAATGATATGGTAGCTTGATAGGGTTGTGTATGTGTATTTTTCCACCATATCGATGTTTGAAAGACTATATGTGAAGAGATTGCATACTGATTTCACCATATCAATCGCATAATATAAATAGAAATGATATTTGCAGCTTTAGAGACTTTGGAATGAAATAAAAAAGTATTTTACCCCCTCCAATGGGAATTTTATTTATGTATTTTTTTAACCTTTTTCGATAATTTTAGATTTTCACAATTGTTTCTGGCTTTCTAAACTGCCATACGTTATTATTTTATGACCGTTTATGAGGCCTGAAATTTTGTTGCGTGGCTTACACCTTGACTCGAATCAACCGTTTGCCAACTTTGAACACAGCAACTAAGGATTAACGAATCAAATTTATGAAGCTAGTCACCATTTTTCAAAAAAGCTATAAATGTGTAAAGAACAAATACAATGTCTTTTTTGTATTGGCCGCAGAAAAACAGACTTGATCACCAAAGAGTACATCACCAAGCTTCGGATTCCATGATACTTTTCGCCTTAAATTCAAGCACATAATTCAAGTCCAACGATCTCTCTTCTTTACTCTACTGTAGCCTGTAATTCTTTTTTTGTTTCTCCACTGTAAGGATTTGACATCGACTAATCTGTCCAAAAAAGTCCAAGACTTACTTCAAAGGAAAGGCCTTCTCCCACTTGAAAGTGGCATTCTTAGGCAAACTTCTCAATGCAACATCCAAAGACACAATAAATAATGAACTAAACTACAAAAAGAAGAATCTTCAAATGGTTATCTTTACTCGGGCATGGGAAAGGAAGAGCCAAACCTTTTCAAGGCACACTTGCAGAGATCTTCATTTGGCACCTATTATGCCAACTAAATTTGTGCAAAGAGCATTTCATTCCATGTATCAGGGACACCAGGTAGACACCAATGCAGGCAATCCTGCACTCCTGGTCTGGTGTTTCTCCGGAACCGGGATATATGACCCTCGTCTCTAAGCTGTGAAATAGCTGTTATATCCAAAAGCTTAACCCCGGTTCCCTTCACCGCACCCGCAGCACTTTGATCGCTTGACTCATCTTTTGATAATTCCTTCCCCACTGACATAGGGGTAGTCTTGTCACAGCTCCCACCCGTATTCCATTCCCCACCAACAAAATGCCTAGGCGAGATGGTTCTGTAGAAGGCTTTCAACCCCGGATATCTTGGAAGTTGTGAGTTTACCCAATTGACAATGCTATGAACTGTGAAATTTTTGGCCTTCCAAATCATTGCTAACTTCCTATCAGTATTTCTCACACCCCCAACATGCATAACCCACTTATTAACCTTAAGCTTTCCTCTATTCCAATGGTGTCCTGTATTGAGTACTAGAACATCAAATTTGTGAATAAATTGATGCAAGAATGCTGGTGGCCGATCAAGATGCATGGCATAATCAGTGGTGGTGTTTGTCTTGTCAATGGGTTCCACATCACAGAGGCTTGCTGACCAGTAGTAGAGTATGGTTGTATTGGTGCCTGGGAACCGATATGCCCAGCCACCAGGGCGAACATCACCACGAGCTTGGACTAGTCCATACTCCTTTCCCACATCTATGACATCATGTCTCTCCTTGCCACCTGTAATCATGCACATTAAAGATTGGAACTGCTGCCTGCCCAATGAATCTCCAACAAAAGCTAAAGTTTTGTCTTGCATCCTGTATACATCAACACATCATCGCCTTGTTAAAGATATCTGAACTGTAACTAGAAGAGCAAATATAAAGCTCTGATTCTAAAGTAACTAAACTGTTACTAAAGTAGAAGGAGATGGATGAAATCAAATTACTTCCTGCCAAGTGTCAGCCCAGGTAAAAAGTACCCTTTATCCACTAAAACTTGATATTTAAAAATTGTGTTTGATCAAGAATTGATTGAATCTACAGGGAATAGGTAATAACAGATTGGCTTCTTCTGCATTTGTTTACGTAGTTAGGCAAGACATGGAAACAATGACCGCCAAAAAAAAGTTCATTTTTGTAACCTACTGTATTAATGTGTTTCAATAAAAATAAAATCACAACATACTTTCTCAAGAATTTTGACCCTTCAAATTCTTCCATTTTACAATTTTTAGGCTGCCACCGAAGATTCTCATAGGCAAAATCTGTTCGCTGCATCAAACGGCAGGCCCACATCACTGATAGCCATTGCTTACAACCATACCCAGAATAAAAGGGCCGGTTGTTGTCTGGAACCCATTTTCCCTTTGCATGGTTACAATCTAGAGTAAGGTCAGGAAAGGCACAATCATGAATCAGTAATACTGGCAAATAAATATTTTTCTTTGTTCAACAAATATGAGCATGAAAACTGTCAGTGCAGAAGAATTACATTGATTGATTCTTCTGCTATGGAGCCAAGTAAAAGCTTTTACATAGAATGCAACAAGAAAGGTCTTTATGTCATGATTTGTAAGATAGCCAAGGGTAGACTTATGTAAACTTGTGTAACAGAAAAGTGTGAAACACCTGGGCATCAAGGTCAAGTACATTGCTCTACTCTAATGATTTATGTGCTTCCCTCACACTCTGCTGTTGTTACACAGAAGTCAACTGATAAACCAACCGTTCAAAAAGAAGAAAAAAAAATTCCATATTGGGATCAATAAATTATCTCACATATATCTCTAGATTATGGTTAGGTACACTCATCTATTGCCGCATTCAATGGAGCCTCAAACAACGTCAATGCTAACAACAAAGTTTCTGAAAGGTAACACACCTACAAGTAACTAATGATTGTATATCTCTTGATCAAGGTTTCTGTAAACATGTGAGGAAAGCAGGAACTGGATTTCACAAGAACAAACCAATTACTATAATAAATATAAATAGAATATTCCACCTTGATTTTCTATAGGTATTGTTAAATTCCAGTCATCTTTACCCCTAACAGGGGAGCTTGAATGTGGGGAACTTGCAGGTGCTGCCATATCAACTTCTGCTTGCTTTGAAACTAGTTCTACCGACTTTTTGTTATCTCCTACAACTCCTATTAGACTTGTAGGACCTTGTGCACCAACACCTGTTTTTGCTTCCTGAATCTGTTTGTCTTTTGTTTTTTCTTCTGATGGACTTGTGAGGATTTCTGCACAAGCAAAATAAAATATAAAGATTAAGTCCCACATAATAGCAGCTAAAAAGTATGGATTAGGAACGTGACATCAAGATAACAAGAAAGAAATCAAAACTCAAAGATTTCAAACTAAAACAAATTCATTTTCTCTGAGTAAAATTTTTTTGATTTATTTGCAAATATCCTTTCAGAATACAAGCGTGAAAAGTCTCAAGCAAAAAAGACATTTTGGTAACTACTGGTCATGCTGAAGAGATGGCCATAATAGTATGATAATAAAAGACATAGAGATATTCAATCGGCAAAGCAATGCTAAGTCTGTCTCTCCAAAAAGGGCATATCACATAGAGGACAAAACAAGTAAAATAAACAGTGAACCTTAGACCTTACATCAAATTTTTATCCCACAAAACAAAAGAATAGAAAAGTCTTGCCTACATTCTGATCTGTGTTGGTCACAAAATTGCTGTTAATCACACAACTTTGAGGAGAGTTTTGTGCACAACTAATGCAAGTTGCTGCATCCAAATGTGATTTGTCTTGACCATTTATAATCACCTTCTCCACAAATAATGGCGCACCTCGCCCAAATATATACTTTATTCAGAATCCAACAACCTATCTACAGGTTCACTTGCAAGAATATCTAATATGTTGGAGGACCAGAAAAAAAAATAATAAAAAATTGTGAAAAAATAAAAACAATAAAAATAGCATAATTGCTAGTCAATGTCCTTGCTAATCATTCCATGCAAAGAACAATGACAAGAGACTACTCCAGTTTGACAAGGATCACCTATTATTCTCAGGCAACCATTCAGATTCATGCAGCTTTCTTCGTTCTTTAACAAGATCCATCGACAAAACTTCAATCACTACAGCTCAAAGATAGAATCCATATGTATAGCCATGAGGCTGTAGTTCTAAAGCCTACCATCAAGCACATATGTATGGCACCAACATTCCACACATCTCGACGAATTTTTTGCAATACGCCCTTGACAGGTTCATTCAAATTGAATTTGTGTCATTTCATTATGCTTTAGCGTATAATGTATTAACATGTCTATTTCATCAACAGTAATTACAAGAACAACAACGACAACAATGTTTACAAGTAAACTGAAGGGAAACCTGAAGACAGCTTCAAGCCGATTTGTGGTGGCATCAAGCTAGGAACGGACGGGGTTTTCTTCCATTCCCAAATAAAATATGTTATGCACAATAGAAAAATAGTAATTAGAGCGACTTGTCTGCCCCTCAATCCATAGAAACCTCCTTTCATCCTATATCATCAAAGATTCAAACACAGTTAAAAATCACCCAAAAAATGCACTTTCATTTCTAAGTAAACATGTGATTAACTCCGAATTTAAAAATTCATAAAGTTGAGCAAAAACACATTTATTCTCAGTGTAATTTTCCCAGAAAACTCAGCATCATTATTAGCATGCAAAAGCAGATCAATACAAATTAAATGGGACCAAAAAAAAAATAAAAGAAAACCAAAATCAGAGTCTGAAGTTCGAAGCTACCGGTGAGATAGAAAGAACTACGCAAAATTAAGGAAGAGCCAATAAAACGGTAAGTAATTAATTTGGGGACCATCTAGCATATGTAAAAGTAAGAATTTCAACTTTTATTATCGGGGGAGATAAATAAAAGTTATGCCAAATCAAGTCTGAGCCAAAAATGTATCGAAGGTTTTGTATGGAAGTAGTTATTTAGGGGACTATCTAGCATATGTAAACGGGGAAAAAAAAAAAACCTTGTATTTTCCGTTTTCGGATGATTTAAGGCAGGGAAGAGATTTACCTTTGGAATAGTGGCAGCCACCCAGAATTCCCGAATACAAGAACAAACATTCAACCGCAAACAGAAAAGAATCTCTGAAGAAACGCCTTAGCATCTTTGAAGACGACGACTGTAGCCTTCCGCGTAGTCCCCGTTTCCTTTTTGAAAATTTTTTATTAGTTTTGTTTATGGTTTAAATAGTCTGATCTGGTGAAAAATTTGTAAACTAGTTTTATTTAGCCTAAAAAAAATTTTAAATTGGATCGAATTCTTATTTAGTCTATATCAATCCAGTCTAAACACGGTCCAACGCGGTTTGAGGGCACTTGATATAATTTAATAAATTAAATTTTAATTCAAAATTCTGTAATAATAAAAAATAATTTTTTACCTAAATTTAATTAGGTTCAACCTAATTTACATATTTATTACAAATTTAAATCAAATGATATTAAAAAAACTTATTTTTAAAATAATTGGCAAAACAAAAATAATCTAAATAAAACAGTAAAAAATAATAATAATCCTTAAAAACTTAAATAAAATAAAATAAAAATTAACTAATTAGTTAATAGTGATTTATTAATACATCATAAGTTGGTAAACTATATTCAATAATACTATTACATTAATATATTAGTAAATAGTAATAAATTAGTAACAATATATTAAATAATAATACACTTATTATTTATAAGTTATTACTAATATTCTATATAGTTAAATTATAATTTATATTTTTATATTACAATTATTATAAATTATAATATGTTAATATTATAAGAGTATATATTATATATTAATATGTTATACTACCACTCTTAATTTATATTAATATTAATATTATAATTTATATACTATTACTTATATATACATATATATATAAAGATGTGCATTCGGTCCGGTCTGATCTGGTTCAAGGGGAAAAATGTCTTGGACTAGAACTGAACTAGAAATATTCGGTCTATATAAAAATTAGACTAGATCGGACCAAGTTTCATTCGGTCCAATCTGGTCTGATCTCGGTCTGGTCTGGTTCACCAATCCAGTTCAATTTTCTTACTCCCCTAATTTTTTTTTACTGTTTCTTATTCCTTAGTTTTCTTTAGGATTAAATACCAGATCTTTTCTTATAAACTATTCTTTTTTTTTTAATTTTAATTTAATAAACTGTTTCAACTGAGATCTCGTCAAGATTCAGTAAGCTAAATGGTTACAAGTCAGTTTGTATGGATTTTTATAAATATGAAATTCTACTAAAAAGTATTTTTTTTTATACCTTTTACAGCTTTTAGGATGGAATTTACATTTTTACTAAAAAAAAAATGAGATTTATCTATTTAAAATCTATACGAAAAATGCTTTTGATTTCAACAATTGGGATCTCGATTGGTCCCAGTTTCCTTTTTTTTTACATGATTTATTTATTTTATAGGATTTTTTTAACATTTTAAAATATTTTTTAAAAATATAAAAAAAATCACAACATTATATAAAAACACTTAAACAAAAATCATGTAAAAAAAAAAAAATAAAATAAAATGGGGACCCAATTGAGTCGTAATAGTCGGGGTCACTAGCCCAATCTATACAAATTATTTTTATTGTTAAAAACATAACGCATCACCAATCAAAAAGTGTGAGGAGCCATATTGAGAATACACTATAACTTATTTCTTCTCTTATTATTCTTAGATTGGCAATTTCTGATGTTTTCTCCAGCATTCTAGTGCTTCCCAAGGACAGGGGAGGTCAGAGCTTCGACTCCAACTTTGATCACCTCCTCCATTTGTTTCCCCTCTTTCCTTTCTAGTTTTTTCTTTTTCTAATAAGTTTTTCTTTTTTTCTCTTTCGTAACGCCAATCTTGCTACTTATCGACACCTCATGTCCACCATGCGTGGCCTCTACAGACTCTCCAGCCACCAATCTTCATGCCAGCAGAAGAATACTACGATTTAGCCTGGCGTGTAGAATGCACGCGCAGTCCAAGCTATGCATGTCTCCCACACGTTGCCAGATCAAATTTTTTGGATCTAACCGTTTGCTCTCCTCTCCTGGTGGCGTGTGTCCTACACGCGCCATCGCCGCCGCCACGCGCTATCATCCACCACTGACGATTTGACTCAAATACCGACTATTATCCTATGTTACTGCTTTCATTGTCATAGGACTTCTATTAGCAAGAGTTTGAACAACCTAGAAGATATTTGGCTCTCCTCCATTAGTAAGGAGAATATAGTCTAATTCTAGATACCACCTCAACAGGATTAATGGGCAACCTCTTGCTGATCTTCTTGGTTAAGCTTCATCAATGAAAGGAGGTTCCTCACCATCTAACCCTTATGGTTCTATTCTAGCTTCTGGTGAAGAGGGTTCTTGCTCCCCTACTCAACACTCTTTTAAGTTTTTTATTTTGCTTTTGGGACTCGATTGTGCATATCCTTATTATCTTTGGCAAACTGTAATGGTGCAGGATGTAGAATATAGGAACTAAGCTCTTTTGATTTTAAGAAGGCGTCATTGCCTATGTGCCGGTTTTCATAGAACACAACATTTGTACTTCTGACAATCCTCTTTGTCATTGGATCCTATAACTTGTATCCAAATTCTTCATCTCCATATCCAACGAAGATTCATAGAATTGACTTGACATCGAGTTTCTATCTAATTTTGTTGGATACATGTGCAAAAGGCTTGACATCCAAACACTCTCGGGTGAGAGTAGGGGACATCTCTTCTAGACCAGACCTTTTCAAGAACTTCAAATCCCAATAGTGCATATTGCACTAGAAATGATCTCCTTTTAAAAGTGAGGCTTCAAAACATAAGTAGCGACAAATCTTTGACAATGAGATGCTCTAGCCGCAAGTATTTACTAACAACTAGCATGGACGGTGGAAGCTGCAACTCTTGACCAAGAATATGGGCATTGAACACCCAGCATTCTAGACTTTCATCACGCGTGACTCCGATTCTGACCGTCTCCAACTTTGTAGAAATTTTGTTGCAAGCTCATTTAGTCGTGTTTGAGGTCTCATGGCCCTCGTCCAAAATGCCATGGTCAATACACTTTTCTTGACAAATTTCTAAGAGACTGTTTGGTAATACAATTATTTTCAAGTATTTTTAGATATTTCATTCTCAAATATCACTCATATACAAGACATTTTCAATTTTCAATTTTAAATTTTTTTATCTAACCATTACTCCTATTTCAGACTCCCAAATTAAACACAAAAAAGAAAATGTTACTTTTTCAGATTTCAAAATAAAAATTATATATAAATAATTATTTAATTTTATAATATTTTTATTTAAAATTTTCTCGCTCATTTTTCAAAATACAATAAAATATATTATTTTAGATTATTTTACTACAATTCACACACACACACACACACATATATATACAGAGATATTCTAAGTATCTGAATGGACTAAAGAGAATCTGATCTGTAAGTTTTTTATATATCAGTTTGTCAAAAATTTCATGTATGTCGGCAACTGTACAGAAGCTTTAAAAGATGGTGATATATTTCGGCTTCTGGCATCTAAGCCGAAAGAGAGAAAAATGAAACCCAGTCTGTTGGACAAGAGATGATAGTTCTATACAGGGGTTTGGGCAGCGTTGCATGGACTGCATTCATTCATTATAACCAAACTTTTGAGAAAATCAAATACCATCCATTTAGCATATCAATCTGTTAAATAATGTAAGTGCCACCAGAATTTGCAAATTGTTAATAGTCAGGGGTCCATTAATGTTTGTGCCCACCAGCTAGGCCTTTAGAGCCCAGCCCAGCCCAGCCCAGCCCAGCATCTCACGACCAGTCGCTTACAGGAGGCACTGCGCCAAAAACTGCAAGCCTTGAAGACATGAAAGAAAATAAGGGAGCGTTCACCATCTGTTAGAAACTAATTAGTTAGGAAAATAATACAATTACAACAACAACTTTTTTTTAGTAGTGTGTTACCATGTCATTTCAATTTGTCCACTTATTGTGCCCTCTAGTACAAGTTATATGTTTTTTTATTTCAAACATTTTTAAACAAGTTTAAAATTTTTTTTTAAATATTAAAAAAATACCAATGCACTAATAGTTATTTTTTTTAACTATTAAGCAAATTAGTTTAAAAAATAAATAAATACACAAGCGGTCAAAATGAATGTGCAAATTGAAGTAGTATAGTAACATTTCTTTTCTGTTTTTTTATAACGTTTATATAATAATGTGTTAAATTAGTGATATTTCTATAAAATATTTTATAAAAGTAATATCAGTTTACATAATTATTCTCACAATTTAACACGTGATTGTATAAAAGTTAAAGAGTCATAAGTCTATAATTACTAAATTAATAATGAAGAGATTGAGATGTCGTTTGATTAGTGAGTTGAGATAAAAATTAAAAGATAAATAAAATAATATTAAAATGATATTTTTTAATATTATTATAATTTTTTATAATTTAAAAAAGTTAAATGATTTGTTATAGTTGTATCTAATTTTGAAAGAATAATTATAATAATGAGATGAGATGAGATGAATCACTTCTTTTATCTAAAGTGGATTGACTGATCTAAATCTTATTTAAAACTTAATGATATATAGAAGAACAACTATTTTATAATTACAACTTAAATATAAATTGTATTTAAAAAATAATAAAAATAACAATAATTTCACTTTAATTCATAAGTACTAACAATACAATAGTAGAAAATAGAAAAAAAGTTTTTGATCTTTTAATGCATGCCTGTATTTTTTTTTAAGCAAGTTTAGTATATTAAATGAATTAATAGATTACATGATACAAATTTGAGTGAAGTCTCTTACAATCTACTCAAAAATCTAACACACAATACAACATACAAAAAAAAAAAAGGAAGCCAAATGAATGGCTCCCAAAAAGGAGGTAATATAAGCCAAATAAATGGGTCCCACCCAATTTTCAATAAAGGGAGGGACCACTTGATGACAGTTTAAGGCTGCAGCTAAAAATCACAATGGTAGCATGTGTGCTGCACCGTATTAGTCTAACCTGATTGTGAGAAATTTTCATACTCACTTTCACTTGATTCTTGATTATAGAAATCAGGAACATAAAAAAGAAATCCGAAATAGAGTCGAATCACTAGTAGCACATGTGGGACATGTGCCACCGCAAAGAGGAACGAAGGGTCTGGATGGGGGAAACCGAGGCCTCTAATGTTGGTGAGGCTGCGAGTGTCAACAAAAGCTGTTCCAAGACGCGGCAGGGCATGGTTTTCTCATATGGCTAGAGAGGCACATGCAGCTGACGCGTAGCACCGACGAATATAAAACTATCATAAACTTGTAGATCAGCGGCTATAGAAGTAGGATACATTGCACATGATGACCAAAACTTGTTGAAAGATAAGAAATCGGCTTGTTTTGGACTATCGATAAAAACAAAAAGTGACTAAAATGGAAACAAAAATTAAAAATGGAAATGGAAAGAACAGAAACAGAGATAGAAAGGGGCTGCAAGGGAGGGGAGGTGGGTGGAGCTAAAAGTCCATCCTCCCTCTCCCAACAAACAGTAGGTTTAGGATCGGCTTAATATATATTGAGGTCTAAGGTAAAATTTAAGTAAGTAATTTATAACAATATATAACATAATAAAATATAAATTATTATATAAAAATAAAATGAGATCTTATTTAAATTTTAAATAAGATATTTTTGAATTTATATTTAATACAACAATTTTTATAAAATGAGGCTTAATGTAAATTTTGTATTTCAATTTAACATGATTTAAAAAAAGTATTTAAAAATAGAAATAATTCATGGTATTAAATGTTAAACTCAATATTATAGGACCTTACACATATTGAAAAATATATTTATTTAAATTTTATTTAATGAGATATTTTTTATTTTATTTTAAAAAATTTAAAAAAAAAATAACCACTTTTATTTTTAAGAATCTTACATAAAATGAGATCTTAAATAATGACTTAAGCATTGATTGACCCTGATAAGTCTCAATAGAGCTCACAAAGAAAGAGAGAAAGAGAGAACTTGTTTCTTGTCCATGCTTAACTGTAATTTAGTAGTTAATCATTTTTTCAATATAGTTAATCTCATAATGCCACAGCAAATTAATGGATAAGACCAATTTGAATTGAGAGATAAATTGAATTTATTTTAATTCATCTTAAAATTATTATTATATTTTTTAAAATTTTTGTATAAAATATAATAAATAATATAACTATTTCAAATCTCAATTTAATTTTTTCAAATCTTAAAATAATAATAATATTAAAAAATAATATTTTATTTAATTTTATTTAATTTTTAAAATTTAATTTAATTTAATTTATCTCATTTTTTAATTTAAACTCAATTTAAAAATAAATAAGAAAAAGGAATATAAAACTCGAAAGAGACCAAACACAAAACAGTAGTGGGTTCTGTGGAGGAGCAAAGAATGATTTATGGGTTGACACCACACCTCCCTAGTGTTCTCACTATTCTGCCGTGGTATTTTGGGAAGGAGCATAGGCTGAGGATGACAACGACATGTCGGTGGTCTCAGTTGCCTATCTAGGGATGAGTGCTCACGCAACTAGTGCGCGTGGATTTCAGGCCGCCTTGCATGCGTGCGTACGTGGTGGGCTTCTCTGCTCTTCTTCGGTGAAAGAAAAAGAAAAAGAGAATCCTGGATCTCTTTTGCAGTCCGCGCCACTGCCGACGATGGAGAGCGACGCCATTTAATTAATAGTAATTGGAGAGATGTGATCATCCCACCTCTAAGATGATGAGTCTCGACGACTACTAGTATGTATCCAGCTGCCTTAAATTCGTTTTAGACCCAAAATCGTAGGAATGAGATCGTCAGCTCCCTCCAGTTCTTATAGGCTGGGCAGTATCGCCCACCGCTGTCGGCGATGACAAGGGCTGGGTGAGGTCGAATTTACTTTAAAAATTTATTTTCATTTTATTTTTTTATTGTGTTTTCTATTTTATTTTTTTATTTTATTGTATTTTTTATTATGTTTTCTAAATTTTATTGGTTTTATTGTATTTTTTTATTATATTTTTTAATATTTTTTGTTGTGTTTTTGTAGAGGATTAGGGGGGCTGTAAATATTATATATACACATAATATTATATATAATATTTTATAAAAATAAGAGTGTTTTTATAAGATGATATTAATTTTATTAATTAATTTAAAAAAATCTTTATTCTTATAAAATATTATATATAATATTATGTATATATCAGTTCTCAACTTAAAATGTTGAGGCCGTTTGAGTGCGAGAGACCTCTCCTCTAAAAATATGCGTTTGAATATTTAATTCAAAAGAAAAATACCTAATTTTGCACTCGGCCAATAATTAAGTAATACATTACTTATTTTATTTTAAGAGTATTTTTATTAGATTATTTAAAATTATTTTTAAATAAATATAAATTTATTCATTTATCAAAAATTTGTAGTCATATTTGATTAAGATAGAGAAATAAAAGTGGAAAAATTAAATACAAATATTTTTTGTAAATAGTATAATTAAAATTTTATCCAACAAAAATAAAATAATTTTTTTTTAATAAATATATAAATTTATACTTTTTTCAAAAATAATTTTAAATAATGCAATAAGAATGGTCTAAGAACCTAGACCCTGCCACACCGAATCCTGGCCAAATCATCCCATTCGCATCCCTCTCTTCCCCTTTGCAATGATTAACCTGGTTGCACTAGTCCTGTTTGTTATGGCTTATCTTAAAAAGTTTACGAGGTTTAGAGCACCTTTTAATAGGGTAGTTAATTTTTTTTTAAAAAATATATTTTTTGTATAATTTTTTATAAATTTTAGTCATAATTAATTCAAAGCTATTAAAAAAATTATAGAAAAAGTTTAAAAGTATATTTTATTTTTAAAAGTGAATAGTAAAATTAAGATTTTCTCTACATTATAAGTATATTTTATTTTTAAAAGTGAATAGTAAAATTAAGATTTTCTCTACATTATAAGTTAAATTTTTTTTTTTAAATATAAAAAAATTTTTAATTTTACTATTCACTTTTAAAAATAAAGTATATTTTTTAAATTTTTTCTATAATTTTTTTAGTAATTTTTGATTAAATATGAATACAATTTTTGAAAAATTATATAAAAAATACAATTTAAAAAAAAAAATTAATTACTCTTTTAAGAGTGCTCTTAGGATCTTCTTCTTGACTGGAATCTAGGTCTGAGAAAGAAAACACAGGCGATAAATCCCATTACGTAAGAACAGAAGTCCGTGGGACCTTCTTTAGTATATTACAATCATCATTTCAATCACATCTGGGCAATAGATCCAAAAAATAGAAATAAATTCACCTCCAGCCTTGTAAGAAAGCAATGCAGATTACTCTAGAAAGCAATAAACTAATCTTCAAATCCTCAGCACCAGGGGCGGACCCACGTTCAAGGTTGGGGGCTACGCCCCCCAAAATTTTCAAAAATATTGACCTATCATATATATATATATATATATAGTATATATATTTACATATATATAATATATAATTATCTCTCAAATTATAAAAAAATTAAAAATTTCTTTTCAAATTTTTATTAAAATTATTCTCTTAAATCTCAATATACATATAATTTTATTTTAACTTTTAATTTTATTAAAATTTAACTCACATAATCTCATAATTATTTTAACAGTTTAATTCTAAAAAAAATAATTGTAAATTTATATGATTGTCAAAATTAATTAATTATACTCACTCAAATAGTCTCACTCTAACTTAATAGTATGATTATGATATATAGATTGTTAAAAATCTATCAGCGATATATTATTAGTTATTAAAAATTTTTTATATTTATTTTTATCTATAATTTTTTTTCAAATCATAAAAAATATGAACAAGTTAAGAACAAATGATTTTTAAAAAAAATCTTGAATAATTCAAAAACTAATATGTTTAAAAAGTTTGATAACAACGAAATGTAATACTTCTCTCACTAATAAGCATCTTTTTAAAATTTATATATCATATTTTATCGATCACCTCCCCAAACATTAAGTCCTGATTCAGCCCCTGCTCAGCACCGCCACCTCACTTTTCCCCTGCACTTGCCGACTTACTCCCTTTCGAGTTCGACAAAACGCCGTTTACTTTGGACCAGTTCTTTGATGGTGGCTTCATCTCGAGCACTGACGGAAGAGTCGTCACTGGCTTCCGGTTCTCTTAATTCCGTAATGCCGCTGAGAAATCCGGCACCGCCTGCGCAAGAATGGAGGAGGACGTTTTACGGTTTTAGGCCTAGAGACTAAATTCGCTTGAAATTTGACCTGTTTAATTCTTCGGAGGGGTTAGCTTTGGCTCAAACCGTTCCGGTTCTTGTTGCTTTCTTTGATTCATTCTTAGCTTTGCCTCTCGCAACTCCGCATATATGCTCCACATCTGGGGCCTCTCTCCATGATAAAGCTCTCTGTGATTGGGGTTGGCGTGAGGATTTCCCGGTGTTGGGTCTGTTGCAGAGAGGGAGAGAGGGATTCGAATGGCATGATTTGGTTCAGGACTTGGTGTGGCCGGGTCTAGAGTTGTTAACATGAAATAGCTGATGTGTTACTTTATTATTGGCTGGTTGTAAAATTTGGGTTTCCTAATCTCTCCCAATTCAAAACGCACTCATTGCACCCAAACCCGGGGCTTTCTGCTTTGTTTTTAAACGACGAAAAATAGATATTGCCCGTTTTCTGATCGTCTGTGTTCATCAAAGTTCTGTCAAAATGACAGCGACATCGCTTCGCTTTCTGAAACGCCTGGATGTCGATTTTGGATGCTTTCTGGCGTTTGCTTACCCCCACCATCAAAGATTACCATAATAACTGTTGTCTTGTTGCCCTTCCTACCGCCTATATCTCTTGATAATCACTTTCTACGAAGCTTCAACCTTGATTTATATAGAGATCTCAGTTTAGACTTTAGATCAGTAATGTGAATTTCCTTTTATTTGAAACTTTCAGAGTCTAATTTATGCGATATACTTAATTAACTTTGTATATTTATCATAAGGTCTGATTTATTTTTAGAGATGAGATAAGATGAAATGAAATAAAAGTTAAAAAAATAATAAAATATTATTATAATATACTTTTTTAATATCAATTTTGTATGAGAATTAGAAAAAGTAGTTTTGAAATTTGAAAAAAGTGAAATTTTTTATTATATTTGTATGAGAATTTAAAAAAGTGTAATGATGAATTTAAGAGATGAATTTAAGAATTTGATTTCATCTCCCAAAACAAACGGACTCGTGAAGACCGATCAAGAGTGACATATTATTAAATGATATTTATAGTCTTGGCCAAGTGTATAGGTTTTTTGTGTATGGCATTAAAAAGTGATAAATTAATTGAGATTTAGATAAAAATAAAAAATAAAAAATATTAGGCATTAAGTATAAGATAAGAAATTTATGTGGGAATTGTTTATTATATTTTATTTGAAATTTTAAGAAAGTTTAAAATAATTTTTTATAAATATTTTGTTATAACCAATAAAACAAATTATTCTTCCAATTATTTACACTTTCTGATCTTATGTCCATTATTATTATTATTGAAATTTGAAAAAACATGTCGCCATTGACATGATCTAATTTCTTTTTTTAAAGAAATAGACCATTTGTGAAAATATGATTTTTTAAATATTATTGTTACAATAGCATTGATTTTAAAAATATTAATCATGAGAGACTACTAGTAGTTAATGAAAAATAAAAATATGGGTACAACAAATAATTAAGTAATTACGAAAATATGAAAAACGAAATAAGTTAAAAATATCTTTTCTTCCACTCTTTTCCGGGTAAAAGAAAAAAAAATAGTTGAAAGATTTACAAATAAATGAGTAAAAAAATAATAGAGAAATAATAGAGAATATTATTTTAATAAAATAAAAAATAAATAGGAAGTGATCAGATGTAAGAAGGTTTTAGAAAGATGATAATTTTTTTAAAAAATTTAGAGAAAAATTATTTTTAATTAAGATTTAGGGAAATTTTTGTTCATCCAAATGTGAATGGTCTAAGTTGTAACACCCTTGATGGGAAGGGAAACTTTATCCCTATTTTACATCTTTCACAACTTTGCAATCTGTAAAATTCAAGATTTCAAGTCTCGTATCTATATATAGATTTTGATGATAACAAATAAATTCGAGACCCAAACTCAAATTATCTACGCATGAAGAGAGCTAAGCACATCAAGAAATCAAGCATGAGCAAAAAGAAGATCAAGTCTACAAATGAAGCTCATAGAGTAATTTTGTACATCTCTTAAAATTTGAAATTGGATTAAGGTTCAAAATTAATATTTTCTCATAAAGCATCAAATTACATTTTTTACATTTGCATAATTTTATTAAAATATTAATTTCAATTTTTTTTTTCACATATGCATAAAGATTTGAATTTGTAAGATGATTGATTGTCATCTTTAATATGTGCATGTGTTGTTTGAAAATCTTAAAGGGTGGTTGTGTGTTTTTTTGACAAATGCAAAAGATAGATGATTTGTTTGAAAATCTTGAAAAGTGGTTGTGTGTTTTTTTGACATATGCAAAAAGAAGATGATTTAGTTTGAAAAATAAATCATGTTCATTTTGTCATGTATGAAAAGTAAAAGATTATGTTTGATTTTTTTTAAAAATGAATGGAGTTGACAAATATAAAAAGGAGATATTTTTATTTGAATCTTTTAAAAAGTGAATGATACTCTTATTTGACATGTGAATCTTTTCAAATTTGAATATGAAAACTCATTTGCCTATAACACTTGAGTTTTACAAAAATCACAACAAGAGTTTATACATCAATTGCTAAGTTTTGTATCATTCTTTCAAAAGTCTCATTCTCTCTTTTCTAAAATTTTAAGTCTTAATTCTTGTTCTTTTTTAGAGAGATATAGGTTGTGATGTATTGTTTCTATCTCACTTATTGAGGAGTGTACTTTGATAGTCTATCCACTATTAACTCTTGTATTAGTAAGAGAGTGCGTATAATCCTTGTGTGTGTAGAAGGTGTTCTACATTGTGAATAGTTGAATTACCAAGTGTGAGGTAATTGGAAGTGTAGAGGGTGTTCTACATGAATTCTTTGGAGCGGTACTGTTCAAAGGTGTAATATGTTTCTATCTCCACCTAAAGGAGATTGAATAGTGAATTTGTAATCCTAAAGTGGTAGCTTGAGGCAAGGACGTAGGCAGTGGAGCTGAATCTCGTAAAAATACTGAATTTGCTTCTTCTTACCCTACTTTTTACATTTCTTGCTGTTTTATATTCTATTTATATTTTATATTGTGTATTTAGTTTACAATTGCTGATTTTATAATATAACCCAATTCATCTCCCCTCTCGTGTTAGTCATCTGGGCAACATAATCAAATATTATTATTTTTATTTCAAACTCGTCAAAATAAGAAAAGAAACATTCAAATCAAATCAATAAATAATAATATCTTATTAAAAGTTATTATTATTTTAAAATTTATTTAAAGATTTTAATTTTGATGGATTTGAATCTAGAAAATAAGAATATTTTATAAAATTATTAATTTCCAAAATTTGAAAGAAAGAAAAATGCTTGTAAAACTCAAGCTACAAAAATCTCGCATGTTGTCATCATGTGATCTATTTAGCTGGAGTCTCATAAAAATGAAAAAAAATCTAGATGCAGTCTTAGTTTGTATAAGCCTAACTCACATGAACAGTATTTTTACTGTTCATGTAAACAGTAAAAGCACTATTTATGTGAATTAGACTTGTACAAGCTAGAGCTGTACCCAGCAGTCCTCAATAAAAATTTATTTTTCTGTTGCCATAGGTGTATGAGTCGTGTGTTAGAAAATGTAGTTAACTCAATCTCACTTTGATAGAGAATCTGACGTGACTATATATGTAAGAATGATTATTTTAATAACTTAATCTCTAAAAATCTCTTGATGGCTAAAGGCCGAATGATATTGTAAGTGACAACCCTTTAACCTCTCAATATTATGTATGGACTTTTGATTATTATGAATTTAGAAACATTTTGTGTCCTACAATGATTAAAATAAATGTGTTGTCCCACAATGATTTATTAATTGACAACTAATATTTAAACTAGTCTAATGATTAGAATATGAGTATGTGAAATATAAATTTTAATATAACTGTTACAAGAAAATAAAACTTTGAGATAAGAAAAAACGTTGGTCCTAAATATTTTTAGAAAGAGAAGCTCTCAATTCTCACTAAAAATCCAAGCTGAAAACCACTTCAGAGGGGGGTGGAGCTTCGACTCCTCCCTCTTCTCTTATCCCAAATGCAATTTCTCCTAATGTCTAATTTCCTGTCGGTGCTTTTGGGTTTTGATTTTGTTTTTTTTTGGTCAAAGCATGGAGAAATGATATTTGATGGTTTTCCAGTGGTAGTGACCACCATACGCCCCACCGAGGGATTTCTAAGCCATCAATCTTTCAAATTGCCAAAGGATCGCCAAAAGGAGTCATGCATGATCCACAAGCACAAGTCAACATGCACATATGACCTCTATGTACCACCACACAGAGGGCTCTATTGTTGCCATGCACAGCATTTTTGGGGTCAATGATTTTGGTATCTTCAAGATTGACGGTTTGACACAACCTCATTTCTTAGTGTTTTTTCGGTTAAATATTTTTCAAGTTTTTTTTTTGTAATTTTTCTGGATTATAGTATCTTCTATATATTGTTTGTGTTAGGTAAAATAAAAAGGAATAGACTATTCTTTAGGATTGTCTCACTCCTTTTTTAGAGAATGAGGGTTGTTGTCTATTTTATTTTTTAAACAATGAGATTTGGTTGTCTCTATTTTTATAGAGTATTATACTTTTAAAAAAAATCGAAATTAAAATCTCAGAATATTTTGTTATAAGAAAGTTTATAAAATATAAGACAGTATTCGTTATAAAAAAGAATTTGTATGCAAAAAATATCCAAACAAATGAGAAGCTTAATTTATAATTTGAAATTTTCTTATTTATCAATCACAATTATAACTTCAATTATATCTATTGAAATAAGAGTGGTGCTACATCTCTTAAGGATGTAGCTTGAATTTATCTTGAATGAGCAATTTTTTATTTATTTATATTTAATCACTTTTTTGATGATTTTAAATCATTTTAAAAATTAAAAAATATATTATTATTAAAAAATATTTTTTTAAATCATTTTATAAAAAAATAAAAAAAGCATTCGGGAGAAATGCAAAAATGAAATAAAATGAAGTCTATTTTTTCTTTTTTAAAAAAAACTGAGAGATAAGAATAGAAACGTCATTTATTGCTATCATTCTAACGAAGCCGTTACTGCCTTTCTTTATGTTCCATCTTTCAATTCATGACTTCCAACGTTAAAAATCTCCTGTCATGGCTGAAAATGAAAGGAATGCTGCATCTTCTTTTATGAAAGGCAACTCAAATAAGATTTTGACATGAAATTACATTGATTTGGCAGTGTTTCTCTCTTTATTTATTTATTTTAGTTTTTTTTTTCCCTCAAAGTCAGAGCTGATGCATCGTTGAAGGCTCAAAACAACACACAAGCCGGTGCTCTTCTCTTTCCTACGCAGCGGTCACGTGGGGTCTGATCTGATGTCCTCCCATCGTGCTTTTCGCTCCCTCCTCTGCAACCTCGCCAGAGAGAAAACACAAGAAAAAATGAAAAAAGAAAAAAAAAATACAAACAGTCTCTCTGAGTTTTGTATTTACAAACTCAAAAATCTCACTCAGATTTCCGATCAAATCCCTCAACTTTGCCAAATGGGTTCGTACAGACATTTGCAGCAGCAGGCTTTTATCACAGCCGTTTTTACTATTATTATTAATATTTCTACAACTCCAACAGCCAACACAAGGCACAAAAGTTGTGCCTCGAGAGAGAGCCTCATGAGACTCCTGACCATCATCTCCTTCTTCTTTTTCACTCACTGTGACAATAATGGTTCTCTTTTTAGCCTTATTATCACTACTCTTTCTCTTACCCTTTGAAGTACCTCATTTAATATCTGCAAACGCAGTGTGATACATGCATTTATGTACCCCACTGTTCCTGCAGAAAGCTTTTTCTTTGTGGGTTTTTCTTGTTTTTGGGTATTAATTATCATTGTCAGATAGCCTAATCACTGCCCTTTCCACAAAACCTTTCGTATAGCTTTCATTACAGCGTCTTCTTTCTTGTAACAGCTACATGTACTGGGACTATTACTGCTTATTAATACTTCAAGTACAAGCACTTCTTGCTCCGTCTATTTGTTCACTCTCTGGTTTTTTTTTTTTTTTTTTTTATTTTTTATGTTTGAGCGATTCAGAGATTTTTAAGGACTTATTAAATTTGTGACCAAAATGGCTGCTCCGTCGGGGTTCTCTTCCTCGCTGCCAACGCTACCGCCACCGCTTCCGAAGTCGCCGCCGGACTATCCAGATTTATACGGGAAGCGCCGTGAAATGGCCAAGGTTCAGATACTTGAAAGAGAGATTGGCTTTCTTGAGGTGAGTTGAGTGTGATATTTTCTTTACTGCCGCTTATTTTGCAGTGGAAGGAACTTTTTTTTTTTTTTTTGTCGGGAAAGTCATTGTTAATGGCGTTTGTAAGGGAGAACTTAACTTTGTCATAGAATATTGGGATTTGACACATTCTTCTAGGGAAGAACTTTTTTTTTTTTAGAAAAAAGGAAAAATCCGAGATTTTTTTTTTTTTTTTTTTTTTTTCTCTGTTGATATGAATTCTTTAAGTATTCACAGGTTTTTTTTGACAGTCTGACTACAAACAAGCAAGGGAAATGCGTGATTGTTTGTATAGAGGGGAAAAATTTTGTTCTTGAATCTGAGGAAGATGTGAGTTTTATGGGATCAAAGATGAGAATATTTATGTATAGTGGACACTGAATTTGAAGTTCACAAATACAGCTAACCAAAGGGTGTTTTATTGAACCTAAAACATTTGGAGACAAATACAGCTAACCAAAGGAAGTTTACAAATACAGCTAACACATTTGGAGAGTTTCTTAAGAATTTTTTTACAAATATTTGAGGGTGGATCGCTTTTGCCTTGTTTGTTTTTGTGGTTGAGTTGTTTCGACCTTAACTAGTTAGGAACCTTGGGAATTAAACTAACTCTCGTTTTCCATCAAAGACAATAACGTTCCTATATAGTTGTGGACACTGAATTTCAAGTTTATAAAATAAAGCTAACCAAAGGGTGAATGTATTGACCCTAAAGGACACATTTGGAACTCTCAATACATGCGTTCTGCAAATGATTCATCTACATTATAATAGAAGTGGTAAACAGAGATCTGCTTGTGATTGTGCATGATGTTCTCTGTCTTTTCCTTTAGGCCTACTTATCTGAAAATTTTGATCTATTAGTTTCGGCTAACTTCCGAGGTCAAATAGGAATTATTGGTGGCAATGAGATGTGCTTGCTTCCGATTTAGATTTATTCTTATAGAAGAACATGAAATGAAACTGAATGTGACTGATGTAATCAATTCCTTTAAATATCTAATCATAAGTTTGCAAAAACACAAGTTTATACACAACTGTTCAAATGAGTAGCTTTTCATAACTTTTCTGTGAGCAGGAAGAATTAAAATCAGCTCATAGCCTTCAACCTGCTTCTAGATGCTGCAAAGAGTACGTTTAACTCCCAATTGCTTGTTCAGTATCTAGTTTACAAAATCAGTTATATGGCGTTCAATCTTGCGAATTTCTTTTGAGATTTCCCCTCTTTTTTCGTATCCTAAGGATTACATAGACACGATCATTTTGCAGGATTGCTGATTATGTGGTGGCAAATCCTGATCCTTTTATACCTACGTAAGTATTCTGTTGTCAAAATCTTCTACAAACATTTTTTTGTCAAGTATTCTACAAACTTTAAGGGATAACAATCCTCCCATATTTTCCCTTTTAAGCAGAATTCGAAAGAATCATCGGACCTGTCGCTTCTGGAAATGGCTCTGGTACTATTATCATTTTGTAGAATGCCTATACACCTGAAATTGAGCTATCTGTGTTTTACCATACAGACTCTTTATAGTTCATTGGTTGATATATGATAAGCACAAGAAGAAATAGCATGCACCATTACTACCCATGAACATAGCCATTCTGTTTTCTTGCAGTCGTACATGTTATTAGGATCCTCAATTATAATCTTTGCAGTGACAGCAATATTGCAACCAGGCTCAATTGCATTCATATTATCTAAACATTATAACCAATTATTTATTTTTCCCTGTATTTACTGTCAAAACGACTAAGTAGTTTTGAAAAAATAAGTGCTGTATTCTCTGTACTAGATAAGGAGGAAAAGTTTTTGTACATTTTTGGATCAGAAGTTGCAACTAACCACACATTTGCTGCTTTACCTTGAAGATTCTGAAATCAATGTAGAATAGATGACAAAGGATATTCTATAATTCACAAAGACAGCTTACATTTAATTTTAGAAAGTAGTTACATTCTGTACGGCAGTATATATAGTTTTTACTATTTAAGGAAATAGGGAATGCAATGCATCGAAAAAACTGATTTCGTTTCTGGTGTAGACACTCCAGTAGTAATGAATGTTTCCTGCATACCATGCACTGAATAGGTTTGACAGGAATAAATCATGAACCTAATCTGATCCGAAAACTCATCTGTAAACTTTATTCTGTTATTTACCTGTAAACTTTATTCTGTTATTTACCCATTTGGATAGTGAGATAAGATGATATGGTTTTAGATAAAAGTTAAAAGTAGAACAAAATATTGTTAAAATATTATTTTTTATTATTATTATTTGTTTGGAATTTGAATAAGTTGAATTTTTTTTATTATAATTTTTATGGAAAATTTAAAAAATTATAATAATGAGTTGAGATGAAACCATTTCTGTATCCAAATGGGGCCTAGGAAAACTCGGGTTCCTTTCAATTTCATGCAAAGTTGCAGAACCACCAATTTAGAACAATCAGCATTTACTTTTGTCTGCATCTTATTTAGAAGCAGAATTTCCCCACTTTGTGTATAAATGGGGTGCTCTTTTTTTGTAGTGGAGTGCCTTGTTTTAACCTCTCTTGGATCTGCTGTTGCTGCTCTACTGGGTGCTCGCTTCATCTAGAGATGCCTCGCTGCTGCTGCTGCCGCTGTGACAGCAATCCATGCAAGTGTGGTTCCTGTGTCAGCTGCTGCAGCAGCAGCAGCAGCTGTAACTGCAAGCCATGTAACTGTGGTTCCTATGTCAGCTGTTGTCATTTCCCCAAGTGGTGCTGCTGTGCTTGTCCCAGATCACATTGCTGTAAAAAAGTTTCTTGCAACAGAAGAAGTTGTTGCAATTTCCCATCTCCTTCATGCCCTGACCGCTCTTGCTCTTGCTGCATTTGGAGATGTACACGTCCCAAATGTCCAAAGGTACGCCCTTGTTGCTGTTGTACAAAAACCTGTTGCAACCCTTGTTATCTGTGTTACTAGTATATTGGTGCAATCCCATTCTGGAGCACAGTTCTTCAACATGGAAGTTTATTTTTAATTGAGTATAAAAACTTGGATATGTGGATGGCTATAAGATAGTATCTTCAAGTTCATTATAAATGGGCAATAGGTTCATCTGTGAAGGAGATAGCAACTTCTTATGAGATTGTTGCTTTGGTTTTCACAAATTTTCGATTTGTATATATATATGTGTGTATGTGTGTGATTGCATTATCAACAATTTTTCATTGCAACACATGGAACTTAAAGCCAGAACAACGTATAAAGGATACAAAAGTCTATTTATTATCCTTTTTATCATCATTTCTTAATGTGATATTAAATGATATTCTCAGAAGTAAAACATAATAAATAATCTCAAATATGTCACATCTTAATGGAAGGTGCAAACCGTAGGGTTTATACTCTAAAAAAACTAATCAATGATATGATTGGAGTTCCATTAGAATCTAATAAAGAGCAAAACTTCTCATTCTCGAGAATTGTGGATCGCATATACTATCGATCATTATCCTTATTATATGGAGTCTCACAAATTATTTAATATCACGTTGTTAGATAATGAGGATAATGGTAAAATGGATGATGGGGAGCATTAGTGTCTAAAATGACTGTTGAATGCCATTTTCTATAAATATTTGATATAGATAAATGTTACAACTGGTTTGATCAAGGTGTTTGATGAGCATTCTTCGTAAGAAAATACCTAACAAGTATCCAATTTTGGTTTGAGTTTTTTTTTTTCCAATTTTGGGGGTGCCATGTTAGATAAATATTAATTTCTACTCATCAAAAAATTATTTTCATAGTTCTGCCCCCACAAACATAAATATCCATGTTGGGTCAATTCGAGTCTACAAGGTGGTTCCTTTGATAACTCGGTGGTTGTATCATAGTTCAAATCAATGGTCCGACAAGAAGCCCAATGATCTCTATGCATAATAAAGTGGGGCAGGTCATATTTTGGATCTTCTATGATTTGTCGGATTCTCTTTATCCTGCAAAACAGTGATACCTCAGTTCTCTAGCAGAAAGCCATATAGGTGTGCTGAAAGGAGCTTACATAATATATATTAACATGTTATTTAACTATTGCATGAATCCAATTTCAGCAACAAACGATCACTTTAATATAAGATTACTTATTGCTTTGCTTTTCGTTCAAAAAAAACTCTGTAAACATATTATACTTAGAGCATTTTTATTGGATTGTCCAAAATTATTATTTAAAAAGTACAAATTTACACATTTATAAAAAAATTTAGTTATATTTGATAAAAAATGAAGAGATAAAAGTGGAAAAAGGGAATAAAAGTAATTTTTGTGAATAATAAAACTAAAATTTTGTCCAATAGAAATCAAATTTGACCAAATTTTTTTGATAAATGTATAAATTTATGCTTTTTAAAAGATAGTTTTAGACAATCTAATGAGAATGCACTTATCTGGCAGACTTCAAAACTCAAACTAAATTGTGACCAAGTTGGAATGGCCGTAAATGAGATCATGAACAAAGTTTCCAACCTCCACTTCACCAGAAAGTTGATCAGTATATGTTAACCAATTATTTCTAAAGAAATCATAACATTCAATTCGTTAAAAGCCAACTCTACCATTAGGTAAATATGATCATACGCCAAAAGAACGAAAAAGGCCGCTAAACTTCGTGGTAAACTCCAACTCCATACATTCTGTCTCAACGTCCTCAATTCTCCTCCCCAAAGAATGATCGTTTTCGATAGAGAAAAGGCATACTCTTAGCTGTTGTCTTTTCTTACCAAACTGCCGCACAGGCCCCAACCGCATTTGGATGGGAGAAATCAACCCTTTTGGGGCTTACGATCTGACCAGCTGAGTCCATGCAAAAGCAACTGGGCTCTTCACTTGGTGTTGGTCGTTGCTCCAAACGATTGAACCAAACTCGGACCTAGCCACTTTAGGCATACCTTTCCTGGCCACAAAGGTAACCGTGTACCTTTGTTTCTCCCCTTCATTTTTGAAAACCAGCCTCATGGGGGTCACTTTCACCGCCACCATTTGCGGTGAAGTGATTGTCACGTCATAGACCGACCCAGCAGCCCCGACATTCGTCAGTTCACGTGTGTATCGAACAACCCTCTTGTCTCGGAACACGACTGAGAACGACGGGTAATTGAGCTGTCCGGGGTCAGAAAACTTCCTGGAGCAGGTAACATTGGGGCGTTTGACAATGGTTTGGACATGATCAGTAGTGTAGTCCAAGGAGCAGAGGAAGGCAACATAGTCATCCCATGAGAGATCGTAGACAAGGCCCGGAGAGAGGGCCTTGTGGGGGTCAACATGACCTGCACCGTGAGACCAAGGATCGGAAAATGCACCACCGCCGGCAGCATCCCGGAGCGGGGAGTTGGTGTTGTCTTTGGTGTAGGCAGTAGTCATCAGCGCGGATTTGATTGCGCTTGGACTCCAATCCGGATGGGCTGCCTTGAGCAATGCTGCTAGCCCACTGATATGGGGGCAAGACATCGATGTTCCTGCAATTTTCGAACCACGTATAAAATATATGAAATGTTACCTTTAATCGTAGATGTGTACATTGTAATGGTTTCATAATTATTTTAAAAAATAATAGAATTTATTATTAAAAAATTTAATTTAATTTAATTTAATTTTATATAAATCACATATATATATATTTATTTATATTTATATATTACACACTTCATAATAATTACAAATATTAATTCTCTTGCAACACCAAACGAAACAGTAACATACAAACGATTAAGGATCATTTAGATTTAGATAAAAAATTAGATGAGTTATGAATAATAATAAAATGAGTGGTTGAGATGAATTAAAATTTAAAATGAATGGTTCAAATGAATTAAAAGTATAAAATGAGATGAGACGAGGTGAACACACTTTACAAAACAAACGGAGCCTAACTGAATCTGATCGAGACAAACCTGACAAGATGTTGAATTCAGTCTTCCTAGTGTCCTTCTCCAACCCAGTGGGTCCTATGGCTTCCGACCAAGCGGCCAAGATGTTGACACCTGGCCCGATCACGTCCGGCTTCAAGATCTGTGGAGACACCAGATTGGGCCCTCTTGAACTAAACGCCGCCACGACTGGCGATGGCCGCACGTCCAAAACGGTCCCACCAAATCTCAGCACAGCCGTCGGATTCGGATTCTTTCGCACGTACTCCCTAATCAGATCCCCGGCTTTCCTCCCAACCGCCACCGCTGGGATCAGGTGACTGTCTGCCACCAATTCCTCGCCATTAACTAATGTGTTCGCAAGAATCATCCCAACCCCACCCGCGTCGCGTACCACCTCTCCTTTTTCCACGCGTGCGTTTATTCCTCTGTCACAGATCACTACTTTCCCACGTACGAACTCCGGGTCGAGCGAACCGGGCAAGCACATGTTGTTCGAGTTACTACTCCCCTTGCCGTAAACCAAACCAACTGGTTTGTTTCCCATTCCTTGGCCACTGTAAAGTGATACTCCCGTGAACTGGTTTTTGTTCCCGAGTACGGCGAAAGCCGGGAAATCCCGGTCCAAGGTTCCGGCCCCAACAGTCATGATCCAGGGGGCCTCATTCGCCAACGAGGCTCTGTTGGGCCCGCTGTTTCCGGCGGAGCAAGAGACGAAAATACCCCTTTCCATGGCCGCGAATGCTCCAATGGCGATGTTGTCGCGGTAATAAGGGACGGACCCACCACCGAGAGAGAGCGACAGCACATCCACGTCGTCCAAAATGGCCCGATCAATTCCTGCCAGAATGTCGGAACCGAAGCATCCGATGCTCCAGCACACCTTATATACGGCGACGCGCGCATGGGTGGCCATCCCACGCGCCATCCCGCTGGCATAGCCGAGGAGGCTGGCATTGGTGACGTGAGATCCAGCTGCTGTACTCGCGGTGTGAGTGCCATGGCCGTCTCGGTCCCGAGGCGACACCGTCTCCCTTGGATTCTTCAGGTAGCTACCGCCGGCGGCCATTCGATAGCCCTTTGAGAAACTGCGAGCGCCGATGAGCTTCTTGTTACAGAGCGAGGGGCTGAAATCCGGAGCAGATTCGCATCCGCCCCCCACCGGCTCGGGATCTCTGGCATACCGGAGTCGTCGAAGCTCTTCGACTCGGGCCAGACCCCAGTATCGAGGACCCCAACGACAACGTCATGAGAGGCTTGATCGAGTTCCTGAGTATTATGACCAGCCCAGAGGCCGGGTTCTGAGTCTAGGCCAAGGAACTCTGGAGTGCGGGTAGTGTGGAGAGTATAAAGCGTATCTTGATAGACACCTAGGACCGAGTCGAATCTGCGGAGTAAATCGGCTTGGTCGGGATCGAGCGAGGCGGCGAAACCATGATATGCGGTACTGTAGGTGTAGAGGAGAGAGACAGAGGTAGTGGGGGAGGAGAGGGATTGGAGGTGAGCAGAGTACCAGTCATGGTGGGTGGCGAAGTCAGATGGTTTGTCATGGTGCTTCATGTGAACTATGTAAGTTTGCTTGGACGCCACAGAGAAGCATGGGAGGAGAAGAGCAAGAAGAGGAACGAGCATGAACATGGCCATAGAGCCCATGTTTCTGAGTTTTACGGCAGTGAACATGGCCATAGAGCCCATGTTTCTGAGTTTTACGGCAGAAGAAGAGTAGTGAGAGTGCTCAGGAGTCGTATATATATATATACACCACACGCAATCACACACAATAAAAGGTACCGATAGATTAAACTGAGAAGTGAAAATGCATTTTTATTATTTTTCTGTTTTATTTAAATTTTTTTTTATACATTTTAAAATGTTTTTAAAAAATAAAAAAATAATTCATTAATATTCACTCTTCAATTGATTAGATCTTAAAGGCAATCGTTCCAACTTTATCGGTCATATTTCTCTGTTAAAGGAAGCATTTTCCTTACTCATTTATGTCTGCATTGCGTAGTGCCCGCACCTTTTGTAGGGGTGGGATGGATTTTAGTACAGGAGGAAAATTAATAGAGAAATTGAGAAATTATACTGTAAATATATATATATATATATATAATTTTTGTTTTTCTTGAACTAGCGTTAACGCCTAACGGCTAGATTTACAAGTGGCCCCCACTCTACTGACTGCGAAATTGTTTTAATCACGAAAGTACCCAAAATGTTCCGTGTACCACCATGACGATGACAGCACGTGTACTCCCACTATAAGGTTGGATTTTGTTTTTTATCTTACCTTTTTGAAGATTGAGGGTGGATTGAATATAGGGCTGTAATGACTCGACTCGACTTTCCTTAAAATATTTGAGTTTCAACTTCAGTGTAAATTTGAGATTTTTATTTATATTTTGTTTAAATTTAACTTAATAAGTTAAATTTTTAAGTTAAATTCAAACTCGTTTTACAAATGAATTCGAGCTGAGTTGACTAGAGCTTAAGCTCAAATTTTTTATTTATTTTTGGAATAAAATTTTAAAAAAATAAATAAATAAAAATTAATATTTAATATCTAATTAGTTAAAATTTATTTACCATAACAATATATATATATGCTTACATATATTATTAATAAATACATATAATATGATAGTATATATAATTCATACATGATTCCCATGTAGTAATATATATAATTACTAAATTTTATAAATTAATTATTGTACAAATTATAAAATATAATTATAAAGTATATTCATTATATAGACATAAATAATTAGATTACATATTTAATTATAAAAATGTTACGGTTCTATTATTAGCAATACATATATATGTAACATATATATGCGTATATATTTATTAATATATCAATGAACTTTAATCGAGTCGAGCTAACGAGTCTATTCGAGTATAAACGAGCGAGTCTTAGCCGAGTTGAGTCGAATTTTATTGGGTATGTATCATTTACTAATAGATCGGGTATCTTCTTTCACGAGAAATTTTTTTTTCACGAGTCAAATTTGATTTGAGTTTAACCGAATGAGTACCGAACGGATTATTAAATAACTTAGTTCATTTACAACCCTAATTGAGTACAGTACTACTGTGTTTGGTTAGATAAATCTAATATTGAGCCCGTCACTAGGTTGTGATGTTCATAATAATCTAAGTAAAATAATGCTTGAAAATTGTAATTAGAAATTTTGAAAATTTTATAATATTAGATATAATTTTAGGATATAAATTTTGCACATTTCCTTTTAAAATGATAAAAATTATATAAAAATAAACTCCACATGGGTTACATAAAATCTATATATAATATAGATTTAATTTATAAAACATAACATATGTCAGATTATAAAATATATATAAAGGATCATATGAAATTATGTTAGTTTGTAAATTTAATTTGTGTAATCTCTTTATATTTATAGCACTTATATTTGAAAAATAGTGAAATTCACATGGGTCCTACTTTTCTCTTATTTGTTTTCAAATATAGTGTATGAATAAGAGTGCACGAGACTCGCACATAAATCATTTTTGTTTAAATTATTTTTAGACATTTATAAGAATTATTTGTATGATGAAATAGATATTTTTATGTTTTCTCTCTCTTTTAAAGCAAGTAAGATTGTGGTGAAAGAAACAATTATAAGATATTTTTGTAATAGACTTAACTATTTTTTAGTTCTAATACTGGCATAGAAGAAAGAGTGGAACTGACAAGTGCTATAGGGGTAAGAGTGTGTGGGGATGCTGAGAGGTATTTGGGTCTACCTTCAATGGTGGGTAGAGCTAATTATAGAGCTTTCAATAGTATTAAAAAGAATGGAAAAGAGAATTAATAATTGGAAGAATAAATTTCTTTCTCAGGGAAGAAGGTGTATAGGCTATTTCCACATATGTCAAGTTGCCTAATAAACTCTGTGATGAGATATTTCAAATTATGGCTAGGTTTTGGTGGGGGTATTTAAACAACAATAGGAAGGTACATTGAAAGAAGAGAAGTATGGTAGGAGTGGCAAAGTAGTAAGGGGTATGGGGTTTAGGGAGATGTAGAGTTTTAACCTAGCTATGTTATCTAAACAGTTTTGGAGATTGCTTACTTCTCCAAATAGTCTGGTAACAAAGATTATGAGTGAAAAATATTATAAGCATAGTGATATTCTCAATGCCAAGATGGGATATGCATCTTCTCTAATTTGGAGAAGGGTGTGGGGGACAACAGATTTGATAAGAGTTGGGATGAGATTGGGGGTGAAAAATGGAGAAAAGATAAGAAGATGGTCGATGGATTCCAATACCTTCTACTCATATGATACAATCACTAGTTAGGTTATTGTATAAGAAAGTTAAAGCTAAGGAGCTGATAAGGGTAGTAGGTGAGTGGAAGAAAAAGGTGATAGATGAGGCGTTTAATGTAGAAGATGTAGAGATGATAAAAAGCTTGACAATGAGTAAAAAAGGGTTAAAAGACAAATTGATATGGGGTCAATTCAGAAATGGTTTTTTTGTTTGTTAGAGAAATGATAGAAGCAGTTGTGGACTTATAAGCTGCATGCAGTCGCTTTAAAAAAAGTTAACTTTTTAAATTGTAGACCTCATTTTTTTCAAGCGATTGTATGTCGCTTGTAACTCTATGACTGTATGTAGTATTATTCTTTTTGTTAAGTCAACATATTTTCTTCAATGTTAGCTGAAGGGAGGTGTGGCAGGTGAAATTTCTAAAATTGGGTCAAATTCAATTGTTTGGAAAAGGTTATGGGAACTGCAAGTTCCTAATGTGATGAAGGTCTTTATGTGGAAAGTTGTAGGTGAAACTCTACCACCAAGGGGGAACTTGTTTAAACGAAGATCATTGGGGCTAAATTATGTCCCATATGTCATCTACATAAAAAAACAAGAAGTCATGTTGTCTGAAATTGTGTAGCATCTCAGGATGTTTGGTCAGATATTGGCATGCTGCTAGCTCATTGTAGAAAGCAAAATGTATGGAGGTGGATTTTGTTTATATATGGGAGGAGCCAATCTCTAAGTATAGAAAGGCTGGATTGGAAGTGTTAGTATGTGTGTTTAGGAGGATCTAGTTGAGGAGGAACAAGCTAGTATTTTAGTGTCTGTGTGATAGTCCTAAAAAGGTATGGCAGGGTGCAAGATTAGAAATGGAGAACTTTAAGTAGGCACAAGAATCCACTAGGAAATTGATAGAAGGGTAGAGGGGAAGTTGCAGCATTGTGAGTTGGTGCAAACCTAGAGAGAACTGGTTTCAAGTAAATTGGGATACAACTTATAAAGAGAAAAGGAAGACTATGGGAGGTGGAATTATGATCAGGGACTGTAAATGGGGCTAATTGCTACAACAAAGTGGTCAAGGGTTTTGTTAGAAGTACTTGCCAACTGAAGTTTTAGCATGTAGGAGAGGCACTAAGTTGAGCTTTGGATTAAGGTTACAATAGATTATCTTCGAAAGGGATACTTTCATAGTCGTAAATGATGTTAAGTGCAAAGGTCAGTTGGTAATGGTATGGGTAGATAATTGAAAATCTAAAGCGTTCAAAAGAAATGGAGTGATTTGCCTATCTATATTCATAACATGATGAACATGGGGATTCAAGACTATCGAAGGATGATACTAAAATCTTACTAGAAAAAGAAAGATGGAGAAAAAAGTGCATGCAGTGCAAAGGTCAGTTGGTCTTGGTATGTAGAAATATCGATAACCTGGTTGCTACTATTATGTGTGAAAAGACTGACTGTATAAGCAAAAATTACAAAATTGCACTTAGCTATAACGTTCGAGAGTCATGCAGAACAGACACTAATCGTTTTCCATTTACTATTAATTCATCGGACTTTCAAGGGAGTACAAAAACGAAAGATTCGAATAACCCTTTGAGCTAGAGAGATATTAAAAAATGCTGTAGCAAGCAGACTTTAACAGACATTTTTGTAATGAGAAGAAAAGGTAGATTCAGTTTACTACAAGAAAAGGGAACCAACTACCAAGCTGCTCATGTTATAGCAAAGTTAGCTTTAGAATTTGAAGAGGAAGTGGTCTGGTTGTAAGACGGTCCAAGTGAGTTTATGAAATGCATTGAAAATGAGAAGTCTGCAATGAATAGTTGATTTTAATGAAATGAAGTTTTATGGTTTTTGATTAAAAAAGAAGATATTTTTCTAATTATGTTTAATCTTAAACACAACCATAGCACTAATTTTCATTGATTGAACTTAGTAATTTAGACAAATCGTAAGGTTGTGTTTGGATAAGCGGGTTTGAGTTTAAATTCCAAATTTCGATCAAGAGGTTTAAAGCATCTTATCCCAAATATCTTGATTCTATTTGGATATAAAATAGAGAAATTCTATTCTTACATATGAGGATTTCGATGGAGATTCTGACGGTTCATTTTTGTTATTTAATAATTAAATGAATATTTTTAAACGATATTATAAATTTTTTTAAAAGAGAACATTTAAAATATTTATAAAGTATATGAAAAAATGTAAAAAATCCTGGTAAAATACCCCATGGAGATCCCATGTGTGGCTCTGCGCCACTCATTAAATAATCATATTCAACATGATCCGAAAGCCACCTTTTAATGTTTGAAATATGGGAAATTAGATCCACGAGTCCTCGTCAACTTATTTTCTACAACAGCTACTTTCCTTGAAGTAGGTTAAGGGTAGGTAAGATGGGGATGCTCCCATAACCAGCGTATTCAATCCAATTAAAAGCCACATGGGTACCATGCACATGCACTTTCATAATTTTAAGCTAAATAAAAGGTACATTTGGCTTAGAAAAGTAGAGGCAATTATGTCTCAAAGAGGTCCATCCCTGCCTAATTCTTTGTACAACACTACTCTTTCACATTATACATTAAAAACAACACCCCGATATGTGCAGAACTTTGCCATACTTCTTTAATGAGATTTGTCTTAAAATGACAAATTTAGATGAGATGAGAATTTTATAAATAATAATAAGATAATTTGTGAATATTTGTGAGATAGTTTGGGTTTTATGGAATTTTGGAAAAGAAGAGAGAAAAAATGAATAAAAATATTATAAAGTTAAAATATTATCAATATATAATTTTTTTTAATATTATTTCTATTTTAAGATTTAAAAAATTGAATTATTATTATTTTTTAATTTTTTATTTGAAAGTTTAGAAAAATTATAATGATTAGTATGAAAAAAAAAATTGTACTGTTTCATTTAAAAATATTTGTGTTTGGATGATGTTTAAAAAGTAAATAGGACAAGATGAGAAGAGAATATTGAGATAGAAACTTTTTTCAAACAAGCCTTAGTGGGAGTGATTTGTTAAATAGAGAGGGACAGTCCTCATTTATTGGAAAAATTTCTAATCTAAACATTACCAATAATTTGAAAATAGAAAATATGATATGTAGACTTAGGGCTTGTTTGGATATTAGAATTATTTTAACTAATCTCATCTCATCATTACAATTTTTATAAATTTTCACACAAAACATGATAAATAATTTAATTTTTTTAAATCTCAAAGTAATAATAATATTAAAAAATAATATTATAATAATATTTAATTCAACTAATAATAATAATAATAATATTAAAAAAATAATATTCTAATAATATTTTATTCAACTTTCAACTTTAATCCCATCTCAACTTAATATCAAAACCAATCTTTTAACTATATTTAATATTAGAGTTAACACTGACTATGGAGTATGGTCAGAGTTGATCACATACCGCATCTTATATCTCGTAAATCAGAAAATTGTAAAAAATCTCTATACATCTAACTAATTGTGTGGGAACAACTTAGAATTTGAGCAGCCTTAGCTCCACCTACATGACATTGTTGTCATTGCTGCTATGGCTAGCAATAATACGAAAGAGAGACGAATAATAATGAAAACTACCGCTAGCCCAATGAGCAAAATCACTTATTTTTCCCCGAGTGAGTCCTATTTATAAGGAGAGATCATTGGTTTCAAATTGAACATTTATTAACATTTTCTCTGTCCTGGCTTAGAACGGGATGAGATTTGTTTTGGTTTGTTGATAACTCTGTTTTGAATAATATTGGATTGTTTTTTCAGATGGTGATCTGAAGAGATTTGCAGCCAAGACTAGATAATATCAATCACTTTTAATGTACCTGAAAGTTACAAATCATTTTTAGTTGGTTTATAATATATATTTCAAGTCAAAATGTAATCTTGTTTATTAATGAATGTAGTAATTTGCTTTCCTTTTAAAAAAAAATATCGTAATCATCCGTACAGTGAACTAATTAATACCCAAAACAATTATCAACTTAATGCAAAGAAAAGACAATGAATTAAATTAAGTTGGACCCAAGGAGGAAGCATCCAACATGTAGACAAACAAATAGCGGGCAGAGCTTCAGCTGAAGTTGGTGCACTCTGATCGATGGTCTTGTTTCATTTGATGGCGATTTCCATGTCTTGTGCCTTCAGATTCACCACTCAAGAAAGCTAGAACGCTAGAGTCCAATATCAGCTGAGTCTATAGCGATCGAGTTGTATATTAATGTTGATGACAAAACGACGCGGAATCTTGAATTTTGGGCTAAAGGAGTAAAGTGGTGTTGCACATTTACCTATATGAAGTATTGAATAGTGATGGCACGCAAGGCTCATACACGACTAAAGGATGTGTTAAGTCATATGAGCTAATCTTTTGGGTGGTAGTGTTTAGGTCTTTGTTGAAGATTGGCGGTTTGGGAGTGAGATATTGTTGTGCATAGGTTGCATGTTGCTTCCCAATATTCAAACTGTGAAAGAGCTTGCTTTGTGTCCCATATGAATACTCTCGAGTTATGATTAGAAAACTCTTATTATACAATGCTCTTAACACTATAAAAAAATTACTTATCCGTGATAAGTTATTCCTTGTCAAAATGAATATGTTTTTGTCATAAATAATCATTATCGTCACATATAATCCGTCATAGATGATACTCGCTTTTCTTGTGATATAATTAATAACATTTAGAACATCATCACCTTCAATAATGTTCTTCCGTGAAATACACCATAAGATTCAACATGTAGGGAGTCTTTGATTAAAAAATATTTGCATTCTCTTGGTTGCAATAACTGGCCTTTCACAATCTCTAACTATGATTCCAATGCCCACTAGTACTTTACCAAACTTCCTACATAGAGTTGTATCCTAATTCACCTTATATACCCCATCAAGGAGGAACCCAAGTACTAATATCAACATTTGATCCAACTTCCTCTTTTCTGTTTACCACCTTATTTGCATCTTGATAATCAAGCATTAATTATCTTACTTGATCCATGACTCTCATTAGATGAGTGAATGTACCTTTGAAGATAAGTGTGTTTCTTTGCTGCCAAAACTTATTTATTTTAGATTTGTTCTGAGCATGTCTCTTTATTTGTTATTTCTAATTAAAAGATGAACGAAGAAGAGGGATCTGGGTCCCTCTTACGAATGGAAGTGTGTGAGTGCAAATTAGAGGGTTCCTTTCTGTTTTCTTTTGGCGGTTTCTCAGTTGCACATGGAGAGATGCTATCTTTCCCCCCAACAAAAGCATTGGTAGTTGAAGCCGATCTCTTAACATATATTGCACATCATCACCGGTTTTCTTTTCTTTTTCTAATTTTTATTTTATTTGAAATTTTCTAATTAATAAATAGTTCCTACCGTCAAACTTTTTCTTAATCTATTTTATAGGCATTGCAACCTTATTTACTTTTAGGATTGAGATATCGGAATAAAATAGTTTGTGAATAATAACAATATGCATGCTCTGGTTATGATATTATTTTATTGGATTTTAGAAAATGAGAGGAATAAAGTTCAATAAAAGTATCATAAAGTTAAAATATTGTTATAATTCAATTTTTTAATATAATTTTTATTTTAAAATTTGAAAAAGTTGTATTATTGTGTTTTGTTTGGGATTTTAGGAAAATTGTAATAATTAGATAATGATTAGATAAAAAAATTAAAAAATAAAAAATAAAAAATAAAAAGTATTTATGTTCAAGTGATATTTGAAAAAGAAACTAAAAAAGATGATATAAAATGAAATCGGACGAGATGAAACCATCCAATCTCTCAAACAACCCCTATATCTTTCAAATGTGAACTGAAATAAAAGGGATATCGTACTCGATTGGAACTCACATATATTGATTTTATATGTAGTGGCGGAATCACTTGAGGGCAGGGGCCTCCAAAACCTTTTGAAATTATAAAATAACCCCTAGACTTATACATAATTTATAAATATAGAAAATGACCCCCCAAAATATTTATGATTTTCATATGCTCTTTAATTTTTTTTTAAATTTCAAAATACCTAGAAATGTCTCTCTCCAATTTTCTTTATATTCCCAAAATTTTGTTTAATTTCTATATATTATCTATTTTCAAGGATGTGGCTTTTCTAAAATCAAAATTAAAAATAAGTTTAGGAGAAATAATAAACTTATTATAGATATGGATCCCAAATTTTTTTATTATATAATATTAGGTTTCTTAATTATATGGAATCCAAAGTTTAAATACAAGTAAAATTATTTAAGGTTAATGATTTATATGAAAAGTAGTTTGTAGTTATATTTGTATATTTTTATGATTTTTCAATCTCTTTTTAATTTACATAGGAAAAATGATATTTGCAGTCCTATGATCTGATGCAATCCTCGCCCATTCCATTTGAAAAAAATAGGTAAATTTAGGATCCACATGAAAAAGAATCATTTTTTAATTGTGGACCATATTTTTTTTTTCAAATGGAGTGTGTAGAACTTACACACCTTAAAACTGTACTTAACATTAATCTTTATATAAATGTGTCACATAATAGAAAAGTTGGCCTCCTTCGACACAATTGCTAATTCTGCTACTATTGATATGAATATGATAGAATAATATATATATATATATATATATATAATGATCGGTCAGTAAACAAATTAATACATAGACTACTATATATACATGATATATATGTATATATACGTCAAGATAGGGTCGGAACAAGAACTTTTTCTCAAAAGGCCAACTGACGTAAATACCAAAGCATGAAGATTAATGTAAATCAAGTCCTGCTTATTTCCTTTCTTCTCTTTGAAAAAAGGACAATAAAGCGGTTGAGTGACTCTCAACTGTTTCCTTTGAAACAATTGAAGGTACGATTCACTAGTCCATTGAGGGTTGAGTGCTGTAGAAAAGATGGAGGAATTGAGTGAACAATGGACAAAATTTCAACTCTTAGAAGAGGAGAGTCATGTGATAAACATAGAAATCAATAATATAGATGAGTTGATGAAAAAAGGTGATAGAAATATTATAAGAAAGTCATTTTTTGAGAGAGTTATTGGCAAAGAGATTATTTGCTCAATGATGGGGAAGGTTTGGAAACTTGGGAACTCTTTATCCTTCCACGAATTAAGTTAGAATTTATTTGTAATTTCCTTTCAAAATATAGCAGACAGAAACCATGTTCTGAAAGGTAAGCCATGGTTATTTGATAATTGGTTTTTCGACAGAAACCATGTTCTAAAAGGTAAGCCATGGTTATTTGATAATTGGTTTTTCTTATGGAAACCTTATGATGGATTGATATCTCCGAACAAAATGAATTCAAAAAGGGAAATTTATGGATACAACTTTATGACTTACTGTTGGCATTTGTGAATGAAGACATGGGGAATAAGGTAGCTAGTTCCGTGGGAATAGTTATAGAATTAGATGCAAAAGAGGATGATATGGCATGAGGAAGTTCTCTGAGAGCAAAGGTGGAACTTGACATCAGGAAACCTCTTTGGAGAAGTAAGTTTATAAACCTGATGGGGGATAAATTATGAATTCCCATAAAATATGAAAAACTGTCTAGGGTCTACTTTACTTTTGGAATTATAGTTCATGGCTCTTTTGGCTATAAAAAATTTCCTGCTGAAGACCTAGAACAAGTGAAAAGGGATAAACAATTTGGGGTATGGATTCGAGCACAATCCGCACCAAGAGGAAACTTGCAACAAAAAACAATATAAGGAAGGAAAAGAAGAATCAACGTTAGAAAGGTCTATGACATATCCAAATGTTGTTGAAGATATGGGAGAAAGAAATTCACAACAGCAGGAAAAAATTCTGTTTGGAAGAATTAGAAGAGAAGAATTGAGAATTACCATGAAGGAGATACGAGAAAAGAAGATCAAGCGGCAGTAATTTTCAATGAGAAGTAGCGGAAAGTAGACAGAGGAACATAAGAGTATTCACGAAAGCTAAAGCAGCATACAACAAATGACTTTGGCATGAAGGAAGGGATGACAGATAAAGAGTGCAAACATCAAAAACAATTACTAACAGAATCTTAAGAGCATATGGCAGAAGAAGATTCCAGTAAGGAGAACCAATTACTGGAAGATATTACAGAAGAACCTGAGGTGGAAATGGTTGTCGAGAGAAATACTTATCATGGAAAATGAAAAAGAAAAGCAAGGCAAAAAGGGAGGATCACAACCATGTCATTGAGATCAGGTCAAAAAAGAAAGTTGTCACAGAACGAGAGGATAGTGGCAGAGAAGAGGGACTGAAAAAAAGAAGAACAAAATCAAGAGAAGATAAAGAAATAACAACTCAAATATTGGTGGAGCCTGCTAGGTAGCTCCACTAAGTACTATGAAAAGTTTAAGTTGGAACTGTCAAAGGCTTGAGAATCTTTAGATATTTTAAGAGCTTTGTCATTTAATAAAGAAAAAGAAACCCCAAGTAATTTTTTTTTAATGGAAACTAAACTACTTGCAACAAAGTTTAACAAGTTAAAAAGTCAACTTCAATATGTAGGTTGCTTTGTGGTAGAACCAATGGGAAGGAAAGGAGGGTTAGCATTGCTTTGGAATGAAAAAGTTGATTTAGAGATTGTAAACTATTCTCAACAGCAAATCCATACCAAAGTTAAAGCTGAGAGCGAACCTAATCATTTCTTCCTAACATGTTTTTATAGGCGGGTCATTCTATACACAAGTCTAATTTTTTTTTCACTCTACACACTTGCTTAGATGGATGCTGAGATGGATTTTTTTTTCTTTTAATACAGTAAATATTTATTTATTTATTTTTTAATGCTTCTCCCCAAAGCTAGCCATATCTATCCCTCTACACACACACGAACCCATCTCACCACTATACACCACTAGTCACGCCAATGCATCACCACCACCAGCCTCCACCCTCACTAGCGACCTCCCCCTAGCCTCCCCATGCCCAGCAGAAGCCCCTAACCCCTTCCATGCTCTCTCACTCTCTTACGACTTCTCTCCACCTCACAAGTCAAGATCTGTTGCCACTCACGCCACCGCACCCCCTCCACGATGCCACCACAGCCTCGCCGAAGACTTCCCAAGCCCCTCCACGCTCAACCCTTCCAGATTTGAAACCCAAGCCCCACTCCCACTCCCACTCCCAAACCCATTTTCAAAATCCTACACTCAACGTTGTCAACCTGTATGATGTTCAAGCATTCTAAGCAAACTAGAAAAAAGGTTTGCAGGTCTGATGATTTTGATGTTTTCCTTTTTTTTCTTTGGGTATTTGTTCAAAGACAAAGACGATGGTGAAGAGAAATGGGGATATTTTTTTGGGTATTTTTTCTTTGGGTATTTTTTCAAAGACGAAGATGATCGTGTATGGTATTCGTGAATGATTTATGATTTCTAAGTTGGGTTTTTGATTTCTGAATTGGGTTTTGATTTCTGAGTCAGGTTTTGATTTCAACACTTATGTTTTGTTCATCTCAAAGAAAAATGAAGGAGAAGATAATGTTGAGAACGACGAAGGAGTGGGTGGTTGAGAAAGATGAAGAAGAAATTGGGTGAGAGAAAGATGAGGGAGAACTGTGTTTCAGTCTTCAGGATGAAGGAGAATTCGGGAGTTCTTGATTTGAACCGTGTAAATGAAAAATCATGACATAGCAACCGGACCAGGAGAGTGGGTGAAAGAACTGAGCTGAAGAATATATTAATTCTTTATAGGCATCTCGAGCTAGGATGAAGAAAAGAGAATTGGAATTAGCTTTCATTACCAAACCACCTAGTAACTAGCCTTGGTGTGTCATAAGGGATTTCAATGAAATGTTACTTCTATCTAAAAAAGCAGGAGGTAAAAAGAGATCTGGACAACAAATGCAAGATTTCAGAAATGCTTTTGAGACAAATGACCTCTATGACTTAAGATGTAAATGACATAAATACACTCCAAGAGTAACAAACATAATGATGGTATATTTGTAAAAGAAAGATAGGATAGAGGAGTGGCAAATACAAAGTGGTCTGAAATATATAAATAAGAATGTGGAAGCACATGTTTTATCAGTTCTCAAGTCAGATCATAAGTTTTTACTCTTAGTGCTAAAGGAAACCCGACAAATGTGGAGAAGAAAGGCAAGAGTTTTTAGATTTAAAGCAAAATGGACTTTAGAGGATTAAGGGGGTAAAGTGATTCAAGAAGCATGGGATATGAAGGAAACAGTGAGGGATCCTTTTCATAAAGTTCAAGAAAATTTTCTACTTATCATCCATACACTAAAAATTTAGTAAAGAAGAAAAAGAAAAACATGACATGTCAAAATATCAATTTATTTAATTTACACTCGTCGTTGTCCAATTAAAAATGATGCATTCTTAAAGTTTTTAGTACATTGTCTAAAACTCCATTGCTTCAATTTATTAAAAAATAAAACTAAATAAGAGAATTTTTTAATAATAATAATAATAAATAACTTTGAACCGTCCTAATTTTCTGAGTGCTGTTAAGGTGCCTCCAGAAATGACTGTTGGACGTGCCTCCAAGGTAAAATTTACTTTTTTTTTTATTCATATATTTTTTAATATTTTTAAATAAATATAAAAAATACCAATACACTAATAATCACTTCCTTAACTAATAAGAGAAAGTTATTTAAAAAAAAAAACCAAATGTATGAGCGCTCAAAATGATCAAGAGATAAAATGATTATATCTTTTTTAATATTATACTTATTTTATTTTCGTTTAGAGACAAATTTAGATAAGTCATACAAAATCTTTATAGCCATACAAATTGAAAAACAAATTGATAGTTTTTGAAGTATGAAATTATATAAATATATTTTTTTATTAATGAAGTATTAAATTATTGACTTTTATAATTTGATTGGAATAAAGTGATGGTTGTTTAACATGCAAGATGGAATTGCTCCCAAGAATACCTTCATCAGTCAATTCGAGAAAGAGTGTTTGTTCTTGAGAAAACCATTAATTGTTAATGATTCAAGATAAAGACAGTTTTTTTTTTTTTTATGGGTAATGTAATATATAGTTATAGAGTGTGTAATCCTTGAGTACTCATTTTGAAAATAGAAAATGGAGGTCATCATTAAAAATATAATTTATTTATATGGGTTTCAAATTTATTCTTATTTCTCAAAGAAAATATACAGGCACTGAACACTGCAAAACAAATAGGGAGAAAGACCTATCTTGTTTCATTAACAATTTTTCTATTTCTTTTAAGTTTATTTTTTTTTGTCTATTTTGAATGAAAATTAAAATAATAATAATAATAATAAAACAAGTTTTATATAAAGAAAATTAATATCGAAAACTTATATTCGGACCAAATTTAGAAACTCAAATAGGAAAATGCTAAGTGGTTCCTAGTCTTTGCTCTTTCATTTTAATTGTTTGTGTATTTTATTTTATTTTTTTCTTTTAATGATTAAAGAGTAGCTATTAGTAATATATATATATATATATATATATATTTTGAAACAATCATTCAGTTTTTTTTTATCTATATTTTTAAAACTCATAAACAGTCTAAACTGAATCATAAAAAAATCTCAAATATTATTAAAAGTTATTTTAGGTCTCGTTTTGTTAAATAGATGAGATAAAATGAAAGGAAAAATATATAAATAATAGTAAGATAATTTATGAATACTAATGAAATGATTTAAGTTAAGATTTTTATGAAGTTTTGAGAAATGATTTAGAAAAAATTCAATAAAAAAATTATAAAGTTAAAAGGGGATTAATATAATTTTTAATATTTTTTATTTTAACATTTGAAAAAAATTGAGTTAATTTTTGCGTTTTATTTGAAAATTTGAAAAAATTATAATAATTAAAAAAATTGAAAAGTTGAGAATTTATAATTAAAAAATAACTGTGTTTAAATATTGTTTAGATATTAAAATAAGATAAAATTATAGTTTCAAAATTTTGGGAAAACTTATCAATCTTAAGCAAACAACGTATCCTCTACTAAAGAAATAGCATGTCAAATAATAAGTTAAACAACGAATCAATCTTAACTAATGTAAGTTACGTTTCGATAATAAGATGATTTCAGATATTTTGCAATTAGTAATAAAAAAAAATATATTTTATAGTCGCGAAAAATAGTGAATAATAATGAAAAATAGATAAATAATAATAATAAAATTAAAAATAATAATTGAATATTCTGAAATATTCACACTACCCAAACTCACCCCGTATCCTTTAGAGGTCTAACTGATAATTAAACAAGCTATTTCTTTAGTAGAGAATACGTTGTTTGGTTAAGCTTGATAAGGTTTTACAAACCTTTTGAAACAAACATTTTATCGAGATGTTTGACATTAATCGAGATTTTTGTTTTCAATTTAGAAAAACAAAATAAAAAGAGATTGATAAAGTAATCATTTGTATAAATTCGAAATAGGCAAATTTATGTAAGTCATTGTAAAAAAAAAAAAAAAAAAGAACCCACCTAAAAATAGCGTGAAATTTTTTTTTTTTATTAATGAGATCTATTTTTTTTTATAGAAGATTTATATAAGATTTGTCAATTTAAGATTTTAATGTAGTATTACTTATTGATAATTGAACTTTGTTACTTATCATTTCACACTTCACATATTATACTTTTTATTTTTATTAAAATATTTTTATTTTGTTTTATTTTATTTTTAAACCAATTGAATTTTTTACTCATTATTATATATTATTTTACTCTTCATTTCATCAAAAGCGGATGAGCGGTGTTACATCCCTCAAACTTGGCTCGAATGAAGGGATTTTTTTTTTTTTGGATTGATTTTTAAGCATTTTTTTGGTGGTTTTAAATAATTTTTAAAAATAAAAAAATTCACATCATTATTATTATTATTATTTAAATATTAAATAAAAAAAATTGAATTGGATACAAATTCGATACACTTAGATTCACTTGGACTTAGAAATGAGATGAGATGAATTATGAATAATAATAAAATAAATAATTGAGATGAATTGAAATTTAAAATAAATGATTAAAATAAATTAAAAATATAAAATGAGATGAGATGTGTTACACTCACTTTGAAAAATAAATCATACCTTACTTGTTCTTGGGAGAAAAAGCTCGTTCTAGAAAAAATGAAATGTCAACTCAGACAGGAGATAGGTAGCCCAAAGTGCAGATACTACAGTAAAGGCAAGGTTTCGTTTTTGTCTTTTGGGCACAGTATGAAATGGATGTATAGTGGCATAGTGCGCTAGAATGGTTAACCGATAAAACATAAATAATAAAAAAAGTTGATAGTTTAGGGCGACGAATTTGAATTTTGAGCTCCAATCACATGGACTTGAGGAGTACAATGGAGATTATGATTACAAGGCCCAGCATTCGGAAAAATGATGCCTTCTTTTCCTTGAGCCAACGTATTGTTAGCATATAAATAACTGACTCCTTTGATTCTTTCTCCTCGTTTTCTCTATAGATCAGACAGTTTTTCTCAAGAATTTCATTTCTGGCGTGCCTCTTGATGATGCTGTCGAGAACAATTTAACCAAATACACTCAAGAATAAGCCATATATATATGATGATTCTAACACTACCCATTTGTCAATAACAATTACCACCCAACCTCATCATTATAATTTTCACACAAAATACAAAATATAATAAACAATTCAACCTTTCAAATCCTAAAACCATAATAATATTAAAAATAATATCCTAACAATATTTTATTCAACTTTCATCTAAAATCATCTCACCTCATTTTACCATCCAAAGTTCCAAACCACCACTTAATTTGAACACAGCCAATTCTGGGTTCTTTTGTTAACACAAAGTACTACACATTTGAACTCAGCTACGAGCCACTCTTTTGAACCAAAATTCAAACAAACACTTGACACTTTGTTCCAGCGGTCTATATAAATGGCTGTAGAGTACCTTTACAGCTTACCCAAGCCTCTATAAACAGAAAACGTATATGAGAAAATCAGACAATGAAGTCGTGACTTCTCTAGATACGTGAAATGCCGAGCAGCTACACAAACTATCTAGGAATAAGCCATACTCGAATTGACGAACTGCCATATATCTTTAACCAGCCATAACACAACAGAAAAATACTTATATATGGAACATATAATGAATGCAGATAAAATATTCAAACACACCGTGTGCACAGATGCACTTGTCGGCACACACATTGAGAGCGAGAGATAATAGGAGCTTTCGCGTATAATGCTAAAGACTGTTAGGGGAACTTTCAAATATCGCACTTGATACGTCTCAATCAAGCAAAAGTCAGTTGTACAGCCATATGATTCTTGAAAACATGACAACTCTGGCATAATTAAATAAATCGATCATGACAATGGACACGAAAGCCAGTATTTCATAGCACTGCTGCAGCAGTAGCAGAGATCCGGATGCCCATCGCTTGAAGATTCTAGTGACCATACTTCTGAAACTCCCACTCGCTGTTATCTGCATAAGCAATAAGGCAACCAAACCACAAAGGAAATGAGTAGAGTTCTCCCGATGACAAAGTCAAGAAAAATTAGAAGGCCAGTTTTTAGCACAGATCATACCTAAAGGACACACTTGCCGAGTTTTGAGCCATCGGCTGATGCAATGGAAATGGAAGGCATGGTTGCAAACCCCTACACCAGTAAAAACCAGAGTTTCATATAAAAGTCATGTGAGCATGAGTGCAAAATGCAATAACAATAATCAGCTGGATTGCTTCCACAAATAGATAACAAAAAATGCACAACGCACACAACACTACAAAGAACAATAATGGGTGATTAGCAACACCATCCCATGATCGAGAGAATCCGAATAAATGTCCGGACTGTGGACTTCAAGTTATAGGCTGCTTGTTGCTGCTACAGGCTCGACTTCTTTGAATTGAATGACAAGTCACAGGTTACACATCATGTGAATGCAACCTGATTTTTATTTATTTTCTGATGTATTTGAACTTTGATCATAAAGAAAAACTAACTCAGCCCTTTGTAACTTTCATCAAAAGATGGGGCTTCCGCAAATAAAACCTGCTAACCTGTTAATCACGATTTCTTTTGATATTTGATTTGTCACAGAACAGCCTCTTGCTCAAAGAACAGACTATCTCACAACAAATATTACAGAGAGAGAGATGGGTTGGCTTGAATTGGCATGATGCAAAGGCGTTCATGGTGCCTGCCGTATAGTTCTCTGGTTGGCTGGCTGATGGCGGAAGGAGCTAGGGCGTACCTGCATTGGGCTGTGCAGGGTTCGGTGATGAGTGATGCAATGCCGAGGAGCTCATCTAATGGAAGGCATGTGCCTGGATACTAGCTGTGTGTACTTGTGGTTGTCGCAGCTATAACACGAACAAAATGATGAGATTGTGTGTGTTTATCAGGACATTGAAGTGTGGTTAGAGATTTCCGTAGATGGAGAAGATTGGTTCTCTGTAGTGGTTGTTATTTGGGTTGTGGTCATTTGCAGCTTTCAGTCTATAAATGGGCTGTGGACAGTAGTAGTTCATTTTTGGGATCTAATTATTTTTTAAGTCTTGGACGGTGGCTGGACATTGGAATCATGGTGGCTTTCAGTTGGATGTGGTGTCATGCAAAACAATGGCTTGGATTTGGGTGCCAGCTTCCCATCTAGTTTAACGGATGTCCAACCAATACAACTCCATGTATAACTTTCCAACTCTCAACTATATTAATTTGTAACTTCATGAATACAACAATGAGTCTACCATTATACGTTTCTGAATCATTTATAAAGATAAAATTAGAATAATAGAACTACTGAGTTGAAATAATCAATCAGCTCATAATTGAGCACATATTGATAAAAACTAATATTCATAAAATACAATAAAAAAATGTTTAAATATAACACTTTTTTTATCGGCAATAAAAAATGTTTAAAAAGTAAGATAGTGATACGTTTAGTTTGATAACTCAATAGTTAGAATGCCAAGCAACATGACAAATAAGTGGTCAACTTATTATAATTTTCATTGACAAATAACTAATTAATTTTTTTTATTAGCACCAGGTATTTGGGAACGTCCCAACTAATCCCGGAGATGCATAGGCCCTTGGCAAAGAATTTCTCGTAAGTGAACCTTGGGTAATTCAAGGGGAAAATCCCTCAATCCAATGACCCATTGAGATTGTTTGCATCAAAGAAGACTTGAACCAGCCTTACCCCCAGGCCCAAAGCCTTTACCACTTGTGCCCACCTCTAGGGGTTTTTTTAAAATTAAATCACAAGAAAGTGCCATTGAGGGGACTTGAACCAGTGCCCTCCCTTCCCCATGGGTGGCGCCTATCCATTGGACTAGGCATGCCCTTTTCTTTACGAAATATACCAGTCAAAAGAAATTAAAATAGCCGACCAAAATATACGCAACTATGATATTCGATGGCCATAATAAAAATAAAGTATATGGTTGAATTACAACACATCCAAATGGCAAGGAAAAAATACACAAGATTTGTAGGCATTGACATCTATGCCAACATAAGTAATACAAGGAAATTCTAAAGAATATAAACGTTCACAACATTAAACATAGGACTATCCTTTATGCACCGGGTGTATGAAAACAAAGTCCCGACTAATCTCAGGAATGCATTGACCCTCAACAAGGAACATCATTGTCATCAAAAGATTTGCAACCCTCATTATCTTCCCACCTACATCCCCTAGAGGTTGGCTCAAATGGTGAAGACCTTGGCCTTTGTGATATGCTCTCTCCAGGTTTAAAGTTCGAAATCTCTTGAGGGCAAACAATTTCTACAAACCATTGGATTGGGGGAACTTCCCATTGAATTACTTGAAGTGCAATTGTAAAAAACTCCTTCTCGAGAGCCTGTGCACCCGCGGGATTAGTCAAGACTTTGGTCTCAAACACCCAATGGCAATAAAAAAAATATATATATTCCTCACCTATTTCATCTAAATTAATGGTCCACACGAGCAATAAGAGTTAAAACTGATATACATACACGTACATACATAGATATCTACATACATACATAAATACATACATATACATATATATAGTGTTTTTGCTTTAAGCTGACAAAAAAGCGCCCAAAAGTGTTTTTTTTTTTGCAAACCTCTTTGAGTTTGGTAATCAAAGCACTTTAGTCTTGGAGCTTAAGCGTGATTCTACGAACTCTTCATGCTGCTACAAAATATTCTAGTTAACAACATTCAATAAACAAATCTAAATGAATGTAAAATTTAATATCCTAATGAAATATAATTCAACATGAAAAACCCAAAGTTATGAAATGATTCACCTTCTCTTACGCCCTGAAAACTTTGTTTCAAGCTCAGCAAAACAAATAAAAGGCCAAGCTACAAACTTTAATAAAATTTGCACTGTTCCTAGACAAAAGAATACATATTGCAACACGGGATCCTTACTTTCTAAGCAGAGGTCAAACAGCAAGACAGACACACAAATAGCTTGTAAATGAAGATTAGGTATCAGAATCGAAAGCATACCCCAAGCAACCGTACATTCCTCGCTGGTGGCGCTAGCCTGGTTAGCTTGGCACTCAATACCTACTCACCATATCGCCATACACAAATTATATACCACAAAAATTTTATCCCGAAACATAATTATAATACTAAAAACAAAAGCCGAAAAGTAACATATAAAAACTCACAGAGATCCATGATATGGTTCCTGCAAATGGCACAGTTATCGACCACAATATCTGCACGCATCAATCAACATTGCATCATTCGAACAATAATAGTGAAATCGCTCACAATCTCAAACCCGAGATATGTAAACAAACCGAGACACAAAAAGAAACAAACAGTAAATAAAAATGCGAAAGCAATTAGAGAAAATAATAGTTAGGGTTTGGGGAGAAGTACCCCAGGCCCAGAGAGCGACGGCGTTCCACTTCTTGATCTCGAAGTGCTTGCACTTTTTGGAGGAGCAGGAAGGACCGGCGCTGCTCGAAGGCTCGCCGGCTGGGACCATGGGCACGTCGGAGTCCAAGGAGGCCATGGCTCGGGGGGGAACGAGGGATTGAACCGAGCTCGGGGCGATCTTTTCCAACTCAAAAAGTTTGTTCACACGAGAATTGTTTCACACGGATTTGAACTCCGGTTTTCCGGGTTCAAAACCAAGCGGGTGCCAGTTGGCCCAAAGGCCACGGCCTTACACTTGACCCAATTATCCACATAAGAAAAGTTCGTCTACGTAAAATTAATTATAAAAATTTATTAGACAAACATAATTTTGAAATAAATATGACATATTAGAGTGACCCATCTCAATTTATATAATACTCTTTTAGGAGTTGTTTGGAAATAGATCTCATTCCAAAATTTTTATCTCATCTTATTTTATCTTATCTCATTCACAAATATATTTTAAATATAAAATTTACAACTTTTTTCAAAATAATTATTACAATTTTACCAAATTCTCAAAATATATAAAAAAAAAACAATATTTTTTAAACCCCCAAACAAAAATTATATTATAAAATTATATTCTAACAATATTTTAACTTCACAATATTTTTATTTAACTTTTTCTCTCATTTTTCAAAATCCAAAAAATATTTAATTCAAACTATCTCACTACTATTCACAAACTATCTTATTAATGTTCACAAAATTCTCAGCTCATCTCACTTTCCAAATGAGCCCTTAATCATCTTTGGATGATTGACTCCATTTTAGGGTGGTAAGAGGATCAGACTAGACCAGAAAAATCAACTTGACAGAATGGTTTGGTTCGAATTGGACTAATAGTCTTATTTGTAGGTTTTAAGATGCATTTTTTTGGATTGCACTGGCCAAGACTAACCAAATGTATATATTTAAATATCTTTTTATATATAATACATTATTTTATATATTAGTTGTACAAATTAATTATATAATTTTCATCTAAGGGATTACCATTGACCATGTATATAATAAAATCATTAATATTAATGAACTATATATGAAATGTTCACGAGATGATTTAATTTCATTAACCATAAATATACAAGGAAAGACTTTTTCATGGACCAAATCAGACCAAATGGACCAACCAGACTGATAGCTAATGATCTGGTCCAACAAAAATGATGGACCGAGATTTTCGATCTGTCACTCCCCCAAATCGGATTGATTATGCCCCTACTCCATACAAATAGTTGCTAAGGTTATTTCATATAAGAAAGTAGCTTTGTTCAGGTTAGAAGCTCATCGTATAAGAGTTTTAGAAGGTGTTTGTGAGTCTTGTTTGTATTGTGTCAATTATGAGTATTTATTGTATGACCAATTTATATAAGAGAATTAATATTTTCTTAAAGTAAAATCACATATTAACCAAAAAAAAAGTTTAAAAGTTTGAGAGATTAAGTAATCAAATACTAATCTTAATATTACATCAGAACAACAAGAAAGGCATATAAACTAAACAATTCAAAATTTGAAAATAGAATCTCTTAGTGTTATACAACTTGATTGCAAGTTTTGCAACTAGATCCACAATTGACCCGTTTATTAATTGTGATTTATTAGGTCAACTTATTTTGATCAATTTCATTTATATCAAACTCAAATTCTCTTATTTCGCATCTTGTTCATATTTGGTTCATATGTCATGTCATATTTTGCTCCCCCCTAAAGAATCCGAGTGATTTTAACGTGACCTCACCACACTAAATTACAATTTAGCAAAAAAGAAATCTAAAACCCTAAGTGTAGGACTAACCTTAATTATTTTAAGACCTCTGTTAACGGCCACCATCTCATATTCACTTGGTGTGGCATTCGCCACCTGAGCAATGTTCACATATCATTTTACACTAAAACTTGAATTGCTTTTAGGAAACAGGATAGATATGAAGCCAATATGCTCAATATCCATTTTTTTTTTATCCAATAGGCTCAAGCCATTTCCATTCTAGTTTTTCCCAATCCTAGCAAGACCCAATTACAAAATTTTGATCTAATGCCACCCTAGGCATTAAATTAGTGAAACCATACCTATAGGTGTGTCAAAGGCGGCCCATTGCCTAATTCTTCTCAACCTAGTCAGGATGGATCTCTACCATCTAGGCATCGAGGTGGCTATATCCAACATGTTCAAGGTGGTCTATAGCCACCCTAATGCTAGGGTAGCTAGAACCACCTTATTTTTGTGGAAGTTGAGTGCCAGTTCCAATGTTTCCAATTCGAAAAAAAGGGAATGTTATATGGCACTAAGAATGTGCACCCAGATTCAAGTCTAGGTACCCAAGTTTACCCGAACCTAGATCCAGGTGTCAAATCTAGCCCCAGAATCCACTCGGGTTAACTTTGGTCATAATTGTGGGCAGTACCTAGATGAATCCGACTTTTTAAAACCCAAGCATCTAGGTACTACCCACAATTATGACCAAAGTTAAACTGCTCTGGACATTCGAGTTACCCAAATTTTGCAAATTTTTCTTAAAGAAGCCTATATTAAAATCTTCAAGAAAAAAAATAATGTTGAAGGAATGAAAACCTTAAATTTTACATTTGTTGGTACTGTGTCACAGTCATAAAAGGTAGAGAACTTTACATCTCAGCTTCTAATTCACAATGCATTATTTTTATTTTATTTTTATTTTTTTCCGTCTTGGTGAAATAAATAGAATATTGCGAAATATTTTGATAGTGCTTAATTTGTCAATTAGAAGTTGAGATGTGAAGCATGATACCTGTTCAGTCTAATTCGATAAATATGTTTTCGTTTTCGTTCCTTTTTACACCCCTAATTTTAATAGAGACAAACTAATATAAGTCTTGTGCGCCCTCAGAATTTGCTTAAGTCATCATGTAAATCCGAAATATCATAGACAATTGATCATGGCAAAATCATTTTGAGTTTGAAACATTATACAAGAGGTAATCATAAAACAACGAACATATATATAGAGATGCAAACTTCACAAAAGTATTCCAATATTATCTAAGGTAGGTTGAGTGTCTACTTAAAAATATTCAAAGCAAGATAATACGATCATGCAAGTCGTAACAATGTTCGTTAAACGAATTAGAAACAAGAAACATAGTCCAAAACTCCAAAATCGATGTGTGTGAATTTCTCATGGAGTTACTCTAAGAATTCGGCCTAGAGGTCCTTCGTAAAGAGGCGATCATCTTTCCCTTGACTTTGCCATGTGAGTGTGTGCATGGCATAGATGTGACGTGCAGTTCGTGTAGCATGGCCGAGATCCCTTGAAAATGAGATAAGGATTTTAAAAGCTTTAGCTTTCGGCCTCTCCCTTGGGAAAACCCTGACCTAAGAAAACTTCTAAAGGCTAAAACAAATGTTTTTGTGTGTGTGGAAGTGTTATCTTTGATCTTGAGCCCTTGAGAATTCGGAATCCTTGTGTTTGAGTGTGTTTATGTGTAATGGGTAGTGGGAGTTAGGATTATACCGTGTGGCTCCTCCTTAAAAACGTGGTTCCTTGCTCGTGCCTTGAGAGAAAAGAGAATGGTGTTTGCTTGTAAAGAAATCGTTGGAAAATGAACTTTGGAAATAAGGAGACAAGTCCTTCTATGTGGGTGTATAGGAAAGGATGGAGGGAGAGGCAAGTATATTCTGAAAATGGCAACCAAATTAAAGAAAAGCCCTTGGGTGTTGGACCCCATCCCCTTTTATAAGTCCCTTTAACTTCCACCCAGTTCCTTTATTGGTTGCTAAAGAGTCTATGTACATGTGTCGTGTGGCATGTTCTTCTTACTTTTGCTGAAATGCTTCCACTTCCTCATGATTATTGCCTTGTTTTGGAAAAACAAGAGTCTCTTAGGACAAGTGGCATGTGCATTGCCCAGTTCGAAACCCTTAATCCCTTTGGTGTCCCTCTAGTGCCTCTAGTTCAATTAATCTTGGATGCATGATTATCTTTTCACCAAAGTCCTATATCGTCTTTGGAAAGTGGGCATGTGCATACATGCAAGTGGCATTGACATGTGAATGTGTGTGTCACCCTTCCTTTTTTCCCACAAGGATGCTTCATCTTCTCCTAGGCCCTTGTGATGCTTCTTCCCTAGGAGACCTTATCATTTAACCCAAAGCCTTCTTGAATTTCTAAAAAGTGACAAGTGGCATGAGAGGGTATGTGTGTGGGTGAAGTGGCCAAGAATCTTAGGGTCTAGGGTTGTATCATCCTAGGTGTCTCTTCCTCTTCCTCTTCCAATCATTATACTTTTTTAGAAAGAAAATCTTATTCAATGCATGCGTGACACTTGGAAAAAGTTAGGTAAGCGTGAGTGTAAGTTCCCTAAGCAAGTGACACATCGCATGTGGGTCTCGCCCTAGCCGTCCACCTCTTCCTCACACAAAGTTTCTTCTAGAGCCTTGGTACTTGTGTAGGCGTGTTCCTTCCCCATGCGCCTCTTTCATTATCTCAAGCACTCCTTCTAGAATGCCTCATGCACTCCCTTCATGTGTGACGAGTGACAAAAAGGTGGATGATTTCTCATGGTAGGCATGCAAGTCCCCATAGCCGAAACCCTAAAAGTCTCTTGGAGGCTTGTCTTTGATTTGTAGCCTTCCCATGATCCCTTCCTCTTCTTCAAATCATTGCAAACCTTGGAACTCACCAAAATTCTAAGGTGGCGCGTGTGGCCTTTAAGGTTACAAAATCCTAAAGTCTCTCACCCCCCTTTTCCCATATTGCATCTAAATTTATAATGCTTCTTAAGTGGTAATGCATGTGTTACAAGTGGCAAGAAAAATGGGTTGGGTGTTTGCCCTAAGCCTCACTAAGGTTTCAAACCCAAATTTCAAAAGGTTTGGGTCAAATTCTACTATCCTTGTGGGCTTTTCTCCTATGGGCCTTGAATACTAAAAATGCGAAGATAGTAATTTAAAAAAATAAAAGTCCAAAGATTCTAAGCCTTAGGGATGGCCCAACATGATGACATAAGACAAGCGAAGACTTGGTTAAGTCTGGGTTATCACACCTACTACATCCACATTTGGTGATGAGGCTAATAAATCCCTCCATTGTAGTGTTGCATATCTTATTTAAGAATATAAAGAGAGCGAATTTTTTTAGCATACAACTTTTTTTAACACTACAAAAATTATTACCATATTTTTTATTCTTTTTTATTTGGAATAATTATAACCTTCTTATATTATACTAGTGTTTCCAAAACATAATTCTGATTGTAACTATATCTTCTACTACTGCGTGATTTCTTATAGACCTTAAAGCATCACATTGACAAGAATATGAAGGAAGTCGCCATAGGTACAAATATTACCTCCATTCATGATGCTACATTCAAGACTGAGTACTACAATACAATATACCTTGAAAACCATTGGGTTGTATGTATTCATATAACTAATCCATGTACTCTTATTCCGAACATGCTTTAATTTGAGTTTGTCTTTTGGAAAAACAGTAAAATAAAATTTAACATACTACATTGTTGCTCCTGGTACACGACGACAAAGACAAAAGAAGAAAAAAAAAAGCAGTCAAGGATTTCATAGAAGACTACCCATGTGGAAGTTGGCTGAACTGAGTTCAGTTCAGTCTAATTTTTATAAGCTGAGTTTAATACCCAAATAAACAATTCTCAAATTCCTAAAATTAGTTCAATTCAAAATCTCTTTACATGTGAAATCCATAATATTGTTCAACTCAATATCTCTTTAGACATGGGACCCACAATCTTTTTCAACTTTCCATTAATATATTTAAAGTCATCTTAATATTCAAAAATATCTAAATTCATCTTAAGTGGGTGCCACATAACTTATTCCACTATCTCAATTCACTATTATTTATAAAAAAATTCAACTCATCTCAACCTAGTTTAACATCAGAATGAGCCTTAAGGCCCTATTTGGAACTTAGACTGAAATGAAGAGTTCAATCTAATTTTAAACTAAGTCCAAGATTCAAACACCCAAATCACAAATCATTAAACTCATTTCAGCTCAAAACATTTTTATAAGTGAGACTCATAATTTTTTCTAATTTATTATATTTTTACATTTGAGATCCATAACTCATTTCAACTTTTCATAAATATATCTAAATTGATCTTAACATTCATATACATTGATATCTAAACTCATCGTAGGTGGATTCTACAAAACTCGCTCTACCATCTCAACTCACTACTTTTTATAAAAAATTCAACTCATTTAAACTCAACTCAACATCCAAGCAGGGCCTTAATATTTTAGTTTGGGTGAGTATATTTAATTTGCTCTCCCTCGGGAGTGGGATTAGTCGTCCTTAGCCTGAGATTCTCACATTAATTAATATTTCTTGGTTGGGGATATGATCAACTCAGAGAGATTAAAGGAACTTTCTTCTTTAGTAAATAATTTTTAGTTTGGGTAAGCACTTTTGATCACTCTCAAGAGTGTGAACACTAGTTTTCCTTATCCCTAGATCATTTTTGTAATGTTTTCTTGCCTTCAAAGTAACTCTTCTTCAGGATTTTTTTTGGAGTCTAGATGAACACTTTTGCTAGCTCTCTAAAGTGTGAGGACTTTTGTCTTGTATAGAAACAATAGTTTCTCAGCATGAGGTATGCTCAATGGTTGCTTATCTTTGGATTCGAGCTCTCCTCTCTCTTTCGAGATTCAAGCATTCATTTGGTCGCAATTCGGTCGCAAGATACAAACAATTCTTGATCACCGTTGCAATTTGAACAAACCTATTTCGCCTGGAATTTGAGCTCTTTTTGTTCCTTCGATGATGCTTACCCATGCACAACATGTTTGAGCACTCTAATTCCTTTGCTGGATGAGCAATTACCTCTTGAAAAATTCTACATACAATTGTGAGGTACGTTATTACATTGTAATTGTTTTGAAAAATAATATGATCTACTATTAAAAAAATTAATTTTTTTTATATGAATTTCATATTTTAAAACTTTTTTCAAAATAGTTACGCGACGATAATGCAATTTACGGTTAGAAATATATTTTCTCTTATCTCTCATACTATTTTTGAAATGATGAATTTGAAAGCTTATAGGGGGGAATCGGGTGCGTGCCTTGCATGCGGATCCTACTAGTTTATGTATTGATTATGGGGCTAATAATACTGGATAACCGTCCATTATTCTCGGTTTTTTATTTAAAAAAGGTTAACTTTCGGACAATGGGATGAAATTAACTAGGGCTAAACTAGCCCCCATTTAGATATATCAACCGGACCCATTTGAATAAGGTTAAAGATGGCTATGTCAGCAAAACCTAACCCCATGTAAATGGGGGCCTTAACGAAAACCATTTGGAAAAAGCGCTGGCCATTAATATTGATCATGAGATGAATTAATTTTATAATCAAAATGAGTGAGTGGATTTGGCTAATCATCCTAAAAAGACTATATTAATTAACAACGCTAAACAGCAGCTAGCGAATCCTTAGTTAAGATTCTTTACTATACACAAACATGATTTTGCGTATATCCCATTACTTTATGTGATGCATGTGAAACGTCGATTTTGCATCAAGAAAGTATTGTGCAAACAGTTACATCTCATTTTTCAGGTGGTTTAATTTTTAATTAATTTAAAGCAAGTGCTCCTCTACAGTACATACATACATACATATATATATATATATATATATATATATATTATGTAAGTGCGCGCGGGATTAATGCATGCAATGTGTATATGTGTCATGTGTGATGATATCAATATAATTTCTTCCACATGCTAATCATGGAAAATTATTAAGTACTAATCTTAGATTACGGATGAGGACCTGCCCGTATTCCAATCCGATCACAATATGTCAAGCCATTAAAAATTGTGCGAAGAATTTTGATGACTTCATGGCGTGCATATAAGCCCGGTTCTCTATATGGAAAACTTGAACTTGAAATCCTCATCCTCACTTAAAAAAAGAGAGAAAAAAAAGACATTACAATTTGTTTATTTAAACGTTTCCTTTTAACGACAACATACATATTCATAGATGATCAAAGCTCGTGAGTTTCGCATGCAATGAGGTCGTTTTAACTTGATTGTATGGTTAATCCAAAAGATAACCATGCATTGATCCATTTTTAATCACTTCAGAATAATTAGAAGAGTTCGACTTGCGATTTCTTGATCTTCCCAACACGCTGGAATATCTATATATGATACCAACAAGTTATACATTCTGTATCAGACAAGTTTGCATATATTAATTTGAAAGGAATAAATTTTTTAGATTAATTTGATTGGCACAAATTTGTATAATTTTTTTTTTAATAAAGATAAATCCTCCATCTGGGTTATATGTCGTCTACTTTTGGTTAAAAGAAAAATGCTAGTTGATCAGTCGATAAAATAACTGATTGAATTTTTTATTTTGATTTTTTTTTATTTAATGATTAAGAAAATGATTATAAATTATCGTAAATTATAACCTTTTTTTTTAATATTTAAAAGCATATAAAAAATGATTGAAAGAAAAAATAAATAAAAAAAGTGGGTTACACTCATGGGTCAACTTCCTCAATGAAAGAATAATGTTGTATATAGTTGTGAAATACGCAAACGCAATACAATCACATTAAAAAAAAGTGAGGATCTACTATTAAAAAATTAATTTTAATTTTTTCATGTAGATTCTATATTATTGATTTATTTTTTTTTATCAAAATGATTGAGCAACGTTTACACACTTATAACTACAACTATCAATATATTTTTCTACCATAACGGTAAGAGCATGACTTAGTTATTTTGGACCAAGTGTATATATATAATTCATTTTCGTATAGAAAATGCCTATGAAGACTTATTGTATTTGCACTTGTTCAATGCATTATTTACTTACGGTGTACAATACTCTTTTTTATATCGAATAATTTTATTTGAAGGAATATATCTAGAAAATTGTCACCGATTTGAAATAATTTTTTCTTTTAGAAGATCTTAACAAATATAATTTCTTATTAGGGACTAAACTCAACTACAATAAAATATTAATTAATTTTACATCAACATTTAAAACTATGGCTCTAAACGCTCATTTTGAAATCATGACACAAAAGTATAAATTAAAAGAGTACTCATAGCTTGCAATATCATTATATTCTTGATCCTGAGTCCTCTTCATCATCAGGACTTAATTCCTTTGTCGATAAATTTTATATTTTCTCAGATTTTCTTAAATTCTTTTTAATCTCTCTTTTTGTAATATATTTCGACAATATAATTTTTTTTCTTTAAAGAAAATTAACTGTTATAATTTATCCTTGATTATTATAATGGTGGAATGCATATCTCCATATATAACAATAAATTTATAATTCTTTAGTATCTCCATTAATAAAACCATATATTATATATATCGATCATTAATTGACATTATGAGATATTAATGAAAACCCTCCCCTCCAAATATAAATTGATCTAGGTCCTCCACTTGTTTGTAAGTACTGTTCAAAAAATTTAATTACTCCTTCAGCTCCTAAAAAATTATATTAATAATAATTTTTTAATATCCTAAAAATACATGAATCTCTGTGCTAAAACTCAAAATTAATTTGGTCCGAACCTTAAAAAAGTAATTGGCGCCAAAAACACTCGTTATATATGTGTAACTTGTATTACTAATGTCTATTGAGCTATCAGAAGCATTTGGTTACGTCCCTTTCAGCTGGTGCTAAACTTCCCTTTCAATTGCGCAACTACTTTAGTGTATTTAATTAATTAGTGGACAATGAAGATAACTGCACGAATTAAGCATGCAGGGATATGTCTAAAATATATTATATGATCAGTCATGATCTAATGATCGATTGCTGTCGATCACGATACGAATCTTAGCGCATAAGAACCAAAAAAAAAAAAAAAATGATCATCCGGCCCGGGCCAAAATGCATCCACCTTACTCAACTTATATATAAATGCCAAAATCCAACTCAATCTTTCACCACCAGAAACCCTAAGTCTCACTTATGGAGGCTCCTTCTACTTATTGGGCTGCTTCAGTATTGGCATGGCTAGCTATTATACTCTTTCTCTCTAAAATACCACCCTTCAAACGTTACAGCCTCCGACAAAAATCTCCTCCAGGACCCAAACCTTGGCCTATCATTGGCAATCTAAACCTACTTGGGTCCCTCCCTCACCAATCCCTTCACAAATTATCACAACAATTCGGACCAATCATGCAACTTAAGTTTGGGTCCTTTCCTGTTGTGGTTGCCTCATCTCCTGAAATGGCAAAGCAATTCCTCAAGATACATGATCAGATCTTTGCCTCTAGACCCCAAAACGCTGCTGGGATGTACACCAGTTTTAACTACAACACTCTCTTATCAGCTCCTTATGGACCATATTTACAAAAAGTACGCAAAATATGTCTGTCTGAGCTACTTAGCTCAAAAAGACTAGAGTCCTCTGAGTACATTCGTTCTGAAGAAGGACATGACTTTGTTTCACGGCTTTGTGCATTGTCGGGAAAACCAATCAAGGTGAGAGATAATCTAATACGCCTCAATCTCAGTATTTTGAGTAGAATGGTATTGGGTAAGAAGTATTTTAGCGATTCCCAGCTCAAAACTTCAAACATGCAAACATTTAATGAATTCAGAGAAATGTTTGACGAGTGGTTGATTCTTAATTCGGTATTCAACATTGGGGACTGGATACCTTGGATTAAGTTCCTAGACTTGCAAGGATATGTGAAACGTATGAAGGCTTTGGCAAACAAGTTTGATCGGTTCTTTGACCATGTCTTTGATGAACACATGGCAAGTAGAGAAGGATCGAAACATTTCGTGCCTAAGGACATGGTGGGTTTTTTATTGCAACTAGTTGATGATCCTAACGTTGATTTTAAGCTCACCTCTGATCAAGTCAAGGGGACCAGTCAGGTATAACTTGTACTTTTGGGTTGTTGATGTTTTTTCTTGTCTAAGTATATGTACTTTAAGCTTATTTGAGATTAAAACATATTTTAACATGTAACATCCAATTAACAATCTAAATTTTTCATTAAAGAGTTTTTAAGATTATTTAATAACTTTTTAAAACTCCTACTGCAACTCCAAACATGTTTTTAATATTGGTTGCTAGATATCTATCTTCAATGGGTTTTTTTTTTTTTTTTTTTTTTTTACAGTGTATTAGTTGTGGTTATTTGGGATTGCTAATTGCAAGTCGATCGAGCTTGATGGACTCGTTGGTAGAAAAAGATTATGGCTTAACAATTTGGTGCTATATGTACTTACAATACTACTTTACTTTTACTTATAAAACTTATTTTGTTAGTTGTCTTTTCAAATTCAAATTTTGAATTTCAAATTTCATGATTTTGAATATATATAATCAACAATTGACATGTGGAGAAATAAGTTTTTTTATAATTATATATATTTATCGCTTCCTATTTGTCATAACATTATTACCACAATTAAAAAATATGTAATCTTTATTTGAATATAATTTAATGAATAATTAAAAAACTATATAACGTTAATTTGGTGTTTTTAGGATCTCCTAATAGGAGGAACAGATCCATCTGTGATTATAATGGAATGGGCAATGTCCGAACTTTTGAAGCAACCACATCTCATCATAAAGGCAAGAGAAGAGCTCGATAGGATTATTGGGAAGAACAGATGGGTAGAAGAGAAAGACATTGCACAACTTCCATATATTGATGCAATTATGAAAGAAACAATGAGGAAACACCCTCTGGCAGCAATGCTTCCCCCACATCTGGCTCTTGAAGATTGTGTCATTGCTGGTTATCATATTAGTAAAGGTACTAGAGTTGTCATAAACACATGGAGTATAGGAAGAGACCCATCAGTATGGGATGAACCTGAAGAGTTTCGCCCAGAAAGGTTCATAAAAAAAGCCACTGATGTGAAGGGACAAGATTTCAGTCTATTGCCATTCGGATCAGGGAGGAGGATGTGTCCGGGATACAATCTTGGACTGAGGATGACAATGGCAACCTTGGCAAATATGATACATGGATTTGAGTGGAAATTACCAGACAATATGAAACCAAAAGATTTGAGCATGGAGGAAGTTTTTGGTTTGGCAACAGCTAGAAAGTTTCCTCTTGTTGCAGTCGTGAAACCCAGACTTCCATATCATCTTTATTAATAATGGTCATTTGTTAGCTTGAATTATCCATCTTGTATCCCTACATTTTCGTAATAATTTCAAATATTCGAGCAGCTTGATATATTTGTTCTTAATTGCCTTCTCAGGCAAGAGAAAGCTAGTCACAAAAATTTATAGATTTCTAGGAATTAAATATTAAACATTTGGTGGAACAAAAAGTTAATCGAAAAATCAAACTAATATTCAGTGGATATAGATGTAAATATCTAAGCAATCACACAATTATTGCATGTATGAAAATCAAAGTATAAGGAAATAGTGAAGTAATCAACATAGGTATCTTGGTATTGACTTGAAAACTCATTTAAATAACCTATTCAAAATCTAAAACATCAGAAAGGTATCCCTTCTAAAATTGTTTGTTATAATTAATATTCTTATATACAAACCCTTGTACTTAAAAAAAAAAATCCAACATGCATCGGCCTTGGAATCACCTCTTACCTAACCTTTTTTGCTTTCAAACTGGAATTCCTGTGGTTGTAGGATCTTTTGTTCGGTATGAAAAAAATAATTAGCAATGTTGCTGGTTTTATAGAAACAAAACACTAGAAAAATATGAAAGCAAATGAGAACTTCAACCAACAATTTTTTTTTATTGATTTTGATTGTTCTATTGAGTGCCATAAAGAAAATACAACTTATAAGCCATCTTGAAACTAACAGCAATCAATGACATGTTCCAAAGCAAAACATTAACTGTGTTGGCTAAAAATAGCAAAAGACTAATAATAGAGTTTATCGAAAAATTGCATCAGAATCATTGTGCAGCAACTTCAATACTCCTCCTTGATGCATATAAGATCAAGTTGTGTAAAAGTAAGGTATAACAAGCTTTCAATCAAACTTCTATAGGAAGCAACATCTACCAATTTTTCCTTATCTTCTTTCTTGAGTTTGTCATTTGCAATTAGAGTAGTTGCTACGGGTTTGCAATCAGACATATTGAACTTTTTTAGCAAGTCTTCAACATTCTTCTTTTGAGAAATGAAGATGCCATCGTCTTGACTTACTTCCATAGCAAGAAAGTAATGCATTAAACCCTAGTCACCCATTTCAAAAGTCTTCATCATAACTTGCTTGAAAAATTTAATGATATCTAGATCATTTTCAGTTATGATTAAATCATCAACATATAATGAGGCTATGAGTAGATTTTCACCTTTGATTTGAACATAAAGTGCAGGCTCACTCATATTTTTCTTGAAACCTCTTGTTTATTGAGAGCCTTTTTCAGTTTAAGCACTTTTCCATCTCCCTTCTTGAAACCTTCGGGTTGATTCACATACACTTCTTCTTCAAGTTCTCCATTAAGGAATGTTGATTTGACATCAAGTTGGGAAATCTTCCAACTCCTTTGGGCTGCAAGTGCAATAATAACAATTATGATAGTGTCTAGTTGTGCCACTGGAGCATATGTTTCACTGAAATATATCCAAGGTTGTTGTGAGTATCTTTTAGCAACTAATCTTGCTTTATATTTCTTTAGTGAGTCATCAGAGTTAAGCTTTCTTTTGTAAATCCATTTAATTCCAATAATCTATATGCTATTAGGACATGGAACCAGCTCCCAGCCGTTGTTCTTTTCAATCATCTTAATCTCCTTCTTTATTGCATCCACCCAAACTGATTCTTTCACAGCAGCTATAAGGTTTTTAGGTTCCAAAGACATATAGTTGCAAGACTTATAAATGTCACTTAGAAGTCTTAAGCTTTTTGGAGGTGACTCATGTGAGGATTGATATGAAACTTCAAGATTGCTATAAGAACTTTGTATTGAAGTTGGAGTTGTTGGCTGACTATCATCATTTTCTTGCCTCATTTTGGATTTTTCTGTTACTGGTATAGTTAATGGGTGATTTAAGTGTTCATCCTTCTCTAAATTCCAAATTGAATATTCATCAAACACCACATCCTTACTGGTTACCAGTTGTTGAGTTTTTAAATTCATGACTTTATATCCTTTGGATTGAGAGCTATATTTATGGAAAGTTCCCTTTGCTAACTTTTCTTCTAACTTGTGTATTTTTTGCTCAGAGAGATGGATATAATAGATACATCCAAAAACTTTTAGGTGTTTAGCAGTAGATTTGTGCCCACTCCAAGCTTCAATAGGAGTTAAATCTATCACAACCTTTGTAGGGCATCTATTTAGAAGATACACGACTATGTTAAGAGCTTCAGGCCAAAACTTTTTGGGAAGTTCTTTTGCCATTAGCATAGATCTTGGCATTTCCATCATAGTCCTATTTTTTATTCTTTTAGAGACTCCATTTTGTTGTGGAGTATAGGTAATTGTCAACTGATGTTCCAATCCTTCATTTTTACAAAACTCATCAAACTTTCTTGAGTTAAACTCAGTACCTCTATCATATCTCAAGGTTTTGAGTTTTCTATCACTAAGGTTTCTCCACAAGAAATTTAAATTTCATAACAATTTCAAATGCCTCTGACTTTTCTTTAAGGAAATACATCCAAGTCATTCTAGAAAATGCATTAATGAACAAAATGCAGCATCCATTTTGACTTTGAGAAAGAGTTCTTATGGGATCACATAAATCAGTATGCACAAACTCTAGAACTACTTTGGCTCTCCAAGCTTCTTTATTGGGAAATGATTCTCTATGTTGTTTCCCCAACAAGCACCCCTCACACACATACATGTTTTGATTCAAAAGAATTAAGATTCTCATCATATTTTTTTGACTCAACAAACTTAGTGCATTAAGGTTATAATGACCAAACATTTGATGCTATAATATAGTTTCATCAGTTTTAACCACAAAACCCTTTGGGTATTGCCAATCGATAGGAAATTCCTAATTCCCATCCTAACTTCAATCACCACATTATTATAGTTCTTAAAATCATAGATAACGCCTAGATCATCTTCAAAGTGAAGAGAATACCTATTCTACATCATTTGTCCAATACCTAACAGACGTTGATCAATAATTACTGATAAATCTGATTCCTTTCTTAGTTTTCAAAGCTCCTATGCATTTTCCTTTTGCCTCCACCAGATCACCATTTCCCAGTTTAATCTTTACTTTGATTAATTCATCACTTTGAAATAACAAGCTTGAATTTGGTATCATGTGATTAATAATTTCCCGTTGGTTGAGTTTGCTTATAACAACAGCTTCCACGCCTCCATTCAAATGGCCTCATATGAAACCTTATATGGAAGGAAGTGCAGATAGCCTCTACTTTGGGATGAGGTTGGCGAGAGAAAGTTGCTTGAACCAAAAGTCGTGCAAGAGATGATAGATCAGGTTCGGATTCAGAGATAAAATGACATGTTTTGAAAAAGAATATAGTCTTTACTATTAAAAAATTATTTTTTTTTATGTGAATCTTATGTTTTATTCACTTTTTTCAAAGCGATAATGTGACGATAGTATAATTCACAATTATAAATATTTTTTCTCTTACCTCTCATACTATTTTTGAAATGATGAATTTGAAAGTGTATAGGCGGAACCGGTGCGTGCCTTGCACGTGGATCCTACTAGTTTATGTATTAATTACAGGGCTAATAATACTTGATAACCATAATACTTGATAACCGTCCATTATTCTCAGTTTTTATTTAAAAAAATTAACTTTCGGACAATGGGATAAAATTAACAAGGGCTAAGCTAGCTAGCCCCCCAATTAGATATCAACCGGACCTATTTGAATAAGGTTCAAGATGGCTATGACAGCAAAACCTAACCCCATGTAAATAGGGGCAATAAAAATAAAAATAAAAACCATTGGGAAATCGCTTGCCATTAATAATGATCATGAGATGATTTTTTATAATCAAAATGAGTGAGTGGATTTGGCTAATGATCCTAAAAAGACTATTAATTAACGACGCTAAACAGCAGCTAGCGAAATCCTTCATTAAGATTCTTTACCATGCACAAACATGATGATTACTTTATGTGATGCATGTGAAACGGTTTTGCATCAAGAAAGTATTGTGCAAACAGTTACATCTCATTTTTCCGGTAGTTTAAAATTTAAATTGTAATTAAACTTCTTTACACATGATATACACACACACACACATATATATATATATATATATATATATAATATTATATAAGTGCGCACGGGAATGCATGCAATGTGTATATGTGTCATGTGTCATTATGTCAATATAATTTCTTCCACATACTAATCATAGAAAATTATTAAGTATAAAAATGATGGAAAAAAATCACATTCAAGAGCACTCACTCACATGAACAGTAATATAAACTGTTATGTTACTGCTCATGTGAGTGAGTACTCTTAGATGTGGCTTCTCCCTAACATGTATCTATTAAGTACTAATCTTAGATTACGGATGTGGACCTGCCCGTATTCCAACCCGATCACAATATGTCAAGCCATTAAAAATTGTGCGAAGAATTTGATGACTTCTAGGCATATAAGCCCGGTTTTCTAAATGGAAAACTTGAATTTGAAATCCTCAAAAAAAAAAACAAAACATTTAAAATTGCTTATTTACGTTTTCTTTAACGACAACATATACATAGATGATCATGGCTAGTGCTCAAAACTCGTGAGTTTTGCAATGAGGTCGTTATAACTTGATTAAATGATTAATCCCAAAGGCACTAGAAAAAAAAAAAAACAGGTAGATATAATCAATTAACTATAATTAAAATGACTATTTTTATTGTAAATAATCAATTTTTATTATAAATAGTGAGATAACATGCACTGATATTTTTAATCACTTCAGAATATTTAGAAGAGTTTGACTGCGCTATCCTGATCTTCCCAACACGTTGGATCCATGATACCAACAAGCTGTTTATACATTCTGTATTAGACAAGTTTGCATATATTAATTTGAAAGCAATAAATTTTTTCGATTAATTTGATTAGCTCAAATTTGTATAATTTTCTTTTAATGAAGGTAAACCCTCGATCCGGGTTATCTCTCCTCTACTTTTGGTTAAAAGAATAATAATAGTTAAACTGATACAATTAACTAATTGATTTTTTTATTTTTTATTTAATGATTAAGAAAATGATTATGCTAGTAAATTATAGAGGAATGCTACATTCAGTCATGAAATGTGCAAATGCCATACAGTCATTTTAAAAAAGAGTGGAGTCTATTGTTAAAAATTAATTTTAATTTTTTCATGTGAGTCTCATATTTTTTCATTTTTTCAAAACGACTATGAAGTCGGTGCTTGTCACTAATAATTGTAACTATCATTTCTTTACTAGAACAATAAGACTATGACACTACAAGAAAATTTGATATTTGTGACTAATTACAACTAGAAGAACTATATATCTATAACGAAAATAATTTATTTTCATCGCAAATAATCCTTCTAACAGTCAAAATATCAAAAATATCTATTTTTCTTATAGTGTTACTTAGTTTTTTTTTTTTGACCAAGTGTATATAATATAATTTCATATAAAAAATGCCTATGAAGGCTTATCAAAAGAAGTACAAACATATTTTGCTTGCACTTGTTCGATACATGCATTATTTACTTATGGTGCATACTCTTTTTTATATCGAATAATTTTATTTGAAGGAATATTATAACTAAAAATTTGTTATCCATTCGAAATAATTTTGTCTTTTAGAAGATCTTAACAAACATAATTTCTTATTAGAGTCTAACCCAATTACAATAATAGATTAATTTTTCTTCAACATTTAAAACTTTGGCTCTTAAACTTTTTGAAAAGACAAAAAAGTGTAAGTTAAAAGATCACAGATCATAGCTTGCAATATCATTATATTCTTGATCCTGTGTCCTCTTCAAGACTTTCCTTTGTTGCTAAATTTTATATTTTCTCAAATTTTCTTCAATTCTTTTTAATCACTATTTTTGTAATATATTTCGACAAGAAATTTTTTAAGATGAATAACTCTTATTTTTCCTTGATTATTATAATGGTGGAATGCATACGATCTCCATAACAATTAAAAAATTTTATCACTATAAAAAAACAGGTATATATAACTAATTAATTGCAACCAGGGACGGAACTAATTGCAACTAAAATAATTATTTTTAACCAAAACTTTTGAAAGCAATAATTTTTTAAATCAAATTTGATTAGCTCAAATTATTATAATTTCTTTTTAATGAAGATAAACCCTCGAGCCGGGTTATCTCTCAACTACTTTTGGCTAAAAGAAAAATGTTAGTTAAACTGATAAAATGAACTGATTGAAGTTTTTATTTTTTGACTTAATTATTAAGATAATGATTATAAGTATATTATAATTTTTAAAAATATATATTTAAAAATATATAAAAAAAAAAATCATTGAAAGAATAAATAAATAAAAGTGCATTTGCACTTATGGGTCAACTTCCTCAATTAAATTATAGGTCCGAGTAGCGCCACAACTAAAATGTTTCAGAATATGGTACAAGAGATGAGGCATATATAGTACGTGTTCAAGATTAATCATGAATATGCTAGCTAGGACGGTAAGAGCACATGACTTGGTTATTTTGAAGTCATATCAATTTATCGTAGAAAAGATGTTATAGTTTTCAAAAGAAGTACAAACATATTTTGTTTGCAGTTGTTCAAAAGAAGTACTCTTTTTTATATTGAATATATTAAAAGAAAAATATTTATTTGCGATTAGTTCTTTTTAGCAAAATAATTATTTTTAGATAAATATATGAGTTGCAAATAGTCTTTTAATTGCAAATGTTTGTTCACAAAAGTCCGTACGTATAATTAATTATATTTGAAGGATTATATCTAAAAAGTTGCTATCCATTTGAAATAATGTTAATTTTTTAGAAGATCTTAACAAATATAATTTCTTATAATTAAAGTTTACAATAAAATATTAATTTTTCTTCAACATTTAAAGCTTTGGTTCTAAACGTTCATTATAAGAAAATTGTTTACTATAATTTATTAACCGTAAATAATCTATTTTAATCTTTAATAATCTTTTTTAATCACTAATAATTATTTTGGTCACAAATATATGATCACTATTACTTTTTTTTTTTTTTAATGACGTTTTGAGAAGACAAAAAAGTATAAATTAAAAGACTCATCTATCATGATATATAGCATGCAATATCATTATATTGTTGTTCCCGAATCCTCTTCAACAAGACTTTCCTTTGTTGATAAATTTTATATTTTCCTAGATTTTCCTAAATTCTTTTTAATCTCTATTTTTGTAATTAATTTCGACAATATAATTTTTTTAAAGAAGAATAACTCTTATTTATCGTTGATTATTATAATGGTGGAATGCATATCTCCATAACAATAAATTAATAATATTTCTATAGTATCGCGGCCATTAATCAAACTATATATTATATATATGTGGACGTTCAATATAAGACATGATGAGATATCAATGAAAACCCTCTGCCCTCCAAATATAAAATTCTTGATCCTCCACTATTTATAAGTACTGTTCAAAAAATTTAATTACTCCTTCAGCTTGTAAGAAATTATATTAATAATAATTCTTAATATCTTAAAAGACATGAATCTTTGTGCTGAAACTCAAAATTAATTTGGTCCAAACCTTAAAAAATAATTGACTCTTTTATTCTTAGAAACCTAGCTAGCTAAGATCGACGCTGTTTGGCGCGAAAAACACTCATTATATATGTGTATATAACTTGTTTTACCAATGTTTATTGAGCTATCAGAAGCATTTGGTTACGTCCCTTTCAGCTGGTGCTAAACGTTCCTTTCAATTGCGCAACTACATTAGGGTACTATTTAATTAATTAGTGGACAATGATATTGAAGATAACTGCATGCATTAAGCATGCATTGATATGTCTAAAATATATTATATTGTTATGAAACTTAAAGAAAAGAGCTACTATTGCAAAAGAGAAATAAGAAATTCTCTCTGAAACTCTTAAGAACTGAAACTTTCTTTCTCTCTCTATTTTTTCTTATGAATTTCATTACAACTGAAGCCCCTATTTATAGGCTTTGAAATTACTATGCAAGTTACTATGCAAGTCACTATGCAAGTCACTATGCAGAATTTAAAATAATAGTGGTGGGGTCATTCACATAATTTAGTGGTGGGACAGGGGAGGCTGATAAATTTCGTTCGTTCATTTCACTCCCCCTTGAATGACCGCCAATAAGGAATCTGCCTCGTTAAAACCTTGCCAAGTAAAAACCCAGTGGGAAGAAAAACCAATGGCGAAGGAAAAAGAGTACAGTCTTCTTATGTATCCACAAGTGCTTTAAGATTGCCTCATTAAAACCTTGCAGAGGAAAACCCAGTGGGACAAAACCTCAGCGAAAGAAAAAGAGTACAATCAGCACATTTACTCCCCCTGAAAAGTGCATGACAAAAGATCTTTGAGTCTTCGCATTCCAATGTTATGCACAATCTTCTTGAATGTGGAAGTTGGTAACGCCTTTGTGAATAAATCTGCCAGATTATCACTAGATCGTATCTGCTTGACATCAATTTCACCTTTTTCTTGAAGTTCATGAGTATAAAAGAATTTCGGTGAAACATGTTTGGTTCTGTCACCTTTGATATATCCTCCTCTGATTTGAGTGATACAAGCAGTATTATCTTCATATAAGATTGTTGGGCTATTATTGATCATGGGAAGTCCACACTTTTCCTGGATATGTTGAATAACTGATTTCAACCAAATACACTCTCGACTTGCTTCATGAATAGTAATGATCTCTGAGTGATTTGAAGAGGTAGCAGATAGTGTCTGCTTAACAGATCTCCATGATATGGCAGTATCTCCATAAGTAAATAAATATCCAGTTTGAGATCTACCTCTGTGTGGGTCTGAAAGATAACCTGCATCTGCATACCCAATCAATTCTGGACTTGAACCACGTTGATAAAATAATCTCATATCAACCGTACCATGAAGGTAACGAAGGACATGTTTAATGCCATTCCAATGCCTTCGAGTTGGTGCAGAACTATATCTTGAAAGTAGATTAACTGAGAATGTAATATCTGGTCGAGTGCAATTTGCAAGATACATCAAAGCTCCAATTGCACTGAGATATGGTACTTCAGGACCAAGAATTTCTTCATCGTCATCACAAGGACGGAATGGATCTTTCTTCACATCAAGTGTTCGAACAATCATTGGAGTACTCAGGGGATGAGATTTGTCCATATAAAAATGCTTTAGGACTTTCTCAGTATACATGGACTGATGAATAAAAATTCCATTTGGCAAGTGCTCAAGCTGCAGGCCGAGGCAAAGTTTTGTTTTGCCAAGATCTTTCATTTCAAATTCATTCTTTAAATATATAGCGGTTTTTGAGATCTCTTCAGGAGTTCCCACAATATTTAAATCATCAACATAAACCGCAATAATGACAAATCCGGATTCTGATTTCTTAATAAAAACACATGGGCATATAAGATTATTCTCAAATCCTTCTTTCAATAGATATTCGCTTAAGCGATTATACCACATGCGTCCGGATTGCTTCAACCCATATAAAGATCTTTGTAGTCTGATTGAGTACATATTTCTAGATGTACTTGTAGATGCTTCAGGCATCTTATATCTTTCAGGGATTTTCATATATATGTCATGGTCTAAGGATCCATATAAATATGCAGTGACCACATCCATCAACCGCATTTCTAATCCTTTTGTAACAACCAGACTAATCAAAAATCTAAATGTTATTGCATCCATAACGGGAGAGTATGTTTCTTCATAATCAATCCCGGGTTTCTGCAGGAAACCTTGTACGACAAGCCGTGCTTTGTATCGCACAATTTCATTTTTCTCATTACGTTTTCGTACAAATACCCACTTATATCCAACAGGCATTACACCCTTTGGTGTTTGGACAACAGGTCCAAATACTTCTCGTTTTGCTAGCGAATTTAATTCAGCTTCAATAGCTGTTTTCCATTTTGGCCAATCATTTCTACGTCGACATTCTTCGACACTTTTTGGCTCACTTTCTTCATTACTTCTGGTAATATCAAGGGCCATTTTATATGAAAATATGTTGTCGACAACAGTTTTATTTCTATCCAGAATTTCTCCAGTTTTCATGAAATGTATTGAGATCTCATTATTTTCAGGTACCTGTTCCTCTTCAGGGGAAAACATTTCATGACACACCTCTTCAGGAGGTCCCTTTTTAGGAGATTTATACTCTTCAAGAGTTTCCTCTTCAGGAGGTTCTGGAATAGAAGATTTAAGCTCTTTAGGAGCACCAATTATATTTGTGGCCTGTATTGTGGGTACGTGTTCTTCAGGAACACCAAATTCATTTTGTATTCTTTTCCTTCTAGGAATTTTGTCTTTTGCACCAATAGGTCTTCCACGCTTCAGGCGTATTTTAGATTCACCTATTGCTGCTTTGACAATTTGTCCTTCAGGGACTTCAATCCTTGCTGGAGTATTAACAGCAGGAATATAAGATTTTACTACACCTTTAGTGTCAGTAAATATATCCGGTAACTGATTTGCAACATTTTGCAAATGAATAATCCTTTGAACTTCCCGTTTACATTCATTTGTAGGAGGATCAAAATGAGACAGGGTCTTATTATCCCAGGTAATATCTTGTCGTGCTTCAGGCACCGACTTTTCTTTACCCATTAACGGAAAATTTGATTCGTCAAAATGACAATCCTCAAAACGTGCTTTAAACATATCCCCTGTAAGGGGTTCAAGGTATCTAATAATGGATGGAGAATCAAAACCAACATATATCCCAAGTCTACGTTGAGGGCCCATTTTTGTACGTTGTGGAGGTGCAATTGGAACATATACAGCACATCCAAAAGTACGAAGATGAGAAATATTTGGTTGTTGACCATATGCAAGCTGTAATGGAGAATATTTATGATATGCAGATGGTCTAATGCGAATTAGAGATGCTGCATGAAGTATAGCATGTCCCCAAACAGAAATAGGTAGTCTTGATTTCATAAGTAAAGGTCTAGCGATTAGTTGAAGCCTTTTGATCAAAGACTCAGCTAAACCGTTTTGTGTGTGTGTATGGGCAACAGGATGTTCAACATCTATTCCTATTGACATGCAATAATCATCAAAAACTTGAGATGAAAATTCACCTGCATTATCCAATCGAATGGTCTTAATCGGATACTCAGGAAATTGTGCTCGTAGTTTAATTATCTGAGCAAGAAGTCTAGCAAATGCAACATTTCTAGTGGAAAGAAGACAAACATGTGACCATCGACTAGATGCATCAATTAGAACCATAAAATATCTAAATGGTCCACTTGACGGATGAATAGGCCCACATATATCTCCGTGAATCCTTTGTAAAAAGGATGGAGATTCAACAATGATTTTTGAGGGAGATGGTCTAATAATTAACTTACCTTGAGAACATGCAGAGCACGGAGATTCATTGGGTAGAAATATCTTTTTATTCTTTAAGGGATGCCCATGCGAATTTTCAATAATTCGTCTCATCATTATAGAACCCGGATGTCCAAGGCGATCATGCCAAGTCATAAATACTTTAGGATCAATGCACTTCTGGTGCATTACCACATATGATTCAATTGTTCTCATTTTTGTATAATACAATCCAGAACATAGAGCAGGCAGTTTTTCTAATACGAGCTTCTGGCCCGATACTGTTTTAGTAATAAGAAGATGCTCTTTACTGCCTTCATTGGTCGTTTCAATATGGTAATCATTACGACGTATATCTTTGAAACTCAATAAATTTCTTCTGGATTGTGAAGAGAATAGAGCATCATCAATACAAAATTTGGTGCCATTAGGCAACACAATATAAGCTCTTCCGGAGCCCTCAATTAAATCCGATGAACCTGATATGGTATGGACATAAGCTTTACTTAGTGTTAGATTTTGAAAATATTTCTTTTCTTTGAGAATTGTGTGAGTTGTAGCACTGTCAGCCAGACATATATCTTTATCATTCAACTCAGAGATAAAAAGCTCATCAATGTGATCCATGATTCTACAAAATATACAAAACTTTTATTACTGATAGAAAGAAAATACATTAATTGAGTGGAACACTTCCATCTCCAATTAAGTGTTCAATACTACCATCAGGATGATTAAAGAAATCAGATACATCAAGATGAGTAACGTCTACATTTACTGAATCTAATAAATCATCTGATGGTTCTACTAAATTTGTTTCATGCACTTTATTCTTTCCTTTAATAGAAGCTTGATATAAATCAGCTAAGTGCCTGGCCGTACGACAGGTACGTGACCAATGTCCAGTCATTCCACATCTATGGCACACCTCTTCACTTTTCTTTGAAGAATTATTCTGAGGATTTTTACCCCTCTCTGAATTGTACCACTTCTGGTGATATGGTATATTATAATCCCTTTTAATGTTGTCATTCCTGGGACCAACATTTTTATAATTTCTCCTACCACGTCCACGCCTCCGATTTCTTCTAAAGGATGCACCATTCACTTCTGGGAATGATGCAAACCTATTACCATTCACTTCAGGGAATGATATTGAGCCAGTAGGGCGTGACTTGTGGCTTTCTAATAAGAGCTCATTATTCTGCTCAGCTACTAGAAGACATGATATAAGTTCAGAATATTTCTTGAACTTTCTCTCTCGATACTGCTGCTGCAGGAGCACATTCGAGGCATGAAATGTAGTAAAAGTCTTCTCTAGCATATCTTCATCGGTGATTTTCTCACCGCATAATTTTAATACTGAGCTTATTTTAAAAAGTGCGGAATTATACTCACTAACACTTTTAAAATCTTGCAACCTCAGGTGCATCCATTCAGAACGAGCTCTTGGGAGGATGACAGTCTTCTGGTGTTCATACCTCTCCCTTAAATTGTTCCACAAAATATAGGGATCTTTTACTGTGAGATATTCAGTTTTCAATTCTTCATGAAGATGGTGGCGAAAGAAAATCATTGCTTTAGCACGTTCCTGCAGGGATGCTTGATTTCCTTCTTTAATAGTTTCTCCCAGGTTCATTGCATCAAGATGTATTTCAGCATCAAGTATCCAGGATAAATAATTTTTCCCAGATATATCAAGAGCAACAAATTTCAATTTTGTAAGATTTGCCATTTTCTACACATATAAATAATAAATATGTGTATCTCAGAAAATATATTTATAAATTCACACAGATAATCATCAATAAAATATATCAAAGATTTCAAATAATATATTGAAAAACTTACAGAGGAATAAGGCCACTAGCTTCAGAATTGGTAGAACCGTCGTGCTGATAACGTGTTATGAAACTTAAAGAAAAGAGCTACTATTGCAAAAGAGAAATAAGAAATTCTCTTTGAAACTCTTAAGAACTGAAACTTTCTTTCTCTCTCTATTTTTTCTTATGAATTTCATTACAACTGAAGCCCCTATTTATAGGCTTTGAAATTACTATGCAAGTTACTATGCAAGTCATTATGCAAGTCACTATGCAGAATTTAAAATAATAGTGGTGGGGTCATTCACATAATTTAGTGGTGGGACAGGGGCGGCTGATTAATTTCGTTCGTTCATTTCATATATGACTGAATGGCCATGCCATATTATAATATATGAACAGTGATCATGATCGATTGTTGTCGGTCACAATACAAATCCTAGCATAATGTAAATGTAAATTATGTTTGGCTACGATTAGATAAGTCTGTATTTAAATTCGAGTGATGGATGAATGTAATTTTAAGTAGAACTCTAGGATTGCATCCGATAAGGATAAGTATTTGAATAGAAGTATCTGATAAGGATAAATGGTTGAATTGTAACTCTTATCAAATCTTGTTTAAATTATAAGATAAGAGTCTATAAGAGTCTTATGCATGTTTCGAGTTTAAGAGTCGGTTGAAGAGATAAAATCGTAAACTTTATTGAAGAAACTGAAATGGATTTGGAGTCGATACAATCTAGAAGAAGTGATCCAGTCTGAGATGTTTGCAAATCGTTAGCAACGTATATAACTGAGATTCTGGATAAACCTGTTAATAGAGTCTTTCTCCAAATCAATCATTGCATTGCCTCTTTATAAAGGGGTCAACTAAGGGTTTAAATCAACACTTTCTACAGCACACTTTGATAAACATTAAGTGCTTGAACATATGGGTAGAGCTTCAAGAAATTGTGTGAGAAAAATTCCTTGAGTGAAGGATTTTCCAAGAAACTCAATCTGTGGGATTAAATAAGAGCACACTCCAAGGGGGAGTTGCCATATTCCTGATCAACTACTGAAAGTTCCAATAGGAAAAATAAAAATTGGAGAGCGTCAGAGGTTCTGACTACTTATTACGATAGAAGACAACCGAATTGCGTGTCTTGGATAAACGTGTCTAGTTACAAAAGTTTTGTAAACGTTGTATTTGTAATACTCTCAATCAATAAAATTGATTTTTTTTTTTTAATTTAGTTGCCCCGTAGGATTTTATCTTTGAAGAGTTCTTCAAAGAGTTTTCCTTCATAAGCAAATTATTATGTTAATACTTTTAATATTTTATGTTGGTTACTAATCTACTAATCAGTACTAATAGTTTTCTTTTAGCATTAACATGCATAACTCGGGATACATAGGGAATTTCAATTGGTATCAGAGTCTGGTTCACTAATCCGAATGTGATTCGTGCTCCTGTAAGATCATGTAGATGCTGTTACATGTGCTACCACATTTCGATAGTGAAAACTGTGCCTACAGGAAGGTAAATATAAGAGCGTTTCTAAAATCGCTTGATGAAAAAGTCTGGCAATCCATGAAGTCAGAATGGACTAAACAACAACTATAGAAGAATGGACCAAAGAACAATCAAGCAGCTGTAATTGGAATAACAAAGGTTTAAATGCCATATTCATGGCAGTTTCTCCTAATGAATTTAAGAGAATTTTCGTGTGTGAAAATGTCAAGGATGTTTGGATATTTTGGAAACCACATATAAATGAACCAATTGTTGAGGAACATAGAAGAACTAGTCAAAGAAATCTCCAAAGATCAATCTGCAACAACTGAAGACTCCCAACTCTCTACTTCAACTAGAGACTCCAAAATTTCATGAATCAAACAATTTCCAAGGAAACCCTAAAATATCCCAATTGCGAACAAGTATATCCAAATCCTTACACATCCACAAAGAGTTTATTAGCAAAATCTGAAATTTGGAATAAATCTCCTTCAAACAAGTCGATGGAATCAGAGAATCTGAACTTCCTCAATAAGTCGATGGTGGAAACCTCCTTCAAACTGAGAATCTCCTCGGCGGATTTGCTCAAAACTCAAATCCGCGATCAATTATGATCTTCTGGAAGTTGCTGGCAATGGAAAGCTTGGTCCAATAGGGCCTGGAGGTGGACGCCAATGATTTGAGGTGACGGCGAGGGTGGAGAAAGAAGAGAAGAGAAGAGAGATAGAGAATTTATCATAAATGAGAGAGGAAGCTGCAAAACTCGAATGGATATTTATAACGGATGGTTTCATTTCTGCTGTTCGGGCAATTGGGTCGAGTAATCATGTCGGAACATATTGCAATCGGGTCGGGTCAGGAGGGTGACTTATTTGTTCAGTCGTATCTGCGAACGTCCAAGGGCTGCCTGCCTGAGGAGGCAAGGCCTCAGCAGCCGCCATGTAGAATGAACTTAAAGTAACCCTAGGTGTGGTAATGAAAGTTGACGAGCGCTTGTTGTTGATTACCAATTTAAATGTCTTAATATGCATATATAGTTAGCTGTGTTTCCAAGTTTTGGACTTCTTTCTAAGGTTTATCTCTATCGATTGATCTCCGTGAAACAAGAAAATGTGGGCCGAAAAGGTATATCAAATTCAGCCAAAATTTTGCTAGTGATCTCTTTCATAATTCGAAAGAGCCACCACATCCTCATGCCTTTAAATAATCTAGAATGCCTCATTCTTTTAATTTTTTTTATGGATTTAGTTCTTTTTTCAGTTTTATTTCTGGATTTCGATTTTTATAAGCTTGTTATTTGTGGATTCTGCCTTGATTTATTTCTTCAGATTATGTGGGTTTTTTTTCTTCACATGCATTGAATTTTCTTGTTCTTTCCACATTGGGTTAGTTTGTGGATTTTCCAATTATGGAAGGCCGCAAAAATATCATGCTAGGTTGCGTACCTGCTCAACCAAATGGTAGATTCAGATAAGTAGTTAGGGGTAGTGATGAAGCCAGAAATTGAATTTTTTGAAGGATCTAATTAATTTTTGGGATGGAGCTAGCTGCTATATGTGGTTGCTTCGAATTTTTTTAATAGCAATCCAAGATTTATATGGACAAAAAAGTCGAGTAATTTTAGCTGCTAAAGGAAAAGAAATTAACTTCATTTTTCAAGATTTAAATGTCAAAAAACTCAAATAATTTAATTAGCTAAATAAGCAGTGAACAAAGTTGAGTAAAAATTTGTGCACAAATAATTTAATTATGTTTTAAATGTGTTATGAATCTTAAGAAAATCTGCATAACTTTTCTCTAAAAGCTGCGTTTTCCTTAGAAATAATAAATCGGAGCATTAGATTCATGTGAATTTGAACAAGTATGAAAAAAAAAATGAGATAAAGTACCATTAAAAGAAAAGGAGTAATGATGAACCAAAAGTCTTGCACAAGGAGGCCGCCGAGATCACGATAGAGCCCAAAGCTACGGAGAAAAATGTAGGTCTATCATCCTAGATAGTTTCAAATCACTCTCCCAACAATCTCCATGCATGAAACGAAACTGGCAAGTACGGTAACGGTACTTACCCCGAAGCTGAAAATGACAATAATCAATTGTCCTTGCAATGGCTGAATGTATAATTGGGAACTTTAGATATATGGACTTACGCATATATATGACAAATGCTACATTATTAATTAAATAATAAAATTAATCTTTTTCAATTAGTTTAAATTTTAAGATTTATAATAATTTTACATCATATGAGAGCAAAGATCTTGAATTTGAACTCTGATGACATCTTTACTAATATTATAATCTCAGATGCTTTTTCCTCAAAATCAAGTTAATTTGCACTTTGAATCCTAACTCCAATGCCCGAACTAGGATTTGGTATTTGAGGAAGTGATCGATAAGGTATGTAGTATGTGTGAATAAAAATAATATGTATTTTTTTCATTTGACTTTATATAAAAATAATAATCATACATCATAAAATTAAATATTTGGGTGATTTTCGAGATCTCATTTCTAGCATAGAAATTTTCAATTAGAGTTTGATCATTATTAGAGTAATTGTAAGACTAAATGAGTTGAAGATTTTGGTATTAATGAAGTTAAAAGTTAGAATGAAACTAGATAAATATTGAGATTTAAGAGGATAATTTCAATAAAAATTTTGGAGGGCAATTTTTTTTTTCTTTTTATAAAAGAGAGAAATTTTAATTATAAATAAATAAATATATATATATATATATACTACTACTACTAATAAAATATTTTGAAACATTTTTTTTTTTTTTTGGGGGGGGTCACCCCTACTTAATTAATTCACATATTGGACTTTTTTATTGAAGGGGAGTCAGATTCCCACATGAAAAGAGGATTGCAATATAAACTAAATAATAAAATTACAACTTTTTCATCAAATTAAGTTATTTAAACAAGTGATAGTTTTAGATGCGTAGAGTATTCAAACTACAATCCATTGTTTATGGACATTAATTCGTTGGATATATATTAAAACTACAAGTGATAGTTTTAGATGAAAAACTACAAGTGATAGTTCCATTGTTTATGCAACTCATCTAAACAAAGATGAGTTGCATAGAGTATTAAAACTACAAGTGATAGTTTTAGATGCATAGAGTATTAAAACTACAATCCATTGTTTATGGACATTAATTCGTCGGATATATAAGATGACATCATTTTCCATGTCATGCAGTAGACACTGCCCATAACATAATCATATCAATAGCTAAGCAACTCATAATGATTCTTCTCAACTAATCTCAAAGCTGCATGCCATCCAGCATACTCAATTATATAAATGCCAAAATCCAACCAAAACTTTCACTCACAAAAATCCGAAATCTCACTTATAATGGAGGCTTCTTCTACTTCTTGGGCTATTTTAGTATTGACATGGCTAACTATTATGCTCTCTCTCTAAAATGTCATTCTTCAAACATCGCCTCCGACAAACATCTCCTCCAGGACCCAAACTTGGCCTATCATAGGCAATCTAAACCTTCTTGGGTCCCTCCCTCACCAATCCCTTCACAAATTGTCACAAAAATTTGGACCAGTCATGCAGCTTAAGTTCGGGTCCTTTCCTGTTGTGGTTGTCTCCTCTCCCAAAATGGCAAAGCAATTCCTCAAGACACATGATCATATTTTTGCCTTTAGACCCCAAAACGCTGCTGGGATGTACACCAATTTTAACTACAACGATCTCTTATGGGCCCCTTACAGACCATATTTGCAGCAAGGACGCAAAATATGTCTATCTGAGCTACTTAGCTCAAAAAGATTAGAGTCCTCTGAGTATATTCGTTTCGAAGAAAGACATTACTTTGTTTCACAGCTATGTGCATTGTCTGGGAAACCAGTTAAAGTGAAAGACCACCTATCACACCTCACTTTTAGTATTATGAGTAGAATGGTATTGGGTAAGAAATATTTTAGTGAATCCCAACTCGAAACTTCAAAGATGAGATTCGAAGAATTCCAAGAAATGTTTAGTGAGTGGTTTTTGCTTAATTTGGCATTGAATATTAGGGATTGGATACCTTGGATCAAGTTCCTAGACTTGCAAGGATATGTGAAACGTATGAAGGCTTTGTGAAAAATCTCTAATGGGTTCTATGACCGTGTCTTCAATGAACACATGGCAAGTAGAGAAGGAGTGGAACAATTTGAGCCAAAGAATATGGTGGATTTTTTATTGCAGCAAGTTGATGATGATCCTAGCGTTGATGTTAAGTTCAGCTATGATCAAGTCAAGGGGATCACTCAGGTAAAACTACATATAGTTAGTGTGTGTGTGTGTGTGTGTGTGTGTGGGGGGGGGGGGGGGGGGGGGCGGGGTTTGAGGGGGGTATTGCTACATTTACAAAAAAATAATAATAATTATATAAAAATAATTTCACAAATTCTTGATGTGCCTCCATCTGATCGAGGGTCAGATCTTCCATTAGGTCATTTAAGCAATTGCCTAAGGCCCCTTAATGGAAGAATGCCCCAAAAAAAGTTTAAAAATATTAATTGAAAATGTAGTATAAAATCTTAAGTAGTAATTTACTTGACAAATAATATGAATTATTTTTTAACAAAAATCTACTGTAAAAATAAAAATAAAAATAAAAATAAAAAAATTTAATATTACTTAAATAAAAATGTCTCAATCAAAATTTTAGCCTTAGACCCTCTAACCTATTGAGCCGGCTCTACCTAATCTATTAGATCTATTTTATAATAAAAATAATTTTATAATTTGACGAACTATATCAAACTACATAAGTCTATGAGATTGTTTGTATAATTCTTTTATAGCTAGAGTATTTTTCTTATTTATATATCGCTTCATATTTATAATAATATTATTAGCATACTTAAAAAATATGTAACATTGGTTTGAATATGATTTAATGATCACCATGATTAAAAAACTATGTAACAGGATATGCTACTAGCAGGAACAGAAACATCTGTGACTACGATAGAATGGGCTATGTCAGAACTCATGAAGCAACCACAACTCATCAAAAAGGCAAGAGAAGAGCTCGATAGAGTTATTGGGAGGGACAGATGGGCAGAAGAGAAAGACATTTCACAACTTCCTTATATTGATGCAATTGTGAAAGAAACAATGAGGAAACACCCTGCATCAGTAATTCTTCCACCACATCTAGCTCTAGAAAACTGTGACATTGCTGGTTATCATATTAGTAAAGGTACTAGAGTTTTCATAAACACATGGAGTACAGGAAGAGATTCATCAATATGGGATGAACCTGGGAAGTTTCGCCTAGAAAGGTTCATCGAAAAAGCCATTGATGTGAAGGGACAAGATTTCAGTCTATTGCCATTTGGATCAGGGAGGAGGATGTGTCCGGGATTCAATCTTGGACTAAGGATGACCATGGCAAACTTGGCTAATATGATACATGGATTCGAGTGGAAATTACCGAATGATATGAAATCAGAAGAATTGAGCATGGAGGAAGTTTATGGTTTGACAACAACTAGAAAGTTCCCTCTTGTTGCAGTCATGAAACCTAAACTGTCATATCATCTTTATTGATGGTCACTTGTTAGCTTGAGTTATCCATCTTGTCACTACAACATTTGAAACTTTTTGCTATGGGTTCTTTTTTTGTGATATACTAGCCTTTTTCCCATGAAAAATATTGGAGAGAATAAATATCGACTTTTTCTCATGATTTTGTTGTGGTCGAAAATATTTCGTGACAAAAGACTTCTAACTATAACATAACTATTTTTTGCCACCAAATTCTATCATGGAATAAAAAAGGACTAAGTGTTGAGATTAAGTGATGGAGTAATAATGAGTTTGTAAAGCATGATATTGGTGTTGGTTTCCAAATTTTGAATGTATTGGATATAGATTAAGTTTGTAAAAACAAATATAAATCTTTCTGTATATCAATGTTGATTGTTGGGATATATTTATTTTAGCTTATATTAAACTATTTGTTATAATTATTTTTAGCTCAAGTCTCATTTTATTATTTTACAATTTTCTTTTCTTAAATATATTAGCATTTGCTATAAATGTAACTCATAGCGAATACTTTTTTACCACTATACACTTGGTAGCTAATACCTATTTGCAAGCAAATATCTTAATGAGAAACAATCTTTTTCTAGAAAGTGTAGGACTAAAATGAGTAATTTTCATAAAAGGAAATCAACGCAAAAAATCTTTTGCCACAACAAGAAAAACTACATATATGCCACCAAATCAACCGCAATACAACTCATGGGTAAAAATGTATTTCGACCAATTATATTCGTGACAATATTTGTTTTCCAATCATGACTTTCGTGGGTAAAGAAGTCCAAAGCACCACAAAAACTTGGCTCTCAATAATATTTGCCATGTACGAAACTAGATTTTACCACAAATTGATGTGCCATGAATATCCCACCACAAGTATTACTAGGATTTTTTTTTTAGCAAATCTAGACTTTTTCCAACCACTTTCCTTCGTGGCAAAATCTCATAAATGTTATAGTGTGTATCCATATATTTTCGTAATAATTATTTCAATAATAATTGAGCAGCTCGATTTTATTGTTATTGTTTCCATCTCAAAGCAGGACAAAGCTTTGGTAATTGTTTCGATAAATTCGATCTGCCTTAGTTGTCGTTGGATTGCTTTTCGATATTAAATATATTAAAATAAAATAAAATATAATATTAATAATAACATAATAAAAAATATAATAAAAATTAAAATAGATATGAATTTTAAATGCATTCAACCTTGAGTTGCAGTCCACCGATAACGATGGAGTGGATGGTGTCGTCTTCCGCCACCAAAAATTCCAAACTGCTTTTAGAAAAGAGGTCGGTTGGACCAAAAGAAATCTCTGTTTTTTTTTTTTTTTTGGTTACAAGTGAAGTTTTATTAATAAATTAGAGGTGTCATCTCCCTTTTAATAATAAAAAAAAAAGATAAAGCTAGTAGTAAAGATGTACAAATTTCTAGGAACGAATGTGAAAAATCATGTGGAGCAGAAAGTTTATCGAAAAATCAGATCAACATTTTTGTTATCAACTAGCTTTTCTTCTACCACAAGCTGTGAGAGTTTTATTAATAACTGGAGGTGCCGTCTCCCCTTAGGAATGAATCATGCGAAAAATCATGTGGGGGCAGAAAGTTTTTCGAAAGTCAGACCAATATTAGTAGATATAAATCTAAATATATTTATTATCACAGATCCTACCACAAATATGAAAATCAAAATCTCAGATAATAATAAAGCAACCAACAGAGAGATTTTGGTAAAAAAAGTATTAACTTATAATTAAAAGAACCTCTTCAAAATTAATTTTAGGCCTTGCTTATTTTTAAAGATGAAATGAGATTACATAAAAGTTAAAAAAATAATAAAATATTATTATAATATATTTTTTTAATATTAATTTTATATAAATATTTGAAAAAGTAATTTTAAAATTTGAAAAAGTTAAATTTTTTATTATATTTTGTATGGAGATTTAAAAAATTGTAATAATTAATTTAAGATGAGTTTGAGAGTTTTAATTTCATCTCTCAAAACAAACGGATCCTTAAATTTAGAAAGTGAGAAGTGAAAAATAATATTAAATAATGGTGAAAATAGTGAAAAATAATAAATAATAATAAAAAGTAAATAATAAATAATAAATAATTAATAAATAATAAAATAATAAAGGTAACAGATAAGACGGAGTTGGGGAGTTGGGTAGTGATAAGTTAGTGATACTTATCACTTTTGAAACCTCAAGCCGCATAGGGTTTTCGATTTTGAAATCTCAAAGCAGTTTGTCTGATTTGTTTAATTATGTGTGATTTTTGCGTGTTAGATTTTTATGAGTTTATGAATATTCCATGGACAGTGGGACTTTGTTTAAGGATCAGGGAAACAGTTATCAACATTATGTATAGGATCATGCCACCCAATTCTCCATTTTACCAGTGTTTAATCACTCTATTGCTTTTAATTTTCTTTTCTTTTTTTTTTTGGTTGCACTTTAAAATTTTTTTTTATCATGAGTAAGAATCAATTGAATAATTGATTTTTATACATCATCAACTTGGAAAGTATGAAATCAAACAAAAAATAGGGTAGTCAAATTGGAGGTAAATGGTGGGCTTACAAGCATTTTCCACGTGAGACTGTATTGTCCAATGAAAATTGATGAACCACTCGAGCATACATCTCCACCACAAGAACTAATCCAAAGAGAAATGATGGGGAGTATCCACACTCAGGATACTCCCCCTCACATGAACAGTGCACGACACTGTTCATGTACTGTTCATGTGAGAGGGAGTATCCTGAGTGTGGATACTCCCTAGCATTTCCCCTAATCCAAAATATCTATATATACCATAAGTTGGATGCATGTCTATCATAATTGCCACGCAGAGGCTCACTGCTCACAGTAGTAGTACTACAACAATTATTGCAATCACTTTACATCACGTTGACATGACTACCCAACAAAATATCTAATCGATCATGAGCTGGAATCAATATTCTGCGATGAGTGGTCCGACGAAAAAATCTAATCAATCTCTTATTATTTATATAATTTTTATTTATTATATTTATTTATTAAATATTTAATATATAAATAAAAAATAAAAAATAAAATTATTTAAAAAAATAAATTTGAAATAAAATTATTAAAAAATTAAAAAATATTAATATATAGCAATCAAGAAGGTTATATAAAACAACCCATAGTGCTACAGCCCCAGGGACCGTGGACGTACCTCGAAAAGATCTTTCGAACGGCAATTTTTTTAAAAATTTTTTTCATCTATTTTTTTAATATTTTAAAATTTTTCTTTTAAAAAAATTATACCATTATTAAAAAACACTTATTTAATCACCAAATAAAAATATATATATTTTTTGATTGCAGGAGAAATCTTCAAAATATTTTTGAGTATAAAGCATTTATGTTCTGCAATATGACAATTAATAACGGAAAATTCTATAATGCCTGCTCCAAATCACCGTCCCTCATATTATTATTATTATTATTATTATTATCATCATCTTTTATTTAATAATTAAGAAAGTGATTTTGAGTATATTAACGTATTTTTTTTAAATATATTAGAAAAATATGAAAAAAAAAACAAAAAATATATATATAACTAGTGATCCACTACAGCGAACATGCTAGCATGACCCATTAATAATTGAGCTAAAGGGATAGCGGATTAGTACTTTACATCGTTTGGGATGGTCTAGTTTATTTTCAAAAATAAGATAAAATTAAATAAAAATTAAAAATTAAAAATTAAATAAAATATTATTATAATTTTTTTAATATTAGTTTATTTTAAGATTTAAAAAAAAATTGTTTTAAAATTTATTATTTATTTATTTTGTATGAAAATTTAAAAAAATAATAATAATAAAATAAAATTATTTGTAAAAATAATCCAGACCAATCTTCTAACATTGAAGGCAAGCAATTAATTCGTATTTGTTTTCAAATACATATCATCTAAAAAGTTTTTATTTTATCTTATTTTATTTTCTTTCTAAACATAATTTAAATAAAAATATTTTTAAATCAATTATTATAATTTTTTAAATTAATCATTACAAGTATTTTATATTTAAAAAAATGAAAACAAATTAAATTTTTTTAAACATCTAAATAAAAATAATACTATAAAATTTTATTTTAATAAAATTTTATTTTATAATATTTTTAATTTAATTTTTACCTTTTTTTCGAAATTTAAAAAATATTCAACTTAAATTATTTCATTTTTACTAATAAATTATAAATTATTATTATTCATAAAGAGAAATGTTAAGAGCCACGTACCGGGATTTAACTGGGAATTTCGACTGTAATTTTACATTTTTTAATTATTTTTTAAAATTATTAAAGATATATTTTATGATAATATTTTCATTTTTTTCTTAAATTATAAAATTGTTAAAAAATAAGAGAAAATAAAAAATAAAAAAATAAATAATAATTTCACATAGGCAGAATTTCCAGTTGAAAATTCCGGTGTGTGAGTCTGGAATTACTCATTCATAAAAGAGTAATGCTACGTAATCTTTCTAACATCCACATATTATTATTATTATTATTATTATTTTTTAATATTTTATTTTAAATTTATTCTTGTTAAGTTAATTTAAATTTTTTATTCATTATCTATATATTAAATATTTGATAAAAAATAAAATCTAAATAAATAAATAAAATATAATATATAAAAATTATATATATTATAAGAGGTTATATAAATTTTTCTTCGTAAGATTCTTATATCGTTACAAATGATATTAGAGTCTATCTCAATTAAAAATGTGGAACTTGAGTCATGCTACTTACGAGGAACAGACTCAACGAAAACGTCGGACATTTAAGGGCGGTAGATTGTGATACCCCATATAAAAATGAATGTTAAGTGGTATATGAAATCTCACATTACTTGAGAATGAGAAGTTCATACTTTTTTATAAGATTTTAATGGGACTCTGATGCCAGACAGAATAGCAATTATTCTGCAGGCTAGTTTCAACAGATGAATTCGCAAGGAAGAGCACAAGAAATTCACCCAAAATACAGATAATACGTCTCTGAGAAAAAAACTGAATATTATCAAATGAAAGATTGTCGAAAATTAGTCCACAAGCCGGACTGTATAGCTAAAATTCGTCTGTAATCGAATTTTACCAAAAATGGCAAAATCCCGAAAATAACGTAAAATTCAAATTCAAATTAAAATAAGTAATCTGCGAAAAATCCGGAACAAATCGGATTTAAAATGACTTCCTAACAAACATACGAAATATTACAAAAAATAGTAAAAAATAACTAAAAGCAATGATTTGGAAGGGAAAACAGCGGAATTTGAGGTCGAAAAAAGGGCACATGGAGCGATGCTCGATGTGGACAGCGTGCGCATTAAAAAGAGCTTTTCGAATTGGGGTCTTATGTGCGATTCTGACATTCGTAACTAAAGTTTTGGCCAAAAAACTGAAACGTACATAAAACTCCCCCAATTAGAAAGAGATCACGATCACTTCTGGCATTTACGCTGATCTGCCAATTTATGGTACCTCAGAGCCATCAACGTGCAATCAAACAGTTCAGCATTATCTGTCTCGGATCTTCCTGCATCAGACTCCAATTATAATATTAACTAATCTTTTTAAAGTATAAATTATATAATTTGGATTTTCCGTTAAGATGTTATAAGTACTTGCCTTCCTCCATTGCCCCTCCCCTCCCGGTTGTGTCCATGGCAAAAATGCAAAATCGTTGGGAGATGTTGATCACAACACAAGTACTTTTGGCAGGATTAGTGTTAGGATGGATTTTGTGTCGAGATGTGAGCGTGTTAAAAAGGATGATATTGTATTGCTTATTTCAGATTCTGAGATTGACAATGCAACTCAATTTTTTCCTTTCAATTCTATACCAATTCAATATAATCTTATCTTGTTTCTGACATTATACTTGCTTTACATTATTATGATCTCTTAATTACCTAGTTTTACCAGCGAAGCCAAGATAGTAGCTTGTAGATTTTGATTAGATGTCCCTTTTCTTTTGACCTTTTCTTCTTCTTTGCTGCTTTGAGGGACCCATTTTGGGCGAGTCTTTAATGGAACAATTTCTGTTTTTGCAACTTGTCTCTATTCGAAACAGGAGAAGAGACTCTTTACTTAACTAGACTTAAAATGGCCAATGAACCAGAAAATGTACGTATTGATGAATGCATGAATCTCACCCGTTTAATCTTACATCCAAGATGAAAATGGAGGTGAAATGAATATCGGGCAGAGCTTTTCAGAGGAGGATGAAAATGGATGTGGAATGGGTATCAGCCCAGAAGGAAATGGCCGTCCACCTTTTTCTCTTTAAAATGTCACGTGATCGGTCAATTATCGATAAAAATTGTGGGCTCCGTAGCATCATCCTATATATATATATTGTGACTATCAGTTAAATGCATATATATCATAATTGCCACGCACAGTAGTAGTACTACTTCAATTATTGAAATCACTTTGACCACTCAACAAAATATCTAATCAATCCGCTGGTATCAATATCCTGTGGCGAGTGCTGCTACAGCCCCCAGGGATGTACCGCGAAAAGGTCTTTCGAACGGTATTTTTTTTTTTTCATCTATTTTTTAATATTTTAAAATATCTTTTTTTAAAAAAATTATACCATTATTAAAAAATATTTATTTAATCATCAAATAACAAAAAACATATATTTTCTGATTTCAGGAGAAATCTTCAATGAATATTTTTGGGCCATAAAGCATTTCTGATCTGCAATATGACAATTAATAACGGAAAATTCTATAATGCCTGCTACAAATCACCGTTCCTCATATTATTATTATTTTTTTTATTTAATATTTAAGAAAGTGATTTTGAGTATATTAATATATTTTTTTATTTTTTTAAATATTTAAATATATTAAAAAAATGATAAAAAAATATATATATAATTAGTGATCCACTACAACGGACATGCTAGCATGATCCATTAATAATTGAGTTAAAGGGATAGCTGATTAGTACTTAACATTGTTTGGGATGGTCTAGTTTATTTTTATAAATAAGATGAAATAAAATATTAAATAAAATATTATTATATTATATTTTTTTAATATTAATTTATTTTGAGATTTAAAAAAGTTATTTGAAATTTATTATTTATTTCTTTTGTATAAAAAATTTTAAAAATAATAATAATAAAATAAAATTATTTATAAAAACAAATCAGACCAACCTTCTAACATGAAGGCAAGCAATTAATTCGTATTTGTTTGCAAAAACATATCATCTAAAAGTTTTTATTTTATTTTATTTTATTTTCTTTTTAAACATAATTTAAATACAAATATTTTTAAACAAATTATGATAATTTTTTAAATTAATCATTACAAGTTTTTTATATTTAAAAAAAACAAATTAAGTTTTTTTTATATATCTAAATAAAAATAATACTATAAAATTATATATTAATAATAATTTTATTTTATAATATTTTTAATTAAGTTTTTACCTTTTTTTCAAAATTTAAAAAAATTCAACTTAAAATTTCATTTTTACTAATAAATTATAAATTATTATTATTTATAAAGAGAAATGTTAGAACTACAGACCGGAATTTGATTGGAGATCTCGACTGTGATTTATATTTTTTAAATATATTTTTTTTTAAATAATTAAAGATATATTTTATGATAATTTTTTTTTTCTTAAATTACAAAAGTGTTAAAAAATAAGAGAAAGTATAAAATATAAAAAAATAATAATAATTTCACATAGGTGAGATTTTCAGTCAAAATTCCGGTACGAGAGTCTAGAATTATTTATTCAGAAAAGAATAATTCTATAGAAATTTTTTAATTTTTATATATAATTAATTTTTTAATTTTTAATTTTTAATTTTAATTTTGAATTTTGAATTTTTTATTAATTTAATTTTTTATTTATTATCTATATACTAAATATTTGATAAAGAATAAAATAAAAATAAATAAAAAATATAATATATAAAAATTATATAAATAATAACTAGTTATATAAATTTTTCTTTATAAAATTCTTATATCATTTCACTCGAGCCTAAAGAGTTTTCATTGCGTACGAGCATGAACATCGATGACAGCTGTACATCAATGACAGCTACAAGAAGTACTTACAAGTAACGACACACTAATGTCGGGAAAACGTGAAACTCGGCCTTGTTTTCTCCCATATTTTCAGGCTCTCTTGTTTATGTCGATCTCAGGAGACAGTTCAAAGGATCTTGTCCCATTGCTTAGCTGTATTTTATTAAGAGCACTATAAATATAAATTTGTTATAATTTTCTTTTAAATGATATATTTTTATAAATTTTAAAAAAAAAAATTCTTAAAATTAATTAATAATAAAAAGAAAAAAAATGAAGGGAAGATTATTCTTTTACTTATAAAATAAATAATCTTTCAAAACTCTCTAATAAAAAAATATTCTCCTCTCTATATCTTTCTTTTCACTATTAATTAAATTTGACAAAAAATTTTTAGATAATGTATAAAAGTGTACAATTTTAAAAAAAAATTATAATAAATTTATTGTTAAAGCTCTAAAAAACAACCTACAACAAATAGATAAATAACATAATTAAACAGTAAGAATAATTATAAATATTTTTAGACCTCATTTGAATTGGAGACTGCTCCGTTTGTATTTTAAATTTATTTTTATTTTTATTTATTTTATTATTATATTTTTTTAATTTTTTTATATAAAATATAAATTCTTATATATCTTTTTCAAATCTCAATACAATTTTTTCAAATTTCAGTTCAATTTTTTCAAATTTTAAAATAATAATAATAATAAATAAATAAAATAAACTCATCTCAACTCATTTTTATCTTCGAATCAAAATGGAGTCTGAGTTGAGCTCATCTCAACTCATCTTTATTTCATTATTATATTTTTTTAATTTTTTATACAAAATATAAATTTCAATTTAAATTTTTTAAATTCTAATATATTTTTTTCAAATTTTAATTCAATTTTTTTTTAATTTTAAAATAATAATAATATTAAAAAATAAATTAAATTTATCTTAATTTATTTTATCTCATAATCTAAATGAGAACTTAAAAGTCAAATCTGTTAAACCAAATACACTGGCTATTTAAGTTTTTTACTAATTTTATTTATTTTGGGTCTTTCTAAACTCTCTTTGATATAATTGGAGCTGTCTAATTAATACTATATATTCTGTTGTCGCTAGAGAAAAACAAATTAATGAAAATTTTATTGTATTATATTTAGATTGTGCATGTATGCAAAAGGTCCGTACTTTGCTGAACTATCATTTTATATTTATGTTTACAAGTAGTTATTGAAGATGATACCACAGTCCAACAAGTACTTACAACAACGACAAAGAGACAAAGGACGAAAAACCTCTTGATATCTTTCATATTATAAATGCAGCAAACAGTATTAGTACTTTAAAAAAAAAAAATAGTATTAGTGCTTGGATGTCAAAAATAATTGCTGCATACGATATTTGGATCAACAAATTACGAGACATGTGATCCAACTCACTCAACTATATAAATGCGAGAATCTTAACTCAGACTCTCACCATAACCTTCCCATATATATGAGACTCCTTCTAATTGGGTTATTTTAGCATTTGCATGGTTAGTTATTTTGGTCTCTCCCTCAAAAATATTATCTTCTAAACATAAGCAGAAGCTGCTAACATTTTCTCTAGGTCCAAGACCTTGGCCTGTAATAGGGAATCTAAATCTTCTTCGATCCCTCCCTCACCAATCTCTTCACAAATTGTCACAACAATTTGGACCAATTTTGCAGCTTAAGTTTGGCTCCTTCCTTGTGGTGGTTGCCTCATCTCCAGACATGTTAAAGCAATTTCTTAAAATCCATAATCACATCTTTGCATCTAGACACCAAAATGCCGGCGGGAAGTACACCACTTATAACTACGGCAATATCTTATGGGCTCCTTATGGACCATATTTGCAGCATAAATGCAAGATTTGTGTCTCTGAGCTATTTACCTGAAAAAGACTGGAGTCCTATGAGTACATTTGCGTTGAAGAAAGACGTGACTTTGTTTCACGTCTCTATACATTGTTTGGGAAGCCAGTTTAGGTGAGAGATCACTTAACATGTCTCAATCTCTGCATTATTAGTAGGATGGTATTGGGTAAGAAATATTTTAGTGAATCCCAACCCAAAAGTACATCATTGTTGGCGTTCAAAGATTTTCAAGAAATGTTTAATGAATGGTTTTTTCTTAATGGTGCATTGAATATTGGTGACTGGATACCTTGGCTCAACTTCTTAGACTTGCAAGGATATACGAAACGAATGAAGGTGTTGGGGAAAAAGTTCGATGAATTCCTTGACCATGTTTTTAATGAACACAAGGTGAGGAGAGGAGTGGCCGATTTCATGTCACAGGACTTGGTGGATTCTTTATTGCAGTTCGTTGATGACCCTAATAGTGATGCTAAGCTCACTTTTGACCATATCAAGGGGATCGCTCAGGTATACCTTTACTTTTCAGACTTCGATATTTTTTCTTTGTTTGCTAATGTTTCAGTGGAAAATGTTAGTCATGTAGTAAATAGTTTGAGGTAAACTAATTTATTCATATTTTCACCATCAACTATCAAAATTTAACCTCCTTGATTTCCCTTTGATCTATAAGTAATGTTATTGCTATGACCAAAAAGCAAAACATGACCTATATATATTTTGTTGGTTTGAATTTAATTTAACTATTTTTTCTATTTTCAATACATTCATGACAGGATCTTTTGGTAGGAGGTACAGATACATCTGTAACTACAGTAGAATGGGCACTGTCAGAACTCTTGAAACACCCACACCTAATGAAAAAGGCAACAGAAGAGCTAGATAGGGTAATTGGAAAAGACAGATGGGTAGAAGAGAAAGATATCCCCCAACTTCCCTATATTGATGCAATAATAAAAGAAACAATGAGGATACACCCAGTTGCCGTACTCCTTCCATCGCGTCTTGCTCTTGAAGACTGTAACATAGTTGGTTATTATATTAGTAAAGGAACTAGAGTCCTCTTAAATACATGGGGTATAGGAAGAGACCCTTTGATTTGGGATGCACCTGAAGAGTTTTGCCCAGAAAGGTTTATAGGGAAAGGTATTGATGTTAAAGGATATAATTTTACAATTCTGCCATTTGGATCAGGGAGGAGGATGTGTCCTGCCTGCAGCCTTGGACTAAGGATGATCCCATCTCCATTGGCTAATATATTACATGGATTTAGTTGGGAGTTGCCAGACAATATGAAGCCAAAAGATTTGAGTATGGAGGAAGTTTATAGTATGGCAACATCTAGAAAGTTTCGTCTCATTGCAATCGTGAAGCCCAGACCCCCAACTCATCTTTATTAATGGTCACTCGTTAACTTGAATTATTCAATCTCTATCCTTTTTTTAATATTGTTATGATTTCCACAAGTTTATCACTTATATATGTTGCGAAAAATAAGAAAGGGTTTCAAATCTCGATCATATAGTAGAAGCTGCCAAGTCGAGAGAATAATAGATGGGCAGAGGGAGAGAGTAGTCGAAGCGAAAGACAGGATTATTGACGATGGTGCTGCGGTGTGGAAGACCGCGGTGGTGCAATGGAGTTGCTATAGGTGTTTTGGATAGAGAAGATAGAGAAACATAGAATTGTATAGTGTGGCGTTGCATAACCGCGTTTGAATTTCAATGCTTGCAGGTTTTGATCATGAATGTTGAGGAACAGAGAAGTGCTAATGAGAGATGAGAGATGAGAGATGAGAGATGAGAGATGAGAGATGAGAGATGGAATAACTACTTTATGAGGGGAGAAGTTATATATTTTAGGGTTATTAATATAATCGATATTGATGCTTTTATTATTTATCGATATGGAAAGACGCTGATAAAATAAACATTGAATGCTAATAAAATAAACATATGAGAATGTAATTAAAGTACTGAGTGTTGTACACTCAGATAAATCAAGATTAAAATTTGTTGTGATCATGCAGCAATTACGATGAATATATGAAATAATTGAAAGAAAAAGTAAGAAAGAAATAACATAGAAATTTACGTAGTTCGACGGTGTGTCTACATCTACGGGAGCGAGCGGCGATAATTTCACTCTTATCCAAAGTAGGGTTACATTATATGTATTTATATTAACCCTAGTCGCTCGCCTGCTCACTCCGCCATCTGCCATCTTTCCACAATATACTTATCAGATATGAGACACATACTTCAATAATCTCTACTTTGGCGAGTATTCACCCATTAGGAAAAAAACAAAGTATAATCGGAAATTCCACTTAGAACACTAGGTTGGGACGCCTCCTATCTAACAATTGGAAACATTAATCAAGTTCAAGTAGTGCTTGAATTTATCTGTAATAACAGACTTTGTCAATAGCTACATTCTCAAAAGTATGAGTTTTCTCAAGTAGTAATTCACCAAAAGATACTAACTCCATGACCATGTGAAGCCTCACATTTATGTACTTAGTCATCGCATGATACACTTGATTCTTTGCCAAATAAATGATACTATGACTATCACAATGCAACTGAACTCCACATTGATGGACACCCAACTCCTTGACCAACCATGTAAGTCACAAAACTTCTTTAGTAGCGTTAATCACTGCCATTTACTTTGACTCAGTAGTATATAATATTACTAGAAACTATACCATGGACCTCCAACAAATAGGCCCTTTCACAAGAATGAATCCATATCTTGTAGTAGACCTCCTATCATCTAAGTTCCATGCATAGTTTGCATCCACATATCACACAATTAAAAGATTACTCTGCTATCTGCTGAACATGATGTCATAGTCTGTAGTACCCCTCAATTATTAAAAATACACTTGACTGCATCCCAATATTGTCGACCCAAATTTGATAGAAACGTGCTCATTATACTGACAGCTTGTGCCAAATCTGGTCTTGTACAAACCATATATACATCAAACATCCCACTACACTTGCATATGGAACCCATTATATGTTTTAAACCTCATCATCTGTCTTCGAGCATTGTGCAGTAGATAGTTTGAAGTGATGCGTTAATGGTGTACTCACTGATTTCACGTTACCCATGCTGAACCTGTCCAACACCTTCTCAACATAGCAACGCTGAGATAGCCATAATCTCTTAGAAGTTTTATCTCTAGAAATCTTTATCCCAAGAATCTTTTTGGCCACATCCAAATCTTTCATGTCAAATTCTCTACTCAACTAAGTCTTCAATTTGTTGATCTCACTCATACTTTTTGCAGCAATCAACATATCATCCACGTAGAGTAACTAAAAAACAAATGAATCATTATCAAGGCTTTTCACATAAACGCAGCAATCATACTCACAATGCTTGTAGCCAATCCGGATCATGTAGGAGTCGAATCGCTTATACCATTGCCTCAGAAACTGCTTCAACCCATAAAGTGATTTTTTTAATTTATAGACTAAGTGCTCCTATCCAGGATGGCTGAAGCCCTTTGACTGTACCATGTAAATCTACTCATTCAAATCACCATGAAGGAAAGCTATCTTTGTTAGAATTATTTCATATTATGGGCCTCACATGATTGCATTTTTGTAAAACCGGGTTAGATATATATAACTCATAATGGACTTTGGTTAAATCCAATATGTTAAGTGATCATTTGGGATTTTTTGCACCTTAGTATATAGGATTATATCCTATTTAATGTGGTAAATTACGTATGTAGGCCTAGAAGTTTAAGGGTTTTTATTCCGGAATTTTCCTAAACCCTATGGGGATTTGAGTCTTTGATGGGAGGACTCTATAAGACTTCTATATATATGGCTAGGTCCCCTCTCCTCTCCGTGTGTGTCTATTGACTTGCCCCATTGAAGGCCAATATTTTGTGAGGAGTAAGGAGGGAAAGATTTGGCTGCTAATATTTGAGGAAGTATATAAATCGCTTACAAGATCACGTATTCAATAGGTATTTTTCTAAACTATAATTGTTGATATGATTCTTATTCTTAGCATGATTTATATTATGTTCAACAATATTTACATTCATCTACTTCAACTGCATGTCTAAATGTGCTACTAAAGCCAATACTATCCTAATGGAAGTGTGTTTGACCACATGAAAAAAAATCTCATCATAGTTAACCATTTTCCTTTATGAGTAACCATTTGCTACTAGACATGCCTTGAACTTTTCTTCATTTTTTTCTAATACTATTTCTTGTTTCTTATACACCCATTTGCAACCTATCACTTTCTTTCCTTCTGGAAGCTCCACCAAATCTCATGTCTAGTTCTTATGCAAAGACTCAATCTCTTCCACCATAGCACCCATCCATCTATTTTTCTCTTGACTGAGTCTTGGCTCTTGAAAAATAATAGGATCTCTGCTATTAGTAATAAGCGTATAAGAAATCAAATCCTCAAAACCTTATATGGTGGGTGGCCTGATAGTGCACCGATTCGGATCTGCCTGTGGCTGTAGTGTGATATTCCTGACTCTCTGAGCTAAAACCCTCTGAATTTTGTGCATTTTCATCTCTATCATGAGTCTCTAACTCCACCTGCACCGCATACTCATTGCTGTTGTATACTCATTAGATATAAGCCACATACTTCAACAAAATCTCATAAGGTTTTGTCAGTAGAGAGTTTATAAAAGTTAAAACAATATCTATCACAAAGGTATTTGTGTGCAGGGATACTCCAAACAAATGAGTAGTTTGCCTAATAATTTTAAATATTTCTATATTTATCAGTCATAATTGTAATTTCAATTTCATAGAATGAAATGAAGTCTATTTTCATAGAAAAAAAATACCAAAGTTGTGGAATCTTAAAAAAAAAAGGTACCAGAGTTTGCCAATTTATGCTGGTAGGGCAATGCTACAGTGTGTAATGTGAATTGGATGTATATAATTTTTCATATCTCAAATAAGTACTGCTACATGCAGTCATTTTTGTGCACTCATTACGCACTCCACTCATATGATTAACCTTTTATATTTTAAAAAATTAATATAACCAATCATATAGGTGGAATGCATAAAGGAGTACATAAAATAACTGCACATAGAATTTTCCATCTCAAATATTCCTTACCCCAACAAAATCTTTACATCATTTTGGAACGTTTTTCCTCACTTTCTTTAAAATCAAATAGGTCCACTTCATATTTCTTATTTTTCCTTTTTTCTTCCACTTTTTTATTATTTTTTTTTCTCCAATGCCTTTTCTTTTTGTTGCATAAAAGAAAAAAGTTAAAATGCATTAACTTCACTTGTAGCATAGGATTTTTCAATTAGAGTTTGATCACTATTAGAGTAATTGTAAGATTAAATAAATTGAAGATTTTGGTGTTAATAAAATTAAAAATCAGAATGAAATTAGATGAATATTGAGATTTAAGTGGATAATTTTAATAAAAATTTTGGAAGGCAATTTTTTTTTTTTTTTTTTTTTTATAAAAGAGAGAAATTTTAATTATATATATATTACTAAAATTTTTTGAAACTTTTTTTTGGGGGGGGGGGAGGGGGGGAGCCACCCCTACTCAATTAATTAATTCACGTATTGGACTTTCTTATCGAAGGGGAGTCAGATTCACACACGAAAAGAGGATTAAAATATAAACTAAATAATAAAATTACAAAATTTTCATCAAATTAAGTTATTTAAACAAGTGATAGTTTTAGATGCATAGAATACTAAAACTACAATCCATTGTTTATGGACATTAATTCGTCGGATATATATTAAAACTACAAGTGATAGTTTTAGGTGAAAAACTACAAGTGATAGTTCCATTGTTTATGCAACTCATCCTTTGTTTAGATGAGTTGCATAGAGTATTAAAACTACAAGTGATAATTTTAGATGCATAGAGTATTAAAACTACAAGTGATAATTTTAGATGCATAGAGTATTAAAACTACAATCCATTGTTTATGGACATTAATTTGTTGGATATATAAGATGACATCATTTTTCACGTCATGTAATGAACACTGCCCATAACATGATTATATCAATAGCTAAGCAACTAATAATGATTCTTCTAAACTAATCTCGAAGCTGCATGCCATCCAGCATACTCAACTATATAAATGCCAAAATCCAACCAAAACTTTCACTCACAAAAATCCTAAATCTCACTTATAATGGAGGCTGCTTCTACTTCTTGGGCTGTTTTAGCATTGACATGGCTAACTATTATGCTCTTTCTCGCTAAAATGACATTCTTCAAACATCGCTTCCAACAAACATCTCCTCTAGGACCCAAACATTGGCCTATCATAGGCAATCTAAACCTTCTTGGGTCCCTCCCTCACCAATCCCTTCACAAATTGTCACAAAAATTTGGACCAGTCATGCAGCTTAAGTTTGGGTCCTTTACTGTTGTGGTTGTCTCCTTTCCCAAATGGCAAAGCAATTCCTCAAGACACATGATCATATCTTTGCCTCTAGACCCCAAAACGCTGCAGGAATGTACACCAATTTTAACTACAACGATCTCTTATGGGCCCTTTATGGACCATATTTGCAACAAGGACGCAAAATATGTCCATCTGAGCTACCTAGCTCAAAAAGATTAGAGTCCTCCGACTATATTCGTTTTGAAGAAAGACATTACTTTGTTTCACGGCTATGCGCATTGTCTGGGAAACCAGTTAAAGTGAAAGACCACCTATCACACCTCACTTTCAGTATTATGAGTAGAATGGTATTGGGTAAGAAATATTTCAGTGAATCCCAGTTTGAAACTTCAAAGATTAGATTCGAAGAATTCCAAGAAATGCTTAGTGAGTGGTTTTTGCTTTATTCGGCATTGAATATTGGGGACTGGATACCTTGGATAAAGTTCCTAGACTTGTAGGGATATGTGAAACGTATGAAGGCATTGTCAAAAATCTTTAAAGGGTTCTATGACCGTGTATTCGATGAACACATGGCAGGTAGAGAAGGAGTGGAACAATTTGAGCCAAAGAACATGGTGGATTTTTTATTGCAGGAAGTTGATGATGATCCTAGCATTGATGTTAAGCTCAGCTATGATCAAGTCAAGGGGATCGCTCAGGTAAAACTACATATATATGTGTATGTGTGTGTGTGTGTGTTTGGGGTTTGAGGGGGGGTATTGCTACATTTACAAAAAAATAAAAAATTATATAAAAATAATTTCACAAATTCTTGATGTGCTTTCATCTGATCAAGGGTCGGATCTTCCACTAGGTCATTTAGGCAATTGCCTAAGGTCCCTTAATGGAAGAAGGCCCAAAAAAAAGTTAAAAAATATTAATTGAAAATGTAGTATAAAATCTTTAGTAGTAATTTACTTGACAAATAATATGAATTATTTTTTTAAAAAGAAATCTAATGTAAAAATAAAAATAAAAATAAAAATAATTTAATTTTACTTAAATAAAAAGGCCTCAATCAAAATTTTAGCCTTAGACAACCTATTAAGCCGGCTCTGTCTGATCTATTAGATCTACTTTATAATAAAAGTAACTTAGATCTGATGAATCATATCAAACTATGTAAGTCTATGAGATTGTTTGTATAATTCCTTTATAGCTAGAGTTTTTTCATATTTATATATATCGCTTCCTATTTATAATAATATTATTAGCATACTTAAAAAATATGTAGCATCGGTTCGAATATGATTTAATGATCACCATGATTAAAAAACTATGTAACAGGATATGCTACTAGCAGGAACATAAACATTCGTGACTACGATAGAATGGACTATGTCAGAACTCATGAAACAACCACAACTCATCAAAAAGGCAAGAGAAGAGCTCGATAGAGTTATCGGGAGGGATAGATGGGTAGAAGAGAAAGACATTTCACAACTTCCTTATATTGATGCAATTGTGAAAGAAACAATGAGAAAACACCCTACATCAGTAATTCTTCCCCCACATCTAGCTCTAGAAAACTGTGACATTGCTGGTTATCATATTAGTAAAGGTACTAGAGTTTTCATAAACACATGGAGTATAGGAAGAGACCCTTCAATATAGGATGAACCTGGGGAGTTTCGCCCAGAAAGGTTCATCGAAAAAGCCATTAATGTGAAGGAACAAGATTTCAGTCTATTGCCATTTGGATCAGGGAGGAGGATGTGTCTGAGATTCAATATTGGACTAAGGATGACCATGGCAACCTTGGCTAATATGATACATGGATTTGAGTGGAAATCACCAGATGATATGAAATCAGAAGAATTGAGCATGGATGAAGTTTATGGTTTGACAACAACTAGAAGGTTCATTCTTGTTGTGGTCATGAAACTCAAACTGCCATATCATCTTTATTGATGGTCACTTGTTAGCTGGAGTTATCCATCTTGTCACTACAACATTTAGAACTTTTTGCTATGGGTTCTTTTTTTGTGATATACTATCATGGGAAAAAGTAGCTTTTTGCCATGAAAATCATTGAAGAGAATGAACATCGACTTTTTCTCATGATTTTGTTGTGGTCGAAAATATTTCGTGACAAAAGACTTTTAACTATGACATAACTATTTTTTGCCACCAAATTCTATCATGGAATAAAAAATGGCTATGTTTTGGGATTAAGTGATGGAGTAATAGTGAGTTTGTAAAGCATGATATTGGTATTGGTTTCTAAATCTTGAATGTATTGGATATAGATTAAGTTTGTAAAAATTAATGTAAATCTTCCGGTGTATCAATGTCGATCTCTAATATTGGGATATATTTATTTTAGCTTATATTAAACTATTTGTTATGATTATTTTTTGTTCAAGTCTCATTTTATTATTTTATAATTTTCTTTTCTCAAATCTATTAGCATTTGCTATAAATGTAACTCGTAACGAATACTTTTTTTTATCACTATACACTTGGTAGTTAATACCTATTTGCAAGCAAATATTTTAGTGGGAAACAATCTATTTCTAGAAAGTGTAGGACTAAAATGAGTATTTTTCACAAAAAGAAATCAACACAAAAAATCTTTTGCCACAACATAAGTAAGGAAAACTACATATATGTCACCGAATCAACCGCAAAACAACTCGTGGGTAAAGATGTATTTTGACCAATTAATTCCATGACAATACTTGTCTTCCAATCATGACTTTTGTGGGTAAAGAAGTCCAAAGTACCACAAAGGCTTGGCTTTCAACAATATTTGCCATGGACGAAACTAGTTTTTACCACAAATTGATGTCGTGGGAAAAATATATCTTTTCCCATAAAAACAAAATGGTGGTTAAAAATATTATTTGCTACTCATCATATGCATGAACATCCCACCACAAAAATTGGTGGGATTTTTTTTTTTAAGCAAATCTAGACCTTTTCCAACCACTTTCCTTCGTGGCAAAAAAATTGAGCAGCTTGATTTTATTGTTATTGTTTCCATCTCAAAGCAGGACAAAGCTTTGGTAATGGATTCGTTTGGATAAATTCGGTCTGCCTTACTTGCGGATTTCCTAGTAGTGGTGTTTCTATTTTATGATTAGTGTTTGTTGATTCTAGTATTGGAAAGTTTGGTCTTTCGTTATCCAGCTTTTTTTTTTTTTAAGAGACGCTGGGGGCGATTAGATTATTTTTTTATGATAAATATATTAAAATAAAATATAATATAATAAAAAATGTGATAAAATAAAAATATAATTAAGAAAATATAATAAAAAATATAAACATAATAAAAAATAAAATAGAGATGAATTTTAAGGGCATTTGACTTTAGATTGCAGCCCGTCGGTAACGATGGATTGGGCGGTATCGCCCACGGTCACTGAAAGCGACAGACTACTTTTAATGAGGGGTCGGTCAGACTCGCAAGAAATCTTTTTTTTTTTTATGGTTACAAGTGAAGTTTATTAATAAATTGGAGGTGCAATCTCCCTTTTAATAATAATAAAAAAAAAAGGCAAAGCTAGTAGTAAAGATTTACAAATTTCTAGGAACGAATGTGAAAAATCATGTGGAGCAGAAAGTTTATCGAAAAATCAGATCAACATTTTTGTTATCAACTAGCTTTTCTTCTACCACAAGCTGTGAGAGTTTTAATAATAAACTGGAGGTGCCGTCTCCCCTTAGGAATGAATCATGCGAAAAATCATGTGGGGCAGAAAGTTTTTCGAAAGTCAGACCAATATTAGTAGATATAAATCTAAATATATTTATTATCACAGATCCTACCACAAATATGCAAAATCAAAATCTCAGATAATAATAAAGCAACCAACAGAGAGATTTTGGTAAAAAAAGTATTAACTTATAATTAAAAGAACCTCTTCAAAATTAATTTTAGGCCTTGCTTATTTTTAAAGATGAAATGAGATTACATAAAAGTTAAAAAAATAATAAAATATTATTATAATATATTTTTTTAATATTAATTTTATATAAATATTTGAAAAAGTAATTTTAAAATTTGAAAAAGTTAAATTTTTTATTATATTTTATATGGAGATTTAAAAAATTGTAATAATTAATTTAAGATGAGTTTGAGAGTTTTGATTTCATCTCTCAAAACAAACGGATCCTTAAATTTAGAAAGTGAGAAGTGTTGAGAAGTATTGTGAATAGTAAAATAAAATATAAGGAAAATAATAATAAAATATTAAATAATGGTGAAAATAGTGAAAAATAATAAATAATAATAAAAGTAAATAATAAATAATAATAATGATGAATTTAAGATGAATTGGAGAGTTTTAATTTTATCTCTCAAAATAGACTATCCTTAATTTTGGAAAGTGAGAAGTGTTAAGAAGTATTGTAAGTAGTAAAAGAATAGAAGAAAAAATAATAATAAAATATTAAATAATGGTGAAAAATAATAAATAATAATAAATAATAATAAAATAATAAATAAGTAAAAAATAAAAAAATATTATAAAAATATTTAAAATATTCTAGCACTTTTGAGTTGGGTAGCCGCGGCTACCCAACTCAAAGGTATAGCCCCTATGTAAAGAAAACTAGTACGAAAATAATTATTTATAGCAAAAACCTATTTATTTCGACAAAACATAATTACTTTGGATAGAAAAACAAAAAACTGAAAGAAAAAAAAAAAAGAAAAAAAAAAGAAGGATTTTCTTCATGTAGTGCTTTCACCAAACCTCTTCCGCTTTCAAAGAGAAACTCCAGCGGCTGTAGGCCTTTTCGTTTGGTTTGAAAAAAGTAATCAGCAATTTGTATTCATTGTGCTTAATTTCTCTCAAGGCAGACACTACAAAAGCCAGACAAAGAGATAAAGGTAACAGATAAAACGGAGTTGGGCAGTGATACTTACCACTTTATACTTATAACTTGTGAAACCTCAAGCCGCACAGGGTTTTCGGTTTTGAAATCTCAAAGCAGTTTGTCTGGTTTGTTTAATTATGTGTGATCTTTGCATGTTAGATTTTTATGAGTTTATAAATATATCCATGGACAGTAGGACTTTGTTTAAGGATCAGGGAAACAGTTAACACTATGTATAGGATCATGCCACCCAATAAGTCATTTTACCAGTGTTTAATCACTCTATTGCTTTTAATTTTCTTTTCTTTTTTCTTTTTTTTTTGTTGCACTTTTAATTTTTTTTTTTTTTATCATGAGTAAGAATCAATTGAATAATTGATTTTTATACATCATCAACTTGAAAAAGTAAGAAATCAAACAAAAAATAGGGTAGTCAAATTGGAGGTAAATGGTGGGCTTACAAGCATTTTCCACGTGAGACTGTATTGTCCAATGAAAATTGATCAACCACTCGAGCATACATCTCCACCACAAGAAGACTAATCCAAAAGATGAATATATACATATACATGTGGTGGAGAAGACTAATCCAAAAGATGAATATATACATATACATATATATATATATATATATATTGTGACCATACGTTGGATGCATATCTATCATAATTGCCACGCACAGACTCACTGCTCACAGTAGTAGTACTACAACAATTATTGAAATCACTTTACATCATGTTCACATGACTACCCAACAAAATATCTAATCGATCATGAGCTGGAATCAATATTCTGCGATGAGTGGTGCTACGAAAAAATCTAAACAATCTCTTATTTTTATTAGGGAGGGATGAGACATGCCATCCAGCTCACTCAACTATATAAATGCGAGGATCTTAACTCAAACTCTCACCATAACCTTCCTACATATATGGAGACACATTCTAATTGGGCTTTTTTAGCATTTGCATGGCTAGCTATTCTGGTCTCTCTCTCAAAAATACTATCCTCTAAACGCAAGCAGAAACTGCTAACATTTCCTCCAGGTCCGAGACATTGGCCTATAATAGGGAATCTAAATCTTCTTGGATCCCTCCCTCACCAATCCCTTCACAAATTGTCACAACAATTTGGACCAATCATGCAGCTTAAGTTTGGCTCCTTCCCTGTGGTGGTTGCCTCATCTCCAGACATGTTAAAGCAGTTTCTTAAAATTCATGATCACATCTTCGCGTCTAGACCCCAAAACGCTAGCGGGAAGTACACCACTTATAACTACAGCAATCTCCTATGGGCTCCTTATGGACCATATTTGCAGCAAAAACGCAAGATTTGTGTCTCTGAGCTATTTACCTCAAAAAGACTAGAGTCCCATGAGTACGTTCGCATTGAAGAAAGACGTGACTTTGTTTCACGTCTCTATGCATTGTCTGGGAAGCCAGTTAAGGTGAGAGACCACCTGACACGCCTCAATCTCTGTATTATTAGTAGGATGGTATTGGGTAAGAAATATTTTAGTGAATCCCAACCCAAAAGTACATCATTGTTGGCATTCAAAGATTTTCAAGAAATGTTTAATGAATGGTTTTTTCTTAATGGTGCGTTGAATATTGGTGACTGGATACCTTGGATCAACTTCTTAGACTTGCAAGGATATACGAAACGAATGAAGGTGTTGGGGAAAAAGTTCGATGAATTCCTTGACCATGTTTTTGATGAACACAAGGTGAGGAGAGGAGTGGCAGATTTCATGCCACAGGACTTGGTTGATTCTTTATTGCAGTTCGTTGATGACCCTAATAGTGATGTTAAGCTCACTTTTGACCATATCAAGGGGATCGCTCAGGTATACCTTTACTTTTTGACTTCGATATTTTTTCTTTGTTTGCTAATGTTTGAGTGGAAAATGTTAGTCATGTAGTAAATAGTTTGAGGTAAACTAATTTCTTCATATTTTCACCATCAACTATCAAAATCTAACCTCCTCGATTTCGCTTTCATCTATAAGTAATGTTATTGCCATGACCAAAAAGCAAAACATGACTTATATATATTTCGTTGGTTTGAATTGAATTTAACTATTTTTTCTATTTTCTATACATTCATGACAGGATCTTTTGATAGGAGGTACAAATACATCTGCAACTACAGTGGAATGGGCAATGTCAGAACTCTTGAAACACCCACACCTAATGAAAAAGGCAATAGAAGAGCTGGATAGGGTAATTGGAAAAGACAGATGGGTAGAAGAGAAAGATATCCCCCAACTTCCCTATATTGATGCAATAATAAAAGAAACAATGAGGATACACCCAGTAGCCGTACTCCTTCCACCGCGTCTTGCTCTTGAAGACTGTAACATAGCTGGTTATCATATTAGTAAAGGAACTAAAGTCCTCTTAAACACATGGGGTATAGGAAGAGACCCTTTGATTTGGGATGCACCTGAAGAGTTTTGCCCAGAAAGGTTTATAGGGAAAGGTATTGATGTTAAAGGACAGGATTTTACACTTCTGCCATTTGGATCAGGAAGGAGGATGTGTCCTGCCTACAGCCTTGGACTACGGATGATCGCATCTCCCTTGGCTAATATATTACATGGATTTAGTTGGGAGTTGCCAGACAATATGAAGCCAAAAGATTTGAGTATGGAGGAAGTTTATAGTATGGCAACATCTAGAAAGTTTCGTCTCGTTGCAATCGTGAAGCCCAGACTCCCAGCTCATCTTTATTAATGGTCACTCGTTAACTTGAATTATTCAATCTATATCCTTTCTTCATATTGTTATAATGTCCACAAGTTTATCACTTATATATGTTGCGAAAAATAAGAAGGGGTTTCAAATCTCAATCATATAGTAGAAGCTGCCAAATTGAGAGAATAATAGACGGGCAGAGGAGAGAGTAGTCGAAGTGAAAGATAGGATTACTGACGATGGTATTGCAGTGTGGAAGACCACGGTGGCGCAACGGAGTTACTACAGGTGTTTCGGCTAGAGAAGATAGAGAAACATAGAATTGTATATTGTGGCGTTGCATAACTGCATTTGAATTTCAATGCTTGCGGGTTTTGATCATGAATGTTGAGGAGCAGATGAGTGCTAATGAGAGATGAGAGATGAGAGATTAGAGATGGCATAACTGCTTTATGAGGGGAGAAGTGATATATTTTAGGGTTATTAATATAATCGATATTGATGCTTTTATTATTTATCGATATGGAAAGATGCTGATAAACGAAACATTGAATGCCAATAAAATAAACATACGAGAATGTAATTAAAGTACTGAGTGTTGTACACTCAGATAAATCCAGATTAAAATTTGTTATGATCATGCGGCAATTACGATGAATATATGAAATAATTGAAAGAAAAAATAAGAGAGAAATAACATAGAGATTTACATCGTTCGACGGTGTGCCTATATTCACGAGAGCGAGCGGCGATAATTTTACTATTATCCAAAGTAGGGTTATATTATATGTATTTATATTAACTCTAGTTGCTCGCTCGCTCGCTCACTCTACCATCTGCCATCTTTTCGCTATATACTTATTAGATATGAGTCACATACTTTAATAATCTTTACTTTGACGAGTATTCACCCCTTAGGAAAAAAAAGAAGGATAATCAAAAATTCCGCTTGGAACACTAGGTTGGGACGCCTCCAGTGTAATAATTGGAGACATTAGTCAAGTTCAAGTAGTGTTTGAACTTTTCTATAATAACAGACTTTGTCAATAACTACATTATCAAAAGTATGATTTTTTTCAAGTAGTAGTTCACCAAAAGATACTAACTCCCTGACCATGTGAGCCTTGCATTTATATACTTAGTCATTGCATGATACACCTGATTTTTTGCCAAATAAATGATACTCTGACTATCACAATGTAACTGAACTCCACATTGATGGACACCCAATTCCTTGACCAACCATGTAAGTCACAAAACTTCTTTAGTAGCGTCAATCACTGCCATATACTTTGACTCAGAAGTATATAATATTACTAGAAACTATACCATGGACCTCCAACAAATAGGCCCTCTCACAAGAATGAATCAATATCTTGTGGTAGACCTCCTGTCATCTAAGTTCCATGCATAGTTTGCATCCACATATCACACAATTAAAGAATCACTCTGCTATCTGCTAAAATTTAAAAAAGTTATTTTGAAATTTATTATTTATTTATTTTGTATGAAAATTTAAAAAATAATAATAGTAAGATAAGATTAAATAAAATTATTTGTAAAAACAAACTAGACCAATCTTCTAACATTGAAGGCAAGCAATTAATCCATATTTGTTTGCAAAAACATATCATCTAAAAGTTTTTATTTTATTTTATTTTCTTTTCTTTTTAAACATAATTTAAATTCAAATATTTTTAAACAAATTATTATAATTTTTTAAATTAATCATTACAAGTTTTTTATATTTAAAAAAATTAAAACTAATTAAGTTTTTTTATATATCTAAATAAAAATAATACTATAAAATTATATTTTAATAATATTTTTATTTTATAATATTTTTAATTTAATTTTTACCTTTTTTTCAAAATTAAAAAATATTCAACTTAAATTATTTCATTTTTACTAATAAATTATAAATTATTATTATTCATAAAGAGAAATGTTAGAGCCACAGACTGAGATTTGATTGGGGATCTCGACTGTGATTTATATTTTTTAAATATATTTTTTTAAATGATTAAAGATATATTTTATGATAATTTTTTCATTTTTTTCTTAAATTATAAAAGTGTTAAAAAATAAGAGAAAGTATAAAACAAAAAAAAAAAATAATAATAATTTTACATAGGTGGGATTTTCAGTCAAAATTTCGGTGCGTGAGTCTAGAATTATTCGTTCATAAAAGAGCAATATTATACAATCTTTTCAATTTTTACATATAATTATTTTTTATTTTTTTATTTTTAATATTTTATTTTGAATTTGTTATTTTTTTATTAATTTAATTTTTTATTCATTATCTATATACTAAGTATTTGATAAAGAATAAAATAAAAATATATAAAAAATATAATATATAAAAATTATATAAATAATAAGAAATTATATAAATTTTTCTTTATAAAATTCTTATATCATTTCACTCGAGCCTAAAGAGTTTTCATTGCGTACGAGTATGAACATCAATGACAGCTATAAGAAGCACTTACAAGTAACGACACACTAATGTCGTTACATCAAAGGATCTTGTCCCACTGCTTAGCTGTATTTTAGTAAGATTTCTTAAGAGCACTATGAATTTGTTATAATTTTTTTTTTCAAATTATATATTTTTATATACTTTCTAAAAAAAATTCTTAAATTTAATTAATAATAAGAAGAAAAAAATGGAGAGGAAATATTTTTTTACTTATAAATAATAATTTTTACTTATAAATACAATTTAAAAAAAAATTATAATAAGTTCATTGCTAGTATTCTAAAAAACAATCTACAACAAATAGATAAATAACATAATTAAACAGTAATAATAATTATAGATATTTTTAGACCTCATTTGGATTGGAGATTGCCCCGTTTGTATTTAAATTTATTTTTATTTTATTATTATATTTTTTCAATTTTTCATATAAAATATAAATTCTTATATATTCTTTTTAAATCTCAATACAACTTTTTCAAATCTCAGTTTAACTTTTTCAAATTTCAAAATAATAATAATAAATAAACTAAATTCATCTCAACTCATTTTATTTTCGAATCTAAATAGAGCCTGAGTTGAGTTTATTTTAACTCATGTCCATTTCATCATTATATTTTTTTAATTTTTTTATATAAAATACAAATTTCAATACACATTTTTTAAATTCTAATATATTTTTTTCAATTTTTAATTCAATTTTTTTTATATTTTTAAAATAATAATAATATTAAAAAATAAATTAAATTCATCTCAATTTATTTTATCTCTTAATTTAAATGGGATCTTAGAGATCAAATCTGTTATACCAAATACACTGGCTATTTAAGTTTTTTGCTACTTTTATTTATTTTGGGTCTTTCTAAACTCTCTTTGATAGAATTGGAGCTGTCTAATTAATACTATATATTCTGTTGTCGCTAGAGAAAAACAAATTAATGAAATTTTTATTGTATTATATTTAGATTGTGCATATATGCAAAAGGTCCGTACTTGTTGAACTATCATATTATATTTATGTTTATAAGTAGTTATTGAAGATGATACCAGAGTCCATCAAGTACTTACAATAATGACAAAAAGACAACGGATGAAAAACCTCTTGATATCTTTCGTATTATGAATGTCCAGAATACAAGTTGATATTTATAGAACAAATTCCTATGAGATGTTACAATGTGACTGATCCATATATTCAATTTTATTGTGCGGCAGGGGTCTTATAGAGGAGGTTTGTCTACTATGTGCATTGGGGTGTTGGTCTTGTTGTGAATCATCACCACCGATTGTCCTATTATCTCTCCCTCGTTTTAAGCGGTACTTGAGTGAGAGTGAGACTTGATTGTAATTATGAAAATCGTGCTAAAGATAAAAACTTTGTGAAAATATCAGCAATTTAGTATTTACTAAAAATGAAACAAACACGAAGAATTTTAGCAGCCACCCTTTCTCTAGCAAAGTGATAATCAAGTTCTATATGTTTAGTACGAGCATGTAAAACAGGATTTAAAGAGAGATAAGTGGCACCCAAATTATCACACCACAAGGTGGGTGCTTCCTCTAAAAAAGATCAAGATCTTGTAAGAGTGATTGTAACCACAGAATTCCACAAATACTACTTGTCACATCCTTATACTTGACTTTAGTGAAAGATCAAGGTATAGTGGGTTGTATTTTGGAACCCCAAGATATCATGTGAAAGCCAAGATAAATGCAGTATCCCCCAGTTGATCTCCAGTCATCCAGGCACCTCACCAATAAGGTAAACGTAGGTAATACATGTTGGGGTGAGAAAATGCTAAATACTATAAACTACCAACAATGTTTCTATAAAGATGTGGATCCTCAAAAGTAGGTCCATTAAGATCAATTAATTTAATAGAAGCCGAGAGTGGTGTTGTAACAGTTTTAGAGTGATGCATGTTGGTTCGGATGAGGAGGTCAGAAATATATTTAGATTGTGAAAGCTACTGTCTAGAGGAGTCCCAAAAGACTTTTATACCAAAAAAATAATGTAAGGATCTAAGATCCTTAACAGGGAAAAAGGAACTCAAGGTAGTAATGAATTTTGATATCAACACAGAGTCAAAACCCGTAACAACAATATCATCAATATAAATTAATGCGTAAATGAAATTAGATCCATTTCGAAGAATAATCAAAGAGCTATTAGATTTTGAACTGACAAAATCGAGAGTAAGTAATCGATTTGTGAGCTTGGAGAACCAAGCCCTAGGGGCTTGTTTCAAGCCATAGATCAATTTTCTTAACTTACAAACATGATTGGGAAGCTCTGGATTGACAAACCTAGAGGTTGCTGCATGTAAACGTCATCTTCCAAATCTCCATGAAGAAACACATTTTGAATGTCTAGTTGATGAATGCAGTAGTTATGGGTCACGGCAAGTGAGAGAATAAGGCGTTTCGTGACCGGTTTAACAACCGAACTGAAGGTTTTTGTATAATCAAGACCGGATTGTTAGAGAAACCCTTTTGGCTACAAGGTGTGCCTTGCGACGCTTAAGGGAGCCATCAACCCAATGCTTAAATTTGAGAACTCATTTACAACCGAGAAGGTTGTAGGAGGCAGAGAAAGGGACTTAATCCCATGTTTTGTTTTACAAGAGGGCATCGAATTCAAGGGCCATAGCTGATCTCCATTCGGGGATAGAGAGATGCCTCAGTGAAATTGCTGGTTCTTTAGGGATAGAGTGGGAAGTAGAGGTGAGGGAAATGGAATGCTTCGATGGCCAAAGGATAGTGCCTTTTGCTCGAAAACGAGGGCAATGAATATGAGCTTTAGCTTTAGTGATCATTGGATGGTGAGGATGAGGAATAGATTGGGAGGAAGACGTAGGAACAGGTAGGGGTGGGAGACGGCACAAGATTAGGGTTAGAGATTGGGAACGATGCGACATTAGGGTTAGGGTGGGGAGAATGTTTGGGAGTGGACTCATTCAGGTTAGAGGAGTTCATGTGTGAGTGAATAGGTGAGTTGGGCAAAGATGTAGGGATCGAAATATTAGACTAGGCCATGCTTGAAGTGGACTGAACCGTGCTTGAAGTGAGCCAAATGTGAATGAAATGATTGAAGGTGATAGCAGGAGGTAACTGAGTAGAGTTCGGGCTAGGGATAGATTGGGTCTGTGTGTGAATAGGAAACGTGGGCTCATCAAAGTGGACATCCTTGGAGATATAAGTCTGCCCGTGGGTAAGTGAAGGTAGTAATAGCCTTTATAGTTAGAACTATATCCCATAAAAATATAAGGTTGTGAACTAAAATCAATTTTATGCTAGTTAAAGGGCCTTAAATTTAGCCAATTAGCCACTCCAAAGACCTTTAAAAATTTATAATTCGAAATTTTGTTAAAAAGAATTTCAAAAGGAGATTTGTTTGAGAGAATTGGAGTGAGTATTCTATTTATTAAGAACACGGATGTTTTAAAAGATTCCAACCAATCTTTATGAGGTACGGAGGCATGTGCAAGGAGAGACAAACTGGTCTCTACAATATGCCAATGATGACGTTCAATGGTGCCAATTTGAGTGTGACTATATGAACACGTAATCCAATGTGTAATACCGTAATCTTGAAAAATGTGGTGAAGTGGTCGAAATTTGCCACCCTACTCCGTTTGAATAGAAATAACATTAGTGGAAAACATGTTAGTCACATAACACAAAAATGCTAAGATAATAGTAGAAACATTTGACTTCATTTGAAGAGAAAAAATCCAAATATATTTTGAGAAGTCATTAGCTATTGAAAGATAAAAGCGACAATCGTTTGAGGAGAGTATAGGCACAGGTCCCTAAATGTCTAAAAAAAGAATTTGAAAAGGTCTAGATGAGCGAGATGGGGATGGGGTAATGCATGAGTTTTGGCTTGTAGACAAGCCGAGCAAATATGAGAAGATGAGTTGGGTATGACGGAAAGTTGATAACTTTGAAGTGTGAGAAAGGTAGTCCAAGATGATAGGTGATTGAGTCGAGCATGCCAATGTGTTGTGAAACTGCGTTCGCCAAGGTAGGCTTAAGGAGAAGTGGATGATGGAGAAGTCAAGGATGGTAGTGGTAGAACATAAAGACCGTCCTTAACGGGATCTTGAAGTAGCACCTTATTGGTTTGTAAGTCTTTAGTATGAAAACAAGATGAATGAAATTCAAAAAAGACAGGATTATCAACACAAAACTGACGAACGGAAAGAAAATGTTTGTAATTAAAAAGCATATGCAATAAATGATTATGAAAATAAATGCAAGAAGAATTAGTAAAGTGAGCGGAACCAGAGTTTTGAATAGAAAGTGTGGTGCTATCTCCAATGCTAACTTGTTCGGGACCTTGGTATGACATAGAATCAAAGTTGAGATTTGCAAGATGGTAAAGTGATTGGTTGCCACAATGTCGGGAAACCAATAATTTGATGGAGGCCCACTTGAGGGAAAATAAGTAAAGTTAGCAGCTAGAGAGGAAGGGTAGTGTGGCCCATTTTTAGACAGATTTTACAAATAGGCTTGGAGTTGGGCCAAGGGAAGAGACCAGGAGTTTGAGCCAAAGGATAAGGCCCACAACCTAGCCCTCTTCCTCTACGCCCCCCATGGTTTGAGTTATTTCTTCCTCTTTGAGATTGCCCAGGCGACATAAGAGCTCGCGAAGCAACATTAGCAGAAATGAAGGAAGTGTTTAGAAGTGATTGATTTTGATGAGCTATTCTGGACTCATGATTGAGAAGATAGCTAAAGATTTTATACGGGGAAAGGGGCTTTGGACGAGTTGTTATGGAGGTAATGATGGATTCATAATCTCACCCCAATCCAGCAAGGAGATAAACCTTGAATTGGGCAGAGGAAATGTAGCCGAGAGGGACTTAGCCTTGTGATAGTATTCAGTCATTGATTCAAAGCCCTTTTTTCAGTGTAGCAACTTGAAAATGGGTCTAAATAATGTGAGCAGATGATTAACTGATCCTGAAGCGCCCATCGAGTGTATTCGGGGTTCATAGATTCATTAACCATCTTGGGTGGGGGAGATGAGAATCATCAACATAAGAGTAGAGTTGATGACCCTTCAGAAAGTGGACAATCTGAGCTTTCAGAAAAGATAGTTATCAATGGAAAGTTTGATATTGATGGAGTGATTGGCAACGGTAACAATGGTGGTGTTGAGAAGGGAGGGATGAGTGATAGAGGAGTTGTTGCCAGAGACATCGTCGTTGGATAACATGGACAACGACAGGTGAACAAGGGAAAAAAGGAAGAAAATCAGAGAGAGACATGAGCCTTATATGGCTCTTGATACCATATTGAAGATGATAACAAAGTCCATCAAGTATTTGTAATAATGACAGAAAGACAAATGATGAAAAATCTCTCTGATATATCTCGTATTATGAATGTCTAGAATACAATGTAAAATATACAAGTTGATATTTCTAAAACAAATCCTTATGAGATGTTACAATGTAATTGGTCCCTCTATATAATTCTATTGTAAGAAATATCTCTTCTTTGTGTTGCTGAGTTCTCTGACAGGAGTTTTACAGCTAGAGGTGATTTCTCTACTGTGTGTACTGGAGTGTTGGTCTTGCTGTGAATCTTCACCATTGATTGCCTTATTAATAATACTTATGTTGAATTAAAAAAATATTTATTAAAAAGTATCTTAGTTTTTTATTATATATGTATCTGCTTTTAACTGATTAGCTTAAATAAACTTTCCAACTATCATAAGAATAAAAGTTATAAAGAAAAAGTAAAAATAAATATTTAAATGGAATAGAGATAGATTTGAAGAATCTGCTTATTGATGTTGTTAAAAAGTGGCTAACTAAATTTATAAAAATGAATTCTCCCATCAAATTTTGGCCAAATTACTTTAACTAGGCCACTACTAATGGTCTAATAATGCCAACACAAACAAATAAAAACATGAAACTTTATTTGTTCATTGAAACTAATCCAAATAATTTGGTTGAAAAATATGTCGTACTCTTTAATTGGGATCGAACTTGAAACACCTAAAAACTTTTCATGTGAGGCCAAGCAAGTACTCTGTGCCTAACTAGATTGACGACACTGGTAATTAGTCCCAAAAACTATATATATTTGGACTCTAAAATTATATTTACATCATATTTTAAATTTCATTCCGTTCCGGCAGGAATGTTCCGTTTCGGTGCCTCAACCGGAACACTATACCTCCTTATTTCGTTCCAGTCCAAATTCCGGCCGTTCCGGTCAAATTTTGGCTGTTCTGGTCAAATTCCGGCCGTTCCGGTCCAAATTTCGGCTGTTTCGGTCCCTATTCCGGTTTAAATTATTTTTGTAATTTTTTTTGTGTTTGAATGATATTTTTTTTAAAATTTTAAATTTAGATGGTATTTAATTAATTTTAGAATATAAAATATATTTATATACTTTGTAATTTTAAATACGTCTTTTTTTAAATATCATTATTTTTAATATTTTATCTATTTATTTATTTTTGTATCTCAACTCAAATTTGTATTTTTTCAACTTACAATCATTTTATAAATCTTCAATTCTTCTAATATGTACACATATATATGATACACACTTACATATATATGTTTTTATTCTATTAGTTGTTAGTTTATATATATGTATATATATTTATTATAATATATAATTAATCCCAAAACGGCACACTGGAACAAACCGGTACCGAAATATTTCGTTCCAGTAACTCAACCGGAACGGAATTCAAAACTTTGATTTACATTCATAGATTGCACAAATTTTGTACAGTACTTCTTATTAAAAAAATATAAAAATATAAAATTTATGTAAAAAATTAAATTTTTAATAATAAATCTCACTATTTTCTAAAATATACATAATACATACACAATTCATTACTTTCTCGAACATATTTATTTTGGACAGAGGTTGCATGCATATTATAAATGCAGCAAACAGTATTAGTGCTTGAATGTCAAAAAAAAAATAGTATTAGTGTTTGGATGTCAAAAATAATTACTGCATAGAGTACTTCGATCAACGAATTACGAGACATGCCATCCAACTCGCTCAACTATATAAATGCAAGAATCTTAACTCAAACTCTCACCATAACCTTCCCACATATATGGAGACTCCTTCTAATTGGGCTATTTTAGCATTTGCATGGCTAGCTATTCTGGTCTCTCTCTCAAAAATACTATCCTCTAAATACTATCCTCTAAACGCAAGCAGAAGTTGCCAACATTTCCTCCATGTCCGAGACCTTGGCCTGTAATAGGGAATCTAAATCTTCTTGGATCTCTCCCTCACCAATCCCTTCACACATTGTCACAACAATTTGGACCAATCATGAAGCTTAAGTTTGGCTCCTTCCCTATGGTGGTTGCCTAATCTCCAGACATGTTAAAACAGTTTCTTAAAATCCATGATCACGTCTTTGCGTCTAGACCCCAAAATGCCGGAGGGAAGTACACCACTTATAACTACAGCAATATCCTATGGGCTCCTTATGGACCATATTTGCAGCAAAAACGCAAGATTTGTGTCTCTGAGCTATTTACCTCAAAAAGACTGATGAGTACGTTCGTGTTGAAGAAAGACGTGACTTTGTTTCACATCTCTATGCATTGTCTGGGAAGCCAGTTAAGGTGAGAGACCACCTGACACGCCTCAATCTCTGCATTAGTAGTAGGATGGTATTGGGTAAGAAATATTTTAGTGAATCCCAACTCAAAAGTACATCATTGTTGGCGTTCAAAAATTTTCAAGAAATGTTTAATGAATGGTTTTTTTCTTAATGGTGCGTTGAATATTGGTGACTGGATACCTTGGCTCAACTTCTTAGACTTGCAAGGATATATGAATCGAATGAAGGTGTTGGGGAAAAAGTTTGATGAATTCCTTGACCATGTTTTTGATGAACACAAGGCGAGGAGAGGAGTGGCAGATTTCTTGCCACAAGACTTGGTGGATTCTTTATTGCAGTTTGTTGATGACCCTAATAGTGATGTTAAGCTCACTTTTGACCATATCAAGGGGATCACTGAGGCATACCTTTACTTTTCGGACTTCGATATTTTTTCTTTGTTTGCTAATGTTTGAGGGGAAAATGTTAGTCATGTAGTATATAGTTTGAGGTAAACTAATTTCTACATATTTTCACCATCAACTATCAAAATCTAACCTCCTCAATTTCCCTTTCATCTATAAGTAATGTTATTGCTATGACCAAAAAGCAAAACATGACCTATATATAATTCGTTGGTTTGAATTTAATTTAACTATTTTTTCTATTTTCTATACATTCATGATAGGATATTTTGGTAGGAGGTACAGATACATCTGTAAGTACAGTGGAATGGGCAATGTCAGAATTCTTCAAACAACCACACCTAATGAAAAAGACAACAAAAGAGCTGGATAGGGTAATTGGAAAAGACAGATGAGTAGAAGAGAAATGTATCCCCCAACTTCCCTATATTGATGCAATAATAAAAGAAACAATGAGGATACACCTAGTTGTTGTACTCCATCCACCGCGTCTTGCTCTTGAAGATTGTAACATAGCTGGTTATCATATTAGTAAAGGAACTAGAGTCTTCTTAAACACATGGGGTATAGGAAGAGACCTTTTGATTTGGGATGTACCTGAAGAGTTTTGCCCAGAAAGGTTTATAGGGAAAGGTACTGATGTTAAAGGACAGAATTTTACACTTCTGCCATTTGGATCAGGGAGGAGGATGTGTCCTGCCTACAGCCTTGGACTAAGGATGATCGCATCTCCCTTGGCTAATATATTACATGGGTTTAGTTGGGAGTTGCCAAGACAATATGAAGCCAAAATATTTGAGTATGGAGGAAGTTTATAGTATGGAAACATCTAGAAAGTTTCGTCTCGTTGCAATCGTGAAACCCAGACTCCCAGCTCATCTTTATTAATGGTCACTCGTTAACTTGAATTATTCAATCTCTATCCTTTCTTAATATTGTTATAATTTCCACAAGTTTATCACTTATATATGTTGCGAAAAATAAGAAGGGGTTTCAAATCTCTGTTATATAGTAGAAGCTGCCAAATTGAGAGAATAATAGATGGGCAGAGGAGAGAGTAGTCGAAGTGAAAGACAGGATTACTGACAATGGTGCTGCGGTGTGGAAGACTGCGGTGGTGCATTGGAGTTGCTACAGGTGTTTCGACTAGAGAAGATAGAGAAACATAGAATTGTATGGTGTGGCGTTGCATAACCGCGTTTGAATTTCAATGTTTGCAGGTTTTGATCATGAATGTTGAGGAACAGAGGAGTGCTAATGAGAGATGAGAGATGGCATAACTGCTTTATGAGGGGAAAAGTGATATATTTTAGGGTTATTAATATAATCGATATTGATGCTTTTATTATTTATCGATATGGAAAGACGCTGATAAAATAAACATTGAATGCCAATAAAATAAACATATGAGAATGTAATTAAAGTACTAAGTGTTGTAGTCTCAGATAAATCAGGATTGAAATTTGTTGTGATCATGCGACAATTACATTGAATATATGAAATAATTGAAAGAAAAAGTAAGAGAGAAATAACAAAAAGATTTACGTAGTTCGACAGTGTGCCTACATCCACGGAAGCAAGCGGCGATAATTTCACTATTATCTAAAGTAGGGTTACATTATATGTATTTATACTAACCCTAGTCGCTTGCTTGCTCACTCCGCCATCTGCCATCTTTCCGCTATATACTTATCAGATATGAGCCACATACTTTAATAATCTCTACCTTGGCGAGTATCGACCCGTATGAAAAAAACGAAGTATAATTAGAAATTCCGCTTGGAACACTAGGTTGGGACGCCTCCCATTTAGCAATTGGAGGCATTAATCAAGTTCAAATAATACTTGAACTTATCTGTGATAATAGACTTTGTCAATAGCTACATTCTCAAAAGTATGATTTTTCTCAAGTAGTAGTTCACCAGAAGAAACTAACTCCCTAACCTTGTGAAACCTTACATTTATGTACTTAGTCATCGCATGATACACCTGGTTCTTTGCCAAATAAATGATGCTCTGACTATCACAATGCAACTGAACTTCACCTTGATGGACACCCAATTCCTTGACCAACCATGTAAGTCATAAAACTTCTTTAGTAGCGTCAATCACTGTCATATACTTTGACTCAGTAGTATATAATATTACTAGAAACTATACCATGGACCTCCAACAAATAGGCCCTCTCACAAGAATGAATCCATATCCTGTTGTAGACCTCCTGTCATCTAAGTTCCATGCATAGTTTGCATCCACATATCACACAATTAAAGGATCACTCTGCTATAGGCTGAACATGATATTATAGTCTGTAGTACCTCTCAATTATTAAAAATACACTTGACTGCATCCCAATATTGTCGACTTGAATTTGATAAAAATGTGCTCACCATACTGATAGCTTGTGCCAAATCTGGTCTTTTACAAACCATAGTACACATCAAACACCCCACTACACTTGCATATGGAACCTATAATATGTTTTAAACCTCATCATCTATCTTCGAGCACTGTGCGATAGACAGTTTGAAGTAATGCATCAACGGTGTACTCATGGATTTCACGTTACCCATGCTGAACCTATCCAACACCTTCTCAACATAGCAACGCTGAGGTAGCCATAATCTCTTTGAAGCTCTATCTCTAGGAATCTTCATCCCAAGAATCTTCTTGGCCACATCCAAATCTTTCATGTCAAATTCTCTGCTCAACTAAGTCTTCAATTTGTTAATCTCACTCATACTCTTTGCAGCAATCAACATATCATCCACATAGAGTAACAAAAAAACAAATGAATCATTATCAAGTCTTTTCACATAAACGCAGTAATCATACTCACAATGCTTGTAGCCAATCCAGATCATGTAGGAGTTGAATCGCTTGTACCATTGCCTCAAAAATTGCTTCAACCCATAAAGTGATTTTTTTAATTTATAGACTAAGTGCTCATGTCCAGGACGGCTGAACCCCTCTGGCTGTACCATATAAATTTGATCCTCCAAATCACTATGAAGGAAAGCTGTCTTTGTTAGAATTATTTCATATTATGGGCTTCACTTGATTGTATTTTTGTAAAACCGGGTTAGATATATATATATATATATAGCTCATAATGGACTTTGGTTAAACCCAATATGTTAAGTGATCATTTGGGATTTTTTGCACCTTAGTATATAGGATTATATCCTATTTAATGTGGTAAATTACGTATGTAGGCCTAGAAGTTTAAGAGTTTTTATTCTGAAATTTTCCTAAACCCTATAGGGATTTGAGTCTTTGATGGGAGGATTCCATAATACTTCTATATATATAGCTAGGTTCCCTCTCCTCTCCGTGTGTGTTTATTGACTTGCCCCATTGAAAACCAATATTTTGTGAGGATCAAGGAGGGAAAATTTTGACTGCTAATATTTGAGGAAGTATATAAATCGCTTACAAGATCACGTATTCAATAGGTCTTTTTCTAAACTATAATTGTTTATGTGATTCTTATTGTTAGCATGATTTATATTATGTTCAACAGTCTTTACATTCATCTACTTCAACTGCATCTCTAAATGTGCTACTAAAGCCAATACTGTCCTGATGGAAGTGTGTCTGACCACATGGAAAAAAAATCTCATCATAGTTAACCATTTTCCTTTATGAGTAATTAATTGCTACTGGACAAGTCTTGACCTTTTGTCCATTTTTTTCTAATACTGTTTCTTTCTTCTTATACATCCATTTGCAACCTATCACTTCTTTCCTTCTAGAAACTCCACCAAATCTCATGCCTAGCTCTTATGCAGAGACTCAATCTCCTCCACCATAGCACCCATCCATCTATTTTTCTCTTGGTTGAGTTTTGCCTCCTAAAAAATAGTAGGATCTCTGCTACTAGTAATAAGCATATAAGAAATCAAATCCTCAAAACCATATATGGTAGGTGGCCTGATAGTGCACCGATCTGGGCCTATCTGTGGCTGTAGTGTGATATTCCTGACTCTCTGAGCTAAAATTCTCTGAATTTTGTGCATTTTCATCTCTATCATGAGTCTCTAACTCCACTTGCACCACATACTCATTGCTGTTGTATACTCATTAGATATAAGCCACATATTTCAACAAAATCTCATAAGATTTTGTCAGTAGAGAGTTTATAGAAGTTAAAACAATATCCATCACAAAAGTATTTGTGTGCAGGGATACTCCAAACAAATGAGTAGTTTGCCTCATAATCTTAATTTTTTTTGTATTTATCAATCATAACTGTAATTTCAATTTCTTAGAATGAAATGAAGTCTATTTTTATAGAAAAAATACCAAAGTTTTGGAATCTTAAAAAAAAGGTACCAGAGTTGCTTAAAAAAATAAAAAAATACCAGAGTTTGCCAATTTATATTGGTAGGGCAATGCTACACCGTGTGATGTGAATTGGATGTATAGAATTTTTCATATCTCAAATGAATACTGTTACATACAGTTATTTTTGTGTACTCATTGCGCACTCTACTCATATGATTAACCTTTTATATTTTAAAAAATTAATACAATCAATCATATAGGTGGAATGCACAAAAGAATGCATAAAAATAACTGTATATAAAATTTTCCATCTCAAATATTCCTTACCCCAATCAAAATCTTTACATCATTTTGGAACGTTCTTCCTCACTTTCTTTAAAATCAAATAGGTCCACTTCATATTCTTATTTTTCCTTTTTTCTTCCACTTTTTAAATTTTTTTTTCTCCAACGCCTTTTCTTTTTGTTGCATAAAAGAAAAAAGTTAAAATGCATTAACTTCCCTTGCAAACTTTTATATAAATTAGCATTTTTAATCTTTAGTTTCCCTAGCTATCTTCTTTCAACGGTTTATATTTTTCACAATTTAGGAAAGTACCCGTGAAAGCATAACTAGAATTTCTGCAAGTCCAACCTCACCTAGTTCATGTTGTGCCACCCAACCAGAAGCAGTCTTCGTTAATGCTAATTTTGGGCCCATTTTTTTAAATTTGTATGTCTGTTTGCAGATGGATGTTGGTTTGGAATATTATATTCGCTACAATACCCGAGCAATTGTATTATAACTAGATATATGGAAACTGCTGCTTGTAATCAATTTGGGGCACCCCTAGCGCACTTCAGCTGACATGGAGAAGTTTAATGAAACGGTGCGTTTTGCCTTCCCCTCCTTCTTCCCTATTTCCCCTTTGTTTACTCACATCGCAACACCCTCCTTCTTAAGACCCCATTCCCCCCTATGTTTACTCGCATCGTTGTCGATAAAGTTCCAGCAAAGTAGAAGCCAAAGCTAAGAAGAGAATACCTAAGGAATGCGGCGCCAGCAACCTCAAGACGAAGAAGAGAATGAAGAAGCGATCTCACGAAGAAGAAGAGAATGAAGAAAAGCATCGAAATTTATAAGATTTATATCTTCAATGTCTGTAAAGTCATACGAAAACCAGTTGAAGTTGTTTGTATTGAGGATTATTAAGGATGCTTAACATATTTGTTGAGTGCGAATGGAAATGTGTTTGGTTTATCAATTGAAAATTACGTTCGATGAATAGAGAACAATTGGAGCCAAACAAATAGGACTCTGAAATTTGATTAATTCCTTTGGGAAGATGTTATGATTCTCATTTGGGCCAAACCTAGATTTAATCAAGATTGTGCAAAACAGAATAACCCAACAAATTACGTAACTGTGTATCATCTTCCTCAAATCCATAAAAGAACTAGTAATCGATTAACTGTGTATCATCTTCCTCAAATCCATAAAAGAACTAGCAATCGATCATATTGGGAACCATGAACAACACGGAAAAAATCTCAATTTTAACAATAATCAAATATGAGCAAGAAGCACGAAAGTTACAGAGACGTAAGTGCAAAACCCATATTCAAATTTTAGGCTCAAGTGAGTTTTTTGTTTTTAAAATAAATTTGACAGTAGCAATTTAAGTCATTGCTCAAAAGGGAGTTCGAGCAACGTTTTTTGTTCTTGGTCATCGGAATAAGCTGCCGTTGCTCAGAACTTGATTGTCGGAACAAGCTGGTTCTTTGTTCGTGAAAGGGAAAGCAAGCTTGAAGCTTCACTATAGCTCCCAAGTGGAAGACGTTTTCTCTCCAAAATTTCTTTAAGCTTGTTTTGCTTTTTTGTCAAACACAGATGCCCCCCATGTCAGCAAGAGTGCACAGAAAGTACACCAACTTGACTGGCTGTAGCAGACGGTAATTTTTTAATTTTACACAGCTTTGTTGCTCTGATCCTACGGATCTTTCCTCTGTTCTAATTTGACCTTTCTTTGAAGAATATTTTTGTTGAAGAAGTCTCTTTGTTTTAATTTGTTAGACAGAAAATATCAAATATCAAATATCAAATTTCAACTTTCTTTTTCTGTTGTTTGAATACAGAGAACTCCAAATCCAAATTCAAATCCAAATCCATCTAATTATTTTACATGAAACCATACGCTAGCTTGCACTGTTACGATCTACATGCCCATGCCTCGGATTCTTTAATTATTCTATGTTTGGATCTAGAGCTAGATCAGATTTATGGAGCCAGAGTGTGAGGAAGATTCAAACACCCAATCCTCATTACCAAAGTTTTTAGAGAGCTACTGGAAGGTTTTTTCCAGCTACTAAGACATGATTAGGAAATGCTCACCTTTTGTTACTAGCCAAAATCTTGTATTTCAGCTAAAATATTGATCGGTACCGACCGTTATATGCATTTTGGTCGATTGGATTTCGGCTTTTTATTTGCTTTTTGTTTTTAAATATTTTTTTATCACAATTAAGACTAAACTATTTATATATATAAATATATATTTATATATATATATATATAATTTGTTCATATATTAACTATTATTTTGAAATATAATTTATATATGTATCTATATATATAATTTATTCATGTATAGATTATTTCAAAATCCTTACACGAAATATTATCGATATTGAAATATTTTATTTCATTACCTTAACCAAAACACCTACTGATACGATGTTTAAAACATTGGGACCAAAACAACTAATAGAAGAGCTACAATAAATTCAGAAGTAGAATTGGAGACCTCCAACCAATTTGCAACAGCATACTGCTTGGGAAGCTTTTCCTCAAGATAAGTTGAATTAAATTAATTGAATTGGAATCATGTAGCTCTGGATAAAACTAAGCGTAGGGTGGGATCAGTAGGCGTGGTCATCAGGGATTAGGAGGGAAAGGTGCAAGCAACTGTAAGGATGCAGCATGATTTGTTTTCTGACCCCTATCTAGCTAAAGCTTATGCGCGCTGCACTACAGCTTCTCTTTTCTGCATTAAGTCTCTTGATTTTCAAGATATTATTATAGAGGGGGACTCTTTGCAGGTCTTCAATGGCGCCAACTCAAACTCAGAATCTCATACCTATGCCGGTCAACTCATTCAGACACTAAGCGACCCTTAATATTGTATCCAAATAGCTTTCATTTAAAGCTACTTATTAATAAAGAATACCTGATCTTTTTATCAAAAAAAAAAAATTTATAAGCTCAAAGAAGAAAATTCGACCTTGTTTTCCTGGGAGCTCATGAGTTGAGCTGCGCATGCATATATGGCCATTACAGTACATGATGCTCCAAGCACCTCTCATCTTTATTTGGAGGGTATGATCTATTTCTTTCATCGGTATATATATAAATATATAGTTATTGTTATGAATTATTAGGGGCGGCCTCTGCCCCCCTTAATTATTTTGTGAATAACCCCACAATTATTATTTTAAGTCTTGTACAGTAACTTGTATAGTAATTTCAACGCCTATAAATATGAATTTTAGTTATTATGAAATTCATAAAAAAAATAGAGAGAGAAGAAAGTTTCAGTTCTTAAGAGTTGCAAAGAGTTTCTTTTATATTTCTCTCTTGCAATAGTAGTAGTTTTCTTTCTTTAGTTTTATAACACGTTATCAGCACGAGATTCTATCGATACTGAAGCTAGTGGTCTTCTACTTCAAGTAAGATTTTCAATATATTATTTGCAGTCCTCGAGATAAATATTAAATGTAATATTGCTGAATATTACTTGATAAAATTCTACTTTTATTCTCATGATTATGTGAATATATTTCTTAAATCCACAGATTTATTTTTGTGATTTATATATATATAATGTCAAATATTGAAATTTATGATTATTGACATTTCTGGAAAAAATTATTTATCCAGGATCCTTGATGAGATCCATTTGGATATGATGATGAACTTGGGAGAGACAATCATAGAAGAAAATCATATGTCACTGAAGGACCGTGCTGTATATCTCATGATGAAAAATCATCTTACTGTGTGAAATTAATTAAGAGAGTGATATGAGCACCAGAATATGTAATCCTCTCAAAAGATCATTATAACTTATTGCACCTGAAGTTGTAAGATTTTAAGAGTGGTATTGAATATTCTACACTCTTTAAAATCAGCTCAATATTAAAATTATGCAGTAAGAAAGTCACTGATGATGAAATTTAAAAGAATACATATTATTTTTCATACCTCGAATGTGCTCCTGCAGTAGTAATATCGAGAGTGAAAGTTCAACAAATATTTTGAAATTTTATTTTGTCTTCCAGTGATTGAGCTAAATAATGAGTTTTTGTTAATAAATCATCAGTTACGTCCTATTAATGATATTGAATTTATACCATTCCCAGAAGTGAACGGTGCATCCTTTCAAAAGAATTAAAGGCGTAGACATGATAGAAAAACTATAGAAGTGTTGGTCCCAAAAGTAACAACACTAAAGATGATAAAAATATACCGTATCACCATAAGTGATCCAACTCAGAGAAGGGTAAAGGCTCTCAGAATAATTCTTCATAGAAAGATGAAGATGTTTGTCATAGATGTGGTATGACTGAACAATTGTCAAGTACCTGTTGCACGGCCAAGCACTTGATTTACTTATACTAAGTTTTTATACATTATAGTAAAACTTTATCATGTTTTGAAATAACAAAAAGTCGGTGCCTGAAGCACGACAATAAATTAATTGGGATAATAAAATCCTGTCTAAATTTAATCCTCTTATAAATGAATGTGAACCAGAAGTTCAGAGGATTACCTATTTGTAAAGTGTTGCAAATCAATTACAGGATGTATTTACTGACACTAAAGGTGTTGTAAAATCATATGTTACTGCTGTTAATGCATAAGTAAGAATTGAAGTCTCTGAAAGACGAATTGTTAAAACAGTAATAGATGAGTTTAAGATACGCCTGAAGCGTTGAAGATCTATTGGTGCAAAAGAAAAAAAAATCAGTGCTCATGAAGAGACTGTATTTTTTGTATGAAATATAATCCTTCTGAAGAGAAAACCTCCTGAAGAGGTAACTCCTGAATAGTATAACTTCTGAAGAGAAAACTCTTGAAGAGGAACCTCCTGTAGAGGTGTTTCATGAAATGTTTTCCCCTAGAGAGGAATAATGAGATCTCAATACATTTCATGAGTACTAGAAAATTTATGGATAGAAATAAAACTGTTGTCAACAACAAATATGATAACACTTGACATTACCAGAAGTAATGAAGAAAGTGAGTAAAGAATTGTCGAAGAATGTCGACGTAAAAATGATTGGCCAAAAATGAAAAGCAGCTAGAAGCTGAATTAAAATTGCTAGTAAAGCGAGATGTATTTGGACCTGTTGTCCAAACAGCAAATGGTGTAATGCCTATAAGATATAAGTGAGTATTTATATGAAAGCGTAATGAGAAATGAAATTGTGCGGTACAATTTGTCGCACAAAATTTCCTGCAGAAACCCGAAAGTAGTTATGAGGAAACATATTTCCTTGTTATGAATACAATCACATTCATATTTTTAATCGATTTGGTTATTACAAAATGATTAGATATGCACTTGATGAATGTGATCACTGTATATTTATAAGAATCATTAGATCATTACATATATAAAGATATACGATACTTGAACCATCTAATCCAAGTACATTCAGGAGTATGTACTTTATAAAACTTTAAAGATCTTTATATGGGTTAAAGCAATCTGGACGCATGTGGTATAATTAAATCAATGAGTATCTATTGAAAGAAGGATTTAAAAATAATTCTATATGCCCATGTGTTTTAGCAGAACCCGGATTTGCCATTATTGCAGTTTACATTGATGATTTACCTTATTAGAACTCCTGACGAGATCACAAGGGCTGCTATAAATTCAAGGAATGCATTTGAAAAGGAAAGATCTTATTATTCAATTAATAGATGAGTTACAAGAATTTGAGACTTCTAGCCTCATCTATCAAATTCATTTGCTCTTCAGAAAGCGATATGACATTCTTATCTAAAGGATTAGGCAGTCGAAATGAAGAGGCAAGTAAGGATTTTAAATCCGTATTCTCTTGCTTTAAGTTTATAATTTTTCTGTCAGACTCTTGAACGAATCATTGAAGTACGGAAACCTTTTCGTTAAGCTCCTCAATTTGACGATTTTTGGATTGTAATCAGTTAGAAAACCCGACAATAGAGGAGGAGTATCGGGTGCCGAGAGTCACCAGCTCAAAAACGGCTTCACGATCTGACTTATTAGCCAAATCATTCGCTTGCTGCAACATGGCACCTGCAGAAGATGCATGAACAACTTGTAATTGAAGTGAATGATACCTTATATGTTGATCGTGAGAAATATTGAGAGAAATTGATGAGTCATTAGGAATTTGTAGAATAAGAATGCAAATATAAATGAGTTATAGATATGAAAAGAAGATTTGATACAAACTATATGAAGCTAAAGACGGTTCTTATAGAAATGGAAATAAGAACAAGACAAACCATCTTCTCTTCAGATTTCACTTTACAAGATATACTGAATGCATAATTTCAAAAGCCAGTGAAATTAATTACAGCTATCCCTATTTTCTTGTAAACGCTGAACCTCTGCCGTTAGCTGCTGTTGTTGACTTTGTATCCGAGCTCTCTCTCGTTTCAGCTCTTCTACTCGTGTTTTCAGGTCACGAGAATACCAGTCTACAAATTTTTTCAGCTCCTTATTTTCTTGTCTTAAATCTTTATTTTTTATATCCTTATTTGCAAGCGTTTGATGCAATTCAGATATTTAATTTTTAAGATGATCAACCTCACTCATTCTCGCCAGTAGCCTCTGAAACATGGTTGTAAGAGAGACAACATATTGAGTACTAAGGATTCTTGATGCTGCAACAATTTCAGAATCAGATTTACTAGAAAGATATATCTCTACTCCTACTATGGTGTTTACAGCCTCAAAAGAAAATATAAGTTGTTGAGGTATAAAAGGTTCATGGTTCAAATCTAGGACATTAGAATTTCTATCAGACATAATATCGTTCTGGATGAACAACAACTGAATCTATGAGAAATGTGAGATCTTTTTGCTGGAGTAAACTAATGGTAAAATTGGTTATATTTAAACAACAACCCGAAACTTTTAAATTTCTTCAAGATCTCGTTTGTCAACAATGTCAAGCGGATTTGATTTTCCGCCGAACCGATAATATTAGACCTCAAAGCTTTTACAGCTTTTATCATACATGGATGGTTTCCAATGCTATTTCTGCCGTATATAAACAAGTTCTCCCTAATAACACCGAATGAGGGGGAGAAAATTTTAGATGAAAATATTATCATATTCTCTCTAATACATTATTTAGATGGAAATTATGTTTGAATTCTTAATCTGTTATATATGCTGAAATAATATTTGCTTATTACTTGAAACACTAATGCATATTATCAGGGAGAGTTTAAGTATTACTGCAGGTATCAGATTTCTATTAAGTCTGTCAATCAGATATTATCTTTACATCTTCAAATCACTCAAAGATTATTACAATTCATGAAAACAAGTTTAAAGTGTATTTTAATTGAGATCAATGATTCTACATATTCAAAAAAAGTGCGATTATCTCATGATCAATGACAGTCCAACAATTTTATATGAAGATAATGCTACTTATCATTCAAATCAAAGGAGGATATATCAAAGATACGATCAAGTGATAATTTGGCAGATTTATTCACGAATGCATCACCAACTGCGACATTCAAGAAAATTGTGTAGAATATTAAAATATGAAGACTCAAAAATCTATCGTCATGCACTTTTCAGGGGGAGTAAAAGTCCTGAAAACTTGTGCTGATTGTACTCTTTTTCCTTCGTTAAGGTTTTGTCCCACTGAGTTTTCCTTTGCAAGGTTTTAATGAGGCAATCTTAAAGCACTTGTAGATACATAAGAAGACTGTACTCTTTTTCTTTTGCCATTGGTTTTTCTTTCCACTGAGTTTTTCCTTGGCAAGATTTTAACGAGGCAGATTCTTTATGGGTGGTCATTCAATGGGAAGTGTTAAGAATTATTGGGGGCGGCTCCCGTTCCCCTTAATTATTTTATGAATGACCCCACCACCATTATTTTAAGTCTTGCACATTAATTTGTATAGTAATTTCAACGCTTATAAATATGAGATTCAGTTGTTATGAAATTCATAAGAAAATATAGAGAGAGAAGAAAGTTTCAGTTCTTAAGAGTTCCAAAGAGTTTCTTTTATATTTCTCTCTTGCAATAGTAGTCGTTTTCTTTCTTTAGTTTTATAACAGTAGTCGTTTTATAACAGTTATATAGTTTTTCTTTTTCGAAAATAATGTATAGTTGTTGACATGTTATAATTATATATGTATAAGGACTTGCTTTCAAATAAAAACAAAAACATTAATCTAAGGGAGCAAAGTCAAGAAAGTTAATTATGGAATGCTATATAATTTGATCGAGCTGGAGTACTACTCATTGTTGAAGTTATTAATTTGATAGCTAGCTTTTTGGTGATCCGAGTCCTGTCCTAATCTCTCTCTCTCTCTCTCTCTCTCTCTCTCTCTCTCTCTCTCTCTCTATATATATATATATATGTGTATATTATATATATATATATTATAAAATGAATCGACGTATTACTCTTCAGATCAAGTACTACGCAATTTAAGTAAATTTTTGTATCGATTATTTAAATGTAAAGTCGTTAAAAATGCATCACATGCAATGAGCTGTAAAGAGTATCATTTCCTTAATGTATTGGTGGCCGTGATTAAACTTTCAAAATTATGTTATGATAATTGACTAATTGCAAAGGTCAAAGATGCCGTGTGGACGGTGGACCCAAACAAAAGATCAGACACCACGACATGGGCCATGAAATCGTTCGGCCGAGATATATTAAATAATATTTGGATATATTCAAAATCATCCTTGTATTGTATACCCTGTCGGATTCGTTCACATGCATGCACGATCGAACTTGTTCCTTTTGGAGGAAGTCAATATATATTTCCCATAATTATATTAATTCCGACTCGTTTTTCTCTGCGTGCAAGTAAAACATGAAGAATTAATCAGCTGTGATCCGTTCTCCATCCTACTAATTCCGTAAGCGCGGTTGCTCAAGCAGGCATGGATAATCCAAAAAAGTGGCTTGGCGGCTCTTTGTAATTATTCAGTAGTACTCATGTCTAGCAAAGAGAATCCGCGTTGTATTGAAAGTGCTTAGCTGTGTATTCAATAGCGCGTCTCCTGGTTTCTTTGACATAGTTGAATATATACTTGAGAGGATGATCTGGCTTGTACTTCTGATTGGTCTTTGATCTTTAGGTTTTCACATACAATCCAAAACAAAACATCCTGTATATTAAACTCCTTTAAAATTGCATTTGAATATCGAATTAAATTAATTTTTTTTTTATGAATAATAGCAACTGAAGATGCTTGAGTAAATTTTATAAGACTTATTTAAATGAGTTTAAAATGTATTTAAATAATTAAATAAATTTATGAGGATGTCAAATTTGTGAAACTCACCACTGAAAATGGAGAAATTTTGTCCTCTGCATGCACACAACCTGCAAGGAGAGAAAAAAAAAAAGAAAAAAAGTAAAATCTTGGCAGGCCGAACTACTAGGGGCAGAGAGAGAGAGACCCAAGTAAAAAAAGAAAAAAAAAAGTAAAAATATGTCAGACCAACATTTCGATCATTAATGTTAATGTTGTAGTGCAGCAGATTGCACCTCTTGAGTTTACATTTGAACTCTATTAATGAACCACATTGATCATGCTGAATATAATTTGGATGTCTAAGTCCACTCTAAAGTGAAATCAAGTATCCTAATTCCTAACACTTCAGAACTCCAGAATGTGCCAAATAAAGCAAATTACTATATATGCTAATTAACAATGCTGTATTATTAATAGATTTGACTTGTTTGATTCTAATTATATATCCAGGTACGTATATGTTCCAACTTTTTTCTAAAAGTAAACCTGGAGATAGGTGCCCAATCTATTGGCCGTCCTTTGCCCCATTCTCTTTTCATCTTGCATGTGCATTCACCATGTTGATTCTTATAGACTTTTTGTTTGAGGCATCCCAGTACGACTCTAGCTCACACCTTCTCTTCATGCATTCTTGAATTTTAGGATAGTAATGGAGTATTTTAAAATCTTGTGAATAATAATAAAATGGCTTGAGTGAAAAATTAATAATAAAAAGAGTAAAAAATTAATAATTAGATAATTATTAGATGCAGAAAGTTGAAAATTGAAAAATGTATTGTGTTTTGAGTGATGTTTGAGAATGAAATTATATAAAACTTTTTTTTAAGAATTCTTATCTTTGCCATACATGACGCCCTTAGTTTTATGAGGGGAAAAAATATAACATTTAACATTAAATCTCTTTTTACAGTATGATTTACAGTACTGGGAATCTATGCCGCCCTGCCCACATGCATCGGGTGCATCGGGGATTGCATCCCATTTCTACAGTTCTGGCGGAGAGCAGTATCTGTGTGATAGTACTTGGGTGACTTTGGTGATTTTGGTGATTTTGGTGATTTGAGCTGATGCCTTAAATGACCATGATGGAGTTGTTGTTCATGTTGGCGGCCATCAGTCTCTTTCTTCTGGGAATTATCCTTCTTCGATTCCTTAATTTGTACTTTGGGTGATTCTTTGAGACTATCCTTATTTGGAGCATCATTTTCAGCAGGAATCGTGTACACAAATGGACCAATGGGAATGTCATCGAAGTCTTTGAGGGGCTCCAAAGTCTTGGCAACAGTTCTTATTGTAGGTCTAGTCTTTGGCCTTTGGCTTAGGCATTGATAAGCAAGTGCAGCCGCTTTCCGAGCCCCATTTTCAGAATATTGTCCTTCCAATCTCGGGTCCATGATTCTGCCCAGTTTTCTGGGATCGTTCAACATTGGCCTTGCCCACTCAACTAGGTTCTGTTCTCTGTTTGGACGGCTCTTGTCCACCGATCTTCTCCCTGTGAGAAGCTCCAACAGGACTACTCCAAAGCTATACACATCGCTCATTGTTGTCAAGTGGCCTGATAAAGACCAAACAAATGATTATTTCCAACGTTTATGTACATATTTATGGCCGTAACAAAGATTCAAAGATGTAAAATTTGAAGAAAAGTGGCAATATTTGTGTATAAATTACCGGTCATGAGATATTCGGGAGCAGCATAGCCTTCGGTGCCCATAACTCGTGTGGAAACGTGTGTATCATCTCCTTCTGGACCATCTTTTGCGAGCCCAAAATCCGCGAGTTTGGGAGTGTAATCCTGCAAAGAAAGTAAGATTGATAAGGCCTCAAAGTAATCAGGAAAGTAACGAACACACAGCCAGGTCATGATGAAGTTAAAAAGGGACAGAATTGGCAACAAATAATGAAGTGGCACTTACTGAGTCTAATAAGATGTTTGAGGCCTTAACATCTCGATAGATAACAGGCTTTTCTGCTTCGTGAAGGAATGCAAGACCCTCCGCAGCTCCTAGAGCAATCTTCATTCTTGTTGACCATGGTAGGGACATAGAATATCCTGCACTTACGCAAGATTGACATTAATTAGTATTATTATTGAGAAATACTTTAGCCACAATTACACAAAAATAAATTTATATAATAAATTTTAATATAATAGTTCAAATGCATCATGTAAAACTACATTACTTTGAGATATCTTTTTCTTAAAACAAAAAAGTGTGGAGTTTATAGAGAGATGGAGAGCATACTTCTGAATAGTTGATTCTCTAAGCTGCCTCTTGGCATATATTCATATACCAGTAATCTGTGTTCCTCTTCACAGCAATACCCTATCAACTTCACAAGGTGTTGATGCCTCAATTGCCCAAGAAAGATCACTTCTGTCTGTGGAAGAAAATGCAGAAAAATGATAAAAAATCAACTACTCAAATATTCTGCAGTCATCATGTGAAACATGTAAATTACAAGATCTTGGTTGAACAAAAAACAATAATTATTACCAGCCACTCCCTGTGGCCTTGGATGCCATCCAAGTCCAGAAGCTTGACTGCGACGGGCTGAGCCTGTAGACCAGGTCTGAGCTTGTCATCAACGAACCCCTTGTGCACGGGTCCGAAACCACCTTCGCCGAGAAAGTTAGACGACGCAAAATTCTGCGTGATCAACTTCAGCTCGGCAAGCGTAAATACATACAGATTTGATCCGGCAAGAGATGTGGAAAGGTCATCGGAAAGAGTAGTCGTCGTGCCCGGGTTGCTCAGATCAGAAATTGAAATCCTTCGAAAAGAAGTTTGACTCGCGCACACTTTCTTGGCCTTGGCCGGCGGCGGCTCTTCAGGCTTGTAACAGCTTATAAATAATGATCTCCATTCGATTTTCATGACAGTCATTCTATGCAGGAAACAGTAGTCCTCCAAGCTTCTACGTCTGGTTTTCTCCAATCTGTGATCGATAGGTTTCGAAATGCAGAGAAAGAGAAGTTTGGAGTATGTATGGGTTTCGAAAGAGGTGGATTAATTGTGAAAAGGAATATAGTTTTGGAGACTTTTAAAGGATGGAGACGAAGGCTAGTTATAATATTCAAAGCGAGCACTCCAAAACGGACAAGCAGGAGAGAGATGCAACTCCTTGCTATCAACCCCGTTGATTTTTTCAGAATGGAGTTTTTCCAAGGTCCACTCTCTCTCTCTCTCTCTCTCTCTCAACACGGCATTAGGTGAATTCTATATATACATAAAAATCGACAAAAGGGTATCCTGCATAGGGCTGTACAAATAACCCGAAACCCGACCCGACCCGTTTTACCGATTCATGCCGACCCGAAAATGCCGACTCGATAGGAGTTATATCGGAAACGGGTATTACCCGTTACCGATTTAAACACCTTTTTATTCACGTTTTCGTCGTTCAATCTCTCTCTCACAGTAGCAATGAGGATGGATCAGTCGACCGAACATGGACCAGACCACTGAGCTCCACATGCGACATCTTCAGGTGCGAAAAGTCTAATCTCAAGGCTCAGATTTATCTCCCGGAGAAAAAACTTGGAGAAACCGAAAAGTTTCCCATCCTAATCCACTTCCATGGCGGCGGAGCATTAGTCCGCCTGATTGGCACATCTCGAATGATTTGTGTCTCGGTTTTCCTACTCTTGCGCCTGAGCACCATCCCCCGGCAGCCATTGATGATGGCTATTCCACGCTCCTTTGGCTGCAATACTTGGCTCGAGGTGATTCGAACGATCCCCGTTGGATCAAGGAGAACGCATATTTCAACTGTGTTTTGATATATAATCTGTTACTTTTCTTGGATTATGATTATTAAGGTTTGGTGTTCTTGGATCTGGTTATTAGGGTTTGGTATTTGTTAGGGTTTGCCGTTTGTGTTCTTGGATTCTGCCGAATCGCCGAGGGTTTTCACCAAAAATATATATATTATCGGGTAATCGGGTGATCGGTTAATGGGCTATCGGAAATGTGCCAGATTCGGGTCGGGTCGGAAATGGCCGATATGGTTTCGGATCGGGTCGGAGTACAGCCTTAATCCTGCATGACGATGAGTTTGGAGAACTGTTTAGATATTGAAATAAGATGAAATAAAGTGATTTATTTTAAATAAAAATTAAAACTTATATTAGAATATTATTTATTATTATTTTAATAATAAAAAATTAAATTATTTATTATATTTTATATTAAAATATGAAAAAATTATAATAATGAAATGAAATAAAATAAGATAAAATAAGATAAAACTATCCAAAAAGTCAACATAATTGGTTTCATATGGTACGAAATGCATGCTGATAAGGCTGCCCTACTTTGACTTTCTTGCAATTTTATTCGCTGGAGAAGATATCACAATTAAAAGACCTTATTGGTTTGTTTCTAGATGTGCTAGAACTTCATTGTCATGTGAGAGCAGATCCCTTGTATTTTTGAATCTTCCAGAATCATTGATTATTAAGTTGGTAATAAAATAAAATACAAATAATAATAATAAAAAAAGGGTCCCAACTAAAACAAGAAAACAAAGCCGTGTAGGAGGAAATTATTGGGGAACTAGGGTTTTCAAGAGACAAGAAAATGGAAAACAGCTGGCCGCTTTTTCACACTTTTGAAAGGGAAGTATCGTCAGGATGAGCTTGGCATATAGGTCTAAGACAAAATATATAATTAAATAGATAGATGAATAAGGGGACAGTGTTGGCCTGCTTAGCTAGCTAGGTAGCTTCCAGTGTAGTTGGGCTTCTAGAGAGCTTAAAATCCAAATTAATGCAACAGCTTCGGCATGCATGATGCATGAATGATCGAAGAAAACACAAAACTAATTACAGGATCAGCTGATGATCTCATGTGGACTTAATGGGCAGATTATCAGAATCATGATGATCAGATGGTCATGATTCTTCAACAAGTTGACCCATTGCTATCTAATTGGTTGTTGAGGCCGGTTTATCGAACCTAGCTATATATTATTTAACTTATAATAATAAATAGAATATTATCCAATGAATTATTCTCGTAGGAACCAAATGCATTTTATGATAGAACCTCATGATCAAATATGCAATATTAATATATACTCCAGTACTTTAGATTTTGCTATTTGATCTGTGCTCATGCATATCAATATATACTGATATATATGTCACATTTTAAGTAGCTCCATATATTTATCGCTTAAATGGAAAGTCAATTAATAATATGATCACATGATCAACAAGTATGATTAAAAATAAGTATCGTTTCAAACAATTAAACACGCGGTCGGACACTGCATGCAGTAATTATTAGTATATACCAAATGAATTTCACCTTAAGATTAGGACAAGAAATTTAGGTTGTCTTTAATTAGTTATTGGATCAAATTAACTCTACTAGTTTTGATTTATCTCGAATTAATTGTACTTGATAAGGCTTATAATAACTTTTTTAACTTCCTAAAAAATAGTTGAATTCGTCTTAATTTATTTTATATATTTTAATCTAAAAATTTAAATTATCTCGATCTGAAAAAAAGTTCAATTTATCTTTATAAAACTTAAAAAATATTATTATTATTAATTCAATTTAACTTATTTCATTATCTAAATGTAGTCAAATCATAAATCGGTTACTTGATTTAATGCATCGAATGACCAATATATGGTATTAAAAAAAAAAGATTGCTGGTTGGCTAATCATGTGTGAATGCGTCGTAAATTAATAATTATTGGTTAAGTAGAGTTTAGAATTAAAGTTGTACAGCACGGCACGAATGAATGGAGACGTTAGTCAGTTGCCTTCACACGCTTCACACGGTTCAACAGATCGATCGCTGAAGCTGTGCAAAGGGTAATCTTGGCATACGCAGGAAAGACGGGGGCCGGACGGACTACTCTTATGAAAGTTTATGGGCAGAACTGTCATTTTGTCAGCAAAATTACTACCTAGGGTGGGGGTTGAAAATAAGGGTACTAGACGATCTATCATAGTATTGGTCTTCATCATTTATAAAAGAGTTACAGTACCTTATAATGAGCAAAGTATAATAAGAAACTTTACAATTATGTTTACATTTATGAATAAACAAAAAATGTAAGTATGTATGAAAGTAACTCCTAATATCAAACTTTTATCTACAATCATGAAGTAAATTAGCTTATGCAATCTTGAGGTGTTATTTGAAGAGACTGTAATTGAGGAGTTTTTGTCTTTGATAGCTAGATACCAAATGATCAAATGATTCAGTAGGCTCATTAATTGAGTGCTTTACACCCCCAAGTGAATGGGGAGGTCAAAGACCATGAGTTTGTCACGCAACATTTGGAATCTAGCTTATGACAAACCTTTGGTGAAAAGATCACCAATCTAATCAATGGTTGAAATATAGCTAAGCTTAACATCTCCATTAACAACTTTTTCCCCGTATAAAATGAAAATCCACCTCTATATATTTTGTAGGAGCATGATAAATGGGGTTAACTGCAATAGTAAGTGCACTCTGGTTATCACACAGATAGTGGGAGGAGAGGATAATGAAACTTAAAGATCCCTTAATAACATTCGTATCCAATATAACTCAGCTACAATTATTGCAAGTGCTCGGTATTTTTATTTTTTACTGGATCGAGACATTACATTGTTTCTCTGCACACCAAGATACGAAAGACGAACCAAATAATATGCTATAACATGTAGTTGACCTCCAATCTGTGGGGTCTCCAGCCCAGTTGGCGTCGCAGTAAGCAATAAGTCCCAAGGTTCCTTCGCTAAAATATAAACCATGGTCAATTGTCCCTGTGAGATATCTTAAAACTATCTTGGCTAACTTCCAGTGAATATCAGTAGGAGCATAGAGATGTTGGCAAAGTTGGTTCACTAAATATGCGATTTTAGGTTGGGTCAATGTGTAGTATTGCAATGCACCCACAACTTGCCTATACGAAGTAACATCTTCAGCAAGTTCTCCATGACCAAATGAGAGTTTTTGTCCTGAAACACATGGTGCAAGGTATGATTTGGCTCCCACTATACGGAAGCGATAGAGTATATCCATAATGTACTTGCTTTGCCGTAAGTGGAGTCCATGATCATCACGAGAAGCCTCAATTCCCAGGAAGTAACCAAAGTTGCCGAGAGACTTGATAGCAAAGTCCTTTTTAAGTTGAGAAGTGATGGACTAAATAAATGACAAAGAGGATCTTGTAATGATTAAATCATCTATGTAAACAAGCACAAACGCATGGATATATTTATGATGATATGTGAATAATGAAGTGTCAACAAATGAACCAATAAAACCGAGATCAAGTAGGCTGGTTGAGAGTCGGAGGAATCATGCTCGCAGCGCTTGCTTGAGCCCATAAAGGGCCTTCTTTAGCTTGCAAACATGCTGAGGGAAGTGTGGATCCACAAAACCTGCAAGTTGCTCAATAAATACTTGTTCATCAAGATTACCATGCAAAAAGGCATTAGAGGCATCATATTGCAGAATAGGCCAACTATATTGAACCGAGAGAGCAAGAACAATTCGTATAGTGGCTGGTTGTAATGACTAGGTTGAAAGTCTAAGCAAAATCAACTCTGTCAAGCTTTATATCGATCAAGACTTTCATTTGATTTTTGTTTCACTTTGTACACCCATTTGGTTCGAATGATATTATGATCAGGTGGTCTGGAAACTAAATCCCTTGTTGAATTTGCAAGAAGTGCTTCATACTTCTATTGCATAGCTTGTTTTCATTCAGGAGACAAAACACCTTGTGAAAAATTAGTAGGAGTAGAGATATCAAGCATGCTGGTAAAGGCACACAAGGGGTGTTTAGAGGCATAATGCATATGAAAATCTGGAAATTGTTTGGGCTAGGGTTTAGATGAAGAATTGTGTTGGCAACATTAAATGAAGAAGTATCAATGGTATTGACATATGTGGCATCAAGGGGTACATGTGGCAGATTTATATCAACGAGCAAATTAGTATCAATGAGATTGACATTTGTGGTATCAAGTGGTGCAAGTGATAGAATTATATCAGTGGGAAATTGCAAGAAGTTGGTTTAGGAGGTGGCTCGTTTGTCATTGAAAAATGAGTAGATGAAAGACCATGAACCATACTTGTCACGGTGCCCTTTTTTGCTGCAAGAGAAGTGTTGGAGTGCCATATCTTTGTAGGGAACATGTGTTCATCAAAAGCAACATTCTGAAAGATGTAAGTTTTTCTTGAAATGAGGTCAAGACATCGATAACCATGGTGGTTAGGGGAATAACCTATGAACACACATTGCTTGCTACGAAAAGCAAGCTTGTTTGATGCATAAGGTCTGAGCAAGGAGTAACAAGCACACTTGAAAGTTCTCAAGAAGGAGTAATCTAGTTTTTTGTCAAACAATTTTTCAAAAGGTGATTTTGTGACAAAATCGGTATGGGAGTTTGATTTATGAGATTATGGCTGTCATGAAGGCATAAACCAGAATTTTTTGAACAAATGTGACTGAGCTAGCAAAGAGAGACCAACTTCCATGACATGCCTATGCTTCCTCTCGGCTATACCGTTTTGTTGTGAGGTGTAAGGACATGAGAGGCGTTGGTGAATGCCACATTTTTTTAGAAAAAACTTTTGGTTTATTTTTGATGGAGTACAACCAGGTAAATCTTGAGAAGTCATCTATGAAAAAAACATAGTATCGATGACCCTCATTTGATGTTAATGGTGAAACCCATACATCTAAATGCACGATATCTAAAGGAGAAATGAAAATTCTAGTAGACTCAGGAAAAGGAAGTTGCTTGGTCTTGCCCATGAGACATGGTTCACGCACACGATCTAAGTTGGATGGTCCTGATGTAGGTAAGCTAAAGTTCTTGATGATACTTCGGGTGACTTGTAAGGAAGGATGTCCAAGCCTTGCATGCTAGACATCTAGAGTTGTGCGAACCCCTAATAGAGCAACATGAGCACGAAACTTATTGATAGAATGTCGATCAACTTAGATGGGATATAGCCCCCCTTCACTTCGTCCTATTAGCAATGTTCGACCCGTGAGGTTGTCCTTGACATAAAAATGAGAACCAGTTAGTATAAAATAACAGGCATTGTCAAGACAAAATCTTTTAATGGACAAGAGATTGACAACAGCTTGTGAACAGTGTAAAACACCCTTAAGATGAAGTTTTGACTTGGGTGCATCTAGTGTGAGTTTACTAGTATGCGAAATATTTAAACCATTACCATTTTCTATAGCTACTTTAGCACCTCCATTGTATGGTTCAGCTAGATGAAGGTTGGAGATGTCCCTAGTTATATGCTAGTTTACGCCGTTGTCAATGAGCCATGTGTTGTCCGCAAGGAGTGAGTTGGATTATGCAACCATGGTTGTAAGTTGCTGTGGTGGGTGTCTCCCTTGATAGTTGTAGTCATATCGACGATAGCAATCAAGAGCCATGTGATTCCTTTTCTTGCAGATTTGACATGCGTGAGGATCAAAACCAAGTTTATTTGTCTAGGTTGGTACATGCCCATTGTGTTGAGGAGGATTTGTTGAGCGAGATTGAGGTGAAGGTGAGCTGAAATTTGGTGCACTAGAATGAGGTTGCCATTTGTTGTTGTTGCCTTTCTTGCCATTTTTCTAACCTCCAAGTTTGTTGGCCATCATAGCAAAATTTGGACTTTCACTTTGAAAGTTTTTCTGTTGATTTTCAAGTAATGCTTCAAAAGCAAATAGTTCAAATTGAAAATCAGTAAGAGATAGCAGCCTTTCGCGTTGTGCAAAATAGCAGTTAAAAATAATTGGTGTGAAGGCATTGTTGAGTCCTCCACGAATATGAGAAATGAGATCCTCCTCTGTTACAGGCTTCTCGATAGATGCTAGTTGATCAGCAATGGTTTTGGCTCCTCCAATGAACTCAGAATAATTCTTGCCACCTTGATTTAGACTTTGTAGTTGACATTTCAATTGGTTAACATTTGAGGTCGAGGATGATGCAAAGCGATTTGCTAAAGTCATCCATGCTTCTTTACCAGTTTTAATGTCATAGACCATTGATAATACTTTATCAGAAAGTGTAGATTTCATCCAAACTAGAACGAATTGATTTTTCTAATTCCATAGAATGAAATTAGAATTTATGGTTGGATGTTCTTATCCTGTAACAGCAAGCAAGAAATCTTCTGGGCACGGTTGTTTTTCATCCACGAAGTCGAGAAGACCATGAATGCTGAGGGTGCATTCAACTTGGGAGGACCAGTTGAGATAGGTTGAAGGACCATCAAGTTTTACCGAAACAAATTGGATCATATTATTTGGTGGAATAAAGGATGCAGCGGAAGACATTGTGGAGCAGGATCAAGCATTTGCCAATCAAGCTCTAGTACCATGAAAATAAAAGTGCTAGACAATTTGTCATAACATTGGTCTTCATTATTTATAGAAGAGTTACAGTACGTTACAATGAGCAAAGTATAAAAGGAAACTTTACAATTATGTTTATAGTTATGAATAAACAAATAAAGTATGTATGAAAGTAATTCCTAAGATCAAGCTTTTATCTACAATCATGGAGTAAATCAGCTTCTGTAATCTTGAGTCGTTATTTGAGGAGACTACAATTGAGGAGTTCTTGTCTTTGACAGCTTGATATCGGATGATTTAGTAAGCTCATTAATTGAGTGATTTACAGGGGGGAGGGGGCTAGGGTTTGCAGCTCCTTAGAATGTTCTTCGTTTGGAATTGGTCCCAATGAGAATGAGAATGTAGTACGTATGAGAATGGCTTCCCACAAGATCAATTGATTTTTTTTTGTTTTTTTAAAGATTGGAATATTATTAAAAAAAGTTACTTAATTACTAACTAAAAAATAAAAAATAAAAAAATTATTAGAATCCATCCTCAGTAGAATTAGCTTTTTTTTTTTCTTTATATAAGTTAGAGTTTATTTTGTAAAATGTTATTAGGATCCATCCTCGGTAGAATTAGTTTTTCTCGTTAAGTTTATTTTATAATAAAAATAATTTTATAATTTAACATTTTATATCAAATTATATATATTATAAATATGCAAATTTATTTTTATGAAGTTTTTATAGTTAAATTATTTTCCTCAATTCTTTTTTTATGATCTATAAATATATATTTAAAACTGCTAAAATAAAATATGGTAATTTTTATGTTCAGTTCTTCTATATGCAACCAGGGTGGGGAGAAAAAAAAAACAAAGCAAAGAGACGAAAAATAAGAGTATTGATATTGGTTCTATCAAATTTTTTTTTTTAAATTTAAAGAAAAATAGAAATTTGATAGAAAATCAACACCTAAAATAATCCTATATTAGATTCATCAAAAATATTTCTTCATATTTGATGGAAAATAAAGAAGGACAAGTGAGGAAAATAAAATAAAATAAATAATTAGTTTAATTTATGAATAGTAATCCTTCAAATATGAAGGATGATGCTAAAAGTACTATAAGTCAAACTTTTAATTTTTGGCTTTCAATGGAGTAATGTCAATATTCTTATCAATGCACATATTTTTTTGTTGAATTTCTATCAAATTTCTATTTTTTATTAAATTAAAAAAAATTATGGAACCAATGCCAATAAAAGAAGAAATAAGAGAAAAAGCGTTTCAGAGAGTTGCCGTCGTTGTTGTGAGTAGGAGAAAAATTGCCTGTTGCCGTCGTTGTTGTGAGTAGGAGAAAAATTGTCTGTTGTCATCATTGTTGATAGGAGTCAGGACAGAATATGCGCCAATGGTCATTGTTGTGGATAGCCAAATCTGCTTCTATGGTAGTCGTCGTGGGTAGGACTGAAGTTGCTTCTGTATTTGTCACCTTGAGTTGAATTTGCATCATCGTTGTCATTGATAGGAAATTGAGCGGGAAAAAACAAAGAGAGATTTTTGAAGAGCCTTCTTGGCTTTTCGGTCATGGACCACACTTCTGTATGAAGTTTCTGACTCAGAGTGGAGGTTTTGGATGTGAGTTTTTTGTTTCTGACTCACAGTTTTCTATGTTCGGTTTGGGTTTAAAGGTTTTGCAACTTGGTTTTCATGGAAAGGGTCTGGTGCAATTTTTGTGTGAATATAGAGGGAAATCGAGTGGTCTAAGAATTGGGTTTTCTTTGAAAAATAGTGTTGTTGACGCATGTGATTCAAAAGTCATGCCTTGCGAGTGTGACTCGTTGAAATTCTTGGAGAATTCGGAGTCACTCAATAGGGATCAAGATTTGCTCGAGCAGAGGGGGCTTCGATGGTGGCTTTGTGCGTTCAGACCAATTCTAGAGTGGTGATGATGAAGGGAAGGATTGGCTTCGTGGGAATGGAAAGATTGAGGGAACGAGATGTGGGGGCAACGGTGCGTTTTGACAAGTCAAATGAAACTATGCGTTTCTTTTTCACATGGGCAACGGTTCCGCAACAATACCCCAAGGCGATTGCACACAACATTCTTCTTTTATGTTATATGTGAGAACTTTTCAAAAATTGATATTTTAAAATAAAAATCAACCTTTTTTCAGATGCTTAAAACATCTTTTGAAAATTTACAAAATATGTCAATTTTTCTATCAAAGAGTTTTAAACGGTTAAAAAATATTTTAAACTTGGAGATTCAAAACCAAGCAGGCACTCAAAACACAGGATTACTTCTGGGTTGTTTTCTGTTAAATCAGCCATAAAACTTTGATTCTAATGTTCTCAAAGGGTATAACATATATAAGAAAACTCTTTTCGTTTGTATTCTAGAAAAAAATTGTCTTTTTTGTTTTTTGCTTTTATCTTCAAAGTAGAGCTCAAAACACTAGGTTAGTTGTTCGTTTTGGGAGGTCTGGATAATGAATTTAGTTAAAATGAGATGAATTATGAGTTAATAGTTAAATAAAATATTATTAGAATATAATTTATTTTTTTTTAATTTATAAAAAAATTTAATTATTTATTATATTTTATTTAAAAATTTAATAAAATTGTAATAATTATACGAGATGAGACTAATGAAAATAATTTTTAAATCCAAAAAGGCTAGTATCCTAGTTTGGTAAGTTTTAAGTTAATTATAGACCCAATTATTTGTATAATATGTTTTGACTATCAATGGATTACAAAAAGTCCATAAATTTGGATGAACAAATCAATCCAACCACAACTACCTCACTTCGTTATTTTTGAAAACTTGCGTGGTATATATATGGTTGACTTTAATGGTTGTTCAAAAAGCTTCTTCTAAGAAGCTAAGCGTGTATTAGAACGGAGAGAGCGCGTACCTCCTCTTGGATTAGCTTGTCAGTTCGGTACGTTGAACTCTAGAACTAGTCGGGATGTTTAAACGTGTAGGCTCTGGCTATACGTCTAAAGGTAGATTTTTATTGGTTCTATGTTGAGTCATAGACTATTTGTTTAGAGCAGTCTCAATAAAATAGTTAAAAAAATTTTAAAATTATATTTTTTATATAATTTTCAAAAAATTATATAAAAGAATTATAGAAAAATATCAAAAAAATATGCTTTATTTTTAAAAGTAAATAATTAAATTAAATTTTTCTTCAAATATAGATAAAAATTTAACTTTATTATTCACTTTTAAAAATAAAATGTACTTTTTGACCTTTTTCTACAATTTTTTAAGTAGTTTTTATTCAAATATAACCAAATTTTTTGGAAAGTTGCAAAAAGTACGATTTTAACAAAAAATTTTAGCTACTCTATTAAGAATGCTCTGAAAGTTGAAGTTATGTTATTTTATTTAAAAAAAATTCTAACTTTTATAAATATAATTTTAAATATAAATAATTTTTAATATAAAAATTCTTTAACTTTTTTATGTTATAATTACAATTGATTTAAAAATATAATATATTTAAAATTATTTGAGACACGTGATTATTGAATATTAAATAATTTTAAATAATAAAGTTTATTACTTAAATTCTATAAATAAGAGCCCTAAAGCGAAAAGTTATGTTAGCTACCACAATTCTAAATTTGCGATTTCTTTTAAAAGGAAAATCAGTTTTATTCCTCAATAAAATTGAATTAGGGAAACAATATAGAAAAGGGATATCTTCCATATCCACAATTACATAAGAAATTATTAAAGCAAATCTTGGTAAGACATAAACAACACAATTAGCCTTTCTTGACACATGTTCAATTAAGTTTATAAAAATAAATTCAAAAATTGGAAAACTAGACCGAACGAATTTAGATTATTTGGTTCGGTCCGATTTTGAGCATTGGTTCAAAATCGGAATCAGTTTCTCCCTTTTAAAAATGGTCATAACATGTCCAATTTTAGTTTTATATTTTCTAGGGATGGACTAGATCAGACCGAACCGATTCATATATTTATATTTTTTTTATTAATTTTTTATATTATATATAGTATTTTTTATATTATATATAATACATATAAATTATAATTATATATGAAATAATGTTATGTAATAATTTATTACAGAAAATTTTAACTTTAAACATGAACATTTATTTAATCATATGTTTAAATATAATATATATGTTAATTACATTTTATGGCCTAAAAAATTCTCAACATATTCTTTTTTATAAATATATTTTTACGATTACTATATTATCATAGTACCTACTACTATATACTAATAGTATTTGTGTATTACCAATATATATATATATATATTAATATGAATATTAAGTATAAGAGATTAGGAATTTAGTACATATTAAAAATTAGAAAATCAGACCAAATAGGATAGGAATCAGCAAAAAAAAACTGAAAGTATCGATTTATGAGGGTAACTGATGCGATACTAGTTCTTCAAAATAAAAAACCGGCGTATACCAGTTTGGTTTTAGAATTTTTCTAAAACCATATCAAATTGGATCGGTTACACCTCTACATTGAATAAACCAATTTGAAAACCTTTTCAACTTCTTCTTAATGTCATGATCACCATTCCATAACTAGCCAAATTTGTAGAGATTCTTGACAAATCTTGAACCACCTATAACAAGTCCTCTTCCAAGATGATATTTTACAATCTAAGATCCAGAGCATACATAGTAGCATGTAGTGCACCAAAAGCGTCAGGCAGTAAGAAAATCAAAATGTCACGTTCTATTGAATCGCAAACAACTAAAAACAAAACCTTTCCAATCTCGAGTCATAACTCCTATATTAATGATACCTTAGTCCTATCTGATGCAATATCCAAATTCATCTTGATCTAATTTAAAAGACGAGCCTCCAACCTTGAGACTATGGTCATAGGCTTAGCAGTAATGTTAGTCTTTTGCTCTTGATCCTCTTTCAGCTCCCTAAAGATTTGTTGAGAATACTAGACCACCACATTAGGATTTTGAAGTTCAACTTAAAACATATAAAGATATGTTATTTGTCATAATCCTCGAGCCACCACAACAATCTTTTTTATTACTTCTACCTCATAGCTAGAACAAAAATCTTCCATCAATTCCAGAAAAGACAAATTCCAGTAGGCTTTTTTTGTAGTGGTTTAGAGCATTGGCTCCAAACATCTTGAGCTGTTGGGCAAGACCATAAAGTATGAAAAACTGACTCTTCTTCAAAGCAAAAAGAGCAACAAGGGTTATCCACTACATTAAAAAAAAAATGATTCAAATAAGTTGGAATACCTTTCATACATGACCTCCACAAGAAAATTCTATATGCAGGATGTATTTTCAATTTCCAAATGATTGACCACACTACATTCCTCGAGTTTGAACAAGATGGTTGGCCTCAATGGCGGAACCACGTTGGGACAAAGGGGCCATGACCCCTTCCCCCTAAAATTCGAGAAAAAAAAATAATATGTAGTAATTTTTATGGTTTAATAAGATGATATTACTCTTGGCTTCTTTTCTAAAAAATTATATTGGCCCCTCCTCTATAAAATAATTTTAAAAATAAAATATATCATATATTATCATAGATAAAAATAAAAAAGGAAGATAATTTCTAACCTATAATTTTGCCAGTAGATTTCTTAGACTCTATTTCCATTTTTGAAAGTACTGAAATCTGCAAAGTAACGCGTTTTACGCCACTGCAGTCTACCAAAATCACAGCACCACCGTCCTTGATATTGAATCCGTACAAAATTATAGTAAACATCCACGGTCAATGACTCTATCGGGCATTTCGCAAGTCACAACACTAAAACAAGTCACATAGATTGACAAACGCACCTGGTTTCAAACAGGCTATGGCATCGCACTTTGCAACTCGTAAGTTCTAAACTTGAAGGCTGAAGGAGTGAAGGGGAAGGCTGAGCCACTGAAGTCCATTGCAAATTCGCAAGCTGAAGCCGCGCAAGTTCGCAACAGAGGCACTTCGTCCATCATCGACTAAGACTCCTTACTCTTCGTTCGGTACGTCTCTAAGTCTCTCGACTTTCTCCTATATTCTGATTTCTCTCTCTGGAACCTTCATTGCTTTGTGCTTTGTGAATCGTTAGTCGTCTTGTGACTCTTGTTTAAGACTTAAGTCGTCTTCTTATTCTATTATTCTGGACACAAAAAATCAAAAGGGCACCATTCATTGATTGTCGAAGCATAATAGCATTTGATTGACTATTTGTTATTTGAGATCCATTTTGTGGGCCATTGGCCCATTTGGTCAATGATTAGGATCATTCCTAGTGGTTAGACTCTTAGGAATTAAGAATTTAATAGTAGTGTTAAATTCTGTACAAAGCTTGCCAGCATAGCGATGTAATGTAGACACAAGTGCCATGACTCATTACAGCTCATCAACAATTACACACGTCGATAGAAAGAATGCAGAGCCTTCTAGAAATAAAATGAAATAGATGATGTGCATTTCTGTTAGAATATTCTGTACCAATTTGTTAGGATTTGATTCTCTCCTTTCACATGTTTCGTATTTACTATATATAGCCATACATTCTATATTGTAAACACACAGAAGATTAATACATATCAGCTTTTCATGCGCAATTCCGTTTCCTCTGTTTTACCAACATCTGTTATGGTATCAAAGAAAATATGCATTAGACATATTGCATGACTCAGGATTTCTTGGCTATAAACCAAGTTCCATTCTTGTGGATTCTAATCTAAAACTCTCCAAGGATGAAGGCATGCTTTTACAAGATCCAAGTGTGTATCGTCGACTCATCGGCAGACTCATTTATCTAACAATCACTCCACCTGACTTGAATTATTCCACTCATTTGTTACGTCAGTTCATGGCATCCCCTCAACAGCCACATCTTCAAGCCGCATACGAAGTTTTGACGTATGTTAAAAGCTCTCCAGGTCAAGGTCTCTTTTTTCCTTCTTCTTCAAATTGCCATCTCATTGCTTACTATGATTCAGATTGGGCATCTTGCCCTGATACTAGAAGATCTACCACTAATTATTGTGTATTTCTTGGCCAATCTCTCATCTCATGGAAAACCAAGAAGCAAATAACCATTTCCAAAAGCTCTGCCGAAGGTGAATACCGATCAATGGCAAATGCTTCTTGTGAAATCGTATGGTTAAAGTATCTCCTTGCAGACTTGAAAATTGAACATTTGGAACCCACAACTTTATACTATGATAGTCAAGTTGCCTTACATATTGCTGCCAACCCTATTTTTCACGAATGCACTAAACACATCGAATTAGATTGTCATCTAATTCGTGACAATATACAAGAAGAAATAATCTCTATAGCATATACTCCATTAACTTCTCAGTTGGCTGATCTACTCACCAAAGTTGTTCCATCTCCATTACTGTCTTCCCTCTTGCTCAAGATGGGAGTTCTTTGCATCCACTCTCCATCTTGTGGGGGGTGTTAAATTCTGTACAAAGCTTGCCAGCACAGCGATGTAATGTAGACACAAGTGCCACGACTCATCACAGCTCATCAACAATTACACATGTCGACATCAAGAATGCAGAGCCTTCTAGAAATAAAATCAAATAGATGATGTGCATTTTTGTTAGAATGATTTGATTATCTCCTTTCATGTGTTTTGTATTTACTATATATAGTCATACATTCTGTATTGTAAACACACAAAAGATTAATACATGTCAGCTTTTCATGCGCAATTCCATTTCCTCTATTTTACCAACATCTGTTAAGTAGTTCTTAAATGTTCCGTGTTTGTGAATTGTGATGCTAGATTTTAAGTATTATATTTCCTAATCCATCTGCCCTTCTTATAAGACAAGTACATTTTTAATTGTTTTACATTGTAGTTAAAGTATTTGCGGTGTAAATAATATTAACATTTGCTATTCATGTTATGATTTTATCATAGATCATATAAATAATAAAACGAATGATCATACATATGTATGTATATAATATATTATATATTGATATATATTATATGTATATATTAATAATGTGTACCGATTTAAATGTGCACTAATTTAAATTGCTTTTGATAGCATATATGTATTGATAAATTGCTTGATTTTTAATTTTAGATTATTTGACTTTAGTTTTTGGCACTTTATTATTAGAGACTATATATTATATATTATTTTAAATGTGCGCTGATAAATTGCTTGATGATTTTATTTTTTTAAAAGAGCGCAAGTTATAATTTTAGACTATGTATTTCTTTTGTTTGATATATTTGGATGATTGTTTTTATGTTATTTCAATTATATATTATTCTTGACATATTATATATATATATTTTTAAATACATAGATTATATTAAACGTATTTAATTTTTATCTTAAATCTTACTATTATAATTTTAACTTTGCTTGGCTGGCCCTCTCTAAAACAAGTATCTGGTTCCGCCACCGGTTGGCCCCTTGATGCTCTGCTACTTCTTTATGGAACTAATAATCACTTTTAACTGTGAAAGACCATTTGGAGAGCCTGCCTAAATCACTTTATCAGATGAGTTAGAATAACTCAATGGAATCTTCATAATCAACTCAACTTCCTTCCTTTTGAAAATTTCTGCTATAAGAGAATCCCTCCATTGATTAGTGGCTGGATCAATAAGCTCTTTAATTGTTGCATTCTCCTCCAACTTATTCACAACACTTTGAATCTTGAAAGAGCTTGGTTTTGGAAGCCACTTGTCTTTCCTGGTTTTGACCTCATTCTCATTGCCAATCATCCAATAAGTACCCTTCTCCAATAAAGATGTAGCTACCAAAATACTCCTTCATATGAAAAAGAGATTACTTCAAGTTTAGATTCAAAGAAATAAGACTATGAAAAGTATTTTTGTTTCAATATTTGGGATGCTAAGGATTATGGTTCTTGGAGTTGACTCCATCCTTGTTTAGCGAATATAGTCAAGTTAAAACTTTAACGTTCTCTAAAACCCAATCCTCCCACTGCCTTTGATTTCCCCTATTGACTCCAAGATATCCACTAAATTTTCCTCTCCTTTTTCTAATGTCCCCATTAGAAATATTGCATGACTTTATTAATCTCTCGAGTCAATGTGGAAGGCAGTTTATAAATAGTCATACATTAGGTTGGTAGTGCTTGGAGCATTGCTTCGAGCAGATATTCTTTAACTCTATGTGGTATAGATTTGACTTTAAAGTTACTAAGTCTGAGTTTGATTATATCCAAGATGCTACAAATGACTTGGTTTTCACTCTCTCAACCAATACTGGTAATATGAGGTGCATACAAGATCCAACCCCTGTAATACTTAATATTATTTCCTATTCTTCCCTCGAGGCATTTTTGCTAAATTGAATAGCAGTACTATTATCTTTATTAAGCCTCTAGCCAAAGGCCTGATCATAAACATTAATCACATATATCAACCTACTCCATTCAAGACTTTACAAAAGAGAAAACTATCATCTGTAAAAAAGAGATGATTAATGGGAAATTTTACATCTCACATTTGGAATACCTCTTCAGCATGGTTTAGAAGTGAGCTCAAAGCTTCAGTACAAATAATAAATAGGCAAGCTAGGTGATAATGGATCAACTAGCCTAATTCTTCTACTTGGTTTAAAAAAAGGGTTGAGGCTTGCCATTAAGGATAATGGAATAGGTAACTGAGTCCGCACACTTTATTATCAAATCAATCCAAGATTATGCAAATCTCATTTTTCTCATAACAACTCTTAATAAAATAATCATTCAACACAATCATAGGCATTACTCATGTTTAGTTTCATGGCCATAAAATTATTTTTCCCTTTTGGCCTATTGTTTATGGTATGCATGGCCTTATAAGCCACAATAATGTTATCTGATATGAGCCTCCATGGAACAAAGGCTAACTGTGTTGGTGATATAATATCAAATAGGATGTTTTCAGTCTATTTGCAATGGTTTTGGATATTATTTTGTAAAACATGTTGCAAAGACTAATTAGCCTAAAATATAACACATTTTTAGGAGCTTTAACCTTAGGGATTAAAGCCAAGAAAGTCTCATTAATATCAGAGATCATACCAGAAGAATTAGAGCACATACAGAGCAACTTCAGTAACTTCATTTTCCATAGCATTCCAATGAGTTTGGTAAAAAGTAGGAGGAAAACCATTTGGTCTAGGTGAGCTAAGAGGGTTCATTTGAAATATAGCTTATTTACTTCCATTGCATAAATTGCTTGTTATAAAAAGATCTTCGAAAAATTAAGGAGCTAAGCATTGATCTCATTAATGTTTGAGACCATATTACCATAAGCATCTTGTATTTTGGATATGGTATTGATAATATCGTGCTAATAGTTCTTTTAGAGTGCCCAAATTACATCATACTCCAGCTCATTAATCTTGGCGTGCATCTTTCAAGCCCTTCTTTAGATACTGCCAGCTTGTGAGTAGCTAGGGATGGTTTCTTCCATTCCTCCTTTACTAAATTCAAACAATCTTTCCTCATAGCCCAATTGGCTTCATACCTGAAAGAATTTTCTCTATTAAAATATGCTTGCTTTTGTGGGATTGCAATTGAAATAGGCATGTATTATGAAGTTTGAGTTGTTTCAACATTGATTGAGAAAAAAACAAACATGTCAGTCCCACATTAGTTCCCAAAAGCTCAATCTAATCCTTTTTTTGGTAAACTAGCTCCCTTCTTTGTTATTACTCTAAGTAAATAAATCCCCGTCACAGCCTAAGTCATACATGCCATTTTCCTCAACTGCAAGTTTAAGGTACTCCATTTATTTATAAAATCTCATTGCTGCCCAAAATTCTTCATGTTGATAAAGTATCTTGTTAAAATCACCCATACACAGCCAAGTTACCCTTAGTTGGAGTTTAAGACTTGTCAAAGGCTTCCAGTTATCAGTCCTTTTTATGAAGGAGATGTCCATAAAAACCAGTTAGGAGCCAATCCTTCTCCAGAGTTGAGTCAGTAACTCTCAAAGAGATATGGCTTCTAGTATATGATTCCAACTTCACATCATTGGTCCCTTTCCACAAGAAAGCAGTATCTCTACTAAGGCCTTCGCTATCAATTACAAAACTAAAATCATAACCCAATCTTGATCTTATCTTTTTGACTTTCTTTCTATTACATTTTGTCCCAACAAGTAAAATAAAATTTAGACACTTGTTCTTCACCGAAAGATGAAGTTCTCGAAGTGTTCGAGGGTTTCCAAGCCCTTGGTAGTTTCAGCTTAACTAAATCATGATTCATGGTGGAGCTAGCAGCCACTATCTTAGAATTCTAGTTTTCATAAGGGTCAATTTTTATCTTCTTAGGAATACCATCACCTTCCTTTTCATCTTCAAATTCTCTTCCCCCCTCTTTGATCCTCCACTTATCACATTACTCTTATTGTCATTATTTGAAGACAAACATGCTTTGAAAAGTGTACCATGAGCTCTCCTCTTCCAACTAGTTTCTTGTTTAGTATGTGCTAATGATTGAATCTCAGCAATAAGGAAATGGTCCGAGAAACTTACATGATCCGAGATGGACATATCTTTTTTGATCTTATCAGAAAAGGAAATAGATTCTTTATAAGTCTTGCCTTCACTGTATCCATAATATCCTTCTTAGTAACAACTTCTTTCTCATTCAATTCAGTTTATCCACATTGAATGCAGTATCAATTAAGGATTTGTCTTCAGTTACAAACTTTGATACACCTTCTTTAAGGAAAGACTTTGTTTTAGGAAGTGTGCCACTTCCAAAATAACTGCTATCTTCTTGAATTGGTGTTGGGACTTTGATTGTTTCTTTAGGAGATGTCGAAAAATTAGCACTTTCCAAATTAGCCTTCTCCTAAGGTTTTGCTTTTTGGTATTCCTGACATGGTTGCTAAACTTCTCTATCCCCATACTTTCTAAGGGAATCTCCATCCATCTTGGTTGGATTAGTACAAAGCCATGAACCATATTGACTAACCTCTGATGAAGCAAGACTTCCAATATCCATTGAGCAGCCCTTCTTTGCATGTTTAATAATTCAACACTTAAAGCAAACACAAAGGGAACCTTTCAGATTTAATTATAGGCCATATCTAGCCCCCATCAATGGGCAAAAATCTCCCTCTGATCAAAGGTTTAGTAATATCAACCTTCACTTTTATATATAAAAATTAACCCATCCATAACCATTGATGTCCACTTTCACTTCTATAACCTTCCTTAGTCCTTGACCAATTTGGATGCCTACTCGCATTTCATGCTAGCTAGAAGCATATTGTGTATATGTGCCTGTTAACACTTCAGAAGAGGAGAATATTTGATGCAGGTGTTGTGCCATCATACTCTTGAAGACAAATAAGATACTTGTCAAAAGACCAAGGTCTTCCTTGTATCACATAACTTTATCTTGCTCCTTCTGAAACTCTATCAGAAACCTATTATCTCCAACATCTTTAAAATGAATCCAGCCTTCAAATTTCCATACGTTGAACATTGTAGTTTTAAAAGCCTCCCTCTTGATCTTCTTTTTTGTAATAACTAAAGCCAAAAGGCAATATTTGTCTTTTGACATTGACGCATGAATTGTCATGGATGATAACAAAACTTCATTCTTTTCTTATTTAGAGAGACTGAAGGAAGACCACATCAACTCTAAGGCTGGGTTTGGTTTCTTAACTGAATTGGGTGCAGTTTACTTTAAACTACTTTAATTATCCAAGAATCCAAAGTTAACTCAGCTGAAGACAAATTTGCTGAACTCACATAAAGGGACATGACTGCACCAAAAAATTGATTTTCCTTACTTTTTTTTTTTTGGGTTTCTGCCAACTCTCTCTCACTCTCTCTCTCTCTCACTCTCTCTCTTTGTGTGTTTCTGCCAATAGTGGGGTCGACAATTTTTTTTCCATAAATCCTCTACTGCTTAACATCGCGTGGAGACAAAGTTGTAGTGATTTGATTATTGGATTCCACAATTTTTATATATTCTCATAAATATATCTAAACTCATCTAAACAAATTTTAAACGCACTAACGGGGTCTTACAAAACTCATCCAACTATCTCATTTCACTATTATTCATATAGAACTTAGATTAACTCAATTCATCTCAATATTCAAACGCAAGCGAACTCTTTCTCCATTGCAACCTCTTTAGACTTGATGTCTAAGAGACCAACCTTTGTTTTAGAGAGACAGAGAGAAAACCTCATCCCAGAGAGTATCGGCAAAACTATTGCAGGGCAAGGGGCCACAACCCCCCAAAACTTTTCAAAATTATGAAATAACCCCCTTTTGTATAAGTAAAATTATAAAATAACCCTAAATTTTATACATAATTCTAAATGGCCCCCTAAAAAAATTTATATTATCGTATGCTCTCTAAGCTTTTAAAAAAAATTTCAATATACCTAAAAATATCTCTCTCCAATTTGTTTTATAGTCCTAAATTTTTGTTTAATTCTATATATTATTTATTTTTAAGGACGTGGCTTCTTCAAAATTAAAATTAAATTAAGTTTAGAAGAAATAATAAACTTATTAATATATATTTCAATTTTTTTTATACAATATTGAGTTTTTTAATATGAAATCTAAAGTATAAATATAAGAACAACTATCTAAAGTTGATGATCTATGTGAAAAATAATTTGTAATTATATTTTTATTATTTTCTTATTTTTCAATCTCTTTTTAATTTACGTAAGAGAAATATTGTTTGCAGTCCTATGATCAAGTGCAAGTCCTGTTCATTTAAAAAAATCAGGTAAATTTAAGACTTACATGAAAAAGAATCATTTTTTAATGATGGATTATTTTTAAGTAAAGTGTGTAGAGTTTGCACAGCTTCAAATTATATTAACAATGCTCTTTATGTAAATGTGTCGCACAATAAAAAATTTGACCCCCCTCAATATAATTGTTGGTTTTGCCATTATTAGAGAGAGTCGTGTTCTAAACATGTAGTCAATATCTTAAACGGTTCTGCTACATACACACGCCTGTGTGTACACGATGCGGACACTACTGACGTGGCATGCCATGTAAGCAAACATTTAAAAAAAGGTACGAAAAGGAAAACTGGTTGCTCATCCAAAGTTCCAAACCATTTCTGTGTTCTCGTCAACGTCGCTCGTCCAAACCCTTTGAAATCATTCGAAACATAACCTAATCACAATGGTTTTCTTTTGATCCGAAATCTTCGGAGTGTTTGGAACTGTAAGCTCCATATTCTTATCTTCACGTAAATAACAAAACAGTTTATGTTTACATGGAAGCAGATATTTGAGCTCAGACATGTGTGTGACAGGAACTCACCGTGAGGGTAGAGTGGCAACGAGGGTAGGAGGTTTCGGTGGTGGAGACGAAACTATCTCTAGGTGGCTGTCTATTGAGAGAGAAAATAGTGTGATGAGAGAGAAATGGGAATGCACGTAGGGGTAAGTCGCAAGGGAGACGACAAAGCTGGGGTGAATCATCGAAAGTTTTTGTCACTGTCTGAGTGGCCTCCAACGACAACTTCTGTGCAGTTTTGACAAAGTGGAGGCGTGGCTAGCGAAGTGATGCTCGACTGGTGGAGGACCCAAAAGACCTGCTTTGTTTTTTGGAAGCAAAACATAATATTTTTGGTAATCTTAGTGGCTTCCGTGTGGTGATTCTAGTGACATTTGAATGCTTATTAACGAGAAGAAAACTCCAAGGAGCTCACCGTGAGGCAGAGTGGCAACGAGGATAGGAGGTTGTGGTGGTGGAGTCGAAACTGTCTCTAAGTGACTGTCTATTGAGAGAGAAAATAGTGTGATGAGAGAGAGATGAGAATACACATAAGGGGTAAACCGCGAGAGAGACAACGAAATTGGGGTGAATCATCGAAAGTTTCTATGACTGCCTGAGTGGCCTCCGGCGACAACTTCTGTGTAGTTTTGACAAAGTAGAGGGGTGGCCAACGAAATGTTAAAATCGGTCGAATTTGAATAAGAAGAAGAAGAAGAAGTTGGGGATCTACAGTTTTTGATGAATTAAACGAGCCAAATTTGAAATTGAGGTAGCGAACCAAAAAGTTAAAGTGCAGCGTTTTATTAAATTGATGGCGTGTACGCATTATACTCCACGGGAGTGTACATCCAGCATTTCTCTATCTTAAAACCCACTCTCAAATCTGACAATCCTTTGCTTTAGTTTAATTCAAATAATTAAAAAAAACTAAATTTTAAATATACAAAAATATATATATTCGAGAAATGGGGAGGATTAGGATGGAAAGGGCCTTCATGCAGGTAGAGGAGCAGCTCTTCCTGTTTTCCCTGTTTTTTTTCAAAAACAAAAAAGAAAAATTGAATTTGTTTAATTTACTTTATTATTTTAGGGTTTTATGTTTTAAGTTTTTTAAGAAATGAACTTTTCCACTTTTAATGACTATTTTCATTAATGAGGTGCTACATTTTTTAGAGTGAGAGACCATAGTTGATCTAAACTGGCAAAACCCTAAGGCAGAAGGCCATAGGTCATGCCTTGACAAGCACCTTACCGTGCTCAGACAACACATTTGGAGCACTGCTAGCATTGCTTGATTGCCCACAGACCGAGCCCTGGAGAATGCTAGGCCACAACCACCCTCGAGCAGACAACGCACAATTGGCGCACGCAACACGTGCACGCGCGTGAGTGAGGTTGTCACACCATGCTTAGCGCATGGCCAACCTGCACACATGCCTAGCGCGTGCGCGTAGTGTGCATGCATGGCTTGGGCATCAACATAGCACGCGCAAGCACATCACTGGAATTGACGATGCGACTTCCCAGCGTGCTCAAGCAGGCTAGCATGCCGCTCAATACCCTGGCCTTGGCCAGGGCCATGCTGACTAACACCTAGGCCCTACAGCCAAGGCCATGCAGACCAATGCCCAGGCACCTCTAGCCTGGCCCATGCAACAACTTGTCACACTCAAGCCCATTAAGGTTTGACCTAACGACAATCCATCAGCACCCAGCTCACACAACCTTGGCCACACATACAGGGACCATGGACTAGTCAGGGCTAACCCAGCAGGCCATCCTGAAAGCCCATGCACACCAGTAAGCAGCCCATGCTGTGGGCTCAGCCAAACCACCCATGGGCCACTGACAACATTAGGCCTCAATGAAGAGGTGTGGACCAAGCATCTACAACTCACTTTGTAAATCCATTTTAGTAATTATTGTTATTGGAATTCTAGTATATGTAAGGCACTAAGGCATAACAGTAAGAATCTTTGATCATTCATATTCTTGGACAAGTTGGCTTGTAAGCCGTGTAGGCAATCTGGTGATTCATTACTTAGGTTCCATTGGGTGCAATCCATGAATCCCAAAGAAGAAGGCTATCTCTGTGCAATTCGTGAATTAGGGTAACCATGTTGCTATCCTTGTTTCTCTTATGTTAATGCAATCTCGAGGTATTTTAGTATTGTGGTTTGTTATCTATTTCATTGCATTCGTCATTGTTTGCTGATTAGTTTGCATTACTTGAGTGGGGCAACGTATAAGGCTACCCCAAGCTGCCATTAGAGGGCATTCGGCCTACACCAAGCATCCAAAGTCGAGTTTGGAGTAAGGTCAGGGACAAGCTTTGCAGTTATTGCTAACTGCTCCCACATGCCCAGCATTAGCCACTTGTCCAATCATAACCGCTCCCACACGCCCAATATCAGCCATCTGTCCGACCATAACTGCTACCACAAGCCAGAAATAGCCATATGTCCAACCATAACCTCTCCCACATGCCCAACATTAGCCATCTATCCAACCATAACCGCTCCCACACGCTAGAAATAGCCACTTGTCCAGCCATAACCATTACCATACACCAAACATTAAACACCTGTCTAGCCATAATCGTCCAACCGCCAACAGCATAATTGCCCCACTTATACTTGGCCAACCCACATAACCGCCCACACAACTGCTGCACATGCACGCATGCTGCAGGCACACCCATAAGCATTGCATTCAGCACACCCTCTGAGCATTCATTCAAGTTAGCCCACAACCATCCCTAACTATCATCGTCAAGCAAGTGACATATCACATTGGCCATCAAGTCATAAGGAGGGGCGCAACAGCTTGGTGTCTAGGGTCTTGACCGAGGACCCTATCACCAAATTGGTGCTTTCATTGAGAGCAGCCACGTTGCTTGAAGGATCAAAAAAGGTTCTCACTTCTCTAACGAAGTAGACAACCGATCACTTTTCTGTTGTGAATTTGATTGGGGAATCCACGGAGGATTCCGAAGTTGTTGCATTCTTTTGTTGTTGTTGTTGAAACTGTGAAGTTCAGGGATTGAGGTAAATGACGAAGTAGATACGTTTTGAGCAGTTGTCATGCAAGAACGTGAGCAACCCAAGGTTGGACTCACAGGTAGAGGTTGGGGTCAGTCACCCTTAAAGGTGAAGGACCCAAGGTCGGAACCATGAGCCTCCACCAACAACCCACTTTTACCAACCAAGATCGACAATCTGCAAGCCTAAGCCAACTGTGGGAGGCAGTTTGCAAGCCACTCAGCCGTGATACACAGACGATTGACAATTACAACAGTGAGTAATTATGCAAGAGAAGCAGCCTATAGACGAGACGTCAGGCATGTCTAATAGGGCTCGACTGGAAGTTTTAGAAGATCACACCAACAGGATTACTTCAATTATTGAGGGTGTCACCAAAAATATAACCGAACTACGTGTGGCCATGGAGAGTTCTAAATAGGGGTGGGAAAAATTTTCGACTTCCGACTTACGTCCGAACTCCGCTCCGATTCCGACTCCGATCGGTATCAGGATTCGGAGTTTAGAATTCGAAGTTGGAAATTTTCGACTCCGAAGTCGGAGTCGGATTTCGGAATCGGAGTCAGTTTTTATACCGAATACCGACTCCGAACTTCGCAATTTTTTTTTAAAAAAATAAAGATGCAAAACGACGTCATTTTGCATCTTTTTTTTTGGTTTTTTTAATTTAGCTAAACGACGCCGTTCCAATTAAATAGGAACGGCGTCGTTTAGTCTAGGGTTTCTTATACCCAGCCGCCTCTTTCTTCTTCTTTCTTCTTCTTCCTTCTTCTTTCTCCCATCCGCGGCTGAGACTCCGAAGTCCATCCCCTAGTGCAGCGCTGCTCATCTTCTCCAACGGCGATTCCGAACCTCCGATGGCTAGCCGCTTCCTCCTTCACTCTCTCACACCGCCGTTGCGTTACGACGTCGCCCGACGCCCGCTAGCCCTCCAAATCGGCGAATCCGAGAGGCGAGATTAATTGGGGTAATTAAAACTAAATGAAACTAATTAAATGTATTATTTTAATGTGATTCTTTGAGTTGGTTGGCTTATGAGTTGTGTATGTTATTATATTGTGAAAATTTTGAGTTTATATTGTGTGTTTTGACAGTGTGTGTAAACTGTTTGATGAAATGTCATTGAGAAAAAAAAATTCAAATTTGGCCTAATTAAATGTCATTGTGTATTCTATTTAAATATAAAACTCAGCAAGAAGGCTTACTTAAACTTGGACTATTTTTATTAAAAAAAATAATATATATATATTGTAGGTAAAAAAAAATACACTACCTGTTCTGTTATGTACTTACAAAATAAAGTGTAGGTTGTGTTTGAATATTGACACGACGTCGCGATCTCAAATGATTTGAACTTATATGTAAAATTGTAAATAGTAATATTTGTACTTTGTAGGTTATATTTATTATTGAAATCATGGAATATAAGTATATTGAAATATTTATTGGAATGTATGAGATAGGTTGAGATGAATTTAATTTTTTTTATAAAATATTTATTATATAAAATGAAATAAAATAAATTCGAGTTTATATTGTGTGTTTTGACAACGTGTGTAAACTGTTCGATGAAATGTCATTGAGAAAAAAAAATTCGAATTTGGCCTAATTAAATGTCGTTTTGTATTATATTTAAATGTAAAACTCAGCAAGAAGGCTTACTTAAATTTGGACCATTTTGATTAAAAACAATATATATATATATATATATATATATATATTGTAGGTAAAAAAAAATACACTACCTGTTCTGTTATGGACAATTCCACAAGTTTTTTTTTTTTTCAAAGAAAATTAGATTACTGGGTCAGGACTTCAAACTTTGATTGCAATGGTTGAATGATTTCTTGATAATTAAATAAATGTGTGTGTAAACACTTAGAAATATTTTACTTATAAAAAAATACTCTAGAAACAAGTCATAATTTCTGTATTCAGTACAAGTCATGAACTTTCACCTAATAACAGTTTCCTAATATTGTATTTTGCTACACTATAACATTATAATTTTTAGGAATTTACTAACATTTTTTATATTGTTATACTTGAATTCTAGGTCTACAATTACAAACAGATGGATTCCTCACGCAGTGCTAGTGGAGAAGGAGGAGATGGGCCTTGGGGACGATCCGATTCAAGATCCGGATGTACTAGTACACCCTGCAGCTGTGAGGCCACCCCGTCCACGGTCAAATAAAAAAAGATCGTGGACATGGGAACATTTTGAGAAGGTTGAGGGTGGGGATCCCCAAAACCCACTGGTTGAGTGCAATCATTGTGGCGCTCGAGTTGGGTGTCATTCAAAAAGGCAAGACACTTCTTGCCTTTCAGCACATCTAAACGGTTGCAAGCGCTACCAAATAGCGAAAGGGATGGCATCAAGAGGTTAATGTCTTGCTTTATATGCTACTTAGTTTTGTGATTATGATCCCATTTAATTTTTATTTAAGACTAATATTGGTAATAAATTATCAAATGCAGACACAGGTGGGTCTCAGACTAATCTTAGCTACGAGACTTCTACAATCACTGATGGGACAATGACACAGATAAGGAATCTAGTTGTCCCTCAATACAGTGAGAAGATATTTCGTGAGGCGCTTGCGATGATGATTATAAAAGATGAGATGCCCTTTACCACGGTTGACAAGGATGGGTTTCGGTATTTTGTGAAGCTGCTTGAGCCAAGATTTCCAATCTCATCCCGTTATACAGTGATGCGAGATTGTATGAAGATGCATCTGAGGGAAAAGACAGAAATAAAGAAGATGTTCTCCACCACCGGCCAGAGAGTGTCATTTACGACCGACACATGGACGTCAGTACAGAATACCTCGTACATGTGTATCACAACACATTACATTGATAGTGAATGGAATCTTAAAAAAAGGATTATTGGATTTAAAGAAATAGTTTACCATAAGGGTGCATCGATAGGAGCGGAGATGGATGATTGTTTGGTTGAATGAGGCATCTAAAAAATATTATGCGTTACAGTTGATAATGCCGGTGCAAATGAGACTGCCATCGAATGGTTTATCCGAAATACGAGGGCGAGAGAAGATGTAATTAAAAATCACCATTATATCCACATTCGATGCATTGCTCATATAATCAACCTTATTGTTGGTGAGTCTTTCTGGTTTTAATTTTGTATTTTGTATTTTAATATTTTTATGATTAAAGTCTTTGAAAATAGTACTATTTTTTATATTATTATGATAATTAGATATTTTTCAATGATGAAACAGTTAAGGGGTTGGAAAATGTAGACGACTTTATCAAGAAAGTCCGCAACATTGTGCGGTACGTAAGGGCTTCTCCCCAAAGGCTGCAAACGTTCAAGGCAATAGCAGAATAGGTTGGGGTTGAGTCTTCAAAGATATTGTGCCTGGATGTTCCCACTTGATGGAACTCCACATATCTGATGTTGGATGTGGCACTAAAGTACCAGAAGGCATTTGAGCGGCTGGAGATTGAGGATGGAGGTTTGAGGTATGCCCTACTGGAGCCTGATTGAAGAGGCTCGGTCCGCCAGACAACATCGATTGGCAACATGTATCTGAGTTTGTCACATTTTTACAAATCTTTTATGACATCACGATGCGGGTTTTTGGATCTGCATATGCGACGGCAAACATGTAGTTTAGCGAGATCTCCATGCTACACCACTACTTGAAAGAAGGTTGTGCTGACCCGAGTAGATTGTTATCTGGTATGGCATCACAGATGCAGTCCAAATATGATAAATATTGGGGGCAAGTTGAGAAGATAAATAGATTATTGTTCATAGCGTCGATCCTCGACCCCCGATTGAAGTTGGCAATGGTAGAATGGTGGGCAACAGAGGTTCTCGGGGCAGTGAAGGCTAAGTCGTTTATCATAGCACTCAAGGCAGATTTGAACGAGTTGTACACCCATTACAGTGCCAGTAGTCCTGCTTCATCCTCACAAGCCATGGGTACCTCACGTTCGAGTTCGAGCTCAGGACCAGCCACAAATGCTCGTTCGAGTCAGGCCAGTGCAACCAGTCGATCCCGAGGCTTCAACGTCATGATGTCGTTTCATACACGGTCAACGAGAAATCCATTGCAGTGTACAAATGAGGTTGAGTGATATTTACTGGCAGAGGTTAAGGAGCCTAGTGAAGAGTTTCAGATCTTGATTTGGTGGAGAGCTAATTCACCCAAGTACCCGATTCTCTCTCGCATTGCTCGAGATGTACTAGCCGTTCCTATCACTACGGTTGCATCTGAGTTGGCATTTAGCACTGAAGATCGGGTGTTGGATGCCTACCGGAGTTCATTATCACTGTCAACCGTGGAGGCCCTTGTTTGCACACAAAACTGGCTTAGTGATGTACCTACTAGACTAGAGAGTATTGGCATCGATGCCGTGAGTTACAGACTTGAGTCAGGTAAACTTAAATTAATTTATTTAATTCTTTTTAAATGATTAAAGTAACAAAATTTATATAATTATTAAATTATTTCAATAATCTTTTTTATAATTTCATTTTCATAAATCTATTTAAATTTAAATTTATACTGTTTATAATTTTACAGATTTAGTTATCAACCCTACCATACTTGGATGACTGATGGAGCAACTATCGGTTACGTATATTTTTTCTCTAATTTATAGTTACTTGTTTCATGTTTGGTTAATTTTAAATTTTTTTTTATATAATAATGCAATTTAATTTTATCTTAATCTCAAGTACGATTCTGTATAAGTTCCAACAAAAAACTATTTTGCTGCAGCAATTATTATTATTAATTTTTTGTAACATCGATACGGGTCCCAACCGTTCCATTGAACCAGAGTCATCAGCCTATCAGTGATAATTTAATTTATATTTTGTATTATTTTTTGTATTAATAGTCTAGAGTCCTGGACTATTTTTTGTATTACTATTTTTTGTATTATGCTATAACGCTATTGGCTGGCATTAGCATTGTAATTACTATTTAGTACTTTGTATTTTTTATTTAATTGTTTAAGACTAATTAGTACTTAGTAGTGAAAACTGAAACTTGAATAGATCAATAGTTGTGGCAACTCAATTGAATCTAATATCTAAATACTCAATTCTCATATCATTAAATTCATCTCAAGTCAAAACTTATTTACATATGAGATTTTAATTCAACATTTCTTTATATACGAAATTCATAAATTTTTAAAATTTTATAACTATATCTAAATTTATTATAATATTAAAATATATTAAAATTCATTTGAGATAAATCTCATAAAACTTATTTTATTATCTTAATTTATTTTTATTTATTAAAAAAATTTATTCTATCTCAAATCAATTTCAACCATTAAACGCAGTTATGCAAGTTAAAATATAAAAAGTTACTTTCTATCCATGCGCGCCGCGCGGTAAACCCAAAGAGATTATGCGGAAAACTCAAATATTTGGCTCCATTATCAAAGATCGTGCACGTCAGACAGCTGTATGACTGATGGATTGATTACTTGCCAGTTGCCAAGTCTACCATACATGTTAAGTAAGCATGGTTAACTTATTTCTTCACAAAAAATACATCTCAATTGAACAAATGAGCTCATATAGAATTAGTATGGCCCAATTGGGATCATTTAGTTTCGGCATGAGTGTAATTTGGCCCATACCGAACTCACCGAAGGAATCAAAATTCAGAGTTCCGATCGGAACTCTGATCGGGGTTCGGAATTCCGAACTTCCGATCGGAACTCCGATCAATTTTTCCGAACTCCGATCGGTGTCAGCCTCCGACAGTGTTTCGGAGTCGGAGTTGGAATATTTTTTTGACTTCGATGATTGTCGGAATCGGAGTTGGAAACTCCGAACTCTGACAATTTCGGAGTCGGAGCACACCCCTAGTTCTAAAGAAGGTAACCGTAAGGCCATAGAGGCTATAAGGAGAGAGACGAATGCAACATTAGAGCGGCTAGAGAGGAGACTAGCCGAGAGTCGCCCTTAAACACCACTTCCAAAGGATGATGCATATGTTGATGGACAAGAAACTAGTGTGACTGAGTCAATGCAAGCACTCCCAAGGTACGAGTGGAGATGTGGTAGTCGTGTAGAGACCCAACAAGGGTTTGTAGAGAGGTGGATCCCGAATAAAGACTTTGAGCTGCAAGAGGATGAGCACAAGCAAAACTTTAAAGAGCCCTACCAGCATGAACAGTCATGGGCAAGGAGAAGACAACCAGGCCATGGCCAGCATGAGCCACATTATGAAAGAGATGACCATGATGATCGAAGGGGAAACTGAGCTTAAGATTGAGGACCCAAATGGCCTAAGGTTGACTTTCCCAAGTATAGTGGCGGTGATCCTTATGCCTGGTTGGACAAGGTCGACCACTACTTCCAAATGTATCATATCCCACACCATGAGAGGGTGTCCATAGCCTGATTTTACCTTGAAGGCAGGGCTGAAAAATGGTGGCATTAGATAAAGGACTAGTATGATAAGGATCGTAGAAGGCTGGGGTGGACAGCCTTTGAGAAAGAGCTCCTTAGTTAGTTCAGGCCATCATCATTTGTCAATCACCATGGACAATTGGCTAAGCTGAGACAAGAAGGCAAGGTCCAGCATTACATAGGGGAATTCAGGCAGCTGCAGATTATGGTTAGGGGTTAGTCTGAGGAAGTTTTGATTGGCACCTTCATCGATGGTTTGAAACCTTAGCTTGCCAAGGAAATCAGATTTAGACAACTCACGAGGCTTCAAGAAGTGATGAAGATGGCTGGCATTCTTGAGGAGAGCCATGCTAGTGAGCGGCACCCAACCAAAGACATGGGGAGCAAGTCTTTCAAGACTGTGCAAACCAACGTCTCTTGGAATGGAAATGACACAGCAACCACCACCTCCAAACCGAAGCCTGAGATCAAGAAGTTGTCTAGTAAGGAGGTGCAGGATCACATCCAAAAGGGCCTGTGTTTTAAGTATGGTGATAAATGGGGCCCTGCTCACAAGTGCAAGGTAGCTCGGGCCTTGTTTATGTTTGAAGATCAACCAAGTGATGATGAGTCAGAAGGCAACGAGGAAACATCTAGCCAAGAGGAAGAAGCCAATGAAGCCAAATCTGGTGACACACCAGAGGAGGCCGAGCTATCATTGAATGTCATGGCTGTCATTACTAAACCCACATTCATGGGGTTGATGGCATGGGTGGGCAAGAATGAAGTGACACTGCTAGTGGATAGTGGCTCCACCCACAATTTTATTAATTCCAGTCTTGTTAGCAAAGTTGGACTTAAGCTGAGCCCTATTTCACCATTTGAAGTGAAGGTTGCGAGTGGTGACAAGCTCAAGTATGAGGCCCTCATCCGAAAAGTTAAGATGAATGTGCAAGGGGTTCGAATTGTGGCAAACTTAAATGTGCTGCAATTGGTCGGCCTCGACCTAGTCTTAGGGAATGCTTGGCTTAAGAGCATTGGCAGGGTCATCTATGACTATCATAACATGACAATAGAGTTTAAGCTTGGCTTTAAGAAGTGACTTTGGACAGCCATTGCTAGTAAGGAGATCAAGTCTTGCGAGGTTTTAATGTTTGAGAAGTTATGCAAGGGCGGGGTACATTGCTTCGCCATAGTAGTGGCCAAAGATGTATTGAGGAAAGTTGAGAACAAGGGTCAGGAGAGCAACCATGATGAGTTAGAGCTACTGCCCGAGAAGGCCAGACCGGTTTTGGAAGCCCAAGGGGGGTACTGGATGTGCCCACCACACTTCCATCTCCTAGGGAGTTTGATCACCGCATTCGACTAGTTGATGAAGCAAAGCCGATTAATGTGCCACCCCATCAATATGCTCACTTTTAAAAGGGAAAAATTGAACGGCAACTAGATGAAATGCTGAAGAGTGGCCTTATACGTCCTAACACCAGTCTCTTCTCTTCACCAGTACTGTTGGTGAGGAAGAAGGATGGTACATGGAGATTCTGTACCGATTATAGGACTTTGAACAAAACTACTGTCAAAGACAAATTCCGAATTCCCACAGTTGATGAGATGCTAGACAAGCTACATGGGGCCATAGTGTTTTCCAAGTTGGATTTGAGGGCCAACTACCATCAGATTCAGATGAATGATGATAACATCCATAAGACAACTTTTAAGACTCTTTCATGTCATTACGAATACCTGGTGATGCCTTTCGGCCCGTGCAATGCACCATCAACTTTTCAAGCAGTAATTAATAGCATTTTTAAGCCACTTCTCAGGAAGTTTGTGCTTGTCTTCTTTGATGACATATTGGTTTATTCCAAGACCATTGAAGAACATAAGCAACACTTGGAGAAAGTGCTAACCATTATGGATGAGTATCATTTCGTCATTAAGGCAGCCAAGTGCGCCTTCATGGAGAAGGAGTTGGAGTACATAGGCCACTTCATTTCGGGAGATGGTGTCATGGTGGATCAACGAAAAATTGAGGCCATGGTGGATTGGCCTCTGCCCAAGGACATCTCGGCCTTGAAGGGATTCTTGGGGCCTTATGGGCTATTACCGATGATTTGTCAAAGGCTATGGACTCATAGCCAAGCCACTCACAGCAATGCTTAAGAATGACAGTTTTGAGTGGACCACTGAGGCTAGGAAAACCTTTGAAAAATTAAAGCGAGCCATGACCAAGACATCTATATTGGTGCTGCCTAACTTTGAGAGGCCATTCAAAGTTTACACAGATGCAAGCAATGAGGGCATTAAGGTTGTGTTGGTGCAAGACCGAAGGCCTTTAGTCTTCATCTCCAAGACATTTGGGCCTATGAAGAAAGCATGGAGTACATATGCCCAAGAACTATTGGCAATTGTGCATGCTGTCAAAGTGTGGCGGCCATACCTCTTGGGGTGCAAATTCACCATCATTATAGATCAGCAAGCCTTAAGGCATCTATTCTAGTAGAAGATAGTAACCCCTGAGCAACAAAAGTTCATTGTCAAGTTGCTAGGCTTTGAGTATGACATAACCTATCAACCAGGTAAGGAAAACAAGGTGGCAAATGCCTTAAGCCGAAGGGAAGGTAGCCAACTACTTGAGACAGTCATTGATGACGAGGATTCATCAAACTTGGCATTAAGCGGAGCTGAATGGAGAGTATAGGACAAGATCAGAGATGCTACTCGATTATATGCAAGGGCCATTGAGATCATTGAGCTCTTGGATGCCCAAGGGCAAAGGGTCGTGGGCTACATAGTAAGGGATGATCTCATCTTCTACAAGAACTATGTATATGTGCCGAATGTTTCCAATCTCAGAAAGGAGAATCTTGACCATTTCCATAACAACAAAGAAGGTGGACACTCGAGATGGTTGAGAACATATATCCGGATGAAGCATTTATTTTACTAGGAAGGGATCAAGAATGATGTCAAGGGACTTGTGGTCGAGTGTGACATTTGTCAAAAGGCCAAGTATGATTCAAGGCCAGTAGCGGGACTTCTCCAACCATTGCCAATTCGAAACATAATCTGGGAGGACTTGGCAATGGATTTTATAGAAGGCATACCCCTTAGTAGATAACATGAAATGATCCTGGTGGCAGTAGACCGACTAAACAAGTATACTTACTTCATCCCTCTACACCACCCCTACACAACCAAGTCAGTGGCCAAAGCCTTTGTCAACAACATTGTTAAACTGTACGGGTTTCTAAGGACATTAGTGATAGATTGGGATAGTGTCTTTATAAGTTCAGTTTGGAAGCAACTCTTCGAGTTACAAGGCATAAAACTCAAGACGAGTTCCTCTTATCACCCACAAACGGATGGCCAATTCGAAGTGGTCAATAGGACGTTGGAATAATATTTAAGATGCTTTTGTCATGAAGAGCAAAGAAGATGGGTAGAGTATATTCCATCGGCTGAATTTCTGGTACAACACCACTTACCATTCCTTTATTGATAAAAGCCCTTTTAAGGTTGTATATGGCAGGCCATCACCACTCTTGGTCAGCTATGAGAAGGGCTCAACCAGTAACAATAAAGTGGAACAGGAGTTGATCAATAGGGACGAGGTATTTGCCAAGGTCAAGAGAGAGCTTAAGAAGGACCAAAGCCAAATGAAAAAAGTACCATGATCAAGAAAGGCGGGCTGTGACCTTCCAAGTGTGCGACTATGTATACTTGAAACTTCGACAATTCGGGCAGAAGATCATGAGGAAGACTGCAAGTGCCAAGCTGAATCAGAAGTTCTATGGGCCGTATAGAGTATTGGAGAAACTTGGCAGTGTAGCTTATAAGCTTCAGTTTCCACCAACGTCACAATTGCACCCAGCATTCCATGTTTCCTTACTCAAGAAGAAAGTAGGTGATCCGAGTCTTGTTGGGGAGGAACTACCCACAATGGATCAAGACGAAAGAATTCTCATGAAGCCCAAGGAAGTGCTAGGTTACAAGCAGCATCGAAGCAGCTGAGGCAGGTCAAAAGTGTGGCAAGCACTGATCTTATGGGAAGGATTATCACGGGACTAGGTGACGTGGGAGGACTATGATGAACTTGAGAAGAAGTATCTTCATTTGATCATTGAGGGCAAGGATATGCTAAAAGAGAAGGGGACTGTTAAAACCCCAAGGCAGGAGGCCACGGGTCATACCTTGACAAGTACCCTACTGTGCTCAGACAACACATCTGGAGCATTGTTGGCATCGCTTGATTGCCCATAGACCGAGCCCTTGGAGAATGCTAGGCCATGGCCACCCTCGAGCAGGCAGCGCATAGTTGACGCACATGAGTGAGGTTGTCACATCATGCTCAGCGCGCGGCCAACCTGCACACATGCCTAGTGTGTGCACGCAGTGTGCATGCATGGCCTGGGCGTCAACACAGCATGCAAGCACATCACTAGAATTGACAATGCAGCTTCCCAGCGTGCTCATGCAGGCTGGCATGCCGCTCAATGCCCTGGCCTTGGTCAAGGTCTTGCTGATCAATGCCCTAGCCTTGGCTAGGGCCATGTTGACCAATGCCTAGGCCCCATAGCCTGGGCCATGCAAACTAATGCCTAGGCACCTTTGGCCTGGGCTATGCAGCAGCCTGCCACACTTAAGCCCATCAAGGTCCGACCCAACGACAATCCATCAACACCCAGCTCACACAACCTGGGCCACACATACAGGGACCATGGACTAGTTAGGGCTAACCCAGCAGACCATTCTGAAAGCCCACGCACACTAGCAAATAGCCCATGCCGTGGGCTCAGCTAGGTCACCCATGGGCCACCAACAGCATGAAGCGTCAATGAAGAGGCGTGGACCAAGCATCTGCTACTCACTTTGTAAATCGATTTTCGTAAATATTGTTATTGGAATTCTAGTGTATGTAAGGCACTAGGCCATAACAGTAGCCATCTTTGAGCATTCATATTCTTGGACAAGTTGGCTTGTAAGCCGTGTAGGCAATCTAGTGATTCGTCACTTAGGCTCCATTGGGTGCAATCCGTGAATTCCAAAGGAGAAGGCTATCCCTGTGTAATTCATGAATCAGGGTAACAATGTTGCTATCCTTGTGTTCCCTTATGTTAATGCAATCTCGAGGTATTTTAGTATCATGGTTTGTTATCTATTTCATTGCATTAAGCGTTGCTTGCTGATTATTTTGCATTACTTAAGTGAGGCTACGCATAAGGCTGCCCCAAGCTGCCATTGGTGGGCATCCAGCCTACACCAAGCCTCCATAGTTAAGTTTAGAGCAAGGTCGGACAAACTCGGCTATTACTGCTAACTGCTCCCACACGCCCAGTATTAGCCACCTGTCCAGTCATAACCGTTCCCACACGCCCAACATTAGCTATTTGTTTAACTATAACCGCTCCCACATGCCAGAATTAGCCATTTGTCCAGCCATAATCGTTACTACACGCCCAACATTAAACACTTGTCCAACTATAATCGTCCAACCGCCAACACAATAACTGCCTCACTTATACTCGACCAACCCACATACCCGCCCATACGACTGCTGCACGTGCACGCATGCTGCAAGCACACCCACAAGCATTGCGCCCAGTACATCCTCTGGTTATTCATTTGAGTTAGGCCACAACTATCCCTAACCATCATTGTCAAGCAAGTAGCAGATCACATCGATCATTAAGGCACAAGGAGGGGCGCGACAACTTGGTGTCTAGGGTCTTGATTGAGAACTCTATCATCAAACTTAAAGTACATTAAATTGTTTTTATTTTTTATTGTTTTAAAAAAGACATATTTAGTTATTTGTTTCAAGGAATGGCACATTTTAACCCAAAAAAAAATAATAATTGAGGCATATTTTAATAAAATAAATAAATATATAAAAGAATTTAGGCATAGCATAAATTAAGCTTGATAATACGTTCAAAATGCAAAACGCGTAGACACTAATTAAGAACTAAGAAGAGAAGGGGAAAAGAAGATCGGCATCATCTCCGCGCTCCCGGATTTGGCGGATGATCAAAGCCACCTTAGCGAAACGAATCTGCTCTGTATGACATTTCATACGAAGATGGCGACAGAGAGACACGGTTCTTTACCCTCGACATCTCACGAAGATAACGCCTTGTATGTTTTTCCAAACTCTAATTTCTTTGCCTTGCCCATTTTATTTGAGTTTATAAGTTAAAATTTTATCCATTTTCGAGTAGCAATTGATGGTTCTGGCTTGCGCGTGGTTAAAAAATCTTGAATTCTTGTAATTTCTGCTTAGGTGGAGGGCGTTTGGTTGTCAAGAAAGTTGTGCTTTTTTTTTTTTTGATGGAGTTCATTGCTTGGTGGGTATTTTTAGGTTTCTGGATATACTGCATGAGGCTCCTTTACTTGGTAACCGCAAATCCAGAAGCATTTTTGGGAGCATTTTCTACTGTTTCTTCCTGGCAAGTGGAGAGCTCACTTTGACTTCATAATCGTTAATTATTGCAAAAACTTCTGCATTTCTATATTGAGTGGAGACAGCTGATTGTTCATCAACTTTAGGCTGGTTACGCGGTGCTGGCTGCGGGAGCTCCATGGATTTTCCGTCCTATACAGGACTTGATGTCCCCGTTGCTTTGCAGCTGCAGTGTTGTTCTCTTACTAGTCACAGGTTTTTTCACCCTTTAACCATGCTTGTTTTTAGACATGTATTATTTGCAATGAGCGCATTGTTTGAATCTAATTGCTCTCATTGCTTTTACGTGAAAACTCATTTCATCTTTGAAATTTGAACGTGAACATTATGTATTTGGGGATGAAGGATTGGTAAATATGTATGCCTAGTATATTGTTTAATAATTCCATAGAGGCATAGTCTGTCAGCTGCAGTTTTCTTTTTACGAAACCACATTATGCAAGTGCAATATCACTAGGATGTCTGTCTGGCAATTCTATCTTTATGTTTATTTGGTGCTTGATGTCCACCATTTCAACCTTGTTCTACATAATCTAACTCTTTCTTTTGGGTGCTACTATTGCTTGTACATTAGTTTAGAATAGAATAGCATGTGCTATCATAAGGATAGGGAATTGAGCCAATGATGATGATATATGTCAATGTTTCAGGCATCTTTCAGCAATATCTGGTTTACCAAGTCCAGAAAATACGCTTGCAGGTAATCTTGATCAGTTACTTGGGAGAATGTCAATCCTCCAATGTCTATTTTTCATTTGCTCTCTCTCTCTCTCTCTCTCTCACGCAATCCTCTCCCACTCTTCCACATACAAAATTCTGCTGATCTTTCCAGTTTGTAGAGGCCTCTTCAGGCTTTTTTTTCTAGACAGTTTTTCCTGGATACATCAGTATTTGGACCAGATAATATGTATTATTAAACTTGCTTACTGCTTTATTGAAAGTGGAACTGCCTTTTGAATTGAAATTACTGGTTATGAGAAAAAGAAAATAAGCGATCTTAAGCAGTGACGGAACCATAAATATATCTTTTGGGGTGTTTTTTTTTTCGGCGGGGCGGGGAACTATTCTAACGTATGACACGTTTATGTGAAATAAAAAGAGGCAAATATTAATTTTTATTCACGAAAAATTATAAAAACATAACTTTATATAAAAATCAGATCTCAAGAACTTGCTATATACATACAGAAATAAAATTCTAAAAATACAATTTAACATCTGTTTTAGATTTCTGATAACAATGTTTCATGAATATATATTCATCCATTATTACTTTTGCAATGAAATGTTTAAAATTTAATTTCTTCATATAAACTATGAAGTGATCTTTTAGAAGCCTATTGTTCATTCTAGTATCTAAGGTATTGAGTTTAATGTAAAATCTAGTTATTTTGGCATCACATTAAGCAGATAATACAACAATTGAGATCTTAAATAAATACTTTCTTGCTCAATGAAGTCTATGGGATAAAGCTTCTCAATTATTTTTCCTATAGATAATCATACTTAAATATTTATATTGAATTTATTTCACTTTGGATTCCATATTAAGAAGTCTAATATTGTATAATAAAAGACTTTGCGATACAAATTGATAAGTTTATTATTTCTCATAAACCTGACTTTAATTTAATTTTGGAGGGACCACATCATAGAAAATAGATAATATATAGAATTCATACAAAATTTTGGGCCTATAGGAAACAATAATGGAAAGGCATTTATATGTATATAGAAATTTTAGAAAATCTTTTTTTGGGGGGGGGGGATTTTGAATTATGAAAAAAAAATTAGGAGGGATTTCGAATTTTTAAAAAAAAAAAATTGGGCTGGGGTTGGGGGGCATGGCCCCCAACAACTAATGTGGTTCCATCCCATATCATAAGGCTATTGGTCCTGTACTATGGGTGAATCTGCATTCTAGCCATGAATTACAAATCTTGAAGCTATTGCGAACTGGGCCCTTTGCATATTGATTGTAAAGAGTAGTTAGACCCAAAAAGTGTGCTGGCATGTAATTTATGTTTTTCCATATGTTATTTGCTTAAAAACAATGATATTTACATTGTTCTTGTAGGGTTACTATAGCTTCAGCCAAAAGTTGAAGCATGTTGTTCGCCTACCTTTTGCCATTACTGCCTATGGTATGTATACATGTGCTCACTCCTTTTTTTTCTTTGGAATCCAACACAATATATATATATATATATATTTTATCGGTAATCAAAATTTTATTGATAATAAGAATAGGCAAGAGCCCAAGTACACAAGACACATAGAAGAGCATCATTTATGCATGATAATCTAGTGATACAAGAAATTCATGAAAGTTCATGCTGTTAAAACCAATTACAATCGACCGATGGAGTTGACAAAGAAAGTTCCAAGCTCATACATTGACGGTTCACAATTTTCAAAACTTCTTCTGTTTTTCTCCCTCCAAAAACACCCATAGGCATATTGGAGCCATTTTTCAAATTACTTCTATTTGTGAATTTCCCTGAAAGCCTCTCCAACTTACTAGGAGATCAATTGCCCTTCTCGACATCACCCAAACTAGTCCCACTCTAGAAATAATTCATTTCATATGGTTGTTGCAATCCACAAAGAATTAGTAGATCATTAATGGACCCCCACTCTTTTTGAACATGCAAAACCAATCCATGACAATGATTAAGTATTTCCTTAAGTTGTCTAATCTGAGGACCTTCACCAAGGAATCCAAAAGAACTTTGATGAAATTAATTAGAAGGAAAGGATTCGTGTGGATAGATCCAAATTGTTGGGGATGAAAGGTCTCGTGAATTGAACCGATGAGTGCTCAATCTTCATTAGGGCCTGTTTTTGGAATGAGTTTTCTGATTCCTATAAATTTGGTGTTATCTGTTTTCATGCTTTTATGTATTTTTATGTGGAAATTCCAATGTATATTGGTGGTTCTTTCTCTTTGCAATCATTTTAATTTTATTATTGTTATTGTTCGATGCTAGGAACTGCTGCAATGCTACTAGTGATCGTATGGAAACCCCACATTGGTATTCTTTCCATCTCAACAATACTAAGGTACACATACCATCTAGTTATGATGCCCGAGAGAATACATTCTCCTGCATTATAATTAGTTTCCTTCTGTAAAATTAAGATTAAAGGGTGAGATTAGCAAGAATTGCCTTTTTTGGAATGCAAACAAATGTTTAGAATGGTAAATTCCTTTTTTCCGAAGATTAGAATACAAAGTGCACTAAAAAACTCTAAGTGTAAACAATGGTGTCAAAGAGTGCTTATTGCCATCTAATACCTTGATAGTAAATTAGGGTTTCTTCTAAGAAGCCAATTCATTTGGGACCCTACAGATCCACTATTTTACTTATTTAAAGATCAGCCCTTATAAATATGCCAGCTGCTGAACATGAGACTTCTATCGACATCTACTGTCTCATCTCCTTTTGTAGATGATACCATGATCTTTTGTGAGGCCAACTTTAATGTTTAGTCTCTTTCATCATGAGAGCAAGTGGAGCTGGTAATATTAGCTGGATTCCTTCCAAAAAGTCGGACCTTTGAGGTTGCAGTGTTTCTAGCATGTTCTCCTCCCCCAAGATTGCCCTCCTTTCCCTCTGCAGAATCTATGGAGATATAAGGCATCGTCAAAATTAATCCATATGTTTAGATTTTTCTCTGTCATTTCTATTATGCCATATATAAACTTAAAATGAGTTAATCTGAAGGGTTTTAGTGTGACTAAGTGGGCTGTTTAACCGTCCATAGATTGTCCTATATGTGCTTAATTTGTGAATTAAAAAAAGTTATAGGGAGTCACTTCTAAGTTTTGATATGAGACTTCAATTTTATAAAGAATGGATGCAGATTACCATAAAAATAATTTGCACATCTGTGTGTAGAAAAGTTATGATATAAAATGGCAGGGATGCTCTAATCGATAACTGTATTAAAATAGTAGTAGATGCAATTTGAACATTAAAAATTGTTAGAATATTACTTTTTAATATTATGAGTATTTTGAGATTAAAGTTGAATTGTTTATTTTGTATGGGAATTTGGGAAAATGTAAGAAAATTTGAGAAAGTTGTAATGATGAGATGAGATGAGTTGATGTGAGTTTAGAAACCAAACTGAGCTTAGTGGAACCATTGTGAGATATCTAATGATCAAGAATTCTGATATTTAAATTTAATCCCAATCTTTCATCTCCAGTTTGAGGATTTAAATATCTGCTGTCATGTTTACTTGTTATATAAAACAATATTGGCTGTCATGTTTTAATACTCCTGATTACTGATTACTTCTTGTATGTAGCAAAAAATGCATTGAAAACTCTTGAACTGTTGTGAAATTATTATAAAATGTTCTTCCAATGTTAGTTTGCCAAGCTATGCACTGCTGACAAAATCTTGGTCAATCATAATTTGCAGGATTATTATGATCATTGAAGCAATATGTGCTGGATCTTTTATTAGTATCTATATTGGTGAGTGTTTATATTACATGGAGGTTTCGAGGATTTGGATTGTGTTTATGACAATTGAAATGGAAATATCTGGGAATTTTTCTTAATGCTGACATAGCTGCTAACGTCTTCCATTTCCTGCCGGACCTTTTATTGAGTTTCATCTTAATAAGGGTTTGGTGGTGATGTTCATGATGAGGGAATGACCCTTATGTTTATATATACATTTATGATTTAGCATGGTTATTGACAAAATTTATTGAGTCCAGCATTTATGCTCCTAAGAAATATAAAATGTTGCTCTAACAACCAATGGGCCCAAATAAATAAAAAGATACATAGTTGTTCTTAGGATTTCTTTCAATGGCAGGTTTTATGTGTTATTCTCCATACTATGTAAGACAACTGTGAAATATGAATACACTCTCAGGTTGTATCTCAACATGATGTCACTATTTTTTTCCCCATTCCGACTTCACAGAATAATTCTGTTTGTCCATGAGCAGAGCATTTGTTTTTGTTTGAGATAATATTTAATATTCCAATATTCGGTTATCCTGCATGCTGTCATCCGGAAAAACCTTGCATATTTTGGCATTAATATATTGGTGAAAAATTGTAGTAGTTCTCCTTGTGTTACACCCACCTAGCTGAGTTTGAGACTATTGATTTTTTTTCCCCAAGACCGACCCTCCACCAAGCATATATGGATAGAATATGAGCTCATATATTCAGGATGTATTTGAGGTTGTATGCTTAACTTCTTTCCATGTGTCCCTTGGTCCTTGCAGGTTATGTACACCAGTACAATTCATTGAATTCTCAGCCAGATGTTCTAAAGTCATTATATTCTCCGCTTCAACCATCAAGTTCTTTGGAAGGTTTGAGGTAATCATGGAGTCATTCATAATTATGTTTTTTTAACTTCATTTCCATATTCAAGCTTTTTTGGAATGGGTGACTTAATTATCTTGAGATTATTTAGCATTATTTTAAAAAATGATGCATCAATTACACCATTTTGGTATGATATGTGGTACAGGACAGATTGCCAGAGTTCATATTTACTCTCTCTCTCTCTCTCTCTCACACACACACACAAACACATTTGGGCAGGCACAATTCTTTTAGTAGGGGTATATATATGTTGTAATACCTAATCCATAATGTGGGTTGATTGGTACCACAGGTATCATGAAGGTGGTCGACTCTCTGATGAGCAAATGGCTTTGTTGCAATACCAGCGAGAAAACCTTCACTTTTTGAGTGAGGAGGTGTGCGATGATCTAAGAGTTACAATTGGCAATGCTTCTTTCTTTGCATTTCATATCCAACATTACCTTCTGCTGGCGCTTTGGTGTTCCATTTTGCATAACGAATTTCAGTTGTTAATACATATGTTACCAAATGTATTATAAAACATAATATATTATTAATATCCAAACATTTGGCCATGCAGATTCTGCGATTGCAAGAGTGCTTAAGTAAATATGAACGGTCTAATGATGGAAGCACACCTCAGGTGATTATCGCTCAAGCTAATATTATTTATTTATTTATTTACAAGTGAAAATACTATTGATAGAACTAGGCAAATGCCCAAGTACACAAGACGTATACAAGAGAAACACCTAGTTAGGAAGAAGAGGGAGAGATAGATACAAGGAATTGTGAACGTTAAGATCATTGAAATCTATAGCTGTTATCCAAAGAGAGAATCTCTTGAAAAACAGGCTTCTAAGCTCCTCCACCAAATGTACTTTGTCTTCAAATGTTTCATTACTTTCCTTCCAAATACACCGTATAGACTCCTCCAGCTGTCTGTGTATAACACCATATACACACTTGGCATGGTTACCAGTTCTGTGTAAATTTGTCAATCAGGATGTGTAAATGTGTGTCATAGTGATGGTAGTGCGTCAAATTACCAGTTTTGGCCATGAAAGATCTTGTAATATTTAACCTCTGAGACCTTTATTCCAAAATGTCAGAATAACGACAGGGCAATTAACTTTAGTAGCCTACTCGTATAATATTAAAGGTGAACTGCAATAATAATTGACCATGGACACAGCGGTAGCTTTTTTTTTTTTTTTTCATCTTGGATCGCTTATAAAAGAAGTATCTGGTGCGTCCATGTTCACCTTGTCAATAAAAAGCTGGGCTACTTATTTTCTTCTGGAGCTACTTCAGAAAATTATGACCGGAGATAACACCGAGTAGGGGCCTGTATAAAATTATATGTGAATGGTATAATTGTGATTGGGAGTAGTGCTTATTGGATTTTAGATCATGAACACTACAAATTGTGCAAAGACCACCCCCCGCTGCCGCCGCGTAGGGCAGAACAAAAACAAAATGGTAATTTTCTAGTTTCTCTGGCACCAAAGGCTGGAATGGTTGTAGTTTTTACATTTCTGGATAGAAGCAGTTAGCTTATATGGTTCTGTAATTTGATTACATGGAAGTGGAATGTTCCAAGAATTGCTTCTTTTGGCTCCATGTTCAGGTTGATCTTGCCCACATGTTAGCAGCTCGTGATCAGGAACTACGGACCCTTACCGCTGAGGTAATACCTGTTGATTCTTTCCCACTTGTTCATTTAACCGTTCGTTTATCCCCGTTCTTGTCTTTGATTTTAAGGTTGCAAGAGTTTCATGGTGCTTACTGATATGCATTTAAAATGAAACAATGTGTTGCCAATTACTCTTTTCACACGTTGTGATGTGTTGCTGTGGTCAAATGAATCCAATAATTCTATCCAGGGAACCAGAAAGGGTGATTTTACTGCCTACTACATATGCTCATTTCTTGTGCTTTTTTGGGAGATCTATATTTTGGGCACATGAACTCACGAGTCTACATGAGTTCAATCTGTACACATCACATATTACATCTCTTCTGGACACATCCAATATTACCATTCAAAGCGAAATTTCGCATTTTTAAAGTCACTGTTAGAAGCAATCATTTATAGTTCAAGTTTACCGTTAGAAGAAATAAACACCACTGGGAAGACATTTGGAGGTGGAAAACTGAAGCAGCAAACATGAGTTTTCTACTTCATTCCTTCTATTCAACAGAAGAATGAGATGCAATGCTTACATATTTATTGATGTCTTGGTAGTAGATGTTATTGTTACTGCAAGAGATGTAATCTCATTTCTTGATAATCTTCACTGAGAGCAGTTAAACTGAATTCTTTGAGACAATGGTGTACAAAAGAATAATTTGTTTTCCATCAACAAGCGTGTTGAGTTTTTTTATCTGCCCCCAGACACATACAATCTGTGGGCATGGTTTGGTTCTATTTAGCAAACAGACTTGTAGCATTTGATATCGGTTGTCTTTACATTTTGAAACTTAAAATGGATACTGAAAGGGACTTATGTTGCAGGTGAATCAGCTGCAGTCTGAGCTAAGGCTTGCTCGTTCTTTGATAGCTGAGAGGGACTCCGAAATACAGCGAGTGCGCACTACCAACAACCAGGCAAGAACTAGTGTTTTGGCTCAATTACGTATTACATATTCGTTTCATGGTTGTGGAAGGCCTCATACTTTTTATTGAATCAATTACATGTTTATCTGGTATTGTGCACGTTAAGTATCTGTATTAGCAATATTGTCAAAATTTTATGTTTGTTTTGACTTTTTGGTTTTTCGGCCTTCGGTGGCTTGATATTTGATAGTATGTCGAAGAGAATGAAAGACTAAGAGCTATTTTAGGAGAATGGAGTACCCGAGCAGCAAAGGTATTGTCTCGTTTCTATTAGCTAATATGTTAATGATTATCAACTCCCCCAACTCTGGGCTTCACTTATCTTTGGTATGGGATATTTTTGCTAATCTAATGTCAAATTTGATGTACTAAAGCTTGAACGAGCATTGGAGGTTGAACGGATGTCAAATCTCGAACTGCAAAAGAAGATCACAACACTCAGAAATCAACCAACTGCATCGATGGAACCCCCAGAAAACCGTGGAGCATAGTCACACTGCACAAGATGTTCATGTGTTGACCAGGTTTTTTACTATTCCACAATGCTGCAATCAGTGCCATTCCTTTCGTAGGTAAAATGAAAAACGGAATTGAAAGAAAAAAAAAATTGAAGTAAGAAGGAAAGAAAGAAAGATCAAGAAGCGTGTACGGAAGGTCAAGCATTGCTGCTCTGATTATTGAATGTATATATATCTGTTCGCTGAACTGGATTTTCTTTTTCCCACTTGAACATCCATCCACGGCAGGTGGCAGCTGCATATCATATCTTGTATATTGAGAGGAAGAAATATGCGGCATTTTCAAGATTGAGAGAAATCAGTGGGAGATTAGAAAGCTTTTTTCTTCCCTTAAAACTGTCTGGTGGCAACTCAAGTTTGTGATACTGGTTTTAGGATTCAGGTTTCTTTTTAGTTTTTGCCGTGATATTGTGCCTCATTTCCTCTGCTTCAAGAGAATCATCCGGTAGATTTTCCAGACCTGATAATATAGATTGCAAAGTCAATCATTGGACCAGTACCTAACATGTAGAACATGTCAAAGACATAAGAGTCCGATGAAATGACTGCTATAATAGCCGAAGTTAGATGGGAGGGATCAAGCTAAAAAGCTAAATTATCCCAATTGTGAGGCTTTCCATTCCTGTCAATGCCATCTGCAATTACCCAAATTGACTGCCTTTCTCTGTAGCCTCTCCTAAGCCAAGAAAACCAACAGTTTGAGCTCAGCAAGATGTATTCTTAGTCATGATCTTCTTCGAATATTAACCTCCACCAGAACAGCAAACAGTAACTCATTACAGTTGCTGTCATGCAAGTGGATTTGCTTGATCAAATACCGTGCGCAAGAAAAGTTGCCCTACAACTACAAGAAATTTTCCTAACAGAAAACTTTTAAAATCCACAATCTATGATAGGGCATCATCATTAACAAAGGAGGAGATGCTTCAGAATTCTGAAACGACAATAATGGAGTTTCTTTTTACGTTGTTCGTATGTTTAGAACAAAAATAGTCTTAAGCTCTCCAAATTTGAGGACTTAAAGTGGAAGAGATATACACTTGAATTGGGTCTTATAGCATTTATTATTTAATTAATAAAGGCTGGAATATTTATACAGGCAGATAATTAAATTGTTTTTTAGGAAAATTTTATGTGGTCATTTTTGTATTCTACTAATATGATTGGTTATATTAGCTTTTTAAAATATAAAATAATTATTTCAGTCAATCATATGAATAGAGTATAGAGTGTGCACAAAAATGATTTTATATAGGAGTACTCTCGAACCTAAGCCCGGTGAAACTAGCCCAGCAACCCAACGCTATGACCTCCCACTTAAATCAGAGTTTAATTTTAAGGAGCCTGTAACGTGGAGCACGTGCACACAAACACAATTCTTTCTTGCCACTTGCGCAACCCACTTCCGATTATTGGCTGAATAAGCGGTGGCTGTTACTAGGGCCGTTCAACCGGCCCAACCCGATTCACCATTTTCCGAACCGTTCCAATAAGATTTCGCTTTCAAATACTCGTTACCCAAATTTTCGATTAGCCGATTTATTTTTTGATGAGATTTCGAAATCAATTTTCCAAATCATTTTAAAACTTCAAAAACAAAAGCTTGAAAAGCCTAATTCGAAAACAAAATTCCAATCTTACATTCATAAACCAAAAATTAGAACCCTAATTCGAAAACAAACATCCCAATTTTTTCCAAATCACTCGAAATCTTCAAAAACAAAAGCTTCAAAACTCTAATCCGAAAAGAAAAATCTCACTTACATTCATAAACAAAAAATCAGAATCCTAATCTAAAAACAAAAATCTCACATCAAAATAAAAACATCTAAGATGGACCAATATATTTTTCAATAAAATATATACGCATATATATATATATATATATATCATTTTCGCTACCTGTTCTTCCTCCTTCAACAGCTTCCTTCAACTTGACATTTTTCTGTCTATCTTCGATGCCGCCTCGAGAACTTCGTCGTCGACTGGAGATTCGAAAGGTGTAAGTCATGGTTTACCTCTGACCCACCTCGGTCATCTAGGGTTTCATATCAGAAGTTTGGATACGAGATGGGGAAGCTACTTGGCTAGGGTGGATATGGAAACCGATAGCACTATGAGAGAGAGAGAGAGAGAGAGAGTAATTTGTGAATCGGTGAGGGGAGACGAATGTGAAATCGAAATGAGAAATATAGGATTATCGGTAACGGATAATACTCGTCACCGATTTTAATCCAAACGAGTCGGGTTTTCGGGTCGATATAAGTCAGATAATCGGATCGGGTCGGGACTTCGGTTTTTTTGTACAGCCCTAGATGTTACTTCGCATCCAAGAATTATTGGTTGGATCAAGAGTAAATATTAATTCTTCTAATAAAAAAAACGTTCAATACGTTTAAAATATTACTTTTTTTTAAAAATAAAATTTTCCAATTATCAAAATTGTCAAAACGTTCAATACCTTTAAAATATTACTCTTTGAACCGAACTTACCCGTTAATGAAAAAAAATAGACATTAATGAGAGTTTGACATATTATCTCACAAATTCATTTTCAACACCTGCACATAGTAGATTATTAAACAATCTCCATTTCGGTCGAATTCCTTTTCCCTACGCTGCTTTCCACAACAAAAAATCTTGCTGCCTCCCTCCATTTTGATTCACAACAGAAGTTTTGCTAATTGTAAGTTCAGAAAAGTTTCGATTCCCAATCTTCATCCATAAGTTTTACTCATTGTAACTTTTGCTTATAACATGATGTAAAAATCATTATTGTAAACAAACAAATTGTAAAGATTAGAACAAGATTTCACGCTTAGGTGTGCTCGGCAGATGCAACAATAAAATGTAAAAATCAGAACAATCCAGAACAAATAAAATGTAAAAATCAGAACAATCCAGAACAAATAAAATGTAAAAATCAGAACGAATAAAATCACATTTTGTAAAAATCAAAATAGTAAAATCTTTTCACACTTCAGCATTGGTACAAACCCAGAGAGTTGCCTTTGCTTTTGACGTTCCTTCGCATCTCAAGCTCAAAAATAGTATAGAAAACATAATGTAAAAATCAGAACACATAGAAACACAAACAAACAAAACCTAGAAAAATAAATAAATAAATAAACCTTGTACGTACAGTGGAGGAATTATTGTTTACGGTGAATGAGGTAAGTTTTCGATGTTGGATTTTGATGTTGGACTCAATTTCGAGCTTTGGTGGATTTCAGCTTGAATTTCGACGCCACTGTCGACGATAATGGTCTTAATCATTGACGGCAAAGGTGGCCTGATGTCTTAAAGGGAAGATCTCGGGATGTCAAAGGAGGCTCTTCGACAAAGATACCAACGAGGGAGAGAGAGAACACGAGAGAGGGGTTACGTATTCGAGTTTTTTTAAGATGCATAACAGGTTATATTTCATATGTGCTCTATATGGCGACTTTCAATTGATATATGTTATTTGAAGAAAATCAGAAGAGTCTGACCCGAAAATTTTCTCTTAAAAAAAAGGTTCAATACCTTTAAAATATTACTTTTTAAAAAAAAAAAAAATTCGAATTATCAAAATTGTCTTCCTTATTCTGTTGTGTTTTTCCAAGTAAACATTGGCCACCCTTATTATTTTCTCGGATTCTTTTTTTCTTTTTAGAAAAGGAAAAAAGCCGAAACACAAAAATCTATAAAGCGGGGGGACAAAGAAAGATCATGGGGATGACCATATCAGATCGGTGAGGTGGGCCCCCCACTCTCATAGGAATCAGCTTTGGAAGGGTGGGTTCTACTGCAGGTGAGTGCCGGTTTTTAGTATCCACGTGTTGTCCTATCATGCAAACACATCACTAAAAGGAACGCGTGGCATAAAATCCAAGGGCATGGCATTCACGAAGCATTTGCACAGAGAAACTGCGGCCCACCTGGGGTCCTGGACGGATAACTGTACACATTAGGCACCTCTTGAAATTTATAATTGTTTACTGATTAATTAAATAAATGGGTGATGCTGGACCGGTCGGATTTTTTCAGGGTTAAAAATAACTCACCTCAAAATATATAATAAATATAATAAAAAATTATTTTAAAAAATATAATAAAATAAAAAAAAAAAAAAAAAATAAAAAAAATAAAATGAAGATGATTTTAAAGGAAATTTGGCCCCCAGTCGAACAGAGTCGTCGCTGGTGGCGGTGGACGACACCGCCCATGCCATCGAGATCGGCAGGCTCCGATGAGTTCACCTTTGTGACGGCGACCCTCGGCGACCTCTCACTTTCCTTCGACAGCTTTAAATCTGAAATGAGTCCGTCCCACCGCCATCGAATGCGGCATGCTGCTTTTTATGGGGGTCGGCGCAACCGACCCCTAACTTTTCTCTAAATGGATATCTCAGTAGAGTTATCGAGGTTTTTTTTTTTTAATTTTTCAGAAAACTATAATTTACACATATTAAATTATTAACAGTTCGGCCTTTGCATTTTAAATAATTAAATCGGTAGATTGAATCCTAAAACTTTTAAAATTACCATTACCGTTTGGATTAAGGAAAAATAAGTGACGGTTCTAAATGATGACGAGGAGATTCAAGAGAGAGTGCAACCTATTAAATATGAATGGCGCTTTGTGCTTTCAAACTATTAAAAATTTATATTTTACATTTTTGTTTAGCTGTAATGGTTAAGATGTTTAGAAACATTGGTATTGCATTAGAGAATATGAATTAAAGTGAGATCACATTGAATTAGTTAAAAACTTTTCACCTGTAATATTAACTATAGTAAATCCATTTCATTTTTCATATATGAAAAGAACTATAGCTCTTTCATATCGATTATTTTATGATTTCTTTCCTGCAACTTCCAACATCTTTTTTCCTGCGATCATGCATTTTCTCTCCCTCCAAGCAGTGCATTTCCATTTCTAGGTCGACCCTGTCGTCAGGTAGTCCCCATCGGCAACTCCTCTCCATCGGCAACTCCTCTCCGTCACTAGTGAGGTTTCTATTGTCATCTCCTGTCATTTTCTCCACTCCAAGTAATGCTTTTTCGCTCTAGGTACCATCTTTGTTTCGCCATTTTCTCCACTCCAAATTGGACTGATCTTGATGCGTGCCTTCGGAAGTTTGAAAGCTCATTTTATCAGATTTCATCCTTGCATTTCCATTGTATAGTTTTACCCACTTGATACACTTATTTTTATTTGGTTGTGTGGTTTACCTTTTGTCGACAAATTGGGAATATAATTGATTTCTCTTCTTCGTTTGGGGGTAAATGATTCAAATTAATGATAAACTTTGAAGTTAGTTTGTTGGCATATGCTGCCTCTCAATCTCTAACGAGATACTAACTCTCTCTGATTAGATTGGCAAATCATTTATTGCAAATATAGGTATGCCATTGAAAGGGAGTGGATGAGAACTTTTTGGTGTTTTGAAGCACCGATTTGGATCTAAATGTGCAAGCATTCGTATGTCACTATGTACCTTAAAGCATTCCAAATTAAACAAGAAAAAAGAAAAAAGAAAAAAGAAAAAAAAAAAGATGAAGTTTGATTTCTTGAAAAATATAAAAGAACTGTGTAAACATTCACAATTTTTTGCAAGCTATGCTTTGCACACAAGCTCCAAAATCCTGAAAGAATACAAATAGTTAAGAAAAAAGATTTAAAACTAAAGGCTTGATGTTACACTAACACATTTTCAAAAAAATGAGTAATTTTCTAGAACAGCCACTCTTTTGGTTTTCCTAATCTAGTGTGGTTTACCTCACCAATCCACAAAAAGAAGAGAAAAATTCTAACTTCAGCAATGGCAAAATAAATCATTATAACTCCTTGGAAGCTTGAAGGCCCATGTCCACCTTTTTTTTTAAAAAAAAAAAAATTTTGCTGGTTTTGATGAGGAGGGGGCAATACATTAAAGTAGGTTCATCCAAGACAATAAAATTTAAAAAAAAAAAGGTAAAAAAAGAAGCATAGTTAACCTATGTACTGATTTTTCAGCAAGAGACAATGCCAATAAGCCCTGCTTCAGATCTGATGGAATTGCTAAAACCAACGAGTAATATGTTGAGTATGGCTTAGGAATACAAGCTGAGTTCTGTCTCGCTCGACCCTCGCTCGAGCGAGACTTCGAGACTTCCAGAATTGCTCCAACCCGAGACTTCGCTCGACCCTCGCTCGAGCGAGGTTCAGGCAGTGACTTCGCTCGACACTCGCTCGACCTCCCGCTCGAGCGAGATTCCACGTGGCGCCAGGTATCCGATTTCTAGTCGAGCGAATCTGACCTAGAAGTCCTCGCTCGAGCGAGTTTAAATCTCGCTCGAGCGAGATTGCAGAATATAAATAGCGCGAAGGCTTTTTCGCGTATCAGACGACGAAGAAGCAGACGAAGCGCGAGGCCTCTGTTTTCGGCGCCAGTGAACAGTAACTCCTCCTAGATCATTTTCTTCTCCATTTCTCCACTATTCTGAGTGAAACTTGTGAGGATCGAGTGTATACACGTGAGGTGAGTGTTCTCTGTTGTAAGAATCTACTGATTCTCTCTCTGTAACCTCCATTTGATCTAGTGAAGTTTTGAAACCAACCCCACAGTGGATGTAAGCTCATTTTGAGCTGAACCACTTAAATCTGTGTGTTCTTTCTGTGTTTACTGTTTTATTTCTCATTGTTGCATCCGCTGCGGTTTATTTCATATCTTTGTTGTTTGTTTCATTGCTTATTTCCCAACAAACTGGTATCAGAGAGTTTTCAGGCTCTGTGAATATTTGAAGGGATGGCTACAGCAAGATTTGAAGTTGAGAAATTTGACGGTCAGAACAGTTTCAGCTTGTGGCGCCTGAAGATGAGGGCTTTGTTGCGCCAGCAGGTGTTATTCAGAGTTCTAGAGGAACGGACGGCAGATTCTCCTGTACCGTCTAAGGACGATGAAGAAAAGGTACATAGTACAATTCTGTTATCATTGTCTGATGGAGTGTTGAGAGAGGTGGCGGAGGAGGAGACCGCTGAGGGTCTCTGGAACAAGCTTGAGAGCTTGTACATTAAGAAGTCTCTCACAAACCGGTTGTATTTAAAACAACGGTTGTATACACTCAAAATGACTGAGGGTTCGTCAGTTACTGAACACCTAGATGAGTTCAATAAGATTGTAATGGATCTTAGAAATGTTGACATTAAGCTTGATGATGAAGATCAAGCTCTAATTGTGCTGTGTTCATTACCTGCCTCTTTTGAGAATTTTGTGAATTCTATGCTGTATGGTAGAGATACTATCTCCTTAGCAGATGTGAAGTCAGCTTTGAACTCGAAGGAGTTGAGGAGTAAGTATGACAAGGGTGGTGAAGCGCAGCCCAGTGGTTTGTTTGTCAAAGATACCTCCGACAGAGGAAGATCCAGTCAGAAGGGTTCAGAGAAGGGCAGAGGCAAGTCCCGGGGGAAATCAAAGTCCAAGTCCAACAAGAAGAATGTAAAATGTTATTACTGTCAGAAGTTTGGACACTACAAGAGTGAGTGTACGAAGCTGAAGAAGAAGGAGGAATCTACGAGTTCCTCTAATGCCGTCAGTGCTGCTGATGAATCTGACGGCTCTGATGTAGTTCTTGCAATCAGTGACTCAAACAGTCGGTTCAGTGATAAGTGGGTGATGGACTCAGCTTGCACATTCTACATGTGTCCCAGAAGGGACTGGTTCATGACTTATGAATCAGTCAACAGTGGTTCTGTTTTGTTGGGGAACGACACTGCTTGCAAGGTTGCGGGTATGGGTTCTGTGAAGATCAAGATGTTTGATGGGATGGTTAGGACATTGACCAACGTCCGGCACATTCCAAACTTGAAAAAGAATCTTATCTCCATGGGGGCCCTTGATTCTTTGGGCTTAAAGTACACTAGACAAGGTGGAGCTTTGAAAGTCAGCAAAGGCTCCATGATCATCATGAAGGGAGACCTGAAAGATGGTCTTTATTTCCTCCAGGGCAGTACTGTCAGCGGTGAAGCTGCAGTTTCAGTATCTGATCAGTCTGAGTCAGATGTTACTCGTCTATGGCACATGAGATTGGGCCATATGAGTGAGAAGGGGATGTCTATCCTCAGTAAGCAAGGGTTGCTAGGGAATCAGAATTTGGGCAAGCTAGACCTGTGCAAGCACTGTGTATTCGGGAAGCAGAGCAGGGTTCAGTTTGCAACTGGGGTCCACAGAACAAAAGGTACAGTGGACTACATTCATTCCGACCTTTGGGGTCCGTCTACAGTTCCATCAAAAGGTGGAGCTAATTACTTGCTTACATTCATTGATGATTACTCACGGAAAGTGTGGGTTTATTTTTTGAAACAGAAAAGTGAAGTCTTCAAGAACTTCAAGCAGTGGAAAGTTTTGATAGAGAATCAGACCGGCAAGAAGGTGAAACGGCTTCGGACTGACAACGGGATGAAATTTTGTGGCAATGACTTCGATGAGTTCTGTAAGAACGAAGGAATTGCCAGACACCGTACAGTCAGGCACACTCCACAGCAAAATGGAGTGGCTGAACGCATGAACCGGACCCTCCTAGAACGAGCACGCAGTATGCTCTCAAATGCCGGCCTGTCTAAGGACTTTTGGGCGGAAGCAGTCAATACAGCCTGTTTTCTGGTGAACCGCTCTCCAGCCACAGCTATCGAGTTGAAAACACCTAATCAGGTATGGTCTGATGAACCTACTGATTATTTGAACCTGAAGATTTTTGGTTGCCCTGCTTATTTTCATGTAAATGATGGTAAGCTAGAACCTAGGGCAAAGAAGTGTATTTTTATGGGATATGCTTCTGGGGTGAAGGGATATAGGTTGTGGTGTACTGATCCCAAGTCACCCAAGTTTGTGATAAGCAGGGATGTTGTGTTTGATGAGAAATCCATGCTTAGTCCGACAAAACAAATTCCCGTGTCTACAGGGAAGAAGGTGGAGCTGCAGCTTCACTTGAGACACCACCAGTAACTCAGGATCATGCTATGACTGATGAGCATGGTTCTGAGTCAGAGACTGAGACACCAGCTGAGGAGCAATACAGTATAGCTGCAGGTAGACAGAGGAGGCAGATCAGACCACCTCAGAGATATGCTCATGCAGATATGATCAGTTATGCACTCGCTACAGCGGAAGAAATTGTGGGGCAGGAGCCTTCCAGTTACTCAGAGGCTGTGAAGAGTACTGAGTCTGCACAGTAGTGTACAGCGATGACTGAAGAGATTGAGTCTCTTCACAAGAACCAAACCTGGGATTTGGTTAAGTTACCAGCGAAGACCAGAGTTGTGGGCTGCAAATGGGTTTTCAAGAGAAAAGAGGGAATCCAGTCTGATGCAAGATACAAAGCTCGTCTAGTTGCTAAAGGCTACAGTCAGAGAGAGGGGATCGACTTCACTGAAGTGTTCTCTCCAGTAGTAAAGCACAGTTCAATCCGAGCTTTACTAGCCATCACGGCTTTGTATGATCTGGAGCTTCAGCAGTTAGATGTGAAGACAGCGTTCTTACACGGTGAGCTTGAAGAAACTATCTATATGCGTCAGCCAGAGGGGTTCACAGTTGAAGGTAAAGAAGACCGTGTATGCAGACTGAAGAGGTCTTTGTATGGGTTGAAGCAGTCACCTAGGCAATGGTATAAACGTTTTGATTTGTTTATGAGTGATCATAATTATTTGAGAAGTAATTATGACTGTTGTGTATATCATAAACAATTGCCTGATAAGTCTTTCATTCACTTATTACTTTATGTTGATGACATGCTTATAACTGCTAAAAGCATGGTTGATGTTGATTTGTTGAAAACTCAACTTAAGGATGAGTTTGAGATGAAAGATTTAGGTGATGCTAAGAAAATACTGGGGATGGATATTTACAGGGATAGAAAAGCTGGGAAGTTATACTTGTCCCAGAGAAAGTATATAGAGAAGGTTCTAGACAGGTTTGGAATGTCTGACTCCAGGCCTGTCAGCACGCCGTTGGCGTCGCATTTTAAACTTTCAGCTTCCCTATCCCCCCAGACAGATGAGGAGGAACAGTCCATGGCAAATGTTCCTTACTCTAATGCTGTAGGTAGCATTATGTATGCTATGGTGTGTACCCGTCCAGATATTTCACAGGCAGTGAGTGTGGTTAGCAGATATATGGCTAAGCCTGGTAGAACTCACTGGCAGGCCGTGAAATGGATTTTGAGGTACTTGAAGGGAACCTCGCATGTGGGCTTGATATTTGATAGAGATGTAGATCTCAGTTCTGTTGTGATTGGTTTTGTTGATTCTGACAATGCTTGGGATTTAGATAAGAGAAGATCATTGACAGGCTACATTTTCACTTTGTGTGGTTCTGCTATTAGTTAGAAAGCAACACTTCAATCAACTGTTGCTTTATCAACTACAGAGGCAGAATACATGGCAGCAGCTGAGGCTGTTAAGGAGGCCATTTGGGTGAAGGGGCTTATCAGTGACCTGGGTCTTCAGCAGACAGAGATGACAGTGTTTTGTGACAGCCAGAGTGCTATACATTTGACCAAAAATCAAATGTATCATGAGAGGACAAAGCACATTGACGTCAGGTATCACTTTATCAGAGGAGTAGTGTCAGATGGTACAGTCAGTATTCAGAAGATTGCTACTTAAGAGAATCCAGCAGATGTAATGACCAAGCCAGTTGCAGTATTCAAGTTCAAACTTTGTTTGGACTTGATAGGGGTTCGAGGTTTCCAGGTTCCTTAGGGAACTCAGATGGGGTTGGTTTTCTCAGTTGCTGCATTTTACATTCTCGGGTTAATCTGGATTTTATGGGGCTGTAGGTATTCAAGCCAAGGTGGAGATTTGTTGAGTATGGCTTAGGAATACAAGCCCAGTCCTGTCTCGCTCGACCCTCGCTCGAGCGAGACTTCGAGACTTCCAGAATTGCTCCAACCCGAGACTTCGCTCGACCCTCGCTCGACCTCCCGCTCGAGCTAGGTTCAGGCAATGACTTCGCTCGACACTCGCTCGACCTCCCGCTCGAGCGAGATTCCACGTGGCGCCAGGTGTCCGATTTCTAGTCGAGCGAATCTGACCTAGAAGTCCTCGCTCGAGCGAGTTTAAATCTCGCTCGAGCGAGATTGCAGAATATAAATAGCGCGAAGGCTTTTTCGCGTATCAGACGACGAAGAAGCAGACGAAGCGCGAGGCCTCTGTTTTCGGCGCCAGTGAACAGTAACTCCTCCTAGATCATTTTCTTCTCCATTTCTCCACTATTCTGAGTGAAACTTGTGAGGATCGAGTGTATACACGTGAGGTGAGTGTTCTCTGTTGTAAGAATCTACTGATTCTCTCTCTGTAACCTCCATTTGATCTAGTGAAGCTTTGAAACCAACCCCACAGTGGATGTAAGCTCATTTTGAGCTGAACCACTTAAATCTGTGTGTTCTTTCTGTGTTTACTGTTTTATTTCTCATTGTTGCATCCGCTGCGGTTTATTTCATATCTTTGTTGTTTGTTTCATTGCTTATTTCCCAACATAATAAAATGAGAAGAAAACATCACCCAGAATAAGATGATTAATGTACTGATGCCAGGTACATAATATCAATAAAACTTCAAAAGTTCCTAAAGGTAAACTGGATTCACCAATTTAACTTCAAAAGTGTCTGCAGGGCCTTCCTCTTCTCTTCTAGCAGTTTCTCATATTCCTCCAGAGTATGGTTAACTAAGTTTAAACTAGTTTGACAGCCCACAATTTGAATATTTTGCATATCTAATTTGGTTGACATTTTGCATTGACAATGCTATAAGAGACCATTTATTTCAACGTTGTGGATTATCTGAGTGCTACCTTTGTTTCAACAAAATCTCTCTGAGCTGTCCCAAAAAAAAAAAAAAAAAAAAAAAACAGATTTCATGTGCTAATAGATTGAATTTTGGGGTTGTTTTTCATGTGGATTATCTGAATTCATGTGTAACTAAAATGCAATAAATTTGGGCTGTTTTTTTTTTTCATTGCAAGGAATGATTGGATAAAATTGTGATTATTATTATTATTATTATTTATTTGCCTTGTTTGTGTTGATGTTATAGGGTTCTACAAGTATAGATATGAGATTTTTACATATATAGCAGGCAATGTACATGTGATTTTTACTTGATGAAAAGGCTTGTTTCTGTTCCTTACTGACTCCAGGAAATTGCATGCTAGTTATTTAAACAAGAGAGACCCCAGTAGCTCTATCATTTACTATCCCTATAATTGTGACTAAGCTTATGGGACTAGGCTTTGGCAGTAGCATCGTGGATATCAGATGCTTGGTCTTTGGATATCAGATCATGCTTATTTTGTCATGCTGTTTTGGAATAATTGTGGCATTTACTAGATGAGTCATAGATCTATTTATTTTAAACAATATTGCTTACACTAGAAGAGTTATTGGAGATTATGAAAATAAAACTAAAAGTATTTAAAAAAATTAATAAAAGAAATATAAATAATAAAAAATAATAATGTTTTATTATTATAGAGAATGTAATTACTAATCTAATGTAGACTTCAAATTCTTCACGATTAATTAAAAGATGAAAAGTTACATATTCTTCAATTTTTAAATATTAGTATGATCAAATCCAATATGAATGCTCTAGGCAGTACATTATACCCATGACTGGGATTTTGAATGAGGATTAAGGGTGTAATCGATTTGGTTGATTTTGTTTTGTATAAATTTTAGAATTGATCAATCGATATACACCTGCTTTTAAAATTTAAGGATTGATATAGATTGATTTATCGTTATCGAAATTTGATATTTTTGATTTCGGTCTGATCTAATCCGATTTACTGTTCACACATGTGGTACTACAAAACTTGAAAATATATATTCAAATGTGTAAAACTGTATTTATCAAAAAGAATTTATGTTATAATTTATTATGCCAAAGATATATTTATCCTTGGCATAATAAATTTATATTATTCTCGATAAATATAGATCAAAAGTATGAACAAATATATATATATATATATTTTAAAAGTAAGTTTATATTATGTTCTTTTTTATATTCAAAACTTAATATTATATCAAAAGTATGAACAAATTAAGTTTTATATTAATAACTTGATATTAATACTACTTTTTAAAATCAAAATTTCCTATTATATTAATTTTACGTTATAAGATTAAAATTTATATGTTATACCAAATGTTATATTAAAATCTAATAGGATTAATTTTATATTATATAAAATCTTATATTTATTTTATGTCATAAGATTAATAGACATCAATAATAAGATTAAAATTTCATGTTATATTAATTAATAATATTATGTTATGTATAATATGATGTGATACAAGAAAATATATAGTATATAAAAGTAATATATATATATATATATATATATCAATCTATTTGAAAACTTTTACACCATGCACCATCTACGTTGTATAATTTTGATTTGAAATATATATTTTAAAATCTGAGTCTTACAAATTAAATTATTTCATGTAAATGGTGTGTGGTGTAAAGTCTGTCAAATAGCACTACTTCAATATATCGGTTCGATTCGGTTCAAATCAATTTTTAAAATATGAAACCAGATACTGAACCAGTATCAGATCAAGATTGTTCTACTATTTTTCTGATATATATATATTTTTTTACATCCTTAATCAGGATATAAAGTATCTCATTTTGATGATTTAAGAATAGAAATGTAAACCTAGGTGTAGATCCAGATATCTAATTAGACCCGAACGCAAATCCGGATGTTCAGCTATACTCAGATCTACATTTGGGTTTATAATACGGTCTGGATATCTGTCCAAGTTAATCTAATTATAACTCGAGCAAGTACCTGACTTTATTCAGTTATGCAAATTTAGGTATTTGGTTATCCAAGTTCTAATTAAATATTTAGATTTGTCAAAGATCATTTTAAAGAGGAGGGCTACAAACACAATATAACATCTTTTTGAAGATCAAGTTGATATTGTTTCCTCGGTAAGGCAATTCTTTTAAATGTTAAACCTGATTAACGGTAACAAGTGTTAATTTGGTACTTGCATTATATAACCTTATCCGCATTCTAATAGGAGTAGGTATGAAATCGAGACACCTGCTCGAGTAAAACAAGGATCGATATTCGTCCAAATTAATCCAATTTTTCCAATTCTAGATTGTACCCAGAAAAAAAAAAAAAGAAGAAGCTAGATGTACACCCAAAATATCATGTGCCAATTTTGACACTTTAAAGCAAATTTTTGAATTATGTTTTGGTGATGATTCTGATTAAAGTATTGAGACAAAATATTTTGATATCGATACATGATGTGATCAAAATATTTGCAAGTGAATAAAATCGCAATAACTAGCAAAGTTTTAAGGAAAAATGTATCGAACTCACAATGACTAATTATGCTATTGAGTATTAAAATTTACCAAATTATTTACTATTTGAGAATTTAATCATAATTTTAAAGATTTTACCACCTAAATTAAACTAAAGTGGTTGATGAAAATAAATTAAAAGAATAGAGAATAAAACTTAAGGATGTGGATATAGTAAAAATAAATCTAGAGCTTTTTATTTCACCTAACTAATCCTATACAATTTATTATTTATTGTTATAAAAGTCTAAATTTTTAAGTTGATGAAAAAGAGATCCCTTAGTTATTCAATGTTTTCTCTCTAATAACATGAAAAATATTTCCACCTAATAATTCATCATACCTCTATGTAAATTAAATTGTGGAGATTCATTAAATTTTTTAGATTTTTCTTAATTTAAAATCACACTAGTTGAGGTAATTTTTTGTTGGTGTTTTATCATAAAAGTTTCTAATTATAAATTACCTCTCGATTTCATTATAATTTAATAGATCGAACAATAATTAGTCAGAAATTTGTGAGCAATAAGATCAAGGATAAACACTCAACAAAAAAGTTTGAAAATAAAATAACTAAGAATTTAAATTGTGTATTTAAAACAAGACTACAACAAAGCCCTAGCAAATTAAAATCAGTTCATAATAAAATTAAAATCAACCATGTTCTTATTGGAATACATAAAAAAAAAAAATTAAAGAGAAGAGAATAAAACTCTTTTTCTTGAAATAGATTGATGAAGATGAAGCATTCAACTCCATTCACCAACAATCAAGCTCTCCTCTCTCAAGCGTAACCAAATTGTTTTTATCTATTTTTTCCACAATAGGATGTTTTAAAATAGGCAATTTTTCTCTCCAACTTTATGACCTCTTTTCTCTATTTAAATCTTGTATTTTGGAAAAGTCCCAACATAAAAATTGTAAGGTTTTCTCTTAAACTTTCATAGATACCAATATCTCCCTTTTTGAAATTGTATAGAAAAAGTTAGGCTCCAATTATTAAGGGTATTTCAACAAATTTGAGAAATGAACATTTTTTAGGACTCTTAATGAAAGGAATTTTCTCCTCTTAGAAATCTTGATGGAAGCTTCCACAATTTTCATGACTCTTTCAATTTATTTATTTCTAAATAAAAATAAATAAAAATTTAATAAATAAATAAGAAATTAAACACAAACTAGTATAAAAGTAAGAGTAAATGTTTGACAAAATTTATATAAAAACTAAACAGATTAATACATTTCAATTACCATTTTAGGATAGTATTTATATGGATAAACTATACATATGCACAATTATATATTGATTTATATATATATATATATATAACTATATCCTAAAATAACATCAATACAAGTCTAACATCAACATTTTGGTTCATAAAATCCACTAATTTATAGATCTTTAAACCAATCACATTAATTTAGCTAGGAAGATCTTGTCTTGTATATGATAAATATTCTAAATTTTTTATGTGACTTTTTAAATTTAAACGGTTTTGAAGGCTAAGAGAAGCAATGATTTTGATAAAGTTTGGTGATAAAGAAGTAGGAGACTAGACAAAGCATGTTGATGTTGCAAAACAAATGCTAGAATCACTACAAGAAAACGTAGTATTTTTGACAATCAAAGTTGCCAAAAATAGTCTAGAAAATCGCGAGATACTTATTTTCGGCTAGATAAGGCTGCCCAAATGTTGTCGTTATTGTAGTGTCGAGTAAAACTATTTTCGGCAATTATTTGAATTGATAGAAAAAAAAAATTACTTTCTTCAACAGCATGTTTTTGCTAGAAATGATATAAATGTTCATCACAAAAAGGTTGCAAGCATTCACTATTTTTTCGTTAAAATATATTTGTGACGACCTATTTTTGCCAAAAATAATTTGTACAACGATTATTTTTTTGCTGGAAATGTAAGAAGCTATTATTGCAGATGCTTTCTTATTGGGTTAAGCTACTGCCTACAATTGTTTCTAGAGTCAGCTTCTCCAACTTATTTAAAATAATAACAGATTCCAATGTACTAATAATTCCAATGGAAGAAAAATGATTTAAAGTAAAATTGAGGCACATTCAATCGTCCACAAAAGTCAAAAGTCTAGGAAAAAAATATATATACAAGAACTTCAAAGAGGTAAAAGTCACTATATAATTGTGAAATTCTAACAAATGACTATGGTTAATATCATGTCTAGGTTGTATCAACAACTTGTACATTTTGTAACTTGAAATTAATATCTCTTTTAGTTCAGCTTCAAAAGCTGGTAAAAATTAAAATCACCATTGTCAAGTTGTCAACAATAGCAAAATGATTTTTTCTTTCCTCAAAGAGAATATTCTGTACCTCCATCTTTTCTAACTGACTGCAAAAAATATTAAGACCATATTAGTGAGCTTATGATAAACAACTATATATAGAATCGATATCCTATAATATGGTTGATCTGGAAACAAGGGATATATGCATGGCTCCATATCATGATAACCAAATGCATCATACAGTTTTAAGAAAAAATCTACTTAAAAATATATGTAAATATCATTTTTCACCTTTCAAAATATTGATGGAAATAACGAAGTTATCTTAAACCTCACTGCCCTTCTAACTCATATCTCACCATAAACTTGTCGTACTTGGCTTGTTTCTCTAGTAGTAACCTGACACAGGGGTGGAACCACGTGATTCCTTGCCGGGGGGTATGTTATTTTAGTATATAGAAAAGTAAAAATTTTCTCATACTTATAAATTTTTTTATTGAAATTAGCCCCTAATATTGAAAATACATCACCTAAGGTCTGAACTGATCTAAAAATTAGCCCTCTCATACTGCTATTGTGCAGAGAAACAAGTTTGTCTAGTGGTAGTAGAAGAGAATTCAAATTTCCAGTATGCTAATTACTAGACTTGCATCAGAGCTATTGTTGTTGCATGTTGGTTGTAACTTCTCAAATAATTATGGACCCAAGGGGAAGGGGTAGTATGTTATTTTAGTATATAGAAAAAGTAACATTTTTCTCCAACTTCTAAACTTTCTATTAAAATTAGCTGCCAATATTGAAAATAAATCACCCAAGGTACGAACTGATATGAAATTAGCCCCCTCATATTGCTATTGTGTAGAGAAACGTGTTCATAGGTTCGGACCTCCGGTCCATAATTATTTGAGAAGCTACAACCAATAGGCAACAATAATAGCTCTAACGCAAGTCTAGCAATTAGCATATGGCAAGTTTGAATTCTCTTACACTATTGCTAGACAAAGATAGAAGCACGACATAAGTTTTGATTTCTCATGAATTTGTGACATGCTAATATAGGCTATAGCCATAAGACTTGAAAGCCACATTAGCAAGAGGCTTCCCTGAATATATAAACCCAATGACCAATTCTGTAATCACGTTTAGTCCTAGTTGCTGCTAGGACTATACAGTCAACCCGACTCGAGAATCCAGTTTCCGACTCGAATCGAAATGAGTCTCCCTTCTGCATACCCATCAACCGATTAGCTGATAAGCCGATTTCAACGAAAAAACACTTATTTCAACTAACAAACTTTGCACTTTGAGTCTGTCTACCGAACCCTAAAGATCGCAATTGTAGCCTCCATGCCTCTCTGATTCCCTACGATCAGTGCTACCTTACTAGAGGATTGCGCCGTCATTCGTCCTGCTTAACCTCCACAAAGTCTGTCATCCATTCATCTGTCGCTCAACCCCCATTCTGGTTCCTCTGCAATGTCGGGACGGTAAGAAATTTTTGTGTTTTCGTGAATGTATCGGTTCTTGGGAGAATCAATGTGTTTTTTTCCCAAGAAAATTATACAAGGTGGGTTGAAATTGATCCGTTTGGTTGATTCACTAACAGACAAGGTTTTTCAAAACTCAAACGAACATCGCCCCTGTAAATTCAAGCAAACCTCGAGAGATCTGGAGCCATAGTTCTTGGAAAAAGCAAATGAACCTTGAGGAGATCCAGAGTGGGTATCGACTGAAGACTTCCATCGCCCCTGGAAAAATCTCAATGAAGACTTCCACTTTCGTGTATAATCCTATACATAAAAGCAGGTATCGAATCGGCTAACCGATACCCATTTTTTGCTTAACGAGTTGGGCTTTTTGAGTCGGGTCGGGTTGGGAAAACGGACGGAATGAAAGGTCGGGCATTTTGAACAGCTCTAGTTGCTGCAATTAACATCAACAAATTTTATTGAGAAATGCAGTGTGAACAAAAATGCAAAACATAATAAAAAATGTTATAATCTTTTTTTTTTCTTATTTGTGTTAGATGAGGAGATGTGAGCAAGTATTATAAAATAAATTTTTAGTGTCCTTTTCATCCACTGAACACACAATTGTTTAGGCACGATCATACTTAGTTTGTAGTAGCTTGGATTATTCCTACGAGCAAGGTAAAAAGAAACGCAATTCTACAGGCCAGTAAAAATCCCCACCACTGAAGTTGGAGTTGTTTGTCAAAACCTTCACAAGCATTTTGAGTATAATTAATTAAATAGACCAATAATTAATTACAACAGGCGCTGATTGAGTGATTGGTTTATAATTAATTAAATAGACCAATATATTGAAATTAATTAAAACTATTACTATCTATTTGATGTTGACAAAATATATAAAATATTTGTTTCTTCATATATTTCCACTTTGGACTCAATACATTATGCATATATAATATATATGTATGACTTAGATTTTGGGTTGGGTATTGAAGGTTTGCAGATTAATTGAGAATCTGACATGTATTTATAGACATATATTTTTTGTATACAATTTTATGATGTATGATTATTTTATATACACAAATTACTTATATTCACACGTACTACACACTTTATCGATCGCCCCCCAAACACCAAATTATGGTTTCGTCCCTGACTTGACATTCTCTCATAAGTCATCATGAAGCTATCCTTTCTAACTGCAGCCTCTTTCTCATGCATTTCCGCACATTCAGTTAATTCTAATATTCGGGCATCAGTTGCTTGTCTAGATGACTCAAAAATAACTATCTTGCCGAGCCCCCATACGTACTTTGGCCTTTGGTTCAAAACTTCCTTAAAAATTGTTGTTGCAGCCTCTATAGTCCTCTTCTCAGGCCCTATGTGACGCCCCCAACTTACGTCTGGGATTTAACGTAAATTAAGGTGTCTGGATGAGCAACACTTGGCTACTCACCCTCGTACTTAACAAGAATAAAAGTATAAATCATTTAATTCGCAGCGGTCAGGTCTTTAATATAAAACTTTCTAAAGATCACACGGAAATACATATACAACATTCATTAAACTTAAACATTGTACTTCTTACATATACAAGTCCAAACTGTAGTAAAATATTTTACATTCATCCCAAAAGAACTTTCCTTCACCTCACTCTTTCTCCCTCTTAACCTCGGGATATTCTCTCCCATAGCGAAACCTATCCATACTAATACTAAAGTCTCGCTGGAGCTGTTGTCCCTGTGGAGTCACACAAACCTCACGCATGGACAGTGAGCCATCTACTCCTAAGGTTAGGCAGCATCCCGCACGTCGCCTCTCCTCAACAAAAATGGATGCGTCAAGACTCCAAGCTCCGGTAGGTCGATTACTGATAGGAGGTCCGAAGGAAACAAAAGAAATGTCCATATAAGGACTATAGTCGGAAAGTCCCTCAGGACTCCCCGAAGTCTCCTGTATCATCGGGGCTGTCCCCCTGCTGGTCATCGAATCCTGTATAAAATAATATGCACAAAATATATGGAGCCACAAAAGAGTGAGATTTCGAATGAAATCTCAGTAAGTACATAAACAGCTTAAAGGAAACAGGGAAAACAACCATAAAGTTATTACCACTAATGACAAGGGAAAATACCCTAATATACCCCTCACAAGACCACTGTCTAACAGATACCTTTCTTAACTCACCCATGATCTTATATTAAATTTCATTGTTTTCCCCTTAAAATTCTTATTCTTTCATATCACTGATGGGCGTTACGTATCGCCGTCCCCATCACATACACTCATCAATCATCCGGGCGTTACGTCTCGCCGTCCCCGTTATGATGAGCCTGGTGTCAATCATCCGGGAGTTACGTCTCGCCGTCCCCGTTATGACACAAAACATATACACATATTACTGCGGGCGTTACGTCTCGCCGTCCCCGCCATTCAAATCAATTTCACGGGCGTTACGTCTCGCCGTCCCCGTGGAGATCACATATTCTTATATCGCGACAGGCGTTACGTATCGCCATCCCTGTCGGCACGTCAGTCATCCGGGCGTTACGTATCGCCGTCCCCGTCACGACGTGACTAACTTAATCTTTATATAAATTGTTTTCTTTCTTTTTATTTCTCTCTTATTCACATGAGTTATTTCACTTATAACCCTTCCCATTTGAAACCCCCAATTCTATTCTAAGGAAACCCTAAGTCTAAGCAAAACAGGGCATCTCGCTCGAGCGGCTTGTCGAGCGAGTATCGAGCGAAGTCTCGGGTTGGGACTCGCTCGAGCGGGTGTCGAGCGAAACTCTAGCGAGGGTTCATATTTTGCCTTCGCTCGACTCACATGTCGAGCGAGGGTCGAGCGAACTTACGGCTCTAAGGGTTTTCTCTATTCAAAACATGCCAATCTCTTTCATACACCCTATTTATCTTCTTAAAAACTTAAATCTAAGTTTCTACAATTTTATTGAACATAATAACAAGACAAATTACCATCAACCCTACTCATGTGTCCCATTGCCACTTAATCATGTTCTTAAGTGTTCACTACTAGTAAACATAACTCAATCATGCCAATAAACCATTTCCATGCTTAAATTAAGCTATAGTATGAACTTACAATTTCTTCCAAGCTCAAGAGAATTGATCCAACCAACTTCCTACAAGTTTTCTCCTACACACACTCACTTAGCTCACAAGTGATCACTTTGAGGGTTTGGGGAGGGTTTTCTGGTATGGCTTCAAAAGGGCAAGTGTTCTCTCCTTCTAAAGGAGCTTAGGAAGTTCTCAAGGCTCTATATATATGGTGGTGGTCGACCAACATGAGGGAGAGAAAAGGAAATGCACCTAAGGTGTACTAGTTGCCAGATTTGCATGTGATGAGGTGTCCATCTAAGCAAATCTAATGATGAGGATTAAGCCTCCCAAATCCTAGGCTTTGCAGCTAAACTAGTCATCCAAGGGCTCACATTTGAGATGGTTTGGCTGCCCATTTTGATCCATGGCTGAGAAGTAAGCTAAAGGGATAAGAGGTGGGGTGGCATTTCACCTAACCATGCATGCATCTCTCATCTCCAGCTCTCCCCTTGTGTCACACGCCCATCTCCAGGTTTTCCTACCCATTTGGTTCCTTCCCAACTCCCTTAGGTCTCCCCTCAACAAGTTCTAGAAGGTCACTTCTTAGTTTAGTTAAGGTAGAGCCAAATTTGATCCACTTAGTCACCAATCAACCAGATTTTGGCTCCCTTTGAGTTCCCATCACACTAACTATTCAATTGACTTTCAAATCAACTTTCCATCCATTCCTAACTATCCCTACACATGTCCTAATCCCAGAGAATCCTAAAACCAGTTGCCTAATTAGTTACATGCCCCAATCTAGTTCAATTATCCAATTCGGGTTCCACTTAAGCCCATTCCAAAGCTGCCTATTTGATTCCCAAATAAGTTATTGATTCCTTCCGAATCTCAGGAAACTTCAAACATAAAAGTTTTATATCTATCTCTTAAGGTTCTATACCAAGTGGAATCACCTCATTTGGACCCCATATGAATAACTTATGCCCGTTTTTCTAAAACTCGACAGATTAATCCGAAAATGCATAATTTCTAATATTAAGTGTAATCTCACATTCCTCAACTAAATCTCCCACTCTAATTTCCTAATAAATAAAAGCATCAAATAAATCTCCTTAAAATAATATCCATAAAATAATTTATCTTAGAAAAATTTGGGCTATTACACCCTAACTCTAACATCTTCGCAGCCGTCTCATTTTATCAACTACTGAAAAATCACACATGTTAGTGCTCGTAATATGAACATGTAGAATTAAAAATTATTTGACAATTTTTTTCAAAAATCGCTAGATTTTACTTTAGCACTTACATATTGATTTTCCATTATGGGAGTCACAAATTTGTCATTTTTTTACCACCTCACTTTTTTAAAGAAACCGATCGAATTCTCCTCATTCTCAGACTTCAAATACAAGTAAATTACACTCAATTTAGACGGAGTATATATAGAAAATCTTAAGGTATCTTCGATGTACATCTTTCAACCCAAATTGAGACTTACTCTCATTTACATTAGCCGCACAAATGACATTCGTACATTCGTACAATTGTGTGATTGTTTTGTTATTTCTTCTTTTTAGTTTTATTTCGTTTAGACATCTACTGCACTCACATGGGACATGATATACATAAGAAAAATAGAGGTGTCAAGAAGATTATATAACTATTTTAACACAAAATGCCACAGGATATTAATTAAATATTTGACAATAAATTACCTAGAAATATTCGCTTGAATATCGAGCGCATAACTTCACCCAAGTGGTTGGTGTCATCAACGGTGGCACATTCGCAAGTGCTTCTTCATTACTCTCATATTGCTTATAAGTTCTATGTAAATCATAGCGAATATGATTAAATCGATTGTGTAGTCTCTTCGTAACTGCATCACAATAATTATTCTTGGTCCAATTAAGAATGAAGTTAGCCTAGGGACAAACATCAAACAAATTAATTATGATTAGTATTACGAGTTTTACATTAGCAACATTAGACTTTCAACTACTCTACTTGAACATGTAAGAAATTCAGTACTTTTACCTAAACTCTTGTAATCAATTCTTCCTTCTTATTAGCTGGTACGTCGATATTTTTACTTGAACTCTTTTAATCAATTAATTGGCATTGTAGTGTTTTACTAACTTATTGCCTATGGCGTGGAGTATATGGTGGAGTGTAGAGGTGGACCGTGGACCGTGGACATCGATATGTGGTAGAGGAGCATGTTGAGACGAAGCGGATCAGGAAACACGAACAAACAAAGCTTTGACAGAGCAACAAGAGCTACAATGGTGTAGGTGGTGTCAATGTTGGTCTTCAAAGAGTGGAGAATATCACAAAGGGCAAAAATATTTTTATAGAACTAGGGATTTGATTTTGAGTTCATAGGGAAGGAAAATTATGAAAAGATCATGAATTTCACGTTATTGACAAAAAAAACATGCCCTTGGTTTTTGGAGGGAAGTTTTCATTTTGAATCCTAGAATCTGGCTAGAATAGACCGAACCACACTGAAACTACTAAAATCCTACTTGATACAGAACACCCATCTACATTGTGTTCGGTACTATTTTAGAATGAAAAATTGAACCCATTTTGATTGGAACGGGACATAAATCAAACCTTTGCTTTAGTGTGTTAAGTTTAAAATGGGATCACTATTGCTACAAATCTTAGGCCAAAATCAAAAGAAATCGAAAAGAAGAAATACAAAATCAATCGAAAACAACAAAAAATCCATAGATCCATCCCTAAGATCAATATATCCATCATCCAATGGTTACAAACATGGTTCGAACAAAATAATACCTAAAAAACTCGCAATTGGTCTAGCAAGAGTACCACATGATCGTGGGTCTCTGTGCAAAATCCATAACCAATGGTGGCCTCAAATTCATGGCCATGATGCAGCCCATGGCTCGTGGGTGTCTAAAACACCGTGTCTCACAGTTACAATTTGAATCTTCAGCCTTCAACTTTAAGAAGAAAAAGTGGAGGAGAGGAGATTTGGAGAGAATGACAAGCAGTTAGGTTTGGATGTTAAAGAAGTGTTGAGAAAAGTTGTGAATAGTAGTAAAAAATAATAATAAAATATTAAATAATAATAAATAATAATAAAAGTAGATAAAAAATAATAATAAAATAATAAATAATAAATAATAGTGAAATATTTTAAAAATATTTAAAAAACCCTCACTTCCCAAACGTAGAGGGAGAGAGAGAAGAGAGGATTCTAGATTTAGAATTTCCTTTTTTGTTTTGTTTTTTATTTTTTGGAGGTAAGTCACTTTATTAATGAAAGTAGTTTTTTAATATATATATATATATATATATATATATATATATATATGTAATTGAGTACAGACAAGCCATAATGCCGACAGGCTAGAGCCCAGCTTGAGCCCCATCTCCGCTTGGGTGTTATGGTGCAAGAGGAGGTCCACATGATCTGGACATCGGATGACCACCCAAGCAGGGGCAGCCAGTGGGGGAGGTGGACGAGTGGAGCGCCCATCCCTAGTTTATAACTCTAAATACTAACAACATAGATTTAGTGATACCTGCTGCGTCCAAGTGCGGGTATCTCAACGGGGACGTTATACACTATGCCTATATCTCATTATCTTGTGCCACTCTTTTTATTGTTTTTATTATTGCTTTAGAAAAAATGTACATGGAAATATAGAATAATATTAATAATTATGAACATGTTAGGTAAACCTATTTGTTAGGTAAAATAATATTAATAATATTAAGTTCTAATCATCAAGACTACGTACGTCATTATATCAACCATTGTCTCTTGTCAGTATATATATAGAATACCAACATCAAACTTGTTAAAATAAAGAACTATTTTAGTTTCAATACCAGTTAGTATTTTGTCGATAACACCACCACCATTATCACGATACCATAACATACTACCAATGTGAATATATTATAACTTTTTTTACTTGCAAGTCTAGTATGTCAAAATATATATAACTTCTTAGAGATGATCCATTGCTGTAATAAAAAAATTAAATAAATAATACGTTTTCATTATTATGAGACACACTTTAATGGTGTGTTATATGTGTCAAAAAATTATTTAGAAACATAATTTTCTCATAAATTATTGCTGTTTATGTGAATGATGCTATGAGTGTTGGATGCTCTCTAGCATTACTCTCCTTATATATTTCCTAAAATGCTATAATTGCCAAGTATTTAAATTGAACATTATCACTGATTATTTTTGCTATTTAGAATATTGATATTGGTCTAATCAAAATTTATCATTAAAAGTTAATGAAAAGTACGAGTTTACACACACATCAAAAAAATTTTGATGAATAGTATAAAAAATAAGATGAATAAGATGAATGGTATAAAAATATTTTTTGCTTGACTTTTAAATAATAATTGATCAAATTGTGATAAAATTTGATGAGTTATTATTTAAAAGTCAAATAAAAAATATTTTTTATTTTTTAATTTTTATTTTTGATCAAATATAATAATTTTTTTTAATATATGTATAAATTTATATTTTTTTATTAATTTTTAATAATAAATTTTGATTGAATATCAATAGTACTATTAAGTACGAAAAAATTTTCAAGTCTGTTTGCCGCATACCAATCGAACAAGTTCGAAACCTAGTCACGTGAATCTGACATTAAAACTTAACAGCCCACAGTCAAAAGGACAAAATTTTCGATGTGACTACGTACGATATAAAAGAATTTACTTTATTTTTATAATTTCGAATTCAGGTTTTTTATTTATTTAAAAAAACAGATCATTGTCATCACGCTTAACCAATTTAACCTCTTTTAAATTTCAATAAGAGAAAAGAATCTAATATTTCTCAAAATCAGAACATAATTATCAAAGCATAATGAAAGTATTGAGAATTATACAAACCTCACGCTAAAATTATTGATAAGAGCGAAATCAAAGCATCTACATCAAATACCAACAGGTCGTCACGTCACCACTATCCTCGTACTGTACATGCCGCGTCGTACGATCTTGATCTGAAAACATCATATATATTTTAATTTAAAACACTCTTTTCTTTCTTCAGGATAAGGTTTAGCTCTTTCCTCTTATTCTTTTTCTTTTCCTTTTCCTTATCCCTTTTCGTTTATTACAAAAGCTTCTCTCTCTCTCTCGCGCGCGCTCTCTTTTCAACAATGGCGAAAATATCGCCAACCCATGTGCTGCTTTTTCCCTATTAATACCTACGCCAGAAGCTCAGTCCCACTCTTACCCATTGCTTTATCCGTGCTCTCTCTCTTCAATTCTTCACTCAGATAGTCAGATACAGAGACTTATTTTGCCTGTCCTTTATTCGTAATTATGTCGATCACAATCGATCGCTCCAAATTCCTCCACGGTGATGGCGGGCCGTATGCTCCGATCTACGGCCCGACGCGGTGTCGGGTGGAGCAAAGAGGGGATGACTTGGAATCGTGTAGCTCGTCGTCGATCGGGAGGAACAGTGATTCTTCATTGGACGGTGGTGATGAATCGGGAGGGGAGAGCGAGGTTCAGAGCTCGTATAAGGGACCGTTGGATACCATGGATGCTTTGGAGGAAGTTTTGCCGGTCAAGTATGTGTTTTTCTTTTGTGTACCCTTTGACCTATACTTTAGTGGGTTGTGGTTTAATTACATTTTAAAATGGTGTTCCTGTTCTCTATCTGATTCCCCAATGGCTGCCAAAGCTAAGAAGTTGATTTTGTCTGTCTATTTCGGCATGAATAGCTTATTCTGGCTATTAGGATTTACTATTGAGAATTCTTAAGTATCACCATTTTCATTTCTATCATCTCGATCGATCCTCCTCGAGAAACGAAATGAAACAGTAAAAAATTAGAAGTCGAAGGAAGTAGGAACAATAACAGGCATTGTTTGATGTTCTTAATGTGCTGTCTGTATTTTGGTAAATAATGGAGGTTCTTATATTTAAGTTTGTTTGGTTGGATACTGATGGTTAGTTGGCGAGGTAGGTTGAGGTCTTAATGTTTTTGGCTCAGCTTGAGTAGGGTTAGAATTTGTTTTTTCCTGTCTATTCTTTGTTTTCTTATTTGGTCTTTATGATCCTAAGTAACAGGAGGTCTAAGCAGTGTAATTTGTCTCCTGCCTTTTATCAGTAACCAACCAGAGTCTATGGTAAAAAAAAACCTGTCAGAGTGTATAGTAAAAGTAAATGGAGGAATCTGAGTTTGGGATTTTGGGGGACTTGGGGTTGATAAAATGGGAGGCATCACAACACAAATTGGTGGGTTTTCATTTTCTTAAATTTCACAAACACGAAAGCCCTGGAATGATTGATCAAGTTATTGGTGTCTTGCATGATTGCATCTTATAACTCGTCATAAGTAACAGCACCCTGCTAATTCCTAGGTGTTGGCTTAAGTGGTTATAGCTTTGGTCTTGGGGTATGCTCCAAGTCTAAGGTTTGAACCCTTGGCTGCAAAATAATTTCTAGGGCCATCGAATTGGAGATATCTTCTTTTGAATTATTCAAGGTGCACTTGCGAAAATTTATTATTGAGGACCTGTGCATATTCGAAATAGTTGGGACTTTGTTCCCGGACACTGGTGCCAATCAGAAAAAGTAACGTCACACTGCTGAACTTCCAGTCGTTTCTTGTTTGGCAATAATGCTCAAGTTGGTTACCTATCAAAAACAAAAACAAAATGCTCAAGTTGGTTGCTTTGTCAAGCATGCTTGTACTTAATGTGTCTACCTTGTTATTGAAGTGTATCTTGAAGTAGGCGGGGATTGAATTTTCCTAAAATAGAGTGGAGCAAAAGGCCGCGAAGGGTACAGCAGCCAAATGAATTATGAAAATGATAGGCAAGACATGAAAAACATTAATTGTTAATGTTTAAGAGTTAGGCCCTGGGAGCATATTAAATCATTTTTAAAGTAATATGACCTATTAATTGCTTCTTTGAGAATAGTAATCTAATATTTCAGATTTATGTACTTATCCAAAAAAAAAAAATTCAGGTTTATGGTTCTGTAAATATCAAATTGCCAATTACTTTGGCCTTCGATAAATCTCACTTTGCATGTGTCTGAATTTCTCTTCAAAATAAATTGAATGAGATTTTCAACATTCTTAAATTCCACATCATCTAATCTTAATTCTGAATATGATAGTTGCATGAATTAGGTTTAAAAAGAGGAGAATGTTTATACTTTGTAAGTGCTCAGAAGCACACAACTTGTTTCGTGAGCCTGACTCTTTAAGCAGTTTTCTCACATTTATATTTCTGTATGCAATTTTGTACAACTTTGCATTGTTTTTGTTCCCGTGAAGACAAGTTCCTGCATCACTTATAAACAGCAGTTTTCCTTAGGGAATCATCTGTCTTATTTACTACAAATTCTGTAGCAGGACGAAATAGAATGTAGCGTTGTCCTTTGTTTTCACTGTCATCATCTGGCTTATTTCTTGCATTTGTGTTTGCTCTCATTCCAGGAGAGGTATATCCAACTTTTATAGCGGCAAGTCAAAGTCGTTCACAAGCCTAGCAGATGTCTCATCTGAAACCTCTATCAAAGACCTCGGAAAGGCAGAAGATCCCTATACTAGAAAACGCAAGAACTTATTAGCTCATAGTATTTTCTGGGACAAGAATCAGAGTTGCCCTTTGAAAAACAATGGGGATGGGACATCAAAGAGATCAGCTAACTCTACTCGAAGCACATTTCCTATTGGAACCGACACTGGAAGCAATAGTAGAAATGAGGACTCCAACTCGATCTCGGCATCACCATCTTTCTGTCTTCCACCTTTGCATCCACATGGAAAAAAACCACCCAGCAGTGGCTCATTGCCCCCACCTCCGCTACGAAATTCTCCATGGCGGTCATTCTCTCTGTCTGATCTACAATGTGCAGCAGCAGCAGCAGCAGCTCCTAACATAACTGGCTTGGCAATTCGCAGTGGAGACAAAGACAACAAATTACACTTAACATTTAATTAACTCGTATTTTATTAAATGAGGCTGAGGTTGGAAGCATGTTTGTCGTGTTTGTTATTGCAGCTGTTTCCCGATTTATTTACCCGTAGAAATCAAAGCTTTAGGTGCACCATGATCTGGGCATTTTTAGAAATGCTCTTAACTTTACGTTGTCTTCCCACTTCTTGTCGGCTTTGGCTGTTGTGTGATGACCAGATTCAACAGAATGCTTTATCGTACTATAGTAAGAACTTAAGTTTGATTCACTTGTCCAAGTTATCATCAGTCTATCAAAGCCATTGTCTTATTAGAGATGTTATTGTTATGCTTGCCCCAGAGTTTGATTGATGAAATTGGAGACTATTCTATAATATGTTCCTCAACTGCATTCATAGCAATCTGATTCGTTCCTCGCCCGAGAACTATGATATTCCTCTCCTACAAGACTTGGTGGAGAAAGATCGCTCTCCAATTTTTCCATGAAATAAATGGCATTATAGCAATTGCTTGTGAATTATGTTTGTGTTTGAACACGTATCAGAAATATGTAGAAAGCCATTCAGAGAAATGCTCATGCTCAAAGTTCAGTAGATAGCCCGATGTCACCTTCCATTCTTCATTGAGAGAAGCGCTGCTCAAAGTTTAGCAAACATTAAAGCAAGCAGCATTTGTGGGCTTTTATATTTGTTGGATGCCCTTGGCCATTGATGATAGAACCATGGCGCACCTTTCTACTGATCTACAAAAATTAACATCACATTTTTCTTAAGTACAAGCTGAGGAATCAATAAAGCTATAAATAACCAATCAAGAACTACTACATGCACACATATGTTATACAAAAATAAACCTATAAATTAACGTAGTTTCTTGAGATCTATTAGATTTGTTTGATAATAAAAGTAATTTTAAAATTTGACATACCACATTAATCTACATCAATTTATAAATTTCCTTTTTTTTAATCATTTTGTGTCTAAAGAATTTCTCATAGGAATAATAATGTCCAACTGGACTCTGAACAACCCACCTCTAATAGTTATCTGTATTGGGAGTAATCACTTAGTAATTTTGAAATTAGATGCTGTGGTACTTAAGTGCATATCATTAAGAAATATGATCATGTAAGTAATTTTAAGAATAAATTATTGTGCGATAAAATCAATGTGTCACCTATTTTGTAGTAAATGGATACAATCTTTTTTTATTAGTAATCTATCAAGTAGGTTGGATTAGGTTTGTTCATCCAAGTTTTGAATTCGAATTTTTCTTAAATCTTTTAATAAAAATGTTAAAATTATTGAAAAAAAATTATAAAATTGGACCAGGCAAAGCCCGACTCTAACGAGCAGGCCTAAATTAGATACAATCGAAGTCAATTAGAATGGAGAGAATTAATTTTAGACTTTTTTGGCTTGCAAATCAATTAGTCAATATGACCTTAAAGTAATTAAGCTTTTTCTATAATTATTTATTCTGAATATTGTAATGAAACGAAGATCGATTTGAGGGACAGCTGTCGTCCCCTGTCCTACCACTAAAATTATGTAAATGATCCCACCACTATTATTTTAAATCTTGCATAGTGACTTGCATAGTAACTTATATAGCAATTTCAAAACTTATAAATATAGGTTTCAGTTGTTATGAAATTCATAAGAAAACATAGAGAGAGAAGAAAGTTTTAGTTATTAAGAGTTCTTAAAGAGTTTCTTATATATTTTTCTCTTGCAATAGTAGTTTTTTCTTTAATTTTATAACATGTTATCAGCACGACGGTTCTACCAATTCTGAAGCTAGTAGTCTTATTCCTCTGTAAGATTTTCAATATATTATTTGTAGTTTTTGATATATTTTATTGATGATTATTATTTAAAATCTATGTGAATTTATAAATATATTTTCTGAGATACACATATTTATTTCATTATTTATATGTGTAGAAAATGACAAATTTTATAAAATTGAAATTTGTTGCTCTTGACATATCTAAAAAAAATTATTTATCCTGGATACTTGATGCTGAAATTCATCTTGATGCGATGAACCTGGATAAAACAATTAAAGAATGAAATCAAACATCCCTGTAGGACCGTGCTAAAGCAATGATTTTCCTTTGCCACCATTTTCACGAAGAATTAAAAACTGAAAATCTTACAATAAAATATCCCTATATTTTGTGGAACAGTTTAAGGGAGAGGTATGAACACCAGAAGACTATCATCCTCTCAAGAGCTCGTTATGAATGGTTGCACATGAGGTTGCAAGATTATAAAAGTGTTAGTGAGTATAATTCCACACTTTTTAAAATAATCTCAGTACTAAAATTATGCGGTAAGAAAATCACCGATGATAATATGCTAGAGAAGATTTATTCTACTTTTCATGCCTCGAATATGCTCCTGCAGCAGCAGTATCGAGAGAGAAAGTTGAAGAAATATTTTGAATTTATATAATGTCTTCTAGTAGCTGAGCAGAACAATGAGTTCTTATTAAAAAACCACTAGTTACGTCCAATTGACTCAATATCATTCACTGAAATGAATGGTAATAGGTTTGCATCATTCTCAGAAGTGAATGGTGCATCCTTTAGAAGAAATCGGTGGCGTGGACGTGATAGGATAAATTATAGAATATTAGTCCTAGAAGTGACCACAGTAAAAGGGATAATAATAATATACCGTATCACCAGAAGTGGTACAATTCAGAAAGGAGTAAAAATATGCAGAATAATTCTTCAAACAGAAGTGAAGATGTGTGCCATAAATGTAGAATGGCTGGACATTGGTCACGTATCTTTCGTACGACCAGACACTTAACTGATTTATATCAAACTTCTATTAAAGAAAAGAATAAAATGCATGAAACAAATTTAGTAGAACTATCAAATGATTTATTAGATTCAGTAGATGTAGATGTTACTCATCTTGATGTCTCCGATTTCTTTAATCATCTTGAAGGTAGAATTGACCACTTAATTGGAAATGGAAGTGTTCCACTCAATTAATGTATTTTCTTTCTATTATCTGTAATAAAAGTTTTGTATATTTTTATAGAATCATGGATCACATTGATGAGTTTTTTATTTCTGAGTTGAATGATAAAAATATATATATCTAGTTGACAGTGTTATAACTCACACAATTCTCAAAGAAAAGAAATATTTTCAAAATCTAACACTAAGCAAAACCTATGTCCATACCATATTAGGTTCAACAGATTTAATTGAGGGCTCCAGAAGAGTTTATATTGTGTTGCCTAATAGCACCAAATTTTGTATTGATGATACTCTATTCTCTTCACAATCCAGAAGAAATTTATTGAGTTTCAAAGTGTTGTCCAGATGACTAATACAAGAGGGGGGGTGAATTGAGTTGTATTAAAAAATTAACAATTATAAATCAAATATATAATATAAAATATAAACAAAATATGAAACAGTAATAAATATAAAGAGTAAAGGTAAGAGAGAAGCAAACTAAGTATGTTAACGAGGTTCGGCCCCACTGCCTACGTCCTCGCCTCAAGCTACCTCTTGAGGATCCCCAAATCCACTATTCAATCTCCTTTAGGTGGAGATAGAAACCTATTACACCTTTGAGCAGCACCGCTCCAAAGAATCCGTGTAGAACACCCTCTACACTTCCAATCACCTCACACTTGGTGATTTAACTATTTCCCGTGTAGAACACCTTCTACACTTCCAATCACCTCACACTTGGTGATTTAACTATTCCCCGTGTAGAACACCTTCTACACACCCAAGGGTTATACGCACCCTCTTACAAATACAAGAGTTGATAGTAGGTAGACTATCAAAGTACACTCCTCAATGAGTGAGATAGAAACAATACAGCGCAACCTATATCTCTCTCAACAAGAATAAGAATTAAGGCTCAAAACTTTAGAAAAGAGAGAATGAGAGCTTTGAAGGAATGATGCAAAACTTAGCAATAGATGTGTAAGCTCTTGTTGTATATTTTGCAAAACTCAAGTGAGCTATTTATAGGCAAATGAGTTTTCAATTTCAAATTTGAAAAGATTCTCATGTCAAAAACATCATCATTCACTTTTCAAAAATTTCAAATCTAATCTTTTTACTTTTTACATGTGACAAAAGGAGCACACTTTACTTTTCAAAAATTTCAAACATAATCTTTTACTTTTTGCATATGACAAAAGGAGCATACTTTACTTTTCAAAATTTTCAAATAAAGACATTTACCTTTTGCATAAGTCAAGAAAAGCATCCACCACTTTTGAAAATATTCAAATAAAACATGCACATGTGAAAGATGACAATCAATCATCTTAATATTTTCAAAGTTCAAACCTTTAATCATATCATGCACATGTGAAAGATGACAATCAATCATCTTAATATTTTCAAAGTTCAAACCTTTAATCATGTCATGCACATGTGAAAGATGACAATCAATCATCTTTCAAAATTTTCAAATTTAATTTTCAAAATATTCATGCACATGTGGAAAATGTATTTTAATGCTTTATGATAAAATATTTATTTTGAGCCTTAATCCTAATTTCGAATTTTTAAGAGATTTACAAAATTACTCTATGATTTTAATGTGAACTTGTTCCCTTCTTGCTCATGCTTGGTTCCTTGATGTGCTTGATTGTATTGTGTAGACAACTTGAGCTTGAGACTCCTTTATTCTTTGAATTCATTTGTTATCATCAAAATCCATGTGTAGATTTACATGAACCTTGAAACCTTGGGTTCAACATAAAGATATACGTTGTAATGATTACCATATTGAAACGACCAATGAAGGCAGTAAAGAGTATCTTCGTATTACTAAAACAATATCGGGCCAGAAGTTCGTATTAGAAAAACTGTCTGCTCTATATTCTGGATTGTATTATACAAAGATGAGAACAATTAAATCATATGTGGTAATGCATCAGAAGTGCATTGATCCCAAAATATTTATGACTTGGCATAATCGCCTTGGACATCCGGGATCTATAATGATGAGACGAATTATTGAAAATTCACATGGGCATCCCTTAAAGAATCAAAAGATACTTCTACCCAATGAATCTCCGTGCTCTGCATGTTCTCAAGGTAAGTTGATTATCAGACCATCTCCCTCAAAAGTCATTGTTGAATCTCCATTCTTTTTATAAATGATTCACGGAGATATATGTAGGTCTATTCATTCATCAAGTGGACCATTTAGATACTCTATGATTTTGATTGATGCATCTAGTCGATGGTCACATGTTTGTCTGCTTTTCACTAGAAATGTTGCATTTGCTAGACTTCTTGCTCAGATAATCAAATTACGAGCACAATTTACTAAGTATCTAATTAAGACCATTCGATTGGATAAAGCAGGTGAATTTTCATTTCAAGTTTTTTATAATTATTGCATATCAATAGGAATAGATGTTAAACATCCTGTTGCCCATACACATACTCAAAACGGTTTAGCTAAATTTTTGATCAAAAAGGTTTAGCTAATCGCTAGACCTTTACTTATGAAATCAAGATTTCCTATTTCGGCTTGGAGATATACTATACTTCATGAAGCATCATTAATTCGTATTAGACCATCTTCATATCATAAATATTATCCTTTACAGCTTGCATTCGGTCAACAACCAAATATTTCTCATCTTCGTACTTTTAGATGTGCTGTATATGTTCCAATTGTACCTCCACAGCGTACAAAAATGGGTCCTCAACGTAGACTTGGAATATATGTTGGTTTTGATTCTCTATTTATTTTCAGATATCTTGAGCCCCTTACAAAGGATATGTTTAAAGCACGTTTTGAGAATTGTCACTTTGACTAATCCACTTTTCTATTAATGGGTAACGAAAAGTCAGTGCCTGAAGCACGACAAGTAATTAGTTGGGATAATAAAGCGCTGTCTTAATCTGATTCTCCTACAAATGAATGTAAACTGGAAGTTCAGGGGATTATTCATTTACAAAATGTTGCAAATCAATTACCGGATGTATTTACTGACACTAAAGGTGTAGTAAAATCTTATATTTCTGCTGTTAATGCTCCGTCCAGCCCATAAGGATCGGAGGGAGCCGGTAACCCCACCCCTGGGACCGAGTCCGAAACGGGTTTAAGGCCGACCGGAGCACACCGGAGGTTGCCGGGGCCCACTGTCGCAAAGGTGGGGTCGCCGACTCCCTCCGGTCCCAATGGGCTGGGTGGTGTCGCCCACTGCCACCGCCGACGGCAAGGGCTGGGTGAGGCCGAATTTACTTTAAAAATTCATTTTCATTTTATTTTTTTATTATGTTTTTTTCATTTTATTATATTTTCTAAATTTTATTGTTTTATTGTATTTTTTATTATATTTTTAATATTTTTTGTTGTGTTTTTATAAGGGATTGGGGGGCTGCAAAGATGCTGGAGTGCAGTCCGACCGCATCCCAGCGTCATCCTTAAATAATATCAGTAGGGGCTAATTTTAGATTTGAATGTTGTGAATGTTTGAGAGTATTTGAGAATATTTATAAATAATAATAAAAAGTAGGTAAAAATAATAATAAAATATAAAATAGTAATTAAAAAAAATAATGAATAGTAATAAAAGTAAGTAAAAAATAATAATAAAATAATAAAAAATATTTAAGAGTATTTAAAAGTTTGTACTTTCCAAACCTACGCTTATTTTTGTTTATTTTTAGTTGTAATAGGGGGCCATTATCTGGTAGTGGTAAGGGAAATTCAGTCTTTACATTTCATTTCTATTTTGCAGGCGGTTAGTTATGGGTGCCGAGAGTCGAGACCGTATTGTTACGACATGAATGAAATTCTGGCTTCTTAGCCAAATTGGAAGTGTTCTTATTTCCTCGAAAAATTAGAATTGTTGTTGCCTGTTTCTATTATCGTTTTACATCTGCATCGTGGCTTCTTAACATTCCAGACACCCAGTTCAGCACCAGAGACCCATTTACCAGACCCCAACTCCAGCAACACGCTGGTGCTTTTGCGTACCCAGTTTAAGAGGTATTTTTTTTTCCTTTTTCCATGCCTTTCATGTCACTTCCCTTGAGAATTTAACGTAGGGAATCTGAACATTGTATATGTTTAATGTTTGATACGCTCAATTCAATAGCAATTTTCTTCCGAACAAAAAGAAAAATTAATGATTTTGTTTTGACTCTTCTGGGTGCTAAATTATGGGATTTGAGTTTATTGTAAATGAAATATATGGGGTTGTTAATTATCGGCAATCTTTTGGATTTTTAGTTTCCTAAGATGGATTCTACTTCAAATGGCGAAGAACCCACTTCGTGGGAAGAACTTTACAAAATTAATTTGATGCCGTCAGAGTTGTTTTTGAAGTTCAGGAAAGAAGTTCAAGGTATTCGTGTTGGTCTTAATTTGGAGGTATCCTTCTACGCCTTCACAATATTAAGTTCATATTTTTCCAATTCAACTGCCTTTTTGTTTTTTAATCAATTTATAAAAGTATATTAATTATGGAGTATGTAACTTGTAGGGTCAGGTTCTTGTTTCAGCACTTTAAGTAATTCAGCTTTACATAGCTGGAAAAATTTTTCTTTTGGTTAAATGTTTTGGACTTAGTTAGGTTTCAGGTTTGGTTTGGTCTAGCGACTGAAACAGTACCTATGCTCGAAAACAGAATAGAAAGATGTGAAAAGTGTATTTCTTGTGCATTCTACACGTTCTGCTACAGGGTTGTGAAGTTATGTCAACAAATGCTACAAGAATAATGCTTGCTTGTTTGTGATGGTCTTAATATGAGGATTGATCGATCATGGGAATTTAACTCTGTTATCAATTTGTCATTCCCTTTATATAATTTGGTTTGGTATTTGATGTGGTATCTAATATTGGTATCCAATGGATCTACAATATCCACAGTTTGTTTTGTTTTTTTGTTTTTTAAAAAAAAGTCTGGGCTACAAAGGACTGATGAATGGTTTGACATCTCATTTGTTGAATTGTTTCTGTTAGATTCGTTCTTTCGCTGTGGGTCTTCACTTTGGATATAGTAAGGGGGTAATAATAATATGTTAATCTAAGTAGTCATATTGAGTTTTTGCTATTTATTTTCTATTTTTAAAAGATGTTGATCTTGTTGTACTCTACCATGACTGCAATTTACTTCCATACGTAGATGTGGATATTAGCACCCTTAATTGACTGAGAGGGAACCATATATGAAGCCCTTGGGCCCCTAGACCTTAGTTGTGTAAGCTTAGCCAGTTATGATACATGAACACTTCCTATTGAGTGAGAAAAAAAGGAAGTGTATTTATTTATATGCATAAATACATACATATTTTTAATTAGAAGTGCTTGGCTACAAATAGTTTTACAAAAGGAAGCTTACAAACTAACGTGGTTTGATATTGTAGCTTAGATTATAACACTCTTTTTATTGTAAAGTAGATTTATCGTATTACATTAAGCAACATCAGTTTGGAAACTTCTTTTGTAAGAAACTAAGACCTCTTTGTGTACCAAGCACTTCCCTTTCTACCATACATTTTTATCTATGTCTATGTATATATTAATAAATATATATGTATGTATCATAGTTTGGTACAATACACAATTTGCTACATTGTATATTGCACTGTACATTTGATACAGAAACTTAATGCCTTGTTCACTTTCATAAAACATATCATCTCATTTAATCACTACAATTTTTTCAAATTCCTACACAAAACAACATAAACAATTCAACTTTTTCAAATCCCAAAACAAAAATAACATTAAAAAAATATATTTTAACAATATTTTATTCAATTTTTAAATTTTATCTCAACTTATTTCATCTTATCTCATTTCATCTGTGAAAACAAATGAGGCCTAAATGCTCGAACAATTCACTTATAAAATAAAAATGTAAAAATAAAAAAGAAAGAAAGAAAAAAGCTGGACAAATCAGATACGTGCCTTTCATCTAAGTATTTGATTGGGATGAAATTACTTTCACTAATCTTGTAATTGATTACTTGCTACAATATTTGTATTGTATTCTACTCATATCCTGTTCACATTGAATAAGTGGTTTTTTAAATTTATCTCTTGATTTCATTGGTGTTTTGATTCAGTTCTACAATGTTCCCACCAATGAATACCAAGCAAAGCTTGTGCTGAAGCCCTTATCACCTGACCGAAGGTGGAAGTTCATGTACGAGCCCATACATCAGGATGTACGCCTTCTTTCAAAGAAGATCCCCATCACCAAATTTCTAAATCTCCAGGTTTGATGGTTTTTGGCTTGTATGAAAAGAAACTACTAAAGAGTAGACCATTTCCAAATATCCCCTCACAGCACCTATCTTTGTTGTGACCACCAAATTGATCCCTTTTATGATCATTGCACACATGGCTCAAGGTAGCTTTTGATCAGACTTTTTGTGTCATATCATCTTGTGTGTGCGTGCTTACTCAAAAGAATTATGGGCAGTTTTAATTTTTTTTAGTAAGTATGGGCAGTTTCAAATGTTGGTGAGCTCTCACACTCAAGGTGATGTAAATATACAGGTTGGTATAGGCCACAGTTTTCAGTTGAATGCAACTGGTTGGAAATGGAAGCTTACTACGTGTTTGGGTGGAGATGGCATTTCTCGGATTCGGAATAAGACAACACTTGGTTTGTTTCCTGGCATGGATTTGCGTTTTGGGTGGAGGGCAGACTATGTTTTTCCTGAAATTACTGGGTAATTCTCAATAAGCTATATATGTTTATGCTTGAAGAAAATCTAAGCACTACAATCTGAAGTTCAGAATATTTGAGAAAAACATTAGAAACTTCAACTGTTTTGAAGTGCATCTTCCTAAACAGTTTGTAGAAATCATTTGATTTTTTGTTTGTTCACATTGACATTTGACAATGCTTGAAACCTTTAATTTAATAGGGCTCTGGGTACCGGTGAACCATTGTTCAACATGAACTCTGGACGGTTGCAAGCATCACTTGATAGAGTTGAGGCTGTACTGACCCACAGTGATATGGCATACTGAGCAGCTCAAAAAACCAGGTACACTTGCTGTGGACTTCCTGGAGAAAATATTGATGTATTAAATTGAGGTATCCCTGATAAGTTGGACATGGGTGTATTTGGAAAACAGATCATGAAAAGCATCTGTTTTATGATTAAGGTCTCATATTTTCAATTTCATTTTTTTCAGCCGGACAATAATGAAAATCATATGGTGTCTAAAATGGAATTACTTAAGTGTTTCTTCTGGTAGATGCAGTCCTGACTCAAAGGGTGGGCCTTTAAAGCGGTTACCTAAGGGCGAGGCGAAAGAAGGATAAATGGCCCTATTCACTCCCCCCCCCCCCCCCCCCCCAGCAAAAAAAAAAGAAAGGGAGAAAGAAGTCAGTATAATATAAGACAAACATCATAAATTTCCTAAGATGATGGGTGCTAATGTATTGACAAGTGAAAGAAGGTCTACATTTCTTTCAAAAGATAAAAAGGAAAAGGTCTCACATCACGATCTTCTTGCATTAAATTGCCTGGTTCGGTACTTTATTCTACTCCATTTACTGCACGACAGTTGAGATGGCGAGACCCTAAAAAGTTCTGGTCTTTATATCCAAGTCTCAGTGCTGATTGCTGAACAGTCTATATCACCAGGAAAAAGTTCTGGTGGTCGATAACTCTCCTCACAATTTACAATTTTTTATTATTTTAATATAATACTGTGCTTGGTTATATTCTTAGTTATATTTTAGTTTATGTTGAATGTTAATTTAGTCTTTTACTGTGTTTTTTTTATAATGTTTATTATAGTCTTAAAAATAAGATTTTAAGCTTAGAATCAGGTTTTTTTCTATAATTATATCACAATAAGAAGATTCCCCATTTTTTAAATTTTTGCCTAGGCCCCAATTCATTTGAGCCGTCCTTGAGTAGATGTGTATGTTTTTTTTTTCCTATTTTTGATCAGCTTAGATGAGTTGTTTTACACGAAACATCCTGTACCCATCTGATTTCCTGCTTTCCAAGTTTTAATTTATCACAAATTCTTTGTTTCCCGGATTGTAGATAATAAGATGCTCTTGGGATTGGTCTCATCTGTGCATGTGAACTTTGCATGCAGCTGGAAAGGATGCCAAGATTCAGTATACATTAAAAAGAAGGTAATGGAAGGGTCCAAAGTTGGATCGTATTGCCATTGGTTGGAAGAGATCTTGTTTTGAGTCTCAGATTTTTTCATGTAAAAAAAGTCCCTTTATGTAACCAGCTTCAATGTACCACTACTAATGGTCACTTTGTCTATTCAAAGACAATCCAACAAATTTCGCAAGTGATGACTCTACTATATGTCAATCACATTGGTACTTTCTTAGCAAGCCTGTGTCTTCAACGAAGAAATTTCACACGGAAGGGCTTTTGCTGTGGATTTGACTAGCATCTTTTATTCCCAACAGCTATACCCGGTAACACATATCCTTGCAGATAGTTTCTTGGGTTAGTTTGCAGTAGAAAGAAACATTCCATGCGTGAAGGTTGGTAAATCAAAGATGTGAAGGATGCTCTTTTTATTTTTATTTTTATTTTCTAATAATATTTCTAAGCAAGCTTCGTTGATGAAAATAAACCGTAGTACGGCTACAGAAGAAAGTTAATTATAAAATACATATGGGTGATCTTTCCTACTATAAAAATCTAATAGACACTGGGGGAATGCTTCCATATGTTTGGTTGGAAGTTGCCTATTGCATTTATGCACATATTGATTTTGAGGTCAATGAATATTTTGCACTTTCCATTCATTAAAAGGAACATAACAGATATTATATATCTCTTATGATAGACTGCATTGTCGAATCTGTTGCTTACTTTGGTTGAACAATTGCCTGCATCTCTTTCAGCGAGAATTGTTTTCAAATTTCTATTTGCTACTTCCTAGATTGCCATAAATGCTGCGGTGGAGTTTCTAATATTTGGATTGATACTATTTATGAAGCTTGTGTGAACAAAATGAGACAAAGTGAGAGATATTGATGGGCCATTTAGAACGCCTCCAAAGTATCCTAGAAAAGGTACGGTTAAGAAACAAGTGGGACAGAAAACTTGGTCATCCTCTGGAGTCATAATTCTTTTTAGAAGGGTCTAATTGGGAGAATGTTATTAAAGACCTTCCAAAGGAATCTTAAGAGTTTTAATCTCCAAGATTTCTTCGAATTTCAGATGTATGTTGCGTTGTTGTAGAATTCTGTAAATCAAGCAAGGCGCATAGGCAGATTTGACAGGGCAATTTCCAGTAAAATGGTGTGTCCATTTAAGGCTATCTCCAATGGAAGTGTAGTTACAACTTACATATTGAGAGAGAGCAATTTTCAATATTTTATTGAGTGATTCTGAGGAGGGAGCAAGAGGAATGTTCCATCTCCTGAGATTTTCCTGTTTGGCTCAATTATGATAATGTTCCGTCTCCCAAACTCTTGTTGCGATGTCTCTGTCAACTTAGAAACACATACGAAATTTGATGAAATCTCTCTGTTTTATGGAGCCTACCAAAGCCAAGAATAAGTTGGTTTAGAAGATACTTCCAAGAAAGTGGAATTGTTTTATATATTTTATAGTTAGTCACTGCTTTCAGAGATTGTTGCTGACATTTATGAGGAACAAAGGCCCCCAAAGAATTTAGGCATACAGATGAACTGCCAAGATTTTGGGGTATATGAAGATTCTAAGAATCAATACCCCACGAAAAACATCTGAAGGAAGCATCAATATGCTTAGTAATTCAGACCAAAATGAGTTAGGCACACAAATAGACTTCCAAGATTTTGGGATATATTTAGGAAGATTCTAAGTATCAATACCCCACTGGAAAAACGTCGGAGGGAAGCACCAATTTGCTTAGTAATTGATTTTGGAATCCCAAGAGAGAACATGATGTAGGATGAGTTAGAGCTGCCTAGTTCTACTCGCTTGAGATAAGATTCTTGATTTCCATCCTTGCAATCTGGTTTAGATTGTTCCGTTGGGTCTTTCAAGAGAGGTTTCTTTGAAGCCACAATTAAAGAGGAAGACCTAGATATGTTAGTTTTGGAGGGAGCACTTTGAAGTTTTGATTTTTCAAGATTTATTTTAGAATAAATCTATTCATAATTCTCTTACTCATCATTCTCTCATCATCCCATGATGTAGTATTAGATGATAGGTTAATAAGTAAAACATAATAAATAATATCCAATTATTTAATATCACATCATAAAATGATAAAAAATAGAATGATAAGTAGTATTGCTCTTTATTTTATCTCAATCAAGAAGCCTAAGAGTCTAAACAGTTTGCAAAAGATTGGTCTGATTGTGATGATGTTCCAAAAAGGATAAGGTCGTTTACGAAAAGAAAATGAGAGAAAGGGATGGACCCCTCTTTGAGAGACAAATCCCTTCTAAATAAGACCTTATATATTTATTTCTTAAGATAAATAGAAATAGAGAAAGTTGGTCTCCTTGTCTTAAGCCACAAGATGGATGGAAGAAAATCCAGTTGGTGATCCAGTGATGATGATAGAATAGAAGACTTTTGTGATGCATTCTTCAGTCCAATTAATCCAAGTCAGGTTAAAACCAAGAAATTGGAAAATTGAGAGAAAAAATGACCATTCCATGAAGTTGAAAACTTTTTATATATTAATTTTTATGTCATGAGACTTTTCTTCTCCCCCTTTTTTATGTAATTAAAAATTTCTTGTGCCAGTAGAGTATTTTCTTGAATTAATCTGATTGACTCAATAATTGCTCGATAAGGAGAGATAAGATTGGGAATTAAGGATAATCTTTAATGTGTTAGCTAAGATTTTTGTAATAATTTTGTACGAGTCATTTGTGAGAATTAGTTTTTGGAACAGGTCCTATATTAGTATGACTCAACTCCTTGAGTAATTTTGCACGAGTGAAAAAATTGTTTATGGCTGTTAGGAGATCCACTTTGATCAAGTCTCTATAGAATTTGTAGAAGAAACCAATGAAACTGTCTGGACCTAAGGCTTTTGAAGATGGGATTTGACGAGTGATCAAATAAAATATAGATACGCATCTTAGATGAGATGAGATGAGATGAGATAAAAGTTAAAATTAAAATAAAATACTGTTAGAATATATTATTTTAATATTAATTTTCTTTTAAGATTTAAAAAAGTTAAATTTTTTATTTTATTTTGTATGAGAATTTGAGAATGTAGTAATGATTATAAGAGATAAAGTTTAAACCAGATTATTCACTTATATGAGCAGGCATCTGGACAACAATTGATTAATAGAGGAAAAACCTCACTTTATTTTAGTAGTAATACCAGGTAGGACACAAAGCACCATCTTATGCAGATTTCTGGTTTGAAACCCTCTATCAATATGGAAAAATATCTTGGATTACCTGCTGTCATAGGAAGATCAAAATACTTTGCTTTTCAAGGAATTGTTGAGAGGGTAACAAAAAAGATTGAAAACTGGAAAGTGAAGTTTTGATCACAAGCAGGTAAGGATATTTTAATTAAGGCAGTAGCATAGGCGATTCCTAACTATAGCATGAGTGTTTTTCTTCTTCCCAAGAGACTGTAACAAGTTAAATTCACTTATGATAAATTTTTGGTAGGGATTTTAAAACAAAGCTGCCAGAGCTCACTAGAAAAGCTGGGAATGGATGACTAAGAACAAAAACGATGGTGGACTTGGGTTCAAAAATCTGGAAACTTTCAACAAAACTCTATTGGCCAAACAAGTGTGAAGAATCCTTACTGATCCTACATCATGTTCAAACCCAAACATCACCAACAAGTGAAACAACACATCAAAAAGTACGAAATACAATCTTAAACAGACATGGTAACACCAACACGTGAATATTATTTTTCAAAAAGTATCAAATAAGGTTCCTAACAAACATGGCAGCGACCGAGTATCAAAAATCACCCTAAAAAAATCAATGTAAAGGTCCCAAAATCAAGAATTCGAAACCCTCAAAGTATATGAATAATGGGCATCAGTGTGAATGACTACAATTTCTCCCCGAGAACAGAATATACAATAAGCATAATCCCAAAGCCCTAGAGATGCAGATGAAGAAATCGAAAGAAAGTATTTTGTGAAAGATCAGACTGGCCAACAGAGCTCTCATCACAAACATTCTCAACAAATTTCTCAAATAATTGGTAAATGGAATCCTTCAAAACCCTAGATGGCATGGCGATGAGGAACATATTTTCTCCAAATCGAGATGCAAATTGATACACATACACGCCAATATCAAACCACAATCTTACTCAACGGTTCACAAATAATTAATCGCAGTGCAGTAGAGAAAGAAAAGAGGACAAAGAGGGCTCAAGGATGGTGGTCTCTGAATAGTTGACCAGGGTTCGCGAATGACGTGTCGGAGAAGGAAACGATGAAGAGACAAAGGAAGATGAAGGTCAAGTTGGGGATGGATGTCGATTGTAGGGCTACAGGATTTCAAAATGGCACGGATTTGTAACGGGCAGAGTGGATGGGAATGAACAGTGGCCCCCTATATGGGAGGCAACTGTTCACAAGAGAAAATTCTCTCTCATTCTTGGGGGGAGGATGTGGGACTAAATAATTCCCAAATAATAAGGGGTTTATTATGCTCTAAGAGTATAAGCAATAGTTTATGCATATTTATTTTCATTTTTAAATTTAAATAATATTTCTTGAAAATCATCTACATTGACTTATGCATCTCTAAATTTTTGCATAGCTATGATTATTAATAGGGTTTAACATACTATTCACTCTTCAAAAATTATTTTACTATTTTTTTTCTCTCCTATATCCATTAAAATCAATTTTGTAGAATTTATTTTAAGATGATTTTGATACATAAAATTTATATTAAGTTGATTATATAAAGTGGATGCTAATTATAATATATATATATATATATAATTAATTTTAGGAAAAAAAAATTATTATCATTTGGTTCAAAGATGCATAATCCAATGTGAAATTTTTTTACTTGATATGTAAAATCAATCTTTAAAAAATGTGATTCTAAAAATGTATATAGAGAAACCAATGTTATTACTTTAAATTTTCAAAAAGACTAACACAACAATCCAGGCTTTAGGACTCATTCAAAGAATCTAAATCTTCATAAAGACTACCACATTATTAATCCACGACTATAAATTTTTCTTTAATCTTATAGGTTATGTAGATAGTGAATTGATATGAGATAATATTTTTAGATAAAAGTTAAAAATTGAATAAAATATTATTATATTATTATTTTTAATATTATTATTATTTTAAAATTTAAAATTTTGAATTATTTATTATATTTTATATAAAAAAATTATAAAATTAATGATGAAATAAAATAAAATTGAGAATTCTCAATCAAGACTCTGATCAACCCAAACAACCTATTAATTTGACTCCAAAAAGGAAAAAAAAAAAAAAAAAAATCTCTAAGCTGTAAGTGTAACACAAGCTAGGTGGCACATGCACATGATCACAAGTTCGGACTTATCGCTTAGAATACCTACGGTCGGTATTAGCAAGCATTTTTCTTTTCGTCAAATTGCAAAGCTCAAAAAATGGGAAAAACTCTAAAGCTCACGGTCTTTCGGTACCACGGGATGTCAAAATTAGCTGTACAGCCTGTACTGGTCATGTCGCTCTGATCAGTTCCAACACTCTTTAGGCCTCTCCAGTCTTCCCCCTACTTTAGGGCTCCTTCCCTACCTAACATGCAATCTAGCTAGATGACATTTACTCGTCAGAGCAAAGTTTTGAATTTTATTTCGGTAGGTGTTTTAGTTGGAATATTGGAATGAAATATTTTGATATTAATTTATTTTGATATGTCGTTTTAAGATTAATTATATATTATAATATATATTTATATATATATATATAAACTAATAATTAATAGAATAAAGACATATATATATATATAAATGTATATCATGTATATGTATACATATTAAAAGAATTAAAGATTTATAAAATAATTATTAGTTAAAAAAATACAAATTTGAGTTGAGATATAAAAATAAATAAATAAATAAAATATTAAAAAATAATGATATTAAAAAAAACTTATTTAAAATTACAAAATATATAAATATATTTCATATTCTAGAATTAATTAAATATCATCTAAATTTAAAATTAAAAAAAAAAATCATTCAAATAAAAAAAAAATTATAAAAATAATCTAAACCAGAATAGAGACTGGAACAGGCCGGAATTTGGACCAGAACGGTCAGAATTTGATCGAAATGACTGGAACAGGCCGGAATTTGGACCGGAACGAAATAAGGAGGTATAATATACCGATTGAGATACTGGAATGGAACTTGTTCCGGCCGAAACGGAACGAAATTCAAAACTATGTATGAAAGCATTCTTAAGGATGGGCTAAAAATCATTCTTTTAAAAATACATTTTTACACATAAATTTGATAATTATTTTAATCTTGTGGTCATTATTTTAATTTTATTATTTATAACAAATATTCTTTGTTCTTTTTTCCACACATTTTAATATCACAATTGATCAAATATGATATTTATTTTTTAATATTTATATAAAAATATATTTTTTAAATGATGATATTTAGTCAATCTAACGAGAGTACTCTGACTAAAAGGACAAATATCTTGTTAAAGGAAAAAAAAAAAAAAGCAAGAATAAGTTAATGGAGAGAATGGATCAATTAGAAATAATTTCCTATATCCTAAAGCTATTTCCAATAACATTTTTCAAATACATTTACTTGTATGAAATATCTACGATATTCAAATTATCTACAGTTCTGTTGCATGTACGCTATAAAATATATATATATATATATGATATTTTAATTACAATAATTATTTGGGAAGAAAATAAAATTATTTTTATCATAAATAATTATTTTTTATTATAATTAAAGTATCATAAATACTATTTTTTTTTTATAAGTATTGAAAATTTTATTAGAGCAGAATGTACATAAAAAGTTGAACAATTCCTCATTTAATTTCTTACTTTTTCTAATATCCGATGACTAATTGGAATCATTCGACCATCTTTATTCAATAAACATTAAACCAAATAGAACAACACGACGAACGTTTACCTTATCCCGTACAACACGACACTTATTATTTTACTAAACACTACACCGACACGACATATAAACAATTAACCAGTTCCACCAAGGATGGCTTTAAGCTTCTTAATCTGAGCAATGTCGAGGAAAGTAGTTGCCGCAATCACTTCGGTGGGCAAGTCGTTTTGAAACAAAGCGTTGGGCACAAGCTGGAAACCTGGGTTTGCACTACTGAAGCTAACAAATAAAAGAGCTCGAGAACGTCCGGCATTCACTGAAAAGTGCAGTAATCCTTGAGGGAAAACCATAATATCACCCTTCTTAAGAGTCTTGATGTAAACTTTATTGGCCGTGGAAATGAACCCAGCCAACATTTTTCCCTTCAGAACATGAAGCACTTCTGAGCCTCCAGGATGTGTGTGTAATGGCACAACTCCCCCGACCTCGACGTCCGCACGAATCATAGAAATCCCAAGGCCGTTTAAACCAGGAAACTGTGCGGCAAAAGCTGGGATCACCCCAGCTTTAATGAAGTTAGAGGTGTTGCCTGGATTGCGGAAGCCTGAGAAAATGAAATCATTGACCGTCACGTCTGCAGGCTTCTTGCATGCGTATCCGGCAGGGCTTTCAGGAGCTGAGAAGTCGGCGACACAGAAGTCTTGGACAGCAGCATGGGAGGATGAAATTTGGAGGAGAGTAAAGACGATGAAGATGAGTACTAGTGCTGGAGATATCATCGTCGCAATAATTTTTGGTGTAACATTGGTGGCGGGCATGGTCTTCGATCGGTAGTACAACTGCATTCAACTATCTTGTTGCTAGATAACTTTGGTCCTTCGGATGCTTTGTATAGGGAACCAAGGCACAGCTGTATCTGATGTAAATATCTACATCAAGAAATCCCTTTCAGCTAGAAATGGAAGAGGGACGCTGGGTCGGTTGGGTCGGTTGGGTTGCTCCAGTATTAAAAGCAATCCAACGATAGTTGAGTTATTTTTTAATGATAAATGTATTAAAATAAAATAAAATATAATAAAATAAAATAATAATATAATATAATATAAAAAATATAAAAATATATATATAATAAAATAAATACAATAAAAATATAATAAAAAATATAATAAAAAATACAATAAAAAAATAAAATGAAAATAAATTTTAGGAGATTCGGCTCTCAGCCGAATGGAGCTGCCGGAAGCGACGGTGGGCGACACCGCCAGTACCATCAGGATCCGCGGTCTCCGGTGAGTCCATCCCTATGACGGCAACCTCCGACGAAACCCCGGCGATCTTAAACCTAACGGACCCATTTCGGGTTTAAGACTGCCGGGAAACTATGAGAGACGTTGGGAGTCGGTCAGGCTGCCCCGAGCGTCAAAAGCAGCCCAACAGCAGTTTGATTGCTTTTTTATGATAAATACATTAAAATAAAATATAATACAATAAAAAATATAATAAAAAAATATGATTAAAAAAACACAATTAAAAAATATAATGAAGAAAATATAATAAAAAACACATTAAAAAATACAATAAAAAATAAAAATATAATAAAAACATAATAAAAAATTAAAATAAAGATGAATTTTAAGGCATTTGGCCTTGGCTACAGTCTGCCACCTCTCAGACCCATTTCGGATTTAAGTCTCTGTAGAGCACACCTAGAGCTCGCTATTAAAAAAGTAAGCTTGTTAGAGCCCGCCAATTTCAATGGAGTGGGCAATGTGGCCCACCTCCACCAGAAATGACGGATTGCTTTTAGTGAGAGGGTACCGACCCCCATAAAATCTCAAAAACTATAGATACGGATCTTTCAGAAATTTCCTACTCCGACTACGGAGCGGAGGTCATGCGCTGGTCCCATCTTTCAAGAGACTATCCAATAATTGTGCCTTGCCGTCTCTGTTAAGTATATTACACACGCTTCCAATATCTATGGTGTCGTTTTGATGGTTGGATAATTACGCTAAGTTCAGTTTAAAATGTCTAATTTAAATATTCGATTTTTAAATTATTAAATTCAACTCAATTTAATTTTTTTTTATACATAAAATTCATAATTTTTTTAATTAAATACCTCTTTACATATAAAATTCACAATATTTTTTAAATTTTCATAAATATATTTAATTTATTTTAATATTTAAATACATCTAAAATCATCTTAAATAAAATACCTAAAATTTATTCCGTAATCTCAATTCATTATTATTCATCAAGAATTAAATAACATGCGTGACTCCTCTTAATAATATGCTATAATCATCTCACACGTTATTTGAAATTTAAACCTTTATAATATTATGGCCTATCTTATTTTTAAATAAGCCTAGTCAAATTAGGCTATGAGAATAGGTCTTAGCTTATTGAACCACACTAAGTCCAAGTACACCTTGCTACCCAGCGAGCTCTTAGGAAATAATTAGTTCCCTTCCATCCAGACTGTTCCTATCCAAATTGGCAAGGAGCCTGCTAGCGACTCCGATTATTGGGATGAGATTGGGTCTCGATTTTAATTCTTTTTTTAATTTTTTTTACTTGGTTTTTATTTAAATGTTATTAAATAATGTTGCAATTTTTTATATTTTTAAAAAATATTTTAATATATTAAAAAAATCATATAAAAAAAATGGGAACCCGATTCCAATTGTTGGGGTCAAAAACATTTCCCAATTCGGAAATTATAGTACGGACAAAAGATTTTTAACAAGAAAGACCTTACAATGTATCACGCAATCGAGAGCGACCCCGAGCATTTCTAAATATAAGTGTAAAATATAGTTTTTTATTTTCTATTTTTTAAAATGTCTTAAAATGTTTTATAAAAATTCATAAATTCATTTAAAACATTTCTTTAACAGTTAAATTCATTTGAAACATTTCTTTAACAGTTAAGTAAATATAATATATATATATATATATATATAATAACATAAAATAGTAATCTGTAACTTTTCTCGTGCTGTGGACTCATCATTTTCCTATTAAAATCGTTACTTTTAACAGTGAAGAGAAATTAAGGCCTGGTTTCCTAACGAGAATAAAATTAAAAATTAAAAATATATTTAAAATATATTATTATATTTTTTTAAATTTTTATATAAAATATAATAAAAAGATATATTATAATAATATTTTTTTTAACTTTTATCTTATCTCATCTCATTTTATTTTTAAAAACAAATCAAACTTAAAATAATTTAGAGTGATGATAGACTTACAATGTCTTTTACAATAATCTTATAACTTATAGTGTTTTAAATTTTTTTAAGTTTTTATCATTTAATTTTAAGTATTTTTTTTAATATACTTAATTATTAAGAAAAAATAAAAAATATATATAATTTTATTAATATTTATATTTTTAATTACTAAGTAAAATTAAAAATTATAAAAAAATAATTATAAAATAATTGTAAGTGTATCCCGTATAGTTTATGGTAGTGGTGAGGGATGAAATCAAGTTTCGCTGAGCTACATTCATTAGACCGATACATTAATATTGCTCTCCTCAACTATCAGCATTTTGATGCAACATCAATGAATAGCAATTGACAGAAATTTCTAATATGTTAGGTGGCCATAAAAATATTTTTAATAGGGAGAATCTGGAGACCGGTCCGGCTGTCCCAGCGTCTAAAGCAGCTCAACGTTAGTTGAACTGCTTGATGATGAAAAACACATGAAAATAAAATAAAAAATATAATTAAATAAAAAAATGAAGATTAAAAATATATTAAAAAAATAAAATGAACAAAACATAATAAAAAACATAATAAAAAACACAATAAAAAAATAAAAACATAATAAAAAACACAATAAAAAAATAAAATGAAGATGAATTTAAGAGGGATTCGGCCATGGAGAAAACGGAGCCGCCGCCGGTGGAGGTGGGCGACACCGCCCCCGGCATCGGGACCGGCGGACTCAGGCGACCTCGTACGGGTCCGAAACGGGTTGAAGGCTGCCGGGGGCACACCGGAACTCGCCGGAGCTCGCCGTCGTAGAGGTGAGGTCGCCTGAGTCCGCCGATCCCAATAGCGTGGGCGGTGTCGCCCACCGCCACCGGGGGCAGCGGGGCTGCTTTGGTGGAGGGAGCAGCCCGTCTGCCCCCAGTATTTCTCTTTTTAATATATTAGGTTGCCCGGAGTTAAATTTGGATGGTTCAATTGAGGGGTATGGCCCTATGGTGTCGGATGATAGTGATGTGATGTACTGGCTCTTTCTTACGGTGTGGCGTGTTCACTTGAGCTTTTATTAATTGCACTTGTCCTTTTACTTTATAAAATTTGTGTTTGACCCCATTTTCTTGCGCATCCTTCTCTTCCATTTTATTTTATTTTATTTATTCTTAACCATATTTTTAAAGGAGACGCTGCCATCTATTTTAATAAAAAAAAAAACAGTCATTCACTTAGAGAGTGCCACTTCAGCAATAATAGGAAAATCACCGTAGACTCGTATATATGGGATAACCATAGCACCATCTCCATCTTTCTATTTCCCCCTCTATTTTTCTCAAGCAGAGTAAAAACCAACTTTATACCAAAAATAAAATGGAAATTCTGTATTTCTCCAACGAAAACACAATCAAGCTATAATTTCTTTTCACATGTACACGTTGTTTCCCAAATTGAAATAGAGAAAAAAGAAATAGAATTGAAAAAAGCAACCGGCAAAGAGCATTGGGTTGCAGACCAAAAATATAAAAAATTGCTAAAAAATACATTGGGGTTCAACTCGATAATAATCTACACGATTTCCTTTGAAACCAACCTAAAATCAACCTAAAATTTCTTCTTTCCTTTTTCTGTGAAACAAACACAAAGAATAAGAAGAAAATTAATTTCAGAGTACTCAAGAGAAAGTTTGAGAAATGGCACCTTCTGGCTTCTTTTTTGCTGTTCTGAATTTCTCCCGCCCTCCCTCTTTGTAGATAATACCCTAATATGATTAACTTTTATCATTTTATTTTTGTTTGTGCTAATAAATTTTTAATATGCATATAATCTGTTTATTTTTTGTATTGAAGATCTTCTCAAACCAATCTCAACAACAACGGATACAATCAATTCTCCAGAGATTCCGATATCAAAGGAAGTAACCACCTACATTTGAATTTACATTGTTATCCTTAAATTCAAATATGTAAATTAGCCCATGTGCTTAATTATTTAAATCCAAATTGTAACTGATCTATATCCGATTATCGAGGCCTATAAAATCCTCTCAATATACATTCACAAGTCATCAATGAAAATCACAAACATTCACGATTCTATTAACTTTTTCATTGTATCAATTGAGCCAGGGGTCCAATGTCAGCCAATGTCTATTCCTACCTCTTCAACTATGTCAGACACTACCTCTCCCATTCTACCTTCTCTAATAACCCCACCAACAATCAGTGTCACCAAATTCTCTCTTGACAACTATCATATATGAAAAAGCTTAACTCATTTCCTTCAGTGGTCAAGGCCTCTTTGGCTATCTTGATGGCACCACAAAAATTCTTACCCCAGAAATCCCCAACCCCACCTCTGATTCCAACAATGCCTTTCTTATCGCTAATCCTCTTTATGACCATTGGTTAAGGCAGGACGACATTATTCTTGCTGTGCTATTTTCCACCATAATCGAACCTATCTTGGCTCAAATAGTCTCTCATAATACTTCAATTGCTGTCTGACATGCACTAGAGACTTCTTTCTCATCTCAATCATGAGCTCGGGTCATTCAATTGCGAACTAATCTTGCTAATGCTCGCAAGGGTGCCATTCTGCTAATGATTATTTTATGTAGATCAAACACTACATTGATGAACTCGCTATTGCTGGCCACCCTCTCCAAAGTGACTAAATCATCACATATCTCCTCTTCGGCCTCGGACATGACTTTGATCCGTTCGTTACTACCATTTTTGCCCCCAAAGACCCAGTTACTCTAGGGGATGTCTATTCTCTTCTCCCCACTATTGAGTCTTGCCTATTCTATACCACTCAACCTTCCCCACAGGCGTCTGCTAATATGGCCACTCAGCACCAATCTCAACACAATAACTCTCGTGGTCGTGGCGGTTACAAAAGTTAAGGGCGTAATTCTCGGGGAGGGTCTCAACAGTTGACATGAGATGCTATTACTTGTCAAGTGTGTGACAAACCCAACCATTCAGCAAAGAAATGCTATCACATGTTTGACATTACCTACACTGCAAACTCTAATTTCCCTAAACCGCAGGCAATGGTAGCTTTGAATTCATCACAGCCCAAGTATGACTGGCATTCGAACACTGGAGCAACCTACCATCTCACGAATGATATATCCAATGTCAATCTGCGGAGTGAAGATTATGATGGTACTGATCAAATACACGCAGGCAATGGTGCAGGTTTGCAAATTTCTAAAATCGATTCCTCCTCTCTTTCTCATTCATCTAAACCCTTCATCTTAAATCAAGTTCTTCTTGTGCCTTCCATTCAAAAAAAATCTCATTTATGTCCATCGATTTTGTAAGGACTATAATATTTATTTTGAATTTTACCACGATTTTGTTGTTAAGGATTACTCGGGGAAGACACCTTCATCAATGGGGGCTTAGAGATTGATTATATTCATTCTCTAGACCCGTGCATTCTACTCATCCTCATTGTTTTTCTGCAATTGGTGCTCCTTACAAATTGTGGCATCAGTGCCTCAGACATGCTTCTCCTCCTATCATTTACCACACTTTATCTACCTTCTCGTCTCCTGTTGCAAATAAAGGTCATTTCATCTGCTTAGATTGCCAGAATGCCAAGAGTTGTTGTCTGCTGTTTCGATCACATCATCACGCATCTAAATTTCCTCTTGATTTAATTTATAGTGATGTATAAGGTCCAGAGTCTGTACTCTCTAACTATGGTTCTCATTATTATGTTTCATTTCTTGATGATTGCACTAAATTCTTACAGCTATTTCTGTTTAAATTAAAATCTGATGTTGAAACTATCTTTCTTCAATTTCAATCATATGTTGAACGCTTATTTGAGTGTAAAATCAAAATGTTCCAATTCGACTAGGGTGGTGAGTTTCGTAAATTAACAACTCATCAACAAATGGGTGCAATTGAATAGCTGATATCCAACATCGAATAGCCTACCCACGTACTCATCAACAAATGGGTCCAATTGAACGAAGACATAAACAAATGGTTGAGGTTGGTCCATCACTCTTAGCACATTCACATCTTCCTCAACAATTTTGGGAAGATGTTTTTCTCACCGTCGTTTATTTAATAAATTGACTTCCTACACCCATCTTACAAAATAAATCACCTTATGAAGTCGTTCATAAAAACAAGCCCGACTACTCATTCCTCAAAGTCTTCGGTTGTGCATGTTGGCCTTACTTGCGTCCCTTTAATAAACACAAATTTGATTTTTGATCCAAAACGTGCATTTTCATCAGTTATTGTCTCAACCATCATGGCTACTAATGTCTAGACCTTACAACAGGGAAAATCTACGTCTCTCGTCATGTTATTTTTTATGAACAATTATTTCCTTATATCGCCACAAAAACACATGACTCGGATTCTACTCCAACTATCGTCGACTTACCCATGTCCCTCACCCTTGTTACACCGGTTTGCTCTTTTCCTTTACCTTCTACATGTACCAAGTCCATTGCTCTGCCAACTACTATTTGTGAAGTACCATCAAAATATCGAACAATCCACAAGTTAAGGTTCCTCCATCGCACACTACTGATTCCTCTCCACATGAGGAACTCGAGAACTCCAATGCTCCACCATCCATGTGCCAAAACACTCATGCCATGACCACTCGGTCTAAAAACAATATCCGAAAGCCAAATACAGCACCTGCTGGCCGCATATTGCATCCTTTATCAAGAGCTCTTCTTGCCATAGCTTTACTAGAATTCACTGAGCCAACATGCTCTACGGAAGCTGCAAAACACGGTCACTAGCGTGTTACAATGAACCTGGAGTTTGATGCATTGATAAAAAATCAAACATGGGAGTTAGTCCCTCACAATCCTCAAGCTAATGTTGTTGGTTGTCGATGGATATTTAAAATCAAGCGGTGTGCCGATGGTGCTATTGACAAAAGGTTGTCATCAACAACACAACATCGATTATCATGAAACTTAAAGCCAAACCGGCCACTATCCGACTTGTTCTATCAATTGTAGTGTTTAAAGGATGGTGTCTTCACCAAATTGATATACAAAATGTCTTCCTTCATGGCCCATTATAGGAAAAAGTTTTCATGGTCCAACCTCCTGGTTTCCAGCACCCTTAGTACCCAAATCACTTATGCAAACTCAAACGCTCATTGTATGGACTTCATCAAACTCCTTGGCAGTGGTTTAAACGTCTAGCTGATGCTCTCCTTAAGCTGGCTCTGTTGACAGTAAGGCTAATTCATACCTATTTATCTATCACTCTAACATTAATGTGATCTTTTTCCTCATGTATGTTAATGATATCATTATCATGTACTCCGATACTCAGCTTGTCAACTCGCTCATTACCACTTTGCATCAGGAATTCGTTGTCAAAGACTTGGGCAATTGATGATTCTTCCTTGGTGTCGAGGCCCTACATACTTCCGGTGGCATCTATCTAACTCAATGCAAGTACATTGTTGAACTTTTAAAACAGTCTAACGTGGATCGTTGCAAGCCATGTGTCACATCAATCTCTACCACTTCAACAATCTCAAACATGGATGAAGGAGACTTTGACGATCCATCTCTTTATTGGAGTATCGTTGAAGGCTTACAATATTTATCATTCACAAAGCCTGAAATTACTTACTCTATTCACCGAGTAGGCAAATTCATGCATCATCCAAAAATTTTCCATTGGTAGACTCTAAAAAGAATTCTCTGATTTCTGAAAAACACGATTTCACATGGCCTTCTCATCTCACGGAACACCTCTTTACATATTCAAGTTTTTTCAGATGTCGACTAGGCTAGTTACCGTGATGACCACCGGTCAGTTGGAGCTTAATGCATTTTTCTTGGGCAAAATTTGATATCTTGGCGATATAAACAACAAAGTATTGTTGCATGCAGTAGCACAGCACCAAAGCCAAGAATAAAGCGTTAGCTAATGCCAATACTGAACTACTTTGGTTGCAATCTCTCATAGAGGATCTTGGACTACACACGGCTAACCCATCAATATTGTGGTGCGACAATATTGGGGCAACATATTTGAGTGCAAATCCAGTCTTCTATGCAAGGACAAAACATATTGAAATCAATTTTCATTTTGTCCGTGATCTAGTTGCCAACAAAAAGCTTCCAATGCGCTTCATCTCTAGTCGCGACCAACTTGCCAACCTATTCACCAAACTGTTAGCAGTAACGAGATTCCAATCATTGTCCTCCAATCTCAGTGTCCGATATCTTCCCTTGAGATTATGGGGGCGTATTGAAGATCTTCTCAAACTAATCTCAACAACAACAGATTCAACCACATCTCCAGAGATTCTGATATCAAAGGAAACAACCACTTGCATTTGAATTTACGTTGTTATACTTAAATTCAAATATGTAAATTAGCCCATGTGCTTAATTATTTAAATCCAAATTGTAATTGATCTGTATCTCACCGAGGCCTATAAAATCCTCTCAATGTACATTCACAAGTCATCAATGAAAATCATAAACATTCACAATCCTATTAACTTTTACATTTTGTCATGTAGGTCTACATCTCATATGGGCATACACTTAGGAAAAAACAAAAATTAACCAAGAAAAGGAAAGGCAGAGAATGGGTACTGAGGAAGAAAGAACCAAAAAGAAGAGGTGGGGATAAGGACCTGAGGTACCTTTGGATAAAAAATACACAGCTCAAAAACGAAAGTGAGAATAAAAGGGGGGAAGGGGGGGGGGGGATTTTGATGCAGTGTATCCACAAAACACCTTTTGTAGAACTCGTACATGTCACCAGATTATTTGTGGGCTGTTATTAACTTAAAAGAAGCCTGAACCATCCCTAATTTATTTCTATTTTTAATTAAAAATATTTCTAAGTACCAGAATCTTTAGTCTTCCGCCATTTACTTAAAAACATCACTTAACAATTACACTAATCCAATCTTCATTCTATTTAAATTTCATCCAATATCTTTTAGCTAAGATTAGCTTTAACTTAATTATATTAACTTAATTAACCTAGCAGCCCCATCACAAACTACCAAATAATTCTACTTCTTGATTTCATTATCAAACTCAAGTCTAAACATCAAGCCTCGATTCATAGGCCACATTCATGCAGCATCGCACAATCACTACTTGTTGCACCGTTCCATGAATCCGAGCACCCCACAAAGCCACACCTCGCCATTCTACTCCACTCTACCCAACCAAGAGACGCTGGAGCCAGTAAGCCTTCATTTTTCTCTCCCTCAATTCTATTTTCACTATCGATTTCTCTACTGAGTGTGTCATTATATGATCAATTGTTATTTTGATGATCGACGTCTCCCACAATGATATCTATGCTATCTATATATTTAGTATTGTCATAATATCAATTAGTTTCATTCTTTGAACTAAGTAAGGAAGAATTTGCAAATTGATAAAACTCAACAAAAGAATTTTCTGTCTCCAAGAAAAATTTGTAACACCCCGTTCCAATGCCAAAATTATTTTTAAAATTTTTGGTTTCATTTGTTCAAAAGGTCCATTAGAGTTTCCAATATATATATATATACACACTTTACAGACCCAAATTATTTTGTTTTATTTTATGTATTATCATATTTATATATTTTTAGATATATGAATATTGCAACTTGTGTTTATAGAAAGTTTTTGTTTCAAACATGCTAGTTGTCTTAAGCACGTTTACTATATATACATGGCTCAACTCCCACATGCATATGTATCTTGTACCCCTAAGGTTTAATTCCTGCATATGTTTAGGTATGTTTCTCCACACGCACGTTCCCTTCCCCACGTTTTTCACAACAATTGTGTATTTTCATATTTGTATTTCCTTCTTCCCTTCCTTTATTTTCTCTATGATATTGCAGTTCCCATTTATAGTTGTAACTCTCATTTCCGGACGTCTTGCTTTCTCCTTCTAGGGCTCTTGTTTTAAATCACCTATAAATACACTTTATCCCTTATAGCAAAAGCCGCAACCTTCTCCTAGCCTACTACTGCTTCTCTACAGCCACGTTTCCTACTCGTTCATCCCTCGCAAAACACCCAAGCTCAAGCCTCCCTCACTTTTCCACTTCCATGCACCAAGAACGGCCATCTTAAAACACGTTCGTAGCATGAATTCATCTCACCACCTCCACCGCGTGCAACCACATCAAATTCTGAGAAACATTCCCTAAATCGAAACCAGCCATTGCCAGCCTTTCAGTCCTCCCAAGTCGCCACCTCTGAAGTCACCCACATATGAGAAAAACACCACCACCGTAACCCTTGGTCCCCTCCGTGTTCAACCACCTAAAAATTTGGACTGGTGCTCTGTTTTCGCACCACTGAAACAGGGGAAGGATATCCCATATTGAGCCACGTCACTACCTCATCCCGTCGTTCACCACCTAAACAAACCGAGAGACTAGACATCGAACTCATAGCTCAAGCCACAGCCCTATATCACCGAGAACAACCACTGCATCTAAGCGGATCCTGTCGCACGGTCCGCCACGAAACACCTCATCCTTACTGCACAGGAAGTGTCGTCGGGCACCTCACACCACGCCCAGAACAAAACCAGAAAATACTCTGATTTTGGCTCCCCAAAACAAAGCATCAACAGCCTAGTGCAATTTCGTTCGAAGCCACCTACCAGTGCTAGCTCCCCTTCGTGTCGTCTCTTTCAACCCAAAAAATGCCAACGACACCCTGAGCTCCGTCGGATTTCTCGTGGTAAGCCACGGTCACTTTCCATTTCTTCCGGTCACAATGTTTTCTCTCTCTGTGTGTTCTCATCTCTCTCTTTCTGTCATCACTCCTCTCTCTCTCTCTCTCTCTCTCTCTCTCTCTCAGTGGTCCGACGTCAGGGAAGCCACTTTCCACTTTTGCTCCGCCGCCAGATCTTCGCTTCGGTAAGTTTCAGCCGAATCACTCCTGTGTTGATCGTCTGGTTTTCAAGTGAATATTTTGACTTTAGGCTTTGCGTATTGTTAAGGAGATGAAGTGTTTTGTTTACGTTTTTGGCCTTCAGTTTTAAGGCATGAGTTTTAAGGTTTTCTTTCCAGTGAGTTGGTTTTTATTTTGGACCACACGGCTTTGAGTTTTAGCAGACTCCTTTTATTGGTGTTATGTTTTACGTAAGCCTCATTCATTGATAACGGGATGCATGTTTTGCAAAATTTATACCTTTTGCCCCCAGTTTTAAACCAAGGTATTTATAGTTATGTTTTTCAGTGGGCTCATCTTACTTTGGACTTCATGGACTTGTTTTCTCTCGGGTCCCTTTTTATTTTCAATGGTGTTTTGTTAAATCTCTCAGGAATTAAATGTTTTAGGGCTCTAAATTATTTTGGATCCATATTTTAAATTATTTCAGATTGGAATGAAGGTGTTACATTATTTGAGAGACTTGGATATTTGTTTATTTCTTAAGGAGGGCCGGTGTTTGAATTGAAAATTAGATTAAATATATCAAGTGGATACTGATGGTTTTGAGAAATGATGTAATTTTAGGATTATGAAAATTCTAGGTTTTGGAGGAATTTGATGATTTTAGTTATTAGGTTTAAATATCAAAATACATGGGTGATTTGAGAATTTATGGATGTGCATGATTATTTTTATAGGTAACAGTTAATTTGTGTTCATCTTTATTGAGGATACTCTGAAAAGTTAAAAAGTTCAGGTAAGCGGGGTTCGCATGCTTGACTTTATACCAAATGTAGACTGAGATTGACTTTCTGAAAATTTATGCATATTTTGTTATTAAATAAGAACTTGAGAGAAACCAACCTCAGTCATTTTTTTGCCTTACTCATGAAACTTATATGAAAGAAAAAAAAAATGTTTCTATTATGCATTGTGCAGATAGGAGCATGACTTTTTGTCATGTTGTTTCTGAAATGTGAAAAAGAACGATATTGAGGATCTGAAAAGTGTGCATTAATTTTATAAATATGTTCCGACTCTGTTTTATTTATATAAGAATGATTCTGAAAATAATTTGGAACTATGTGTTATTTTGATGACTCTAAAAATCTTTGGCATGGTATACTGGTTTGTATCTGACTCTGTTTCTGTCTCTGCTCTGCTTTGCTCTGCTCTGTCTCTGCTTTGGGTTGGTACCAACTTCTCTGTCTCTGAGTGTACCCATTTTGGAAACAAAGTGATTTATTGTGGACTTTTCTGTGTGCACACTCGGGACTCCGAGAACGAATAAGAGAAAGATTCACATCTGTCTCTGCTTGGTTTGGCCACCGGGATTAGCACAACTCTACCACGGGGGTTAAATATGGTCTCTGCTATGTAAGATGCTCTGTTTTGATATAATGATGATGCTCAGTTTTATTATGCCAAACTATTCTGTATTTCTTATGATTTAAAAACCATCACTCTGTTATGTTTGAAAATGTGTTTTGTCTGTATATTAAAACTAAAGAATGTTTTTGTTCTGCATACTGTACTTTAAAAAATGCTCATGTTTGCACTCTGGTATATGTCTTCCGCTTACTGAGTTGTGGTTAAACTCACCCCTTATCTCTGAATATTTTTTAAATGAATTTGGATATTTCAGTGGATGATCAGATTATGAAACATTTGGTGAAATGGTTTAAAAATTATAGATTAATCATAAAGAGTTTATATGAATATTGACAAGATTTAGTAAGGAAGTATTTTTGTATTTTTGTAACGTAATATTTCCAGAATTGATGATATTGAGAAAAATGATTTTGAAATCAGGTTTTATATAGTATTGGAGAATTTTAAATTTTTAATTATTCTGTTGAAAGATGAGTTTCGTAATAAGAAGTAACTCTCCGACCCCTGTAGTAGGACTGAGGCGTTACAAAATTACATTCTTGGTATCTCTCCATTTGCCTCTCTCTTTTCCATCACAGTGTCAGTACTCGACACAATGTTTACATCAGGCCATTCATGAGTACCACCCACAAACCACTAGGCTAAGCCACTCTACAACCAACAGATATAGCCCCGCTGCATCAGCCACTCGCAAGCCCTACCTTTGCACCACAGTGGTTTAATAAGATGAGGCTAGATGATCTTTCTGCTCTGTCCCTACCTCTGATCTATTGGTCTCCTGACCCTCTTTCGCAGCTATGGATAGAAGATATCTCATTCGTGCCATCGTGCTGCCTCAACACCACCACTCCAAGCTCAATATGATGCATGCTCACTATTGCACGTATGGCTACTATGGGTTGTCTATTAGTTTGATGCTTCTAAGAGTTTGATATAGAGTTTGGTTGTTCTACTTCTCCATGGAGAATTTTAATCAATCGTATCTTTTTAAGACCGCAGGGATCTGCCAAATAAATCCGAGCAAGAGTAGAATTGTGCCCTTGAATTAAGGAACCTATTTCTGTCTTGAACGACATGATAACCAATTAAGTGGGGAACAAGAAGATGTTTTCCAATGGCACGAGACGAGTTGAAATGTGCGACCGCCGACCAGGGCTACATAATTTTTTATGGCAGTACCACACAACCACGCTTTCTTGGGGGACAAAGGAAAATGGAGAAATCTAAGAGAAAATGCAGTGATTCGATGGAGATCTTTGTGGACTCGTAATATTGTAAGCTAGCTGCAAGGTGTGTACTGAGTTGAAACGGAAATCGGCAAGTGCCAATTGCAATATGGTAACAGAGAGGGTCTTAATTATGATCAGAAGAGTCGACCTTAAATAAGATATGAGGGATATCTCAAATTTGATTTTAAATAAGAACTTTTTTTTTTTTATATTTATGTATTTATTTATTGTTGTTTTTTGGGAAAGTCAAACAATAATATATAATTACTGTTTTGACTGACAAGACACGTGTACAAGTACGTTACTTTACCAGTCAGAATGTCCTGATCATCAGGCATGAATTAATATACTCAAAGGTTCTGATCAAAACAAAACAAAAACAACTCACATGCACCACTCTCTTTTATTATATTAAAATACTACGTACGTAGAAACGGCGCTCTCGCTGCATGCTGGCTGATAAAAAATATCCTATATATAATTCTTATCTCGACAGATCGAGATCTTAACCAGACCCACCAAGAATTGCTTTAAGCTTCTTAATCTCAGCAGTATCAAGGGAAGTAGTTGCCGCTATCACGGCAGTCGGCAAGTCGTTTTGAAACAAAGCGAGGGGCAGGAGCGTAGCACCTGGGGTCGTACTGCTGAAGCTAACAAATACAGTAGCTGGAGAAGGTCCAGTATTCACTTGGAAATGCAGTAATCCTTGAGGAAAAACCATAATATCACCCTTCTTAAGACTCTTCGTATAAACTTTATTACTTGTTGAGGAAATAAACCCTGCAAATATCGTTCCTTCAGCAACAAGTACGACTTCTGAACCTCCAGGATGTGAGTGCATTGGGATAGCTCCTCCAACCGCAAAGTCCGCACGAGCGAACGAAATTCCAAGGCCGTTTATACCAGGAAACTGTGGGGCAAAGGCCGGGATCACCCCAGCTTTGTTACTGTTAGAGGTGTTGGCTGGAACTCCTAGGCCGGTGAAAACAAAATCATCGGCCGTCACATTTGCCGGATTCTTGCATGCGTAGCCTGTAGGGCTTTCCGGAGAATTGAGGTCACCTACACAGAAGTCTTGCACAGCATGGGAGGACGAGAGAATGAGGGAAAATATGAAAATAAGTGGAGATATATTCATCATCGATCAATCGCCTCGTTTAGGGGTATGTTTTAGGTTAATATTGTAGAGTGGTTTCTATATAGTTTGATCGATGGTGATCTAGTACCATTATTTATATAGAACGTGTAAATCGGTCCCTTTCTAGTGGCCAGGTTTTCCATGCATGCATCGCGTGCAATTACTTCAAGAAGAAACGTCGAATGTGATCGATGCACGTCGATCGTGCTGGATGTGATATTTTCGAAGATTAGAACGTACAAGAAGTAGTGTCATTTTGCTTAGAAGGCAGGCCGAAAGGCCAAAAGGGTCATCGGATGAAGTAAATTAATGTGGATGAAAACATATTGACAGGCCCGAGAGGTTGGTGCAAGCATTTTGATTATATTGAGAAGTAACTTTGTAAATATATAACATTACTTGATAACCAACTTAGATAAATTCGATCAAAGTCAAATTTGATCACTTAATTCATTAATAATTAAACTAGCTAGTCGATTATGAAAACAAAAAATAATGATTAATTCCTACACTAGATATACAAGTCGTATAAAATTCAGTTCAGCTCATATAAGTTATAATCTCCTATAATATTGAGTAAGATCAATATATTTATATTATTATCTTAATTTACTTTGTAATGAGAATATCTTTAAGTACTACTTATAACTATATATAAGAGGAAAATATGTGCCTAATGTTATGCATGTCATGCATTGCTTGAATCCTTATAGAAATATAATCAATATAAATATAGAATATATAAAAACCTAAAGATATTTACAAAAACTCAAAAGTTTATCTGCCAGATCAAGAATTTGTGTATCTTATGTTATGAGATACAATATAAGTAATTTATTTTTTCAAAATTAAGTAACATATGAATAAGCTCAAATTATTCACTCAATTAATAAACGAATTGTACGTTTAGGAACATAAAATGTAACTTAGTAATTATAAGTCGGCCTCTTCGAAAAATTAAACAAAAATAAGACTTGATCAACCTCAACTCAATCAAAGATCAGCACGTTAATTTACACTTCTTTTCAGAAAGGTTGGAGGGCAGTGGTTGGTAGGGTTTGTAGGTTGGGGTGTTGGTGTCAGAACATAGCGATCTTTACACAGACGTAGAGATATATATATTAATTAGAGATGATGAGAGAAAGAGATCATTTGAGGTGTAAGGTCAATTATTTTTTGGTAGGAAGAAAAAATAATTTGCAATTTTACGGGAAGTCTAAGGAAGCTTTAGTTCGGTTGAGCAAGGTACATCTTCAACTAACCAACCTTGCAGACAAGTCTAATATTATAGAGATGGGAATTAAGACTGCAACTGAACCAATCTATATGATTACTCGCTGGCCAATACTTGCTTGACTAAACTAAAATCGAATTCGACTCATTAAAAAAAGCTTGATTGTAGTGAAAGTAAAAATCCACTTAATTAGTAAATAATACATAGTTGATTAACCTCAACTTCACTTTGTTAAGATTCATTAAGACTCGCTCTTTCATGCTTAACTAGCCTTGTTAGTTCGACTCGATTAGAGTTTGTCTATAAATCATTCGATATATATATATATATAATTTATTTCTATATATTAGTATTTTTATACACACATAAATAAAAATTTCTATACATATTAAAGTTAATAACATAATTATAATTATCTTGATAATAAAATATGTAGTATGTAACTCAATTACTTATGCCTAGGTCATTATATCTATATATTGAATGTAGTTTATAATTATATGTTAGTTAATTAAATACTTAAGTGATTAGTTATAGTATATGTGTTATAATATTATGTAGTAGTTAGTATATAGGACTTGATAGTTTCATTATATACTATAATGCATAACCATATAAAAAATGTGCGCTACTAACGTACATGTGGTCCTGACTCTTTGTTAAAAAAATTTATATAAAAATGTATCCATAAAGATGTTATAATTTAATAGTTCAATATAAAATTTATATATTAATTAATATTTTCATTATATTTAATATTTTGTTTTGTAATTTAGTATTTTTAAAATTCAATTCATTCAAAACATATATATAAGAGTATAAACAAAACTCGAGTAATAGCTTGATTCAATTCAGCTTAGAATTTGGCTCGTTAAAGAATAAAAATAAAAATCGATAAATAACTCGATTCGGTTCAAACTTGTCTTTGATTAGCTCAAACTTGGCTCGACTTGACAAGCTCTTAGCTTGAACTCGAGCTTGAGGTTAAACTTGAGTTATTTGTGTTGGGTTGCATGTGGAGACTGGTCTGGGAGCTGAAAATCATGTGTCAGAAATTTGGCTCGACCCTAGCTCGAGCGAGATTCAGATAGAGACTTTGCTCGACACTCGCTCGACATCCTGCTCAAGCGAGATTTGCAGTAAATTTGGAATTAAGGTTTCCAGCGCCCTTTTTGCTATAAATATGTGTTATTTGACTGCTTAAACACATCTTTTAGCATATTCTGAGAGAGAACAACTATCTAGTGTGTGCATATTGTGTAAGAGAGCAAAAGGCCCGAGAGAGAGTGAGTTGAGATTGAGTGATTGTAATCTTCTCTGATTAATAAAATTTTTGCAATTCTGTGGACGTAGGCAATTTGCCAAACCACGTAAATCCTGTATCGTGTGATTGATTATGTTTGTTTCACTTTTATTTATCATCGTTGGTGTGCGTGTTTTGTCCACAACAAAGCACAACAACTATTATAAAGAGCCAAGGTCGGATTTGAAGGATAACGATGGTTGAAAATCAAGTGAACACACATGGAATTGAGAAGTTTGACAGCACTGATTTTGGGTACTGGAAGATGCAGATCGAGGATTATCTTTACGGGAAGAGGCTCCACCTTCCACTGTTGGGAACGAAGTCGGAAAGCATGAAGGATGATGAATGGACCGTATTAGATTGACTGGTTCTAGGGATTGTTTGGCTGATCCTGTCCAGAACAGTGGCACACAATGTCAGTAAGGAGAAGACCACGAATGGTCTCATGAAAACTTTGTCAAGTATGTATGAAAAGCCTTCGGTGAATAACAAAATGCACTTGATAAAAAAATTATTCAATCTAAAGATGTCATAAGGTATGTCTATGGCCCAACACCTGAATGAACTCAACAAGATCACAAATCTATTATCTTCTGTGGAGATTGAATTTGATGACGAGATCAGAGCTTTGATTCTGTTGGCATCATTGCCAAATAGTTGAGAGGCCATGAGGATGGCTGTGAGTAGTTCAATCGGCAAGATGAAACTAAAATACGACGACGTACGTGACATGGTCCTTGCTGAAGAGATACATAGGAGAAACTCCGGTGAGTTTTCAAGTTCAGAATCAGCCCTGAATGTTGACGGTTGGGACAGAAGACATGATAGGTCAGGCTCCAAGAGCATAGGGAAGAGCAAGACGAGATTTAGGCAGGAGATCAAGTGCTGGAGTTGTGGCAAGCCGAGCTACATCAAGAAAAATTGCAGAAATCAAGAAAGTGATGAGGATGATAATGTGAATGTAGTGAGAGAAGAAATTCATGATGCCCTACCTATTGTAGTGCACAGTCCAATTGATGATTGGGTGTTAGATTCAGGAGCGTCGTTCCATAGCACCTTACATCGAGAGATCATGCGGAATTATGTTTATGGTGATTTTGGAAAGATGTATGCGGCTGATGGAGAGGCACTAGATGTAGTGGGAGTGGGTGATGTGCGCATCACACTTTCAAATAGGGGCATGTGGACTTTACAGCAAGTCAAACACGTTTCAAATCTGAAGAAAAACTTGATATCTATGGGACAGCTTGATGACGGCGGCTATGCAATAGCGTTCTCTAGAGTAGCTTGGAAGATCATCAAGGGTGCGCTGGTTTTAGCGCATGGTAAGAGATCTTGTTGAACCCAAGGTTTCAAATTTCATGTAATTATAAATCTACACATGGATTTTGATGATAACAAATGAATTCAAAGAATAAAGGAGTCTCAAGCTCAAGTTGTCCACACAATAGAATCAAGCACATCAAGGAACCAAGCATGAGCAAGAAGGGAATAAGTTCACATTAAAATCATAGAGTAATGTTGTAAATCTCTTAAAAATTTAAAATTAGCATTAAGGCTCAAAATTAATATTTTATCATAAAGCATTAAAATACATTTTCCACATGTGCATACATATTTTGAAAATTAAATTTGAAAATTTTGAAAGATGATTGATTGTCATCTTTCACATGTACATGACATGATTAAAAGTTTGAATTTTGAAAATATTAAGATGATTGATTGTCATCTTTCACATGTGCATGTTTTATTTGAATATTTTCAAAAGTGATTGATGCTTTTCTTGACTTATGCAAAAAAAAGATGTCTTTGTTTGAAAATTTTGAAAAGTAAAGTGTGCTACTTTTGTCATATGCAAAAAGTAAAAAAGTAGGTTTGAAATTTTTGAAAAGTAAAGTGTGCTCCTTTTGTCACATGCAAAAAGTAAAAAGATTAGGTTTGAAATTTTTGAAAAGTGAATGATGATGTCTTTGACATGTGAATCTTTTTAAATTTGAATATAAAGTCTCATATGCCTATAAATAGATCATTTGAGAGCTTCACATTCACAACACCAAGAGCATACAACATTCATTCAAAACTTTTATTCTCTCTTCTCTAAGTATTGAGCCTTAACCCTTGTTCATTTTGAGAGATATAGTTTGCGCTGTATTGTTTCTATCTCACTCATTGAGGAGTGTACTTTGATAGTCTACCCACTATCAACTCTTGTATTTTTAAGAGGGTGTGTATAACCCTTGTGTATGTAGAAGGTGTTTTACACGGGGAATAGTTAAATCACCAAGTGTGAGGTGATTGGAAGTATAGAGGGTGTTCTACACGGATTCTTTGGAGCGGTGCTGCTCAAAAGTGTAATAGGTTTCTATCTCCACCTAAAGGAGATTGACTAGTGAATTCGGGATCCTCAAAGGGTAGCTTAAGGCGAGGACGTAGGCAGTGGGGCTGAACCTCGTAAAAATACTGAGTTTGCTTTCTCTTACCCTACTCTTTACATTTCTTACAGTTTTATATTCTGTTTATATTTTATATTGTGTATTTGATTAATAAGTGTTAATTTTTATAAACTAACCCAATTCACCCCCCCTCTTGTGTTAGTCATCTGGGCAACAATTGGTATCAGAGCTAGAGCTCTGTTACAAGATTAACTATCTTTTGAGTTAAGATCATATGGCTAACATTGCAGCTTCATCTAGTGAAGGTCAATCTAGCAGTCGGCCTCCACTCTTTTGCGGAGACAATTACTCATTCTGGAAAGTTAAAATGAGAATATTCCTTCAGACTCAAGGTCGAGAAATATGGAAATGTATTGTAAATGGACCTTATATTCCAACAAAAGTGATTGATGGAGTAAAGGTCAAAAAAGAAGAAGAAGAGTTTGATCGTGAAAACGATAGACTTTATACTTTGAATTTAACTGCTATGAATTTATTATATAATGCTCTCAATGGTAATGAGTTTAATAGAGTAATGACTTGCGCTACAGCAAAGGAAATTTGGGATAACTTGGAAGTTACTTATGAAGGAACTTCTCAAGTCAATGAATCAAAAATTTATATTCTTACTCATGAATATGAAATGTTTAAGATGAATGATGATGAATCTATTTCTATTATGCACACTCGTTTTACTAACATCATAAACAGCTTGACAGCTCTTGGCAAAATTTATTCCAAAGTGGAGATAGTAAGAAAAATTCTCAACTCTCTACCGAAACGTTGGGAATCAAAAGTGATAGCGATTCTTGAAGCTAGAGACCTTAAGAAGCTCGAAGTGAATGAACTCATCGGGTCACTTATCACCCATGAGTACACATTGAAAAGAGGAGAAGAAGAAGGAAAGCCAAAGAAGAGCTTGGCACTTAAAGCTATTCCACATGAAAGTGAAAGTGATGAAGATGAGGAAAATGACGACAAAGATGAAGAAGTTGCGATGATAACAAGAAGAATTCAGAGGTTCTTAAAGAAAAATAAAACTCCTCCAAGGAAATCCTTTAAAAAGTTTTACAAGAAAGATTCAGGTAAAAATGACACTTTAATTTGTTATAAATGCAATAAACCTAGTCATATCAAGTCAGATTTTCCTCTGATAAAGAAAGATCGAAACAAAGGCAAAAAAGCAATGAAAGCTACATAGGATGATGATTCAAGTAACTCAGATAGTGAAACAAGCAATGGAAAATCAGCAAATCTTTGTCTTATGGCTAAAGATGACTTTGAGGTAACAAATCTTGATAATATTGAAGATCCTTCATATGAAGAATTGTAAAATGTTTTAGAAGAGGTATATGAGGAATTTGAAAAATTGGGTATCAAGTATACTGCTTTGAAAAAGAAAAATTCTTTTTTAACAAACGAAATTAATATTTTAAGAAAAGAAAGTATTGTTTTGAAAGATGAAAATCTTAAGTTGAAAAAAAAAACTGATTTAGAAAATATTATTGAAAACTTTACGAATGGAAAAAGAAATTTTGAAAAATTTCTTGGTAGTCAAATATATGTTTTTGACAAAGCAGGCTTGGGATATATGCCAAAACAAAAATACAAACCGTATAAAAACTTTTTTGATAATCCTTCTACATCAAAGTCCAATATTCAAATTCTTTTCATAAAAATAATTTTGTTAAAAAAAGGATACTATTATAATCACTCAAGTTCTTCATATATGTCACATGTTATTTGTAATTTTTGTAATAGAAATAGTCATAATTATCATGCTTGTCCTATTAGAAGAAAACATACAATGACTATTAGGGCCATAGGGGTACCTAAAAATCTTGTTTCTTCTAATACTAATAAATAAAGGACCCAAAGAATTTGGGTACTAAGAAAAATCATTTTAATTGTTTTTATAAGTGTGCATGAAGTCCTCCACAAACAAAAATAAATGGTTTTTAGATAGTAGATGTTCAAGACACATGACGGGAGACAAGACTAAGTTCTTTGATCTTATATCTAAAGAAGAAGGACACGTGACATTTGGAGACAACTCAAAAGGGAAGATCGTGAGAATAGGTAAAATTGGTAATGAGTCTTCTCTCATAATTGAAGATGTTCTACTTATTGAAAGTCTAAAACATAATCTTTTGAGTATAAGTCAATTATGTGATAAAGGATTTACAGTTACTTTCAAAATTGATAAGTGCATTATTTTGAATGATCATGATTGTAATATTTGTTTTATTGCTTTTATAAGCAACAATGTTTATACAATTGATTTTGAAAAAAATTACCTCACAAGATGCTATTTATTTTTCAGCTCAAAATGAAACTAATTGATTATGGCATAGAAGACTAGGTCATGCCAACATGGAACTTATTTCCAAACTTTCAAAAAAATGATCTTGTGAGAGGTTTACCAAAGGCAAATTTTCTTAAAGACAAAATTTGTGATGCATGCCAATTTGGTAAACAAACAAAAACTTCTTTTAAAACCAAGAAACATATTTCCACTACTAGACCACTGCAACTGATACACATGAATCTTTTTGGACCAAATAGAGTTGCAAGTTTAGGAGGAAAATATTATGCATTTGTTATTGTTGATGATTTCTCTAGATATATTTGGGTCATCTTTCTTGCTCATAAAGATGAGGCACATAGTACTTTTACCAAGTTATGTAAGAGAATTCAAAATGAAAAGGGTTATACTATTTCAAGTATTCGAAGTGATAGGGGAAAAGAGTTTGTTAATAATAATATTGAAACATTTTGTGATGAAAATGGTTTTGTGCATAATTTTTCTGCTTCTCGAACTTCTCAACAAAATGGGGTAGTAGAAAGGAAAAATAGATCTCTTCAAGAGATGGCAAGAACAATGCTCAATGAGAACAACTTGCCTAGTTATTTTTGGGCCGAAGCGGTAAGTACTGCATGTTATGTTATAAATAGAGTTATGCTAAGGTCCAAATTAGATAAAACCCCCTATGAGCTTTGGAATGAGAAAAAGCCCAACATTGGTTACTTTAATGTATTTGGATGCAAATGTTTTATTTTAAATGACAGGGATAATTTAGGCAAGTTTGATGCAAAATCTGATGAATGTATCTTTCTCGGGTATTCTACTAATAGTAAAGCTTATAGAGTATTCAATATAAAGACTTTGACTGTACAAGAATCTATGCATGTAGTATTTGATGAATCTAATTCTCTACTCTCCAAGAAATCCATTGATGAAAAAACAGGATGTATAAATAATACGGAAAGTCTCAATCTCAACAAAGAGAACACAATAGAGGAAGTCCAACATGGAGACATCAGGAAAGATCATCAAAATTTAATACAAGATGCAACCAAACAGTGGAAATTTGTGAAAGATCATCCAGTGGAACAAATTCTGGAAGAACCTTCACGAGGTGTAAGCACTCGATCATCTCTTAGAAATATTTGCAATCATACTGCTTTTCTATCTCAGATTGAACCTAAAAATATTGATGAAGCACTTCTTGATGAATCTTGGATTCTAGCTATGCAAGAAGAGCTTAATCAATTTGAAAGAAATGATATTTGGACACTTGTTCCTAGACCCAAAAATCATACTATTATTGGAACAAAATGGGTTTTTAGAAACAAGAAAGATGAGTCCGGAGTCATTACTAGAAATAAGGCTCGACTTGTAGCCCAATGTTTCAATCAAGAAGAAAGAATCGATTATGATGAGACATATGCACCAGTCGCAAGATTAGAAACTATTCGAATGCTACTTGCATATGCTTGTTATAAAGATTTCAAATTTTTTCAAATGGATGTTAAAAGTGCTTTCTTAAACGGTTTTATAAATGAAGAGGTATATGTTGAACAACCTCCAGGTTTTGAAAATCATATATCTCCAAATCATGTTTTCAAACTCACAAAAGCACTATATGGACTCAAACAAGCTCCTAGAGCGTGGTACTAGAGACTCAGTGGTTTCTTAATTGAAAAAGGCTTTTCAAGAGGAAAAATTGATACAACTCTTTTCATTAAATGCGAAAATGATGATATTCTTTTGATTCAGATTTATGTTGATGATATAATATTCGGTGCTACTAATGAAAATATGTGCCAAATTTTTGCTAAGACTATGCAGGAAGAATTTAAAATGAGCATGATGAGAGAGCTTACATTCTTTCTCGGATTGTAAATTAAGCAAGCAAAAAATTGGACATTCATCAATCAATCAAAATATATTAAGGAATTGCTGAAGAAGTTTGGGATGGAAGGTGCCAAGGAAATTGGAATACCAATGAGCCCATCCACTAAACTTGATAAAGATGAATCCGGTAAACCAGTTGACTCGAAGGTATATCGAGGTATGATTGGTAACTTATTATATTTGACAGCCAGTAGACCAGATATTATGTTTAGTGTGTGCTTATGTGCTCGCTTTCAATCATCTCCAAAAGAATCACATAACTGCAGTTAAACGCATTCTTAGATATCTTAGTGGTACAATTAACTTAGGGTTATGGTACCCTAAGTACATATCTTTCGATCTAATCACCTACACAAATGCAGATTATGCTAGCTGTAAAATAGATCGAAAAAGTACTAGTAGAGCATGTCACTTCTTAGGTCATGCACTAGTTTCCTGGTTTAGTAAAAAATAAAATTCTATTGCACTATCTACTACTGAGGCAGAATATGTTGCTGCGGGTAGTTGTTGTGCTCAAGTTCTGTACATGAAGCAACAACTTGAAGATTTTAAACTCATGTATAATCACATTCCAATCAAATGTGATAATACAAGTGTTATAAATCTTTCAAAGAACCCAATACAACATTCTAGAACTAAGCATATTGAAATAAGATATCATTTTCTTCGAGATCATGTGTAGAAAGGCGATATAGTACTAGAGTTCACAGACACACACGATCAGTTAGCAATTATATTCACAAAACCTTTACCAGAAGATAGATTATGCTGATTAGAAGAGAAATAGGAATTATGCATTCCATGAATATCTGCTAGATACTTTGATTTCATTATCTCAAATGACCTACAGAAACTTGAGACGTTTAGCCTCATCATTCAAATGTATTTGCTCCTCATAAATCATCATGCCATCCTTGTCTAAAGGATTAGGCAATCGAAATGAAGAGGCAAGCAAGGATTTCAAATCCTTATTTTGTTGCTTTAACTCTACTATTTTTTTGTTTAACTTATAAACAAGTCGTTGAAGTATAGAAATAGTCTCGCTAAGCTTCTCAATTTCGCCAGTTTTGGACTGCAACCGAGCAGAAAACGCGACGATAGATGATGAGTATCGAGTTTCGAGACCCACAAGCTCGTAAATGGCGTCATGATCTGATTTATTAGCTAAATCAGTCTCTTGTTGCTTCATGGCACCCACGACAGATGCAGAAATAGATTAAGACTGAGGTAAAGGATACCTCAAATCTTGATCAAGAGAAGCACTGAAGGGAAATCGACGAGCCATTGAAAATTTGTAGAATGAGAATGCAAGCAAATTGCAAAGATGAGAAGAAAGCTTGATGCGAAATAGATAAAGCTAAGGATTGCTCTTATAGAAACGGAAATAAGAACAAGACAAGCTTACAAATCCTGATAATATCTCATTTTTCAGCAACATCAAACGGATCAAATCTCTGCACCAAATTGCCAAAGCTACGCCTCTAGCCTTTGCAGGTTTTGTCAGGCACGGGTGGTTTCAATTATTTAGCTCTTTACAAAATCTCATTCCGCACCGAATTGCCAGAACTAGGCCTCCAGCCTTTGCAGGTTTTGTCGAACACGTGTGGCTACGCACCGAATTCTCTATAGTCTCTAGTAACGTAACGTTTTATTTGTCTATTAATTATTGTAGGAATATATCTTATTGAGCTAATTATGATTCCTTTTTAATGATGCCAAAAGGGGGAGAAGTTTTAGACTAGAACATTAACATTGTTTAAATTGCTAAACTTGTTATATATGCTTGGAATTATATTTGTATTTTTACTTGAAAAACTAACGCACATTCTCAGGGGGAGCTTAAGTATTAAATATAGGTTTCAGGTTCTATCAAGTATTTGTCATCATCAAAAAGGGGGATATTGTTGAACCCAATATTTCAAGTTTCGTGTAATTATAAATCTACACATGAATTTTGATGATAACAAATGAATTCAAAGAATAAAGGAGTTTCAAGCTCAAGTTATCTACACAATAGAATCAAGCACATCAAGGAACCAAGTATGAGCAAGAAGGGAACAAGTTCACATTAAAGTCATAGAGTAATGTTGTAAATCTCTTAAAAATTTGAAATTAGAATTAAGACTCAAAATTAATATTTTATCATAAAGCATTAAAATACATTTTCCACATGTGCATGAATATTTTGAAAATTAAATTTGAAAATTTTGAAAGATGATTGATTGTCATCTTCCACATGTGCATGACATGATTAAAGGTTTGAACTTTGAAAATATTAAGATGATTGATTGTTATCTTTCACATGTGCATGTTTTATTTGAATATTTTCAAAAGTGATTGATGCTTTTCTTGACTTATGCAAAATGTAGATGTCTTTATTTGAAAATTTTGAAAAGTAAAGTGTGCTCCTTTTGTCATATGCAAAAAGTAAAAGAATAGGTTTGAAATTTTTGAAAAGTAAAGTGTGCTCCATTTGTCACATGCAAAAAGTAAAAAGATTAGATTTGAAATTTTTGAAAAGTGAATGATGATGTCTTTGACATGTGAATCTTTTTAAATTTGAATATGAAGTCTCATATGCCTATAAATAAATCATTTAGAGCTTCACATTCATAACACCAAGAGCATACAACATTCATTCAAAACTTTTATTCTCTCTTATCTAAGCATTGAGCCTTAACCCTTGTTCATTTTGAGATATATAGTTTGCACTATATTGTTTCTATCTCACTCATTGAGGAGTGTACTTTGATAGTCTACCCACTATCAACTCTTGTATTTTTAAGAGGGTGTGTATAACCATTGTATGTCTAGAAGGTGTTCTACACGGGGAATAGTTAAATCACCAAGTGTGAGGTGATTGGAAGTGTAGGGGTGTTCTATACGGATTCTTTGGAGCGGTGCTGCTCAAAAGTGTAATAGGTTGCTATCTCCACCTAAAAGAGATTGACTAGTGAATTCGGAATCCTCAACGGGTAGCTTGAGGGGAGGACGTAGGCAGTGGGGCTGAATCTCGTAAAAATACTGAGTTTGCTTTCTCTTACCTTACTCTTTACATTTCTTACGGTTTTATATTCTGTTTATATTTTATATTGTGTATTTGACTAATAAGTGTTAATTTTTATAAACTAACCCAATTCACCCCTTCCTCTTGTGTTAGTCATCTGGGCAACAGATCTAACTCTTTGTATTTGACATCAGGGTCCATTGATGTGCTGAGAAATACAAGAGTGCAAACAGGTAGGCTTGATCGTGCAAAACCTATGAGGAAACCAAAGTGAGTCAGCTTTGTTGTTCCTCATGTAAGCATAGGGAAGTTGGCTGAGATTGCCAAGAACGGTTGAGACTGGATACTTCTAGTGCAGTGGGAGTTGTGAATCGCCCGATAGATGTGCTGACTAAGGGTGATGTGCGTGGGAGACTGAAGTCGGGCTCGACTTCAATTCGTTTTCTAGCTTGAAGACAGGAGTTGTAAGGTGCAGAGATAATAGGACTTGGTTCGAAACAAGGGATAGCATGTGGAGACCCAGTCTCCAAGTGGAAGATTGTTGGGTTACATGTGGAGACTGATTTGGGAGTTGAAAATCATGTGTCAGGAATCTGGGCTCGACCCTGGCTTGACATCTGGCTCGAGTGAGATTCAGATAGAGACTTCACTCGACACTCGCTCGACATTCTGCTGGAGTAAGATTCACAGTAAATTCGGAATTAGGGTTTTCAGCACCATTTTTGTTATAAATATGTGTTATTTGACTGCTTAAACACGTCTTTCAGCATATTCTAAGAGAGAACAATTATTTAGTGAGTGCATATTGTGTGAGAGAGTAAAAAGGTTCTAGAGAGAGTGAGTTAAGATTGAATGATTATAATCTGCTTTGTTGAATAAGATTTCTGTAACTCTATGGACGTATGTAATTTGTCGAACCATGTAAATCATATGTCATGTGATTGATTGTGTTCGTTTCACTTTTATTTGCCATCATTGGTGTGCGTGTTTTGTTCACAACAAAGTACAACAATTTGAATCCAACTCGACTTGATAACCTAAAGCTCAACTTGGCTCAAATCACTTATAATCCTAATGGGAATGGTACGTAGCGTGCAATTAATATCCAATGAACAATATTACTAATGGTGCTACATTACAACTTGTTTTGACCCAGGCCAAACGGGGCCTAAAAGTCAAATTAAGGTGAAAATTAATGTCATTTATGGGGCAACCTACTTTGGAGCTTTAATTTGGACTTGTTAACATAGGCATAACCCAATTAAATTCAACAACGGATTTACCCCATCCATGCAAGTATGAATGAGTTGAATTAAACAAAAAAGAGTATATTTTTTTAACTTTCCTAATGGTCGACATTAAAATTGCTGTATAGCCTCATTATTACACCTATTGAGAAAAATATATACGAACCCATGTTAGGAACATTTATGTCAATTGAAGGCATAACGAAAGATAATATAAACTCATGAAAAAATCTAAAGCGGTTGAGAATAAGATTGAAAATACACTTGCAACAAAGTGGTTCATCTGTCTACATGTTAATTGGGAGGTATACATTATTGTTAATAAATAAAAGTACAACATTTTGTGAGTAGATGATGAAGATTAAATTATTGGACAGTAATGCTAGAATCTAATAAAGACTAAAAAATGAAAGTTCTTATTCTAATATAATAATCATTTTTTTCATACGATAAAATATATTAAAATGTTATTATATCTTTATATGCTGTGTGATCATTGTCAATACACGATAATACTTATACTCTAATATGACATTTATTTAATTGATGAATTCACTATAACGTATTCATTTATGATGATATTACATCAACTAATAAGCCAACATCAAGATGACTCAGAATATATATTATTAGTTTATGCATTGTACGCAGATCTAATTATTAGTCTTTGATTTATATAAGTAACTAGTCTAATTAATAACTATAGTTTTGCTGACCCAACAGGTAGACAAATATATATATATAATATATATATATATTAACCAAACCGAGTGTTAATACCCCATATATATAATATATGTTAAATTATTAATACCATTGAAATAGACATTTGTGCATTGTCCTTTTCACCAAACATTTATCATTTTATACAAGCTAACATCTTTTCATGAGACTAAACGTCCAGTGGTCATACTGGTGTTATTTGGTTGGACTTATTTAATTGAATGACTTCCATTTATTACGACACCATTATTTTGTATTTTTTTTTATAGCATTTTTAATTTATTGTGTGATACTTACATTTTTATAATGCATGCAGAATATTGAGCAATACATCTTCAAAAGCCACTCGCTAATACATACAGTCCATATAATATATCATTTGGATTATTCATATGCGTTTGTACAGCGTACATATTAAATAAAACATAAACATAAAAAAATAAACAATTCAATCTATTTTTTAGTTTAATGGGAATAATTTTTTGGACTGAAAGAAAATATTCTTTGAATATTAGGGTACATGAACTTGGACTTGACACTTCGTGTGGATGAACCACCTATACTCCCTGAATCAAATTTCTTGGTAGATAAAACTATCTATAAAAGGAGCGGTCTAATCGATTAAGTCTAATACTTGTCAAGCACATGTGGGTAAAAGCATTAGAGGTTCAATCCCACAGTGTAATAAATTCAATGACTATATTAAGGCTATTGAGGGACAATTTGTTAGTTCTGATAAGATATTGGCTAACATCTTAATAAACAAGTTATCAATTATGAAGCATTGCAAATCGAGAAATGTACGTGAGCACATAATAGAAATGAGAGATATTATGGACTAACTGAAGTCTTTAGAGATTGAGATTTTAAAGTCATTCATTATCCATTTTATACTCAACTTTTTTCCTATATAATACAGACCATTTAAAATTTTATACACAAAAAAAAAATTGGTCAATTAATGAATTTTTAACTATGTGTGTACAAGAAAAAAAGAAATTGAAATACTCATTTTGTTAATGAAAAGAAGGTACAATAGAATAAGGACAAAAGTGTTGGTCTTAATCAATGAAAAAATGATGAGAAAGCAACATTCAAACTTTGTAAAAATAATGATACATGCCACTTCTACAAAAAAAAAAAAAAAAAAAAAAGACATAAAAAAGAAAAATTGTATAAAGTATAAATCATGACTTGAGAAGAAAAATAATCTCAATCCTCTTGTGTGATATAAGTCTTTTTTTGTAGACTCTCGATTATCACAATACATGGTGGATTGATTTGGGTATCTTAATTCATGTTGTCAATATTATGCTGAGATTTCTCAACTTAAGCAAATCAATGGAAAGTGAACAAGACGTCTACTTAGGAAATGAATTTGGTCACATGTCGAGACTGCCAAAAAGTCAACTTTAGGATATATCTTCATGGTAGTAAAAGGTGACATAAAAGAATACTAAATAGACAGTTATTACATCATCTACTATGGAAATAGAGTTTATATCATACTTTGAAGCAATTTTACAAACGAAATGGTTGAAATTTTTATCACAGGACTTCAAATTATGGATTCAATATTAAAGCCTTGAAGAATTTCTTGTGATATTTAACTGTAGTTTTCTTTTCTAAAAATAATAAAAGAATGAGCACAAGTAAACATATTGATATAAAATATCTTACTATCAGAGAGAGTCAAAGAATAAGAAATCTCAATAAATCATACAAATATGTCCATTATAATTTTAGATCTCAAGACAAAATAGTTCCCAGTAGAAGTATTTTTGAAACATATAGAGAGTATGGAGTTAATGAGCTCCTTTTATGTTTGAATCGTCTATTATATATAATACTTATTGTTGTCAAGAATAATATTTTTATTTATGCAGATAAAATACTTGCTCATATTCTATAATGTATAAACCTATAATGACAAGAATCATGATGCAGTTGTGATGGCAACAAAAAAGGTCTCTAGAGCAGCCAACATGAATCCTTTGACGATAGAGGCAATAGGTGCACTTGAAGCAGTAAAGCTAGCAGTAGAGCTGAATATACTGAAGACAATTATTTAAGGAGACTGCTTGCAGGTTATTTATCTTCTTCAAGGGAAATCTGTTAGGGGAGATGGGATTGAGATTGTAATCTCCGATTTTAAATTCTTGTTATCTTGTAAAAATTAGAAAGCAGATTTTATTAGTAGAAATGGGAATTATGAGGCCCATTGTCTAGCAAGAATGTCAAGGTTGCTAGCTGAAAGTGAGTCTGAACTGATTGTTAATCTAGGATTGTAAACTTCCTTCTTATCTTTTTTCTAATGAAAGTTGAGATTATTTCCCTTTTCGAAAAAAAAAAAAAAGTAAAGAAAAAAAAGACCCATAATGACTTAGAAAATGCTAGAGACAGACGCCATGTGCAACAGTGCAAGCGGTGAGCAAACGGTGCCTATGTGTAAAATGAAACGACGCGTTTTTGGTCCTACTGAAATGGCGCTTCTGGCTCCCTTTGAAGCCTTCCCTCTTCTTTCCCCTTCTCCCTCCCTCGTCTTCCCAGAATCCGAGAGTTCCATTCTCTAGAAAGTCGTCTTCGCCATTCTTCCCCACCTCCATCCCTCGAAGACCAGTTCCCTCCTTCAAAATTGCCCTCCCTTTTCCCTCCCTTCGAAGCGTTATCTCCCCCAGCTCCCTTCGAAGATCAGAAAGTGACCTTCCCTCTCTTCTTCTTCAACATACTCTCCATAATTCTAACTTTTCTAGAAAGTCTCCCTCTCTTTTTCCCATCATCCCGAACCCTAACCCTAATCCTCTTTTAGGTGCCTTATTGTATCAGTCCATCCGTTCTTGCATTAGATTTTTCTAGCTAAAGCGTTTTAATATTTTTGCAACCACAGACAACTTATAACGTCATTGCTTACAAGGATAAACTACACTTGGGGAGTGGGACTACTTTGGAGATGCTTAGAACCACTCAAGAGATGCAACGGTGACTGCAAGAAGTATGCTAATTATATATTTTTTTTTATAAGTAGAAGTATGTTATTTCTTTGGGACTCTGTTTATTGCATTTATGGTTAATTTTATTAACTACACTCTGTTCTTAACTTCTGCTCAAACTGGGTCCTGAACAGCTTATTTTATGTACCCTGCTTTGTCATCATTTTCATGTTCTAATATTTTTTGTTGTCTATACTTTCTCTTGAATGTCGTAACTATTTGATCAGTTGGATTAGGGACCAGTCTAAGTTGCTAGAACCTTTTGTTAATTAAAGCTGTTAAATCATTAGTGGCCTCTCAGAATTGCCTTTAATTTAAGCCAAATAAATGTTCAAATGAAGGAGACGAATTTTCTTTTTCTTTCATGCTTTTTTAAAATTTTCTGAACCTTTTCAAACATACTGATAGTTTATCATGACAAATTAGCAAAGTACACCATGGCAAATGCATTGATGCATAATACATGTGATCATTATTTAGTTTAGGAAGAAAGGGGGCTGCCTTCAAGGAATCTATTGCATTAGTTTAGGAATCTAAAAAATTATACCTGTTATCATTATTTAGTTCAAGATGCATAATACTTGTTATCATTATTGCATTAGATTTTTCTATTGGTAGAAAGCATATTGAATATTGCATTAGATTTTTCTTGCTAAAGTGTTTTAATCTGTCAATAAAAATTGGAAGTCTGAAAGTTGGGACTAAGTTTTTTTTTTTTTGGAAGGGGACTAAGTTTCATTAAGAAAATCAACCAATACAAGGCATTTCATCGAGGACAATGGACAGAACCTCATGAGGCCCGTCTTCAACCCAGACTGATTCGAGATCTGAAAACATGCCTCATCTGGCAGCAAGTGTGAGCTGCCCCATTACAACTTCTTCTAACCAAGGATAATTCCCAGCTAACAAGCCTAGATAATAAAAATTGAATGTCATCCCTTCCATGAATAATCAGTGTTAAGGCCTTTTACAGCATCTACTACATCTTTTACATCTCCCTCGAACACCACAGTGCGAAGTTCAGGTTCATGACACAGTTGAATGCCTTGGATCAGGGCATACCCTCGGCTTCAAAGGCTGAAGCAACATGGAGTTTGTGAGAAGACAGGATAGAATCTACCTCTCCTTTAGAGTTTCTAATAACAATGCCCAATCCCATATGCCAACTGGTGCTATCAAAGACAGCATAAAATTGAGTTTGTAGAAAGGATCTTCAGGAGGACACCAACTTGTGCCAGAGCCTGAGAAAGGCATACCGGCAGTTGCTAATTGGACCTGATTCGCATATTGGAAAGCTTCAAGGTCTGATAGTGCAGCATGGAGAAGAGCTATTGGACTTGAGAAAGTATTCTTAAAGATCAGATCATTCCTCCTTGCCCAGATTTTGTGGAGAATCATTGCTGACAAAACATAAGGTGGTTGCATCGAGTTTAGAGCAAAGATCCTGCCATAGCAAAATAAAATCATGATAAGTAGAAAGCCACTTTCGAAGGGAACTTAGGTTCTCACCCCACACATTTGTGGCCGCTGCACAATTCCATAATTCATGGATTACTGTTTCTTCATTTCTTTGGCAGCATGGGCACCTATTTTCTTGTATTATCTGTCTCTTCTTCAAATTCAACTTAGCATGGAGGATGTTCTGAAGTGCTTTCTATAGGAATTGCTTGGTCTTACCCAAGACTTGCAAGTGACATATACTCTTCCACTGGTCGTCAAAAGCTGTAGAGTTTGAAGCATCTCCACGTGATTGAGCTTTCAACTGGTAGTCTAAGAAGTTTGCACTCTTCACTGAAAAGGTCCCTCTATTTGTTCTGGTCCATATAAGCTTGTCGGTTGTGGCTCTCAAGTTGATGGGAATGCTGCAGATAATTTGTGCCTATTCTACCAAGAAGAGATTTCTCAATTAAATTTTGTTTCCAGCTATGGGTGTCTTCATCAATCAAGTCTGAAACTAAAGAGTCAGCATCTAGGATCTGAATTGGGGATTGCACTTTGTATATTGATGGTTGAGGTAACCATTGTACTTTGTATGTTGATGGTTGAGGTAACCATTGGTCGTGCCAAATGCTAATTTTCTTGCCATTTGTGAATGGGTTGATCTTTAGGCAACCTTTTAAGGTTGTGTTGTTCCATCTTAATGTGTTGATCCTCATTTGTAATCTTCCATGTCATGTATCGACTGTATTTTGCACCATGTATTTATATCCATTTGGTCTCATCTAACTTAATACTGCACTACATCAAAGCTGCAGAGGATAAACCAATTCCAATATCAGGATATATATGCTCATTATATAATAAAATCTCATTTTATATATCCTTTGCTCAGAATAGGATACAAGCGGTATTCTTATAAGATGCTTAGTATGCATAAAGCATAATCATTACAAAAAGGTGCCACCCCATCACAAAAGTTTTTGAAAGAATTAACCCCAATGTCATCTCAGCACTTCACGGGTCATCTCAGCAGCATCATGTGTAGGATCCTTCTAACTGCTCTCGATTATCTCCTTTTATGCATCTTCTTTTATCTTCTGTGTCAAAATTTTCTTGAAATTCATTGATTATGGTATAAATCTGTGCACTCACATAATTATTAGGGACTTTGTATCATCATATCATCAATGATAATATAATAAAACACAGAAATAAAAATAACTTTTGAGTTATTTCTGGAAATGAAAAACAGAACACTCTCACATAGATACAACCATGTGAAAGGATTTCAAAATTACAGATGCAGAGTTCACCAGGTATCTTTGATCCAGATTGAGCAGAATAGCAACAGTTGTATAAGCACCAAAACATGAGCCACTGCTACTGGTTTAAAGGTTCAATACGGTTAGAAGAGGTTCCACATAAAACTGTCTTGTACTTAGCGGTACCATGTCAACTTGGTTTCAAGAATTTGACAAATAGTCCAGTACTTGAGCATTTTCATCATCTAAAGTACTTTAAGAACTAAAACATGTATGAAATAAAACCTACATAGTTGGTTGTGTTGATTCTGGTTTACCTTAGAATGCATTAAAGAAACAACCCCACAAGCAAAAGTTACCTTGGAATGCATTAAAATATCAGAAGACATCCTTTAATGGCCATACAAATAGAACAATATTGGAAGCGACAAATTTTTGCAATCAGATGTACAGCCCTGTTGCGTATTTTGCTTTCCTAAGTGTTAAAGTTAAACCCTTAACATCATGTGCAGTAGAATTTGCTAGATGCAAGTTTATTTTGATGTTTTTTTTAAGAAGAAATGTATGAATTCAGCTCCATTTGATGTTGATGTTGATGTTAATAAAAACATATCAACAAACTACGGGCTAGTAGTCAAGTCTAAAAATATATAATAATATTTGTCTTCTACCTTTTAAGTCTAAAAAATAAAGTCAACCCGGCCCATAAAGCCCAATCAATATTCTATACCCACAAACGCAAAAAAAGAAAGAAAAGAAAATTCTATAACCATATCTCCAAACGGCGCCGTTTTCACCTCAAAAACCCTAAAACCTCCCTCCCTCCCTCCCTTATAAATTTCATTCCACACCCGCTCCGGCACGCTCTCTGTTTTGTCTCGACTGCCCACCTTCCAGGTACTTCTCTATGCTTAAATTCAGTCGATGAATGCAGGGAAAAACGCTAGGTTTTTTTTTATATAAACTTGCTTGTTTAATTTTTTTTTTCCCCGGATCTGTAAAGATCTGGAAGTTTACATCAAAGCGTTTTTATTGGTTTTGATATTATATGGTTTGATTATTTTCCAGATCTGGAATTTCTTTACTTCTTGGCATGTATTATATGGTTTGATTTTTCATATTTGTTTTGGTGTGATCTGAGGCTATAGCGAAGTGGTGGATTTCGAAAAGTTGACTCCTTTCCAACTATATTCATCCCGTTTCTCTCACCATGAATTTTTGGTGTTCTTCCTATAGCTGTATACTGGGTTGGAGATACATATTCTTCTACGGTTTTTTATATTATGTTAAAAACCTGCAGCATTATTTTTCTAGATCTGCATTTTTCTTTTTTCTTTTTTCGGTGTTTTTCCTCTCGCTGTATGCTGGGTTCTTGTTATGTTTTCTTGGTTGGATATACATGTTCTTCTACAGTTTGCACTGTTTGGTATGAGGCATATTTTTTCAGATCTAGGGCTTCTTTTTCTGTTAGTCGATATGAACCATAATTTCTTCCATAAAGGTCAAACACTGTGTGGAAGACTTGGTTTCAAAGTTATTCAAATCTAGTTCCCTTTTGTAGCGAGCGCCTCCAAAGCGAAGGGAAATGGTGAAGGGACGGCAAGGAGAGCGAGTGAGGCTTTATGTAAGAGGAACAATCCTCGGGTACAAGAGGTCAAAGTCAAACCAATATCCAAACACTTCCCTGATCCAGGTTGAGGGGGTGAACACCAAGGAGGAGGTTGCATGGTACGCTGGTAAGCGCATGGCTTATATATACAAGGCCAAGGTGAAGAAGAATGGAACTCACTATCGCTGCATTTGGGGTAAGGTGACCAGGCCTCATGGTAACAGCGGTATTGTTCGTGCTAAGTTCAAGTCCAATCTTCCACCGAAATCCATGGGGGCTAGAGTTAGGGTTTTCATGTACCCCAGCAATATATGAGCTCTCAGGTTTTGTAGAATGCCAGATTGAGTAGATGACTCAGAGTTATGCAGAGTTACTTCTTTATATCAACTGAATTTATGTCTTTTTTTAAGCCAAATCGTTTTTGTTTATTAAGGTTGGTGGATGAGATGGAATATTGTTTGAATTTTCTAGTTTCATAAACAAGTAATTTCAACCTGTTTGTTTCTTGATTTAAGCTTTCAGAGTTCAGACTCTCAGTGTTTCATAGAAATGGATACTGAGCAATTTTGGTTCAAAAAAATAAAAAATCTGCTTCCCTGTTTTTTCTGCATTCTTAGAATTTATTTTTCTTTTTAAGTAATAAAATAATTAATAGTTTAGTTTGTTCTTCAGATGAGCAAACTCGTCTTATTATTTGCGATTACTTTATTTTATTGCTATATTCAAATATTAGTTACTTACGTAAATATGTACTGGTAATTTAATATATGACGTACTTATCCGCTCTCTTAATACAGAGGCCAACTTTTTTTTATTAAAGATTTTCCCAATTTGGTCTAGATCTGCGATTATTACATGTCCTGCTCATATTGTAAGAAAGCAATCGGGTACGATTACAACAAGAATCTTCTATGTTATAGTTGCAAGAACATGGCTGTATCGTTTGCACAACGATTGTAAATATCATTTTTTTAAATTATAGATTATTCATCATAATCAGAACATACTAGTATGTGTGTGTATATATATATATGAACCGATTGGTTGAAGAATCTTCTTTTGAAAATACGAAAATTTGGATTATTCTTAATTTCTTTTATTGAAATTTAGGATACCAAAATGAACGAAATATATATAAAGGAAAAATATTTGAATGGTTCTAATAATTAGAGGAAAAACACGCTTGTCCTGTACGTGGAGAGTCCAAATGAATGAGTAAAAATATATTCCAGTAAAGATATTGTGTTATTTTTCCTTGAAAAGAGTTAAGAATGATATATATATATATATAAGGCACTCAGTTGATTCATTTGCATGGCCATCTTTTGATGATTAATATCTCGAGTTTGGCTACAAAGCTCGTAACGTGCGTCTGAAGTTCACAATTAATACATTCAAGCCCTTTGGTAATATGAGTACATGTATAAGTTATAGTGTCTGGCCTGTAGTGTTCATTCTGTATAATCTTCTACCATGGAGTTATATGAATGTGCCAAACTTTTATTAATTTTACTTATTTTCAATCCAAGATCACTTAGGAATGATATTGATGTACTCATACAGCTGTTGATTGAAGAGTTGAAAGATTTATGAGAAACAAGCATTAGAACTTACGATGCATCCACATTGACATCTTTTTAGATGCATACTGCAGTAATGCGAACGATAAATAATTTTTCTGCCTATGAGAATATTTCTAGTTGAAGCACTAAAGAGAAGTTAACACGTTCCACGTATAATAAAGAAACGACTAATGTGTTTCATAGGCCATCAACGGTATCTAGCAGAAAATCATTCATGGAGGAGAGAAGGCGCTAAGTTTCATGAGAGAGTAGAGGACATATCTGCACGAAAAGAGTTGTGTGGAGACGAGATAGTGGAATACCTAGTACATATTAGAGCAAACAATTTAGGCAAAGGTTGAAAAAATAACGAGAGAAAATAAAACTCAACAGAATTGAATTTGATAAAGTATTGTATTTTTTTGACTTGTCATATTGGTCGTCATGCATGTTATACAACATAGTTTAGATGTAATATACATAAAGAAGAATATCTTTGATAATATACTGGGACATTGATGAGCATTAACAAAACGACGAATGACACGATCAAGACGAAGAAAGATATTGAGAGAACGAGAATTATACATAATCTTCATTTGTGGGTAGTAGACAACAAGGTGGTTATGCTACATGCATGTTTTACGATGATAATGGATGAGATGATGGACTTTTGCAAATGATTATAAGGTACGAAGTTGTTAGATAGTTATGCTTCCAATATCGATAGATGCGTAAGCTCTAATGGCTGGAAAATTAGTGGATTGAAAGTTATAATTGTTACATATTTTTGCAGAAATTGTTACATATATTTGCATAAATTGTTACCGGTGGAAATTGGTGAGAAGCTAACATCTAATGTACTTGTCGCCATATCCGAACTCTATGTTTTTCAAGAATTTGTGGAAGATGGCATACGACATTGCTACTATACTATATAAATTTAAGCAAATATTTCTATTATCATTTTTTGATGTAACGATCCATTTAACAATACATTTACCTAATGAGGTATTGTTAGGTAGACCGGTACAGTTTCGTTAGATGTATCCATTTGAAAGGTATTTAGGTAGACTGTAGCGCACTGTAAAAAAATAAAGCCTGGGCTAAGATTCAATAGCAAAGGCTTATATACATAATAAATAGTTCACATCTTTCTCTCTATATCTTCGTAGTATTAAGACACGATTTAATCGTGATGAGCGAAATGCTAATCTTGCTGCCCCACCTCCTCATGAGCTATCCATATTTTTTCAGAATGTACAACCATTGGGTGCACAAACGGGATATAACTTAATTTGTGGTGAGTTACGAAAAGCTCGGTGGTACATATTGAATAATTATCGAGAGATTGATGACTATCTTACGTATTTCGTTGTATGCTTTGAATAATTGTAGTTAAAAAATTTAACTATAACCTTTGTGCTAAAAAATAATATTCTTTTGTACTTATATACAATGAGCACATGAACAAACTTACGATGGAAGGCATAGATAATATAGGTACGAGACACGAAGAAGAATTTCTCGAATAGTTTGAATAATGCATATGCATTTAAATGAATCATGACTTAAAATTTTGTTGAACCATTTTAATTCTTGGTAAGTTTTAATAATTTTGTTACCGTTTCAATTGTTAGATTTTGGAACAACATGCTCATAATCCTTGATCAATTTCTCTTGAATTGCTTGCATTGACTTATAGTATCTCACATAGAGCACTTCGAAGTTCGATATACTGCATGCACAATTCGAGGCTATAAATTCTATTAGTTGGACCATGAATGTAATAAAAATATGCAAAAATGTAGTGTGTTGGTCGAAGAGAGTTATGGCACAGATGATATTGATTGCTATAGTGTCATACGTGACAATATCGGAGTGAAATATATGGATGAGTCTATGACGTATGTCTTTAAATGTGATTGATGGGATCTAGGCAGTAGTCGAGTTTTGATACATTGGGATAATCACTTTACTAGTGTCAATACTGAATCTAAATGGCATGAAGATGATCCATTCTATTGGCTCATCAAGCTACCCGAATCTATTACTTGATTGATCAATTGAAAGGCACCGATGAAGAAAGTGGAGAGATAATTTGGCAAATCGTAAAAAAAAAAATTGTTCTTCAAAATATCTATGATGCAGGAATAGTTGCGGATCACGAGAATAGTAGAGATGAAAATAATTCTTTGATTGTAGAGGCCTACCATAATGATGGAGAGGATATTAACTTATTTATTGACCTCAGTGAACTTGAGTTAATCCTCTTATGTAGAGATGACGTCCTAGCTATATATCCTGATTCATTCGAATTAGATGATCATCCAATTAAAGTAAAAGAAGAAGAGGAGGAAGAAGAAGAAGAAGAACCTGAAGAGCAAGTCAATAAATAAGATGAAGAAGAGGTTGATGATGATGACAAAGATGTGATTGAAGGAGATTCTGACACAAAAATGAAAATTACAACTAAAGATGAAGAATAATTTTTATTTTATCTATATAGGTGACTATACAATATTACACTTGTCATAATTTCTTCTAACAGTTTTTCATTATCATATTAATCATTTTCAATGATGCCACCATGACAACAAAAAAATATTCCTCCAGACTTTCCAATTGAGGAATCCGCTCCTAAACAAGTTGATACGCAACAGAAAGACAACCAATCGACACCTGCCAATAAGAAAATACCATTTATAATTAATTATATTTTAACACTCTAAGAAATTTTATTTAATAATGTCAAATATATTAGTTGATGCATTGTCGCGTTGCAGTCGTGGCTTAACATGTGGCATTGTTATGGAGAAAAATAGAAGACACTGAAAAATCAAGGTCACCATTCCTAATAACTTCACTAGGGGAGTGAAGGATGGTGCATCATCGCTTTCCTCCTATGTTAGCACACTAGTCCGAGCCTATGCCACATTTTATGTGCAATTATCGAGAGATGTTTCGAATGAGATCAAGGAACGTGTTCGAAGTCGTGTACTAGTGAGTTTAAGCGAAGAGTAAGTTTTTTCCCCCTAAATTTGATTTCATATTTTTTTAAATAATTCACTTCTTAGGATAAATTCGACCTAAATTTTGACCATAGCAAAGATGTGCGAACTGTGAATGAGTTGATTGATACATTATTTCGGCGTCACAAGGGGCGATGTCATACCATTTCAAGAAATTCGAAATGTTAGAATAGGCTGCTCATTCTCCTTTTCATAAAATGAAGTTAGACGATTGGAGGAAGATTTGTATCCTATAATTATCTACATTTATATTCGTTATAGATATATTATAATTAACATTCTTAATTAATCTTGTAACACTTAAGTTCTATAAATGCATAGAATAGAACCGCTTTGACCATCTACCATAGTACTGGTGTAAGGCCATTCTAGTATCTTGCTAATAAAATGATAATTAAAAAATTATGGAAATTCATTTAATTTTCTCATATCTTTTATTTAAGTACTGACATTATTTTTTAAAATTACTAGTGTGGCTTTGTTAGAAACATGATGATCTTAAAAATTTCTTCCGTCTATGTTGTTATTCACACTAATGAGCACAATGAGTGGATTGATCTTGTCGTTAAAGATAATTATATAAGCAGTGTTAATCTTTTAAATAAATTATTCAACATGTGAATAATTTATTTTTTATTTTAATTTCTTTTAATATGTTATTTATTATGTATTTTCTTTTTAATTGCCGGAAAAAATGATTGAGATGTAGTCTGCTATTGAAAAATCATCTCCTAGTGATATGGACATATTCACTCATGTACTCGGGACCAAGTCTAGTTTGGTAAGAGGTCTGGGATGTGCATTCAAGCATGTCATTCATCCTCCACGACCTCGACTTCAAGAGTATTTTACCAAAGATTTAGATGTGGCATGGCAAAAATTTGGGTAAGTCCAGAGGGAGATGATGGTCCAAGAGTTGGAGTGCAACAGAAAGACTAGGAGAAAAGATTACGCATTGAAATTTAAAAGCAAGTACAGAGAGAGATGATGGTCCAGATGAAACATGTTATATCATTGCAGCAAGATCTCGATGGCCAAGGAAAGAAAAGAAATAAGTTTAAATATTATTATTATTCAAAACTTTTATTCTTTAATTTTGCTACTCTATAAGATATTATTAATCATTAAATTTATGGGAAAATATGATACAATTTTTATACTTTTTAGTTTTTAAGAAATTAATAATTCTGATCAATACGTTCAAATGTAGATAATAAACGTTCAAATATTGCTTCACATTCAAACTAACATTCAAACATAAAACCATTGAATATCAACAAAACTTCCAAACATAAGTCATTACATTTGAACGTAAAAACAACTATTCGTTCGAATGATTAAAACTAGACGTTTGAAGGTCAATACAACATTCGAACGTTAAATGCTTTCCGTTTGAATTCTTTGTCATTGACATTCGAATTCAACATTCAAACGTCACTTAGAAAACATTCAAACGTCACTATGTTCGAACGTTAGTATTAAACATTCGAAACAAAACAAAACAAACATTGATTTATACATTTGCACGTAAGTTTTTGTGATGGATTTTAATTGTCACAAAAAAATAACACGTTTGAACATTACATCTTAGTGAAGATATCCAATCGTCATAAAAAAATATTTTTTTATAATGATTGAACAATAAACAGTTATAAACTACTTTCTGAGGCACCTTTTAGATAACAATTATGATGGCAGTTTGAAACTTTCACAAAATCTTATTTGTGATGGTTTTTTTTTTTTTTTTGACAGTTTTGTCTGTCACAGAAAACCAAAAGCTGGTAATTTTGTAAAAAGTGAAATATATTTTAATGAAGTAGTATGATTGCGTTGATTTCTTATAAAACAAATTATAAATTAATTGTGGGTGTATTATTATCCAAATTACTTTTCTTGGTTCTTTAGTTGGTCGGGCCCATCCATTGATAAGTCTATTTCTTCTGTAAGTTTGGCTGTCTAAGCCATATTTGGGATAGGAACGTGGACATGAGATGATATTTTGATTGCTAAAAGAAGTCACTTTTTAAATGACAGCCGCGGAAATATGTGTGGATGTTAGACTTCCCCTTCTCCCACGATTTCTAGTTTGCTAAAAGAAGTCACGTCCTGTGCAGTGCATAAGCTTGTCTCAAAATACGCGCGTCATCTCAAGGTATAACTCACTAAGCATCAAATTTTACAAATAGAAGATTGAATTGGATATTAACTACATAAAAAGGAATAATAAACTTAACTATTTTACAACTCCATTTCAAATTAAGAGTAGTTAGATACTAGATTGAAGTTACTTTTACTCAAGTAGCATAATTATAATTGTTGTATACTTGTTTATAAAATTTATTGTATAAAAGAGTTATAAACGTATCCATTTCATATAGAAATAATAAGTTAAATACATATAATAATATAATACTTCGAAATGATATATAGTAGCTAGCATAACATCTTAGGAAATCATCACTTAATAAGCAATAACAATGGCATTGAGTTTACTTGTATTGTACTGACCTGATCTCACACTTGTGACATCTTTCTAATTATTGTGAGACATATTCTTTCATCTTTACTCGTATATGCTTATATGATAAATTTGAACTTGATGGTTATGTTTTCCATTTAAATTGAGAATAATTTAAAAAGTCTCAAATCACTTTGTTAAATAATCATAAGGATAATGGTAGGTGGATTATGCTGAGATCCCACATTGGTGGAAAAAGAGAAATCTTACTCCTTATAAATTTTCAGTAAGGCTCCCATCGCGTCATTGATTACTAGTATTTTTAAAATATATATTATGTGATTTGAGTTTTCCATTAAAGCATGACACAAACAACATTTATAATGTAGAATTGCACATATCTATAAGCCCATTTAAACTATTAAGAATAGAAATGAACTAAAAAACCTAACATTAGCGCTGTTCATGAACCATCTCGTTATTTAATAGTTATTAGAATAAACACCTTGGAGAATTTGTTAGTGGCCGGGCCGGCAAGATATATATATATATATATATATATATATATATATATATTAAGGAGGAGCCAATAAGCAAAATATGTTTCCCTAGTTTAGTGAAGTGGTTAAAAATGATATATTTTTAGAAAAATAAATAAATTTCGATCAATAATGTAAGACATAGAAGAAAAAAAAATGTAAATTTTAACAAATATTTGACATGTAATAAAGAAAAATATCTTAACAACAAAAGAATTATATAAAAGTAAATTAAATTGATGTAAAGTGATGAAATATAACTATTTAATAATTATTATAGTTTTATTTATAAAATATTATTATTTGAATTTAATGTTTCATGAATTTAAATTGAGAAATAAATAATATTTTATTCGATAATTGTATTTACAAATATAGTTGACAAACAGATATAAACTTAATTATTTCATATTTCTCTTTTTTTTTTAAATATAAATAATATTATATCATAATTTATAACGTGAAGAAGGTTTATTAATATTATAATGTTATATTATAATTTGCTTGTTATATAATTTATTACTAATAAAAAATTAATAATAAAATATTAGTAATTTATAATTTGCATGTTATATAATTTGTGCTATTTAATTTGAGTTTTGGGTAAGTTTCATAGACGATGGAAGAGGGTAACGTCGATCATAATGAAATTGAGTTGAGTTTGAAATTAAATGTTGGTTTTAATTTAGGAATCTATTTAAACTGTAACTAAGAAATAGTCTAAACAAATTCGAGTTGAGGAAGAATTTCGAATAATGATTCTTGAGAAGACAACAGTTTTGAATTTGGCTAGATTTGATTTTAAAGCATTTGATTTAAGAGTTTGAATCAGGATACTAAATTTTAAGAATAAAATTATTTCAGAATTTAGATGAAATGACAGATGTAGTTAAATTTAACAACAAAAAAAAAATAATAGAAAAAATATATATTAAATGACCGTTAGATGACACCTAGTAGAATAGAATAGATATCTCAAACATGTTGAGACAACTGAGAACCCAAAAAGAATATAATAGGACCACATGCAATACCCATTGAAGATGAAAAAGAACAAGATCAATCGCCCATAGGCTAGCTATCAACCAATTTGATATTATTGTGAATAGAGAGACGTTTGAAATGGAAGTTTTGTCTTCTCCTGAATAAGAGTTGTCACACAGAGAGCTAGGGACAAATGATCGATTAACGATACGGCATATCCTTTCGCCATTTTTAATAATTGATGTATCAGCACGTAAAGATATGTAAGTAAAATTATAACTATAAATAATATATTCTTTATACTATTTTAAATTAACTACACGAGACTCGCATACTTATTTAATATTACTCCTACCACTATGACTTATAATTTGCTTAATATATTAAAAAAATAATATTAGATATAGTCTTAGAGTACTATGCTAGTTTTGCACTGTCTTTGATATATTAAACTAATTACTTTTTTTATATAGATTCCCAATTTACCTTTTTTTTTACATAAAGAATATCCAAAACTTACCAAATTTAAGGTTGTAAATATAATTTTTCATTAAAAAAATAATAATAAAGATATTGCAATACCTAATATAATTTTGAGCAATAATATCATCCATACAATACATTTCACAATATATTTTAACATATATTATAAAATAAGAATATTTTTATAAAATGACGAGAGTTTTATTAAATACATTATAAAAATATCCTCCTTTCAAAATACCATTATATAAAATATTAAGAAACGTAATGCATATTTATCATTTGAGAAATAATAATTTTAATTGTGAGTGTGTAAATATTATGTAATTATTTTAAAAAATAAATAAATATAAAGTTCTAGTTCAAAAGCAGTCCACTACTCAAATGAAGGAAAGGCGTGAGAAGGATCTTTGTTACAATTGTGACAAGAAGTGAGGATCGGGTCATAAATGTAATGCATCAGAATCATTCATCATCATGGAGTGCGATGATTCTAATGAAGATGATGAGCCAATATTAGCCAAGGGAATCACGAAAAAGGGAGAATGCAACACTAGGAAGTAACAAAAAAAATATATAGAAATCAAGCCAATATTCTCAATACTTGCACTCTCGGGCTCACCTAATCCGAGAACAATCAAGCCAATATAGATGATGAGTCAATCGTCCCCTCCTCCAAAATACCAAATCTTAGTTTCACTCCTGGTGGTAGAGTTATGCTATTTTCGGTGATCAAATCAGGCAGTATTATGTTGAAATTTTTCCTTAATCATTCTCGGAGTTCCAAGTGTGCACGAAGAAAAGAACACATAAAAACCTACTTTGTTTTAATAGTAGTTGCACTTATATCATATTATATCATGTTGGTACCAATCATATCACGTAAACAAGTATCATTATATCATAATCATATTTAGAATCAGAATTAACAAAGAAGTATGCTAAATTTTTTTTTCATATCCATATCATATCAAATCACATGTCGAACACATTCAAATCATTTTGAGATGATCAATAACATATTCAAAATATTTCATATCACATATATGAAATTCTCAATTTTCATATTCCCTCTTTTACACATCTTAAAAATATTTAACATATTATTTATGTCTACACATTTCATATTAAAAAATATTTTTTTTTTCTTTCATATAGATTTTTATTAGTGGATGCAGAACAAATATGTTGAGGTTGTTTTTATATTTCTTTTCAAAAACATATCATCCACATTTGCATAAACCAACCTCAGTGGTCAACTTATGAGAAGAGTAATAAAACACTTCAAAAAAATTACGAGTTAGACGACTCATCTATAATCAAGCGATACAAGTATGATAGTCCATTAAAAATAAATTTAAAAAATAATACAAAAATACCTTCCACCATTTTATATAAAGTTGTAAATAGTTGTAAAACAGTTATAACCACATCATTTTCCTTCTTTGATATACATATAAGAAGGGGCCCCCTTGACTGGTCTAGTGTACATGTTGTTATTATTATTATAGCTTCTTGATTTAGAAAGGTAAAAAAAAGTTCGAACACAACTTGCAAATTATGCCAAATTAAACAAGATAGGCTAGCTTTTGTAACTCGATCTTGAGCCGCTTGAAACATATGATCTTGATCTCATGATATCAGAATTAATGGAATGAGAAAGCTGGGAATATTGATCGGTTTTTGTCCCTTGACCCAAATCTGGACCCTTGTAGGTATATATATAGATGATTAAGGTTGTACTTATCATAATTAATATTGATGGACGTGAATGATCATCATATAATCAAATCCTCACTCGTAGGTGTTAATAATTCATTATTGTTCAACATACTGATGATCAGTAGTGGGGCGCAGTTCTTTTCCACAAAAACTTGGCCACTACGGGCCGCCTCTCTCAATGCATGAAACATTAAAAAATTTGTGTTTATCTTTATTTGGTGATCACTTGGAAATCGTAGGTTCCCATCTTTATTCATCTTCAAATTGGCATTTGCATGCCTTCAACAGAAAACATTATTACCCGAATCAGTCAGAATATTGCATGCCCTAATCAAGGATACAATCAAAGTTCTTAAAAACAAAACAAACACAACTCACAACAGCAGTACTCTCTTTTTATTAACAGACTGATTCAAATTAGACCTTAGCCAGTGCCACCAAGAATGGCTTTAAGCTTCATAATCTGAGCTTCATCAAGGAAAGTAGTTGCCGCGACAATGTCAGTCGGCAAGTCGTTTTTAAACAAAGCGAAAGGCAAAAACTGGAGACCTGGGGTTGCACTACTGAAGCTAACAAATCCAACAGCTGTAGAAATCCCAGCATTCAATTGGAAATGCAGTAATCCTTGAGGGAAAACCATAATATCACCCTTCGCAAGAGTCTTTGTATAAACTACATTAGCTGAGGAAACGAAGCCTGCAAATATTGTTCCTTCAACGACAAGTAGGACTTCCGAACCTCCAGGATGTGTGTGAAATGGGATAACTCCGCCGGCGGCAATGTCGGCACGTGCCAAAGAAATTCCAAGGCCGTTAACGCCAGGAATGTCTGAGGCAAATGCAGTGGTGACCCCAGCTTTGATTATATTGGAGGTGTTGGCTGGAATGCCTAGGCCTGAGAAAACAAAGTCATTCACCGTCACATCTGCAGGCTTCTTGCAAGAGTAGCCTGCAGGGCTTTCAGGAGCATCGAAATCTGCTACACAGAAGTCTTGCACAGCGGCATAGGAAGTGGAAATTAGGAGGAGAGACAAGATGAAGATAATAACTGGAGATATCATCCTGGCGGTTATTTTAGTTGTGTTTAATTTTCTCTGTGTTTCTTTGACAGTAATGTTGTACCAGTTATATAGAAGTAGAACTTGGAGTTCAAGAGGAATATAGCAAGTGGCCTTTTGGTTTGGATGCCCCCACGCGGTACCATATCACATGGAAAAAGCAGGAAACGACGGATATATATAGCTGGGATGCATGTCGGATTGGGTGTTTTCTGGGATAAGAACGAGAAGTCTCTTTTGTTTTTGAAAGCAGGAAATTTAAGGCGAGAAAAATCTCTGGATATCTCCCATTACAAAAGAAGTCATTCATGCTTTCTGGAGTTTAACTAGTCTAGCTTTTTCTGGCTACACAATTCCAGTTTCTGATCATCAATATATAGCAGGCTGTATTATATGTTTGGACCAGCCACTAGAAACAATCAAGAAAATTAATTCATGATCTGTCCGTCGTTTATTGATCCAATTATTCCCTTGATGAATAGCGTACGAATTAAGGAGGTGATCTTACAGTCTGCCAAGGTTGTATGCCTGTTGAGGCAAATCTTAAGAAAGGTTAATTTGGATGGTAATGCTATACATTATGTTCTTATTCTATTCTCATTTTACTAACTAAGATGTAGCTCATTTATATTAGTAAATGATAAAGATGCATCTAATAAATGATTATTTAATAATAATAAATATGTCATATCTTATTTAATAAAATAAAAAAGAAATAATAATATAGTGTATAAATTTTTTTTTTTGAAAATATTTTATTATTATTTATTATTTTATTATTTCTTCTCATCTTCTTTAGTATTTGGTGGACCAATATTATTTATTTTATATTCAACCTGATCAGCTTGTTGTTTGATATTAATTCTCGTCTTCCGAACTACATTATGAGATTAACTGGAGACCGTTGGGCTTTTAAATACCAAACAAGAGCTCTCCAGTAATTTATTGCCACATAAGCATCTTAACTTACCCATTTTTACACTGCGATTCACACGATTCTTTCAAATTTTTGCAGCTTCAACCTTTCGATCTCAGTGGAACCTCTCGTCTCTCATCTCTCTCTAACTTTGATATGATTTCATTTTTCTGATAGATAAACCGTCTGTCTCTCTCTCTCTCTCTCTCTCTCTCTCTCAACAGTCGCCGCCGCCAACCGTGAAATCCAAATCGCCAAACGATGCAATCTTGGAGAACCCTTGTGGGGATTTAAGCTTGATGCGAGTATGGACCAGAAGCATCATGCAGCGGTGAGTGAAAACGTGTACGATAAAGAGCATAAGTAGGCGCATGACCCAAAAGGCGAAGGGGAGGAAATCAAAGTCGATAACTTTTCCTGTTCTTCTTCTTCTTCCTTTTTTCTTTATTCTACAAACTTTTAGCAATATATTTTGAGAAATACTAAACCCACAAACCGGGAAACCCGCTGGAGTTTTAGACTTTTTTTAATTTAACGATTGAAGATGTGTTTCTAATGATATTGTAATTTTTTTAAAAAACAATTTAACTTTTTTTAAAAAATAGATGAAAATAAAAAGTAAAAAAATATATATATACATATATGAGATAGTTTTCTTTCCCCCAATTTATCTAATATTCCCATGGGTATGAAAAATTTGAGATTGCATTACTCATTTTTCTTTAAAGTTGGAGTCGAGGAAGAGGAAGAAAAAGAAAGAATGGCTTCGATGGATGCAAGTTTGTGATTTGGAAGGGAGGCTCGAGTGGAATGAGGGGCTGTGGCAAGAATGGAAATGAATTCTGGTTCAAATAAGAGAATGTGATTTCGTGTGGCCTTACTTAGTGTTTGTTGTAACGGCTGATGTGGATGATTATTATTATTAGAAGGCTGTTTTTTTAAGTTTACCAGTCAGATCTGTCTGCAACGTCACCCTAAAGATTAAAGAACTCATGCATGTGATCCAACCCAAAATTGTGGGGATAGAATGTGGGGCATTTGGATAGAATGTGGGGCATTTGGACAGCTAAGAGATGTCAATGATGCAAGTCTTCCACAGTACTCCATATGGCAGCCAAGGAAATATGTGGATCTCAGGCCGGCTTCCCAGCTCTCACGAAAATCTGTCTTTCTCAAGGTAAAACTAATTAGGGATCAACTAATTTACTCTAAAAAGCTATACTTACTAAGAGAGAACGATCAGTCAAATAACTATAACATAATATTTGGAAATGGCATCTTTGGAGATCACTCCATAACTAAAAAACTTCAACCCATATTACATATATATGAATTTACAAGTAATCACATATTAACCGCTCACAATCATGTTTTTCATAATTAACGTGAGCCATTCTTTTATATATATTTCATCACACATCATATATATATATATAAGACTATTTTTCATTTTAAATTTTGTAATTCTGGTGATTGGGAAAGGAGGAAGGAGTGTCGGAAAAAGGAGGTTAGGTTTTGAGAGTACTGGGCTGTGATAAAGTATCGATTTGGGTTGGTGTTGGGGTGGGGTTAGTGTGTGGATGAAATCTGAAGTTGAGGTCTATGGGAATTTCGAAAGAAATGGTCTGGGTTTGAGGTGTGGATTGAGAAGCAGATTAGGTAGGCTGAGTGGGTTCAGGTAAATTGATGTTAGAGGATTGGTTAAGGGTGATGTTTTGGAGAGGAAAATGGTCCTCATGGAAAGTTACATCACGTGAAATGAAAACTTGATATGTGGTTAAGTCAAGAAGTTTGTACCCCTTGATGCCATGTGGATAGCCCATAAATAAGCACCGGCAAGCACGAGGGTCAAATTTAGATCATGCATGGGCTAAAGTAGAAGCAAAACAAAGGGAGCCAAAAGCACGTAGGTGTGAGTAGGAAGGTTTTTTGTTGTACAAGACTTCAAATGGTGACTTGTAGTTAAGAATTGAAGTTGGTGTGCGATTAATCAAATAAGTAACGGTTAAGACGAAATCATTCCAATATTTAGTGGGCAGGCCAGATTGAAATTTGAGTGCTCTTGTAACATTTAAGATATGTTGGTGTTTCCTTTTAACTAAGGCATTTTGTTGAGGTGTGGATATGCAGGTAAGTTGATGAATTATGCCTCTTGGTTGATAAAAATCTGGCATGGAGAATTCAGGGCCATTGTCAGTTCGAATTATTTTAACTTTGTTGGCAAACTGCTTATCGATGAGAGAGCAAAAATTTTGTACACATGAGCGTGCTTCGGATTTGAGTTTTAGAAAGTAGAGCCAAGTGCAGTGAGTGAACTAATCAACTATACTTAGAAAATACTTAGACCCATCGTATGCTTGGATCGAATTAGGACCCCATATATCGACTAAGATTAGTTCAAAATGATAAATGACAATATTTTCGAAGTGAGGAAAAGGTAATCTATGCTGTTTGGCAAGAGGACAGATAGCACATGGACTAATTTTAGTAGAAGATTGAATATCTTTCATGCCAATATCATTCAAAACACGCTGGGTCATGGAACTGTTTCCAAGTCGAAAATGCCACAGAGTAAATACATCTTGTTTGGGAGTAACAGTAGTGTTAACAATTTTGGAATGAAATAAAGTAAAAAAGTAAGTGTGCAAGGCAGTGGAAGATGGTGGTTTGGACTGCAAGTGGTATAGGCTATCACGCATCTCACCCTTCCCAGTCCTCATCAAAGTTGAGAGGTCCTGTATATAGCACGAAGTAGAGAAGAAAAGTAAGCAATAATTAGAATTTGTAGTCAAAAATCTTGTAGAAATGAAATTAAAGAAAAATGCCGAAACACATAAAACGTGTTTGAAAGTTAAATGTGGAGAAAAACGTATATCACCAAGATGGATAGCTATCATGGTCGCACCATTGGGAAGCTTGACTGAGTGATGAATCGAGTGACATTGTGTGTAAAGAAATCGAGGCTGCAGACCATATGGTTCATAGCCCCCGTGTCGAGAATCCATTGTGCAGAAGAGGTGTTTGATGTTGTGTGTGTGTGTGTGTTGAGAGACATAGGCTGTTACCAAACATGAAAGGAGGATTGGAATGAAGAACTTGGACATGATTGACAGTTGCAGATGTGTTGCTGGTGGTGGGAGAAGGTTGAAGTAAGGCAAGAAGCTTACTATACTATTCTTGAGTAATACGTGAGCCATTGTAAGTTTGCTCCTACTCAAAGGAAGCAACGTTAGTTGCAAACTTGGATTTTGTGCTATTTTTGTGGTTGGGAGGATAACCATTCAACCGATAACATTTCTCTTTAGTGTGGCCTGAAATTCAACAATGGGAGCAGACCGGAATATTTGGGTTGGCCTTTAAACAAAGCTCAATGGAGTGCCCTGAAATGTTGCAATGGGAGCAATATAAACAGTTCTCTACGTGAGTTGGAAGGAGCTTGTGAATTTGAAGCCCGAGTGACCATAGCTACTAGGGCTAGCACAAAATGGAGTTGCCAATGTCTTTCTTCTTGTTGAACAAAAGAGAAAACACGATTTAGGGATGGAAGTAGATCCGACAAGAGGATTTGAGCACGGATGGCATCATAAAAGTCCTGTAATCCCATTAAGAATTGCATGACTTTATGGCGATGATGGTACTCCAAGAGAGTGGTGATAGATCCACAAGTGCAAATGGGCATAGGCTCATAGACCTCAAACTCATCCCAATAGCCTTTAAGTTTGTTGTAGTAGATGCGACTTCTTGAATCAAGGAGGATATGGCCTTCGTAAGTTGAAAAATGCGAGGCGCATTCTAGATAGAGAATCGTTCTTTGAGGTCTTCCCAGACATCGGCTACAATTTCGGCATGAGCAATCATGGGATCGTAGGTCCACACAGACAGAGTTTTGGAGCAAGGCAATGATCATGTCATTGCAGCATTCCCATATGAGGAACAAAGGATCAGAGTCCTGGGTTTGGGGAGCTTGCCATTAAGAAACGAAAGCTTGTTTTTGACGTTTAAAGCCCTTCATATAGAACGAACCCAGATAATGTAATTTTCAATATTTAGCAACTCAAGGACCAACGAGGCAAAAGCATTTTCACCGGGTTGAATAAAATACAAACTGGCAGGATGATGAGGATTGTCCTCAAGATTGGGATTAGCAGAGTGAGACATGACGGAAGGAGATAGTGAGCTTGGAGGAGCTGAATTCGGAGAGTTTGGAGATGTTTGGCTCATGATACCATATCGAAAATTATGTAGGAAAAGTGCATAGCAGAAACAGAGAAAACAGAGTTTGTTATCTGTGAGAGCAACATCCACTAAAATATGTATTCATGATCTTTGAATGTACACTGTGCTGCAATTTACATACAATGAAGAATGAATAAAATAATAATAAAATAAGAAATACAAAATAACAAAAAGTGCACGACATTACAATACAGAAATAACAGAAGGTTTGTGTCATCACGTCGATGGTGGTGTTTCTATAACCAACTTGTCAGGAGGAACCGGAGGGGCTGCATGGTCTATATGGGATAATTCTAATACATGATACATATTAAATGGCTTCATATGTCTAAAGAACCTTCTTAAAATGTTAAAATGTATCTAAATAATTAAGTGGTGTGATTGAAGATACCAAAACTTGGATGGAAAAATTCAGCGTACTCATGCATTATCAAGAAGAGTCCAATGGTTCCATCAATTCATGCTTACCATATATGAGGACAAAAAAAAAGAGAATTCGTTTGTGAGAGTACCATTATACATTACAATATAATATAACATGTTGAGACAGTACCAGTGAACGCAAGAGATGAATAGGACCGCAGTACAGCCCATAGAACGTACTTCAAAAGAAGCAAAGATTCACTACAGTTGAAGTGGTTTTTTGGGACGAAGGATCTAGGGTAGCCATGTGCCAAGAGTCGCTCCTGTTGCTGCTCCAGCACTTCTGAAATTCGATTTAAAGCTCTAGCTAACTAGGTCCTCTTCCCTCCAATCTTTCGACGGTCCTTGTAATATCCCACTTAAAAGCACCTTAGGACTTGACCACAATAACCATGACCCTCGCTTAGCATCAGCATTGGATTGATTATGATCTCAATTTTCAAAATTTGAAAATATGTAACTTTTCATCTTTTAGCTAATCACTCAAAATCTTTAAGTTTACATTAGATTAGTCATCACATTTTCTATAATAATAAACTTTTATTATTTTTTATTATTTGTATTTATTTATTTAATTTTTATTTTCATAATCCAGGAGCTTGTGAAAAGCATAATCCAGGAGTTTTTGGCTATAATTCATCATATTCTACATAATGATAAAAATCACCCAAATGTGTGAGCTAGCATGCCGGTCTTTGTACAATCAGTATGTCAAACTATTTAATCCGCTCTCAGTTCTGAGTGTTTTATTTGAAAATCTATTTGACAACATCCAAATGATATCATATAACAAAAGAATAATATTACCGACATCAGTCCCAGCTTCTCAAACAGAAATGTATAACATCCAAATATAAAAGTATCATAATTGCCTGCTATAACCCAACACTGCCATTTGTAGCCATATGTAAATTGATCACACATTTATGTCTAGCAACAAAACCTCAGACTAGCATCTAAAAAAACGAAAAAAGTTTTCAAATCCTAACATCTTAGTTAATCTACCAATAATACAGAAGAAAAAAGTCTAATGAACCAATAAAGTTCAATCTTTGATCAAAACATTACTAATAGAATGAGAATATGGCATATAACATTACTATTTATTGGAGTGATGGTTCTTCTCGCTTTCACATCAAAACAACATGGGTTTTAAGTACGAATAAGGAATCCATCAATAAAGAAACCCAACAAAACTCCTCAATTATATTTTGTTAAAGAACCTGAATTTTGCCATCTGCATAATCAAACAAAATTTCAGAAATAAACTTATCATGGAGGAAGATATTTATTGCAAGCAATGCAATCACATTAAACCATTCGAATATATTAATCATTAAACTTGGAAATTTGCAAGAACCCCAATTGTTAAACTTGGAGACTTGCAAGAACCCCAATCAGCTTATTCAGTTTTCATTAAAAAAAAAGTTCAAGAAATATTTTAAAACAATTCAACAACAATTAGACAGGAACCGTGCTTTAAATTTAAGAAAGCTATAATAATCAAATCCAGAGGCCTGGACGAGATAACCACTTGTAGCAACGCTCTTACCTATAGAGCTATAAGAAGTTGAGAGATTGTATTAAGTGAATCAAATCTCTAACTTCTGGTTAGCAATCAAATACGTGTTGTTCTTCAATTCTCTATCTTAGAGTACACTAAATTTGAAAACTAAATCTGGAAACTGTCAAATTGGCCTTACAAATAAATGTCGGCAACATTTATAAAGTAATGTAATTCTTCACTAGCAACATTGATCTCAGTCCTGAAAAAAAAAAATCACTTAGCAAGGCATAAATGACAAAGTTAAAAAGCATGGAGGATTGGTGAGCTAATGAGGCTTCAGAGCGTACAAATTTTATTCATCCAAAACTCTTAGATATATGATATATATATATATATTATCATTTTTTAGTTATGTGATATCAAATAAGAAAAAAAAAATGCATTATTCAATTTTAATTGCGACTTATCAAAGAACGATAAAAGGATGAGACTAAAAATAAGAAGAAAGGTGCATTTTTCTCCGGCCATTCCAATAGTTACAAGCAGAGACTGCAGCATTAAGGGAGGGATGCAAAAATAAGAAGAAAGATGCATTATTACATTACTTACCACAAAAAAGAGGTGGATTCCAAAATTGTAAACAAGTTAGAAACTATATGCATCAAAGAATTTGACTTTACTCCTAGATAGTTAGTTATGGATCAGTTTCTTCCACGACAATTGATAAAGGCAGAGAGGGGGAGAGGTTAAACCAAGTTTTCATAAAAAACAATGACCTCCACTTCTACTTATTCCATACGGCGAGGGCAAGTGAAAATTCTAAACCACAAACATATAAACTTGTATAAATTAAAATTCAAAACCTAATAATAGCATGTAGTTCTAATGAAATTCACCAACTTCTCGCTACCAAATGAGCTCTCATATTACCAAATTCACCATAATTAAAAATATAATAGAGGAAAAAGAAGTATTTCGGATCTAGTCGAAACTGTAATGCACCAGAAGAGATCTAGTAAAAGAAACCCCCAAAAAATATAAAAATAAAAAGCTCTATAAATATTCATTTTCAGTAGATCGCAGACAAAGACGGAGTGGCGCTTAAATGGAAGAGATATAGTGAGAATAAAATGGAAGAGACCTCCAATCGTAGACCTTCACCGCTAAAATGGTGTTACACGCTGAAATGAGGAATCTGGAAACCAGGGCTTGGGTTCGACAGAGATGGGAGTGAAGTCGAGAAGCACGCATCTGAGGGAAGCCGTGTGCATGTTGGATGCTTATGGACTGGTTCATGGGCCGAGAGGATCTTTGGGCTTCAGTGGACGTCTATAAGCACGTGAAAGGGCTGAGGCCCAGTTATGTTAATTTCTGGTTCTAGTTATTTTCGTATGAACTGGCCATGGGCCTTTTGTTAGGAGTCCTTACTGTTTTAATGTATTAGTGGTCTGTGACCAATTAAGCGTAGGAGTGTGGTCACTTTAATAATTGTTATAGTCTGTTACGCACGGGGTATATCCTACCTAGCCGTAGTGCGTGGGAGTAGAGGGACTAAAATGTCAATTCTTATCAAAATGGCCATAATTTAATTGGAATGGTTGGAACAAATCAGAATGAGTTTTCCCATACACAACTGGTTAGAGCATTAGTCAGAGTTTAGCTCATATACCACTTTTTGGCTATTAGGTAGGTAGGTAATCGTTGGAAATTTGAAGTATATATTGCATTAGCCATTGTCCTCTATAAAATCCAGCAATATGGTTGCTAACTTGCTAATTAAAATTATCACAAGACACATTTGATATATGCTGTCGCAAATACGCTACCATCCCATGAAAAACCTAAATGTTACAAGTGGGCCTGTTCATCCGGGCCGGGTTGTACCCAGCCTAGTTTAAAATTTTATTTGTTTCTTAATATTTTTGAATTTTTTTTTTAAATGTTTAAGTAAATTTTGAATCCGGGTTCCGGATTCCTAAATCCGGAACCTGGATGAATACCCCTAGTTACAAGGACGAGCCGTGTGGGACAGGGTTAATTGGTAGGAAGTCATAGAAAATTCACTTAACATTGCTATAGTTCAAGACTTGGGAGGGAAGAAGAAGAAGTAAATTTTGAATCCGGGTTCCGGATTCCCAAATCCGGAACCCGGATGAACACCCCTAGTTACAAGGACGAGCCGTGTGGGACAGGTAATTGGTAGGAAGTCATAGAAAATTCACTTAACATTGCTATAGTTCAAGACTTGGGACATCGGAACCCGGATGAACACTCCTAGTTACAAGGACGAGCCGTGTGGGACAGGGTTAATTGGTAGGAAGTCATAGAAAATTCACTTAACATTGCTATAGTTCAAGACTTGGGAGGGAAGAAGAAGAAAAAGAAGAAATCCGAATGAACACCCCTAGTTACAAGAACGAGCCGTGTGGGACAGGGTTAATTGGTAGGAAGTCATAGAAAATTCACTTAACATTGCTATAGTTCAAGACTTGGGAGGGAAGAAGAAGAAGAAGTAAATTTTGAATCCGGGTTCCGGATTCCCAAATCCGGAACCCGGATGAACACCCCTAGTTACAAGGACGAGCCGTGTGGGACAGGGTTAATTGGTAGGAAGTCATAGAAAATTCACTTAACATTGCTATAGTTCAAGACTTGGAAGTCCGGAACCCAGATGAACACCTCTAGTTACAAGGACGAGCCGTGTGGGACAGAATTAATTGGTAGGAAGAAGAAGAAGAAGAAGTTAAGTTAATTTAGGCCAAGGGTAAAACAATGCCGTTTGGGGGAAATAAATGGCTGGGTTAAATTCAAATATGGGCCGGGCTTGGACTTGTGCTTGCGCTTGCAAGATCAAAACCAACTCTTACATCAAATACATAAAAACTCAATAACAAGTAACAAAACAGGCCCATCCAAAAATCACTTAAATTAAATTAAATATATTAAATTAAATACTACCATAATAAAATAAAGATATTAAATTCAAGCATTAAAATAAATGCATCATAATAAAAAAAAATGCGAGAAAATAGATTAACTCACTATTTAACTTGAACTAATTAAACGGAAGGTGAAATCACTAAATATTTAAACATAAGCACAACTAAGAAAATTAATAATTAAAATCCCAAAATACAATTCAATAGAAATCAACGAAGAATAATTAATATAATAAAATAAAGTAAAATAAAATAAAATAAAATAATCAAATAGTAATACAAATAAACACACCACACAAAAAGCCTAAACTCAAAAATAGAAATAGAGGAAGAGATTCAATAATTCAAATCAAACACCCCCATATGAAATTAAGTGAAATAATAAAGTCTCAAAATTAGTAAACTAAAACAAAGGTAACAAATCTGAAAAATCCAATAAAATACAAAGCTTGTTAAATAAAAGAAAATGCAACAATTTAAACCATAATAAAAATAAAATTAATTATAATAATGATAACTACTCAAATGCAATGACCAATATCAATACTTAAATAAAATAACTAAAAATATTAAAATTAGAAATCTCACAAACCACCAAATAAAATAATAAAAATAATAATATGTAAGGTACATAAAATTTAGGATCTCACAGAACAAATATTGGCTTTTTTCCTATGTTACTGTTTTTCTTAATTGGTGATCTTGAGAAAGGGATAGTGGACTTCTCTAGTAAAAATTTCGAGACATCAAGCGACAATGTACTTGCTATCTTCCGCACTCTATGTAGAGGAACCACCACTCCGTGTTGTGGTTCATTAGTTCACATTTATGTGAACATCTTACTTCCATCTTTAGATAAGATGACGTCTTCTAGTAAAATAAAGATAAGATCTAAGTTATTGGTCTCAAATAAACCCGTATTTTTTCTTTTATTTTCACTACTATTACATTGTAGTTTTTTGTTTTAGAGCGATTGTTGGGGAATCACATATTCTCCTCTTATCTCTTTTAGTTTAATAAAATTTACTTGCTTAAAAAAAATAATAATTAAAATATAAAATAAAATACATAAGCCTGAGATTGATGGAACAAACTATGGATTCTTTTAGAATTTTTCTTCTTCTTCTTCTTCTTTTTTTTTCCTTCGGCGATGACTCGGAAATAGAGAGATGGCTTGAACGTGCAGGCCGATTGAAAGTCATGTATGTATCTACTTTTGTCTGTCCCAACTGCTCACTGTGATTGATAGCCCTTTATAAGTCTGTCACACTGAAGTTTGTAAGAACTTCTTTGCTACACTTTTTGGACAAATGCAGATCAACAGGCGCACTCCTACTTCAGATTTCAGGATAACTCGACTACTGCTCTTTTTTTTTTTTTAAGAGAAGTAATAAACTCATAACACTTTATATAATATTTTATGTAACATGTTTTATAAAATAGAAATATTTTTATAAAGTGATATTAATTTTATAAGATAATTATAAAAATATTCCTACTTTATAATATATGTGGTGTAAATATTATGAAATATATTATATGCATCACTTCTCTTTTCCCAAACTCTCTTCATTGCTTTTTGATTTTTTTTCTTTTTCCTTTTTTTATTCATTTTTTACTTATAGTATGGGAGTAAAGTTATAATACTCTATATATAATTTATTTGAGTTGCATATGCCAATCAGAAATAACCACGTAGGCGTCTCAATAAATTTCGAGTTGTACCAGTGTATAAGTTATTCCTCAATTTCTTTCTGTCCCCCTCCCCATATGCACTGAATCAATGAACGCCCCATGTCCCTGCTCCTTTGAAGTACTTCCAATCGGCCAGTTAAAAAAATGAAAACATACAAAATACAAACAAATCAGATTATTAAGCATGCTTCCTTCGCATCCATTTTAAATATCTTTTGTTTACATACCAATGCTCTTCAATCGGTTGCACTTTTTCCATTGTACTTCCACAAATGCGGTTCAATCTGCGCAGATACTTTCCACTTCTTACCACCAAGGCATGTGAATCTTTCTTATTAAGGAATTAAAAAAAAAAACTGTGCAACCATTTGGCTATTGCATGTATTTCATTTCATTAGTAAGTTTGATTCATGACATATGTTGTTGGTCACATGCTTATTTTATTTAAAAACCAAATTATTACTACAATAAAAAGGGGCATTTCTGATCATTATTTTGTGATAAAAATGATTATTTAAAACGAAAATAAATTTATTTTAATTAGAAATAGTTATTTCATTAAAAATAACTGTTCGCAAATAAGTAATTTTTTTATAGCGTTAATTTCTTTTTTCATTTGGATAAGAAGTTGATGGAGGGAGAAGATTATGGGTTTAATAGGTTTTCTTGAAAGAGAAGAAGATAGGTTTGAATCAGAGAGGATAGGAGAAGAAGGTCTTTATAGGAATAAGTTGGGTTTGAATCAAAGAATATAGGAGAAGATGAAAATTTCAAGGGAGAAGAGAAAAATTTCAAGGAAGATGAAAATCAAAGAATATAGGACAATAATGACGATGATTGTCGGCCCGAACTTGTACATGGCATTGCTCTTGTGAATGGCCTCAAAGATGTTCTGCCACCTCATTTGCCTTAGGACTTAAACGTCCTACACGTGGAATAAGGCCTAAGTCCAGCATCCTAGATGGATTCTAACCATAGACAATCTTAAATGGACTCATTCCTATGTTTGTTCTTCGATCTTTTATAGGCAAATTCTGCTTGTGGTAACGCCAAATCCCACTACTTCGATTTAGTTCCTGTCAAACACCTCAAAAGGTTGTCTAAACTTCGGCTTACCACCTCGATTTGTTCATCCGTTTGGGGGAGGTAGGCGTTGCTGAAATTCAAATGTATACCCAGTTTCTCCATTAAACTCCTCCAAAAATGACTCATAAACTTGGTGTCACGATCTAAAGTGATTGATTGAGAAATACCATGTAAACACACAATCTCTCTAAAATAAAAATGGGCAATATGGGCAACATCCATTATTTTTCTGTAAGCTACAAAATAGATCATCTTGGAAAACCTGTCAACCACAGCCAAGATAGAATTCAAGGTCCATTGGGTATTGGGTAAGTCGAACACAACGTCCATGCTGATATCAAACTAAGGGGCTTCAAGAACAAGTAAAGGAGTGTACATGCCCGCATTAGTGAGAACTCTCTTAGACTACTAACACATATAATAGCGCTCCACATAATAAGCAGTGTCACTAGTCAATTTGGGTCAATAATAGTTAGAAGAGATCAAGGTCAACGTCTTATCTCACCCAAATTGACTCTTATTATGAAGTTCACTAATAATCTACTGCCTTAGTGAACAATCTAGAATGCAAAATTGTAGCCCAAGAAACAGATAATCATTATGCAAAACAAAACCATGATGTTGACCTTCAATTACCTACTGAATTATCCTCCGAATGAAGGGTTTGTTGCATATATATCACTGAAAGCCTAAAATCCTGCAACTCTAGTACTCATGGTGGTGAGAAGTGAACAATGGCTCAAGGCATCTGTGACGTGGTTCGAATTCCCTGCTTGGTGCCTTAACGTAAATGTGAATTCTTGAAAGCACGCCACCCACTTGGCATGTCGTCTACTCAGTTTATGTTGGTCATTGGTGTGCTTTAGGCCTCATGATTAGTAATAAGAATGAACTCCTTTTGTATTAAGTAGTGATGCCAATTCTTCGGGAACTAAACTATGGCATAGAACTCCAAATCATAGGTGAAATAATTTTTCTTTGATCCAAATATCTTCTCACAAAGAAAAGCTATTGGACGCCCCTCTTGACTCAGAACTACATCACAATTTACCTCAAGCACCTTATCAAAATCAAGAAGTGCAAAAGCTAGTGCCTCTGTCATCTTTTGTTTGACCAGTTGAAACTAGCCTCTACCTTCTCAGACTACGAAAAATCACGTCCCTTGAGGTACTCTGTGATAGCTTAATAGGAGTAGTCAGAGTACTAAAATTTCTGATGAACCGGCAGTAGAAAGACGCCAATCCATAGAAACTTTTAACATCGTGCAAAGTCTTTGATTTGGGTCATTCCAAGACCGCATCTATTTTTGACTGATTTAGATGAACACCATTAGTACACACAACAAAACCAAGTAAAGTTACAGAAGTAATGAAGAAAGAACACTTCGTCTAATTAACGAACAGGCGCTCCGTCCTCATCAAATCAAAAATAATACAGAGGTGATCAAAGTGTGATGCCCATGTCAGGCTATAAATAAGGATATCGTCGAAGTAAACTACAATGAATTTCTCCATAAAGGCCATAAAACTGATGCATAAATCTCATAAATGTAATGGGTGCACTGGATAGCCCAAAAGGCATGACCATCTACTCATACAACACATGTTGCGTCTTAAACGATGTCTTCCACTCATCTTCAGGCCTTATTCAAATCTGATAGTATTTGCTTTTAAGGTCAATTTTTGGGAAAACCTTAGAACTAGACAACTGATCTAACATATCATACATGTTTTCAAAAATTGGGAACCAGTATTTTACTATAATCCTATTGACTGCTCTGCTGTCAAAAAACATACACCAAGAGCCATCTTTCATCAGCACCAATAAGGTAGGAGACTGCAAATAGGCTCATACTCTCATGGATGTAATCCTTTCCAAGAACTCTACCCCATGTCGTTGCAACTCTTCAGATTCTTTGGGACTAAGGCGATATGCTAGTCAATTAGACAAACTCGATCCTAGAACAAGGTCGATTTAATGCTAAATATCCCTCATAGGCAGCAGCTCAGTAGGAAGATCCTCTAAAACTTTGCTAGAAACAGCTACATCTCTGCTGGTATATTTGAATCCACATCTACTGCACTATTCTCACAAGGTAGTAGAGCATATTATGTCTCCAATCTCAATTTCAGCTAGAAACCTGAACATAGAAAGCAGATTAGTATTATTAGCTATCGGAAAATAAGTAGTTCATTCTATAGGAGGCACTAACACAATCTTCTTCCTTTTGATGCTAAGGGTATATGTATTTTTCCACCCATCATGAACAACACTGCAATCATAGTGCCAATGTCTACCTAACAATACGTGACACACATCCATAGGCATAATATCACTCCAAGCATTATCAAGATATTTTCTGTCAATCGAAAAAGACATTAGGCATCGTCTATTTACTATTATCTCACTGCGTTTATTCAGCCATGAAAATTTGTACAACTTGGGATGACAATAATTTCTCAACTGCAATTTCTGGACAGCCTCTTCAGACACTATGTTCTCACAACTATCACTGTCAATGATCATCTTGCAAATTTTATCTGCAATTGTGCAAGTTATATGAAAAGTATTGGTTCTTAACCAATCGTCCCCTAAATCGTCGTTGGAATTCAGTAGACTCTTGTGAACGATCGGAGTCTCATGGCCATCTCCATATAGCGCATGTCCATCTTCATTATTGTCATACACAGGCTTTTCAATATCTTCAAGTTTGTCTACCACTTCTTCCTAAATTAGAAGATTTTTGCCCTTCTGACTAGTTGGCTTCCTGCAATTAGTCACTCTATGTCCCTATTCACCACATTTGAAACATTTAATATTAGAGTTAGTGCGGTGGCTGCTGGGTAGGATGAGATTCTTTAAGGTGAACTAGCCGACTGATTTGATCGCTTTTGATCACTGGCCTCCTATTCTTCTGTTTTTCCACAACAAGTTCGCCCTGATATGCTTCAGAAACGATCCACAACAAGTGAAGGTTGAGGACATCCTACAGAGGCTGTCGTAATCCCCTCAAATACCGTACCATCATTTGCTTTTTCATCTCAGATAAATCATTATAGGCTATCAAGTGATAGAACTCCTTTGTGTAATCATCAACTAATCTCGTGCTTTGTCTCAATGAATGAAGACGTTGAAACAAGGTTTGAGTGTAGCTGAAAGAGAGGAAGTAACCCTTTATCTTCTCCCAATCAGTGATCTTAACCTTGTCATGCCTGCGTCCTGATCGTTTCAACTACTCCAACCACGCAGATGCTCTGCCTTTAAGTTTGATGGTGACTAGTTTCACTGTAACACAATCTGGCACTTCCTTATAATAAAAAATATGCTCAACTTCATTCAACCAATCGATGAATCATTTGGCCTGTAGAGTACTAAAAAACTCGAGCAGATCCACTTTGAAAACGAGGTCTCCACGACAATCCTCTCGAGTACGGTGCTCCCAAAATAAAGCACGATTGTGATGCGAGTTTTTGAAACTGGAATTAGAATTGTGATCTTCTACCTCATAATCACTGAAATTGTGCACCATTAGATGCCAGGTTAACTCTACAACTTCCCTTTGCAAATACTCAATCATTACATCCTGAACGCTACGATTTCAGTGCAAGGCTTCCATGTTCGAACCCTACCCATGATGACCACAACCACGACCACCATATTTTGCAAACTAGTTTCAATAAATAATTCGCATGGAAGACACAAGAAACTCGCCCAAAAATACAGAAAAATCATGATGTTCAATTCAAAATTGTCAAATCAAATAATGTCGAAAATAAGCCCACAAGTCAAGCTATATAGCTCAAAATCGCCCTTATAAAAGTTTTACTAAAATTAGAAAACTTTCAATAATCATGTCCAAATTAAATACGTAATAAAAGTAATAAAAGAAGTAGTCTGCCAAAAAAATGGCCTAAATCGAGTTCAGAATCACTTTCTAAACGATAAATAAAATATTACTATAAAAGAAAAAGAAAAACTAAAATTTGGGATTAGGAAGGAAAAACAGTAAATTTTGACATTGAAAAAGATGCACACTGAGTAAAGTTGGGTTGCTACGACATGCGCGTCGAAAAGAGTTTTCCAAATTAGAATCTTATGTGCGATTCTAATATATGTAGCTAAAGTTATGACCAAAATATTGAAATGCACCTAAAACGGTCCTAATTAAGAAAAAATAACGATCACTTGTTATCTTTATGCTGATTTGCTAACTTAAGATATCTCAGCGATATTAACGTGCTATCTGACAAATAAGTATTATCTAACTTGGATCCTCCTACATCAAATGGTTACCATTAAGAGGTCTAGATTCCCAACGACAAAACAATGAAAATGTCGAGAGGAGGTAAAAAAATAATTTTTGGATAGATGATCAAGTCATTACTATTGTAGTGCTTAAATAGTAGATTTAATTTGTATCCTCATTTTGATATATATATATATATATTTAAATTTTAATAATTAAGAAAATAATTATTAGTATATTAATATTTCTTTATTTTAAAAACAATTAAAATGTTTAAAAATATTTAAAATAAAATAACAAAAAAACAAATTATACTAAGAGCAAACCAAATAAACAAATTGAAAAGAAATAATACCGCTACTTAAAAAAGTGGGGGCAAAACTTGCTCAAAACTCTACAGATTTATGCCTCACACACCAAAAAAAAATTAAAATGGCATTAGAAAAATGACCCGACTTTTACATAATTATGGTACAATTTACTCTCATCAATAAATGAAAAAAGTATAGTTTTATCATGCCACTGTGCTAATGACAAAACGCTTATAAAAGTTAATAAAACGGAGATCCAAAGCTACAGGCTACAGCTTTCAGTGAAAAATATCTTTTCCACGGGAATCCAGATATGCCACACTTCTTCACAAAGAGATTACGGAGAGTTTTGTACACAAATCAAATCATGGTTTTCCATGCATTGAACTACTTTAACGCCGTTCCTTTTCAATCTTTGTTTTTCCTTAGTGACATCGACATATGATGAAAGAAAGTATCATAAGGGCTTGTGTGGCTAACTTCAGACAGTTTTTAAGTGTTTTGTTCCCATTCTATACATTAAGCATGTCGGTATGGGCAGTGAATGAATTTGCCTTGGTTTGATGACTACAAGGTGGTGGGTCTATCTGTACTAAGTAGTTTCGATGAACTCAGAAGTGACAAACTCTAGCAAATCTTGGTGCCATTGGGCCCCTCCATCATAAATTACAACAAAGATCGGAAGAAGATACATATATCAAAATGCAAACTTGGCAATTATGAAGCAGATTTGGATGAGTCACCTAAAACATTTACTGCAGTGGGAAGGTACAGAAGGAAGAAAGCAAAAGACATGGGATCTTTCATCTTTCAATCGATTAGAACATAGAAACAAGCAAAGTAGCCAACCACATCGGAAAAAAAGAAAAAATTACAAAAGCTTGCAGTTCTTTAACTATGATTCGCCACCAAGTGAGTTCATTTTCGGGCTTTGATTCAGAAACACAGTGCTGTAATCTCAACCATCTGCAGATAAACGGAGCTTTTAGGCAAGAAACATTAACTGGTTCGTGAATGATAAAGAACAAAAATACCAAACTCATTGTGAAATAATGTTGATCAAGATCAACCAAGTGGGTTATTCAATTACCATTATGGTTTCTGGAATTGAAGATGGGGAAGTCATGGAAGGAAGATGGCCTGGAAATTGATAGCTGGGTTGTTGATACTGATGAGCTATTTGATGATTTATCATCCAAATCGAGCCAGGAATCTCTCTCTTTAGGTGGCCACTCATCTAAGAAACGATGAATGGTCTTCTGGGGTTCATGTTCTTTCTCTATTTGGATTGGCATCTCATTTTTTATAGAACTGCCCAGAGAAAAGTAATTATGCTGGTCTTGCTCAGGTTGTTTTGTCGAACCACTGAGGCTCTGAAGCTGCAAATAAGAGTACTCACTTTGTAAACTAGAGCAGCTCCTTTGCTTTGAATACGTGCTCATTGTCAAAGGTGTGAGTTGCCATGAATCATCCATAGATGGGCCAGAAAAGCTTCTCATAGACCCAGAAGGTTCTGAGAAGAAAGCATGCTCATCCACCTCCTCTTTCAGCCCATTCACATACCTGTTTCTACTTCCCAACAACAAAGAAAAACACTATCCTTAAAACAAGCACTTACTACAAAAGGTACCATGTTTAGGTTTATAGACTTCTATTGTAAGACAGACCTGTAATCTGTGTTGGTTGTCTGGGAGTAAGAACCAGAGTCCAAGAGGTAGGGGCTATTGTTGTGATCTTGAGGTGACAGACCAATCCCGGGAAGCCTTGAGGAATATGTGGGATGATAAATGAAAGGGTGATGAAGGTGGGTACTGTTGCTGTAGCAAGGATGGTGAGGGTGGTGGTGGTGGTGGGTCTGATCTGAGGACATGGAAGAAAGTGAAGAAAGTGAAGAAAGAGAATGAGAGGGTGGCGGAAGTGTCGAGTGGTTCTTGGCCGTGATTGATGAGATTGTTAGAGATGATAGATTTGTGTTTGCTGCTGCTGTTGATGTTGTTTTCAGAGCTTCCACAGGCTTTCTTGAACGGTTTTTCCCTCTGTGCATGTGTCTCTCGCAGTATTTGGAATCTGGGAATGCCTCTTTCGAGCACCTCCATTTTTTCCCATCTGTTCTTCTGCACCTGCCTGGTTCTGGGTCTATTTTCCTCCCCAAACCCATCTGCAAGTAGTTCCACCCAACTGCACCCAGAAACACCTCAAATCTCCTTTGTTACCAGACGCACAAACTTTTATTCAAAAACTCAAACAAAAACACAAAAACATGATCAGAGTCTAGTTGTAACTGGCATACCATGTTGAGATTGGTGAGGTAAGAACTTTGATGAGAGAGAAGAGTCGAAGCAGCTTCTTTTGATGGTCAAGAGGAGTTCAGGTGGGATAGGGATGCCTGATGCCATGTACTTGAAGATTAGAGCTTGGTGTTCAAGCTCTTGCCACTGAGATGCAGTGAAGGGAAACCTGTTTCTTCCACTCATCATCGAAGGAGAAGGAAAAAAAAGGAAAAACAAACTTCAAAGCGAAGAAAGAAAGATGAAATTACAAAGAACCTCTTCGGACTTCTCAGGCACACTGAAAGAAGGAAAGGTCCAAAGAGAAATATGAGCAAGCATCAGATGTGCGTGTAGGTTATTACTTAGAGGGCTTGGAGTAGAGTAGGTATATTTATTTCAGGGACCATTGGGCTGCAGAATCTTCTGTAGATGAATAAAACTAATGGTTTTGATTACAGTGGTCTGCATGCCATCTCTCTCTCTCTCTCTCTCTCTGCTCATATTATGACTGCACCTCTTTCCTGCTTCTGGTTCTGCAGCTAAGCTGCATCTGTGGCAGCTCTTGTCTCTGACATCTCTACGGAAACCCATAAACTAAAGAGGGAGAAACATTAATAAAAGATGGAAAAAAACAAAAGAGAAAATAATACATATTGGCGTTACTATATATGAGACTGTAAGAGTTGGTGTCTGAAGCCAATGGCTAGTCTGAAGAGGCTCGTACGGTTCAAGCTTTTACTGCTACTAACTCTTTTACTTTTTCTGTTCCTTTACCTCAGAACTCTGTACTCTCCCCACTTACCATCTGACCCTTTTATAATTTCGGAAATTTGGAACATGATGAGAGGTTAAGGCCAGGGGCTTTTTTGTGCACTGATCAAACTGGAACCCTACTTTTCTTGTTCCAAAATATCCAGATTATCGAACAATGTGCTTAATTTGCCTACTAGTTTGCTTTATCAAAAATCTTATCTCCTTTAACCCCGTGTTTGAATTTATAAATGGGATAAATTGGAATAAATTTAAATTTTTTTTATATTATTATTATTTTAAAATTTAAAAAAAATGTATTAAAATTTTAAAAATATGTACTAAAATTTAAAAATATGTAAAGAAATTTATATTTTATATAAAAAAATTTAAAAAATATAATAATGAAATAGAGATGAGTTAATGTGAGTTTCGAATATAAACGAGACCTTAATCTTATCTCATTATTATTAATTTTTTAAATTTTTATATAAAATAAAATAAAAAATTTAATTTTTTCAAATCTCAAAAATTTTTTCAAATCCTAAAACAAAATTATGAGAAAATATAGTTGCAACTAAGAATTGTATAACTACCACATAACTATTTTGAAAATATATATATATATATATGTATATATACATGAGACTTACATGAAAAAAAATAATTTTTTACTAATAATTTTTATTTTTATTTTTATTTTAAATGATTACACGACTTTATGCATACCACGAATATACCTAGAATTATTTCAAAACTAATATTAAATTTTTATTATTATAATATTTTATTCCATTTTTAACTTTTATCTTATTTATCCAAAAAAACAAATCAAACAATATCTCCAATCACTTGCACAGATTACTGAACAACAATATATATTATAGTTTAAATCCCTAGAAAAATTAAATAAAAACCATTAACTTTGTCTTAATGATTCGTTTGTCATTATCTTACTCTTACCGGAAAGAACAAACATTGCTTAAAAGACCAGAATCTGACCCTTACATGAGTTGTATTTTTAATAAAGTTGGTTTCAGAACTGAAATCATCCAGACATTCAACCTAGCTTTTGCGCTTTCTCTTTTTCTTAAATGGGTTCTCCATGATCTATGGGACTGTGACGGAACATTGCATTTAAAAGGCTTTACTTAGAGAAGATAGTTTAAAGCTAAATTTTAAAAAGTATAGGTTTATATATATTAAAAAATTTTGATTATATTTAATTAAAAATAAGGAGAAAAAAATAGAAAAAATAGAAATAAAAATATCTTTTATCTTTAAAAATAAATAATAAAACTAAAAATTTATGCAAACTTTAAACAATCTAATAGTGAAAGTTATAAATAGGGACCATAAAGACGTTGATCACTTGGTTCAAATGCTGCATTAAACACAGCATTAAAACCAAAGTCCAAGTCATTGCTAATTTTCTGGTATGAAGTTATCAACAATTAACTATTAAGAATACGAGTAATGCTACACAGAAATCTACACGCTCTACATATCAAAAATTTTTAAATATAAAATAAAAGAAGATAAAAAGTAAAATTATATTTTAATTCTGTTTAGAATTTTTCTAAAAATATATAACTGATTTTAAGAGTATTTCCAACATAATGCATTTTTATATTAGTTATATTAGTTCTTCTTTATCAACATAATGCATTTTTATTAAAATTAATCAATTGAAATAATATTTGCATAATCTTTTTTTAAAAAATAAATAAATAAGAGATTTGTATGATAAAATAATAATTTTTAATAGTAAATTTCATAATTGCCAACATTGGGTAATTACATGACTATGCTCTATCCAATATTAATTATAAGAAAGAAAAATATATTTTTATAATTAATTAATTACGATAAAAAAAATTATTTATGAATAATTTTAATTATAAATAATTATTTTATTAAAATTAACTAATTATACATAAATAATTTTTTTATAATGATTATTCAGTCCTCTCTGACACTGCATGTGCCTATACCCCGGCAGTCTCAATCTCAAACACATGCAACCTTTTTTTATTATTTTTTAAGTTTTAACGTGACCCCACTTCCAAAATATCCCCTCAGGTCCGTTTCATACTGCATAAATAGTTTAATATCCTCTTACATTCCCATGCACAGTTTGACATAAACTTTAACTTCTTCTTTTTTTTTTTTTTCTTAATGGAAAAGGTAGGGGATAATTTTATTATTAAGAATGGGAGTGAGAGCCAACAAACATCCCAAAGCAATAGATATATCACAATAATTCAAACCTACTTGCAAAATGGTACAAAATAATTATCCTATATTTAGCGTGGAAATCACTTTCAAATATTTTATTATTATTTATTATTTTATTATTATTATTTACTTATTTTTATTACTATTTATTATATTTTCATTACTATTTAATATTTTATTATTCTTTTTATCTATTTTTAATTATTATTCATAACTTTTCTCAACACTTTTCAATATTCAAATATAACCTTAATCTCGTACTATAGTTGACTGGTGTGAAGATGGTTGTTGAGAAAAATAAAATAATGTATTACTTTTTTAGAGGAAAAATCAATAATAAAAAATCAGACAACATCAAGGAATATAAGAACGAAAATTTAAGGGTCGACTACCACAAAATAAATAGTAGCATTAATTAGCAAAAATCAATTATATAATGTCTACAAGCATCTAGACTTTAATTCTAGTCAAAATCATGAAGCAAAAATCTTGGTCTAAAGTCATGCAGATCGTCAAGGAAAAAAAAGAAAAGAGAGAGAGAGAACCCATGGATTCAGGTGCACTGTAGTTGACCATTTTAAGTAGAGATTTCCATACTCTCATCTTCCATATCCTCAAAATTATCACTTTTAATAAAAGTTAAATTATTTCTTATATTTTTTATAAAAAAGAAATTTAAAAATTATAATAATTATATAAAATAAGACGAGACTGATAATCAAATCAGGCTTTACTCTCCGTATAAGTGTTGGGGGAGATCTTTTAATTTTTTTGTTTTTTCAAAGGATCAAAGAGGGAGCATATTGGCTTAGGATAGTGAGTGAGAAATTCGCTTGTGACCTTGGAGGCCGGCCGGATTCGCATGGATGTCTCAGATTTGTGAGCCTGCCCAGCCCTAGAGCCTGAATTCAAAATTCTACAGTGAGAACTTGTTGCCTCAATAATTTGCATGTAGTGGAGTACTTGGTACTTGGTAGTATCATGGGGTGTGCTACGACTCTTCCATTAATCATACAACATCTGGTCAGAAGAAAAGTCATGGGGCCTAATTCCCTTCACTTTTCGAGCAATCTCATTGGATTAGTTATAGCCAAAATATAATTTTAGTGGATATAACTTAGATTTTGACTTTTGATTATTTTATTCACATAAATTTTTATATTGAAATGGTTATTTTTTTAAAATATAATAATAAAATAATATAACTAACATTTGATTTTGACTATTCACATCAAATCTCTATATTGAATTATTCATTTATAAAAATATATAATAATAAGTAATTAATAATTAAAAAAATATTTAATTATTTGTAATTATTAAATTAATTAATTTTATCATTTTTTACTATTCTATCTATTATATATTAATTAATAATCATATTTTATTAAATTATGAATTAAATAAATTAAACTAGGAAAGGAAAGAAAATATAAACTACGAAAAAGAGTGGAGAAAAATGAATAAAAAATAAGAATTTAGTCTTTCTATCAGACTAGCTATCTTTGGCAAATATTTTAACTTTACTTTTTATTTCAACCAAATTATTTAGCCTTCAAACAATCCAATGTAGACCTAAAATAAGCTCTATTATTTAAGTTTTCATTGAATTTGGCTTTTAGCCAATCCAAAAATCAGAATGCTCTTAAATCCCAAGCCAGGTCGAGAGCCCAGTTTTAACAAAGTAAAGCAAAGTAGTTTACTCCATGCAAACATGGGGGGGAATGGTGGTCCACCACACTAAAGAACTGACACGAAAATTTACAATGTCCGGGGAGACTGTATGGTGTTTGCCAAATAACTTGTACCAAAACTTGCAGTTTCTATATCCCTAAAGGCAGTTCTCATTATTGGTTTGCACTGGCCGACCATGTCCATAGAGTAAGCTGGTAAAGGTAGTTCTCAGCACCAGGTCCGGATGGCTTCTTCCTGTGTTTCTATCAAAAGTTTTGGAGTGTATGCGACAAAACAGTGACCGAAGCCATGCTAAAAGCCCTTAACACAGGTGTTTTTCTTGCATCTTTGAATCATACTTTTATTTCTCTTATTCCTAAGAAAAGCACCCCGATGCTGGTTTCTGATTATCTGCCCATTAGTCTTTGTAATGTGGCCTATATGCTTATTGCTAAGGTCATCACCAATATATTGAAATCTATCTTGTCTAATATTATTAGTATTTCTCAAATTGCTTTTGTACCAGGTCGGCTCATTTGATATTATTCTTATTGCTTATGAGTTGGTGCATTTCTTAAAACATAAGAAAAAATGCAAGCAAGGCTACATGTCCATTAAATTAGATATGAGTAAGGCCTACGACCAAATTGAATGAAATTTCTTGCAATCTGTTATGATAGATGTGGGGTTTCAGGATTCTTTTGTCAAGATGATTATGTTTTGTGTTAGAACTGTATCGTCCTTTGTCCTGATTAATGGGGAGCCAAATGGGTTAGTACATTCATATAGGGGTCTCTGACAAGGAGACCCATTATCTCCCTACTTATTCCTCTTATGCTTAGAAGGATTCATTGCCTTATTAAATCAAGCAGCTGCTAAAGAGGAGATTTCAGGACTGAAAATTTGTCGAGGAGCTCCTACTATTAATCATCTTTTCTTTGCGGATGATAGTGTTATTTTCTGCAAGGCCGACATTCAAGAAAATTGAAACATTCAAGAGGTGCTGAATCATTTTGAGAGTGTTTCGAGGCAAAAAATTAATAAAGAGAAAACGACAATGATTTTCAGCAGCAATATGGCACAAGAGCTAGAGGATGGGATTAGAGCTTTACGGAGTAATAGCGAGAATCAACAATATGAAAAGTATATTAGACTTCCCCCTTTAATGGAAAGATCAAAATCTCGTACTTTTTATCCTATTAAACAAAGGGTTTGGAAGAAGCTCCAGGATTGGAAAGAAAGATATCTCTCACAAGGTAGTAAATAAGTTTCACTAAAAGCAGTGGTTTTATTGATCCCCATATACCAAATGTGTTGTTTCTTGCTTTCCTCTAGTTTATGCGATGATTTAGAAAGTCTTATGGCTAAATTTTGGTGGGGGTAAAGGAAGGAAGAGAGAAGAATCCATTGGGAGAGCTGGAAAAATATGTGCAAATTGAAAGCTAAAGGGGGTTTAGGTTTCCATAATCTTAGAAATTTCAATCTTACTCTTCTTACCAAGCAAACTTAGAGAATTCTTCAAGACGGAATCTCAATTCTTCACAAGCTCCTTAAGGCTAGGTATTTTCCCAAATCAAGTTTTCTTGAGTCTAATGTGGGATATTGCCCTTCCTATACATGGCGAAGCATATGGGAGGCGAAAAAATGGATTCAAAGGGGCTGTGGATGATGTATAGGGAATGGCCAACACACTAACTTATGGTCAGATAATTGGTTTCTGAACTACAGGTTGTTGATGCAAGAAGATAGTTTTAATGATCGAAATAGTTTAACCTTAGTAGCTTCGATTATTGATGAAAATACTAGCTAGTGGGACATTCATAAAATTAGAATTCTCTTCAATCCAAGAACGGTAGCTGAGATTCTTAAAATTGCAATTTGCCCAGGCTCAACTGAGGATAAAAGGATATGACAATTTGAGAGATCCGAGCAATTTTCTGTCAATAGTTGCTACAAAATTATCTGTTCAGAGGTAAGGGATTCATGTGCTGAATCATCCACTATGGGCAGGCAAAACAAGTTTTGGAAGCTGCTTTGGAAGGTGGAAGTCCTAAATAAATTTAGGGTATTTGCATGGAGAGCTTGTAAGGAGTTGCTGCCGACAAAGGAAAATCTGATGGAAAAAAGGTCATTAATGCTTGGATGTGTTCGTTTTGCTTGGTGGATGTGGAAGATACAAACCATGCTTTACTGTCATGCCCGTTGATCAAAGATAAATGGATAGAGCATTTTCCTTTTATCTTTGATTTGTTTAATTTCAAAATTATGGATGATGCACTAAAGCTAATGGATAATAATAAAGTTGGGGTATTGGAAAGTTTTTTCAACATTGCATGATATTTCTGGGTCAGGCATAATAAAAAGGAATTTGAATGGGTCCTCTTGTCTCCCAAATGGGCTGTCAACCATGCGCTATCTATTCAGCATAGCTTTAAGGGAGTAAAGGTGAAAAATAGAGTGCAACTGAGATCATACCATGCATGGAAGCCTCCTTCAGAATCTGTAATCAAGTTGAACACGGATGGTGCCATGTTCGAAGATATGCAACTTGCAGAAATTGGTATTATTCTGAGAGACTCTACTGGGAAGGTGTTAATGGCTGATAGTAGACCAGAAAATGAGGTAGAGCACCCGGAAGTAATTAAAATGTTGGCCATTATTCGCGAGTTGCAATTATGCTCTTCAATGGGCATTCCTCATATAATGGTAGAGAGTGACTGTTTGCAGATTATTAATTCAATTCAACAAGACAATATGCTCGACTTTTTGCTTGGTGCACTATACGTAGAAATTAAATGTATTAGGGATAGTTTAATTTCGCGTACTGATAACGCCCAAAGAATAACGCGAAAATTGTAATGTAGCTTTGAGATGTCGATTACACAGGGAGACAAATTAAAATAATAGTAAAAATAGCAAATAAATTTAAAAAAATATTAAATGATTAATGAGAAAAGAAAAATTGATTTTAAATTAAAATTAAAATTAAACAAAGTAATTAACGGAAAAAGTAATCAAAGTTGACGATCAGTAGAGTGTCGAAAATCCCTTGCACATATCTGATATTTTAATTATTTTCAATTCACTGATAACTCAATTGAGAATTCAATTTCGTAATTCTCAATCGGAAAATATAGAATTATAAACCAAAAATTAAATCAAATGTAACCCTTTGAAAAATCTTTCATCAATTTTTAAATCAAGCAAATTGATATCCACATTGAGAAAACTCAACGACGACAATATATCCAGGGAGCGATATTGCAGCAGATAATTAAATCAATATAAATAATCAATAGAACCAAACATAATCAAAGAACAAATTCATTCAATAGAAAAATCATGACTGAATCTATAAATAAAATAAATTTCAAGATTATTCAGAGAAGAAACCACTAATAATAAATTGAGAATGATAAAACAAAGGATTTTAATAATTGAAAATCAAATACATGAATTAAAAATAAATTAAAAATATTGTCTAGTATGCAAATTCATACTTAACCCTACTTAAAAATTTAACTACTCGTTAACATAATGAATAACAAAAATCTTCCAAAAAAATTGAAGCAATCGGCCATGAAAAGAATAAGTTCGTTCCTTTGTGTACGTACGTGGCCGCCTCCCCCTGGCGCTGCAGTTATGTCTATAAATATATATATATATATATATATATATATATATATATATAAAGTGGCTATCTAACGGAAAATCTTGTTTTAACAGAAATTATTGTTTTTCTGTTAAAGTTAACACTTTTCATCCATTTCTGTTAAAATTAATACTGCATTTAATGAGAAATATCATTTTAAATACAATCCATTAAACCCATTAATCATCGAAATAATGCTCTTGCATTAAATTTAATTTCACCACTTCAATTTTCTATAGCGATAAATTTTTTATTTAAAATTTTTTTTATGTAAGATAAATATAGAATAATAATAATAGTATAGAATGACATAATAATAGTATAGAATATATAATAATATATATTTATATAAATAAACCATTCATAATAATATAACAATGCAATCCTCACTTAGAGATGTTAATTTATACGTTAGAGAGTTTAATTTTATTCATAAAAATTTATTTCTATTATATGATTAATAATTTCATTCTTTAAAAATTATTTTATAATTTTAAAATAAATATATTATTTATTTATTTTTTGAGATGATAAATATATAGTATATACAATTAACTATAATTATATTAGATTAGTAATAATAAACAATAAATATAATTAATATATTATATATGTTTGATATTTAATTGAAATATATATGATCTAATAAATTTACATGTTTAAGATTAAAATTTCATGTTATAAATTATAATATAATATTCTTTTATATAAATTATAAAGTATCTAATTTTTTTTAAATCATATTATTTCTTAAAAACAATCACATAACTAAAAAAACTGTGGATGATTCAAGTTTATGTAGATCTAGAAAAATTCAAAGACTAAAGATATATGTATTTTAATGTCCTCTCTTTTAAAGCTGTGCAAAATGACACAAATATTAGATCATCGTCTTGAAATTATAAAAATATAATATCTTGAACGAATCTTTTATTAAAGTTTCAATAAAAATTATCTCAAACAAATTTGATAAAATTATAGGTTATGTTTATTTATAGGACTATTTTATTGTTTTTATTAATACTCTTTTTTTATAATATATGAAAACGTATAATTATTTATCAGATATTTAATTATGAATAATCTTTAAATTTTTATTAGAAATTAAACTAAATAATATATATATATATATATATATATATATATATATATATATCCTTCAAATGAGATGCCGTGTCCCGAAGGACTCATTAAATTCGTTAAGTATTCGACTGCTGAGATGAAGCCCAAATGCGGAGTTGAAGTGCGGTGCCTTTAAGTTAATTGCCGTGTTGTTCTTTGAATTGAAGTTGGGCCCAAGTCAATTTTAAATGTTGCTGTGTGACATTGTGACTTGTGAGTTGAGTGAAGTGGGTCCATGATTAAAAGTCAAATTCTCTAGTCTCTTCAATCGTGCGTGCGGGTCCAAGGGAATAAATGTCGGGCTTATGATATTAAACTTGAATTTCAACCCATTGATCTTGAAATGCCTTCTCCCTCCTTCAACTACTGAGAAATAAATAAATAAAATAAAATAAAACTATATAAAATTAAGAAGATAAATAAATAAAATAAAAAAAGACAATTAATGCATAAAACTATCTCAATATAAATAAAAATCTAATTCAATAAAATAAGTAAAAATCAATTATTTTTATTTTTATCATTTACAATTTAATCAAAATATTTAGAATACACTTTCATGCACTCATCATGTACCTTTAACCATGTTTATAGGAAAGGGAATAAAACTACCCATATTACTTAGGCATAATGCGTGACGAGTTGAGAGTACTCAAATGCGGTAAAATTATATTCCAAACTTTATTTATCAGGCCATTTGGCTTGACCAATGTCTGTAATCATTTTCTCAGTTGTTATGGAATGGAATTTTGGTTATCGAAAAAAAAAATGGAGAGATAATCTTTGAATTCGAATGGTTAAAACTTAAACAGAGTTCCATTTCCGAGTCACGACTATTGTGATAATGGAGAAGTACCAGAAAAGAGCAATGAATTGCTATAGATAAAAATGTAACGGTGGTATTCACAATTCAGATCGGATGCGGATGCGGATGCAGAACACCTTTCTTCCTACACCCGCAGTTCTAACTTCTGTTTGCAAAGGCCGAGGTTATCGAGGCATAATAATCCCGAATCAGGACTTTACATATTCAGTATACATTGAAGGAAGGAGGACTGGAGATGAAATATGAAAGAATAAATTACAGCCGCATTCAAAACCAGGAAAAATCTACTCATATGATATCTGGAAAATTACGTAATTTTAGATTGAATAATTACAGAAATTGAACTTGCGTTCAATGTAGAATGACACCATTCAAACTTCAGGCCATTCTTGCATGGAAGCACTATTCTTTCTGGAATAAAGAGAGAACAAGATCTGTATGTACAGAGAAGAGTTGCGTGTCCACAAAATGCTGCTTGGTATGATAACAATAAACAAGTTAATATGATTTCTTAGTACTATCCACCGTACAGAACATTAAGAGAGGATTAGAATAAGGTGCAAAAAGGTTATGCAAAATAGTGATCGTCTACAGTTCAACCTGAGTCAAGTAATTTGGCTTAAACCTCATGTTTTTTCCCATAATGACCTTCAAAACTAATTCGTGAATAAAGATAAACCAATATCATGGTTGTAAACTGATGCTTGGGCCTTAGGTGCAAAAGATGTGGTCAATAAGTCTTTTAAGATCTTCTCTTATTTAGCAAATAACTCGTGCACTCCATGTGACTAGAACCCAGGAGTTAACTTACCATCTCGTTCTTTTAGGGGGGTGGAAGTCTCATTCATCTTAAATTCCATTGGCTCTTTCTAAGAGAATAGCCTACCCTTTTCCTTTGACACACTCATATGCAGAAAAAATAAATACTATGATGCTCAAGTGGTGGCAAAGATAAATAATATCACTGTTTAATTCTGTTAGCAAGCTAATTCCTCAAATAGTTTGTGAGCACTACAATTGGCTTCAACAACTAGTGTAAACATTGTTGGATGAAAAGGAAACACACCTTCATAAATGGTCGATCATGGCTAGAAAATGAATCGATGAAACTCTCCTTCAAAAGCAATGATACCTATGATGAAGCATTAAGGAAGTTGTGTCAGATCTCCAGCAATATGCTTTTATAGTTTGCCAAAACAAGACACAATTTTATCTAGTGACAATTTGCTAATCAAAATGACAGGTGAAATCATCACACAATTGGGCATCTATGTTTGCACTCTTCCAATAGTCCATTGCTCGCCATCCAATATGTTTAGGGAGTGTTCCTTTAATATGTATAGCGAAAAATTAATTAACTTTGATCTCATTCATACATGGATGAGATAAAAAGGTCATCATTGAGAAAAATTATGCTTTTATCATTACATCAGGCCATATATATGCTTTGTTAGTGGTAGGATTAATGCATCTCCACTGCTTCTTCCGCTCATTGTTCCCAAAGTCCTCTACTGTTCTGGCACAAAGATGTAGCAAATGTACCCATGTACTTATTTTTCTCAATTTCCCTAAACACAAACACAAATGTGCAGTTCCCTGAGAAAAGAGATCTTATCCGGCCTGGCTGGAACTTGCTTTTGCCCCTTCAGGTTATCCCCTAGTTTGGTGTTTTAGTCACCTCTCAATGGCTCCCCAAGGCATCAAATATGCCAATCAGTGCTGGAAGTTCCTTGAAGAATGAAGATATATTTCATGAATTGCAGGATTTTTCTTCTGTTATTTGTTAATAGTCTCAAGGCTTTCAAATGCAACCAAGCTATGAATTTGCTTCAAGAACCGGGGCACAGATCAGTGTTCCAATCCCTGGCTTACTTTTACAGCATACTACTGCATAAATTTGGAGTTCTTGTCCCGTTTATTTTTCTACTACTTGTATGTACCACTTAAATGCCTGATTTCCATTTAAGAGAACATGGTCAGTGTTTCTTAAGGGGTAATAATCATCACAATTTCATGGTGTAAATGTTTCTTCCAATAATATAGGGACTATTAACAGAAACAAAAGAATAGATATTTACTAGATGCCACCCAACTTAGAAATAATTCAAGTCGATCTCCTAACATTCCAATTGGTACAAAATACAAACCTTATCATCATTCGACTGTACATTTGTAATTGTGTGTGAACGGAGCTTCGAGCAGAGAGAGTCCAAGTAAGACCTTAGCACCACTAGGAAACCCTTAGCTGCTTCAAGCTGCATTCAAATACAAGAAAACAGGCAGTTAACATATCAAGTAATTATAGTTGCCACATAATTACAAAGACAATCTCGAAGAGGAAAGAACATGACAGATTGAACATCATAGATCCTTCGTGGTATTAATTGTTTGCCCAGGCTTAATAATTGTTACCACCAAACAGAGATGGTCAATGAAGATAAGAAGCCGATCTAAAGGAAAAGGCACTAAAGCCTAAGTTCCACAGTTAAAACCAGAGATGTAATGACAAAAACCACTGGCTGGCATTCTGTGAGGTTTGTCACAGGATGCTGCACTCTTTCCTTTACATTTGCAACCAACATCACACGTTGTGGCCAGTACCCAATAGGGAAAAAAAAAACACACACACACACACACTATCAAGCACCATCTCACCAATCCAGTCTAGTAATTATTAAGGGGAACGGCTGAAGCCATGGGGAAACCAAATGAGGCAATTGAAACAAGAAAGAAACGCAGAATCAACTTTGCCAAATACAACAATGTTTGTCAACTTGTCGTACCCAAAAATATCAAGCTGTCAACTTGTAGTACCCAAAAATATCAAGCTTCCTTCTTGGGAAACTAAATTCTGATTTGATGCAATTTTTAGCAAATATTTTCTGATTTAGATGTCAGAAAATTTCTGTTAGTTGTACAATGGTTCATTTGATTTATTAAACCTGTTTTAGGATTAAAAGTAGGAGAAAGGATAGTTTCAAAAGGAGCTTTGGCTGTGCATAAGAGAAGTTAAATTTGCTTGTAGTAATTCTGAATAAAAACCAGATCTGGTTCAGAAAAGCATGAGCCTAGGAGGCTGACTCCCATATCACGTGTGACCCTTCCTGCAAAAAATGCTAGTGCCTTTTAAAATAGTTTTAGAACCTAAAACTAATCTAAAGCTGCAACGGTGAAAAACTACCTATGGCCAAATTTCCCTTGTGAGTTTATTCTTAGAATTTAACATCAGCCTAGAAGCCAATCTTAAACTGCAGATAGCCATTAGAACACATCCAGCACCCCTACGTGAGCTTCCCTTCTACAAAATAAAACCCTATACCCTCAAGAAGATCTAATCTTCACTTTACCCTAGCTGCTGCCATCTCAGGAATAAAACCCTAAGGCAATTATGTTTAGCACACTATTAAGCTTACACACAAACCATAGTGCATACTGCTTTGAGAGACAAGTCAACTTAAATGTGTAATATGACCATCCATGAAAAAGAGTTTTGTTCTTTTAAGAAGACACAACTGTCAAACAAAGAAATCAAATTTGACCCTAAATGTAAAAGCATGTATAGGACTCCAACATATGTCAAGTGTATAAAGAGGTGCGAAAGTAGAAGTAAATGGCGATGACTATGAATGCTTCCTTTAGGTTGCTAATGAAGTGTGGATTCTGTAACTTCCTTGGAAACCAGGTAAGAAGTATGATCATGCCTGTCTTAGTATTTCAGCCCCCGCTTGTTTCTAGGCGTCTTTTCAGGTTATATGCTGTAATGGTAAGTCTTTCCTGTAAGCCTCTTTTTATGCAACTACGATATAATAAATTATGAAAGTGAACTTTGCAGACAACAATGGAGGACACTAAGAAGGTTTGGTCCACCAAGATGAATATATCCAAAGAGCAGCTCCCCTTGCTGGCTATAAGATGTAGGACTGGTGCACAATCTGTACACAGTATATGTGGGCTACCAAGACTTCAAAACTAATTGCTTTTGAAAATGTAGAAGTCCACAAGCTAGAATTACCAGAAGAGATACATAATGAAGAATGAAATAAATTTTTATCACATAAGGCATTCGGAGTTCTTTTAGGAAAATGTATGCCCTTTGTTTCTCCTGGCCTTTATGATGTATCCAATTGTTACATTTACACTTCTATGGCTTTATGGCTTAGTAAGTTGTTTTAAAAAAAAGGGTACTACAGAACTAGACTTACAATGCCTCAAGTTCTTAGGGAAATTATTTGAAAAAAAAAAACTACTACTCTTCTTAAGATTTATACTGTAAGGTTAAAAAAAATCAACACAAACAGTTCAGCGTTGCTAGGTTCTGACAATATGTTCTTTCTAATATAAACAGAGGAAACCACTCTAGAAGATTATGAACAAGGACTTCCTGCTAGCCTGGTATTCATCATCAATAACTCTGAAAACTTGCAAATACTGAGAAAAAGAAAATTTGACCGAGGTGGTGGAGGCTGCAAGGGAAGGATAATGGTGACAAAACAGGTCCTGAAGAAGAGCATACCTGCACGTCTGTACATTCATAAACTGGCCGTTTCTTCCCCAAATAACTTTCTCCAACAAGCTTTGCGTGATAAGGACTTAGAGAGGAAAGTAACTCCTTTTGTTGTGGCAGCTGAGGTAGTGACGATGACTTCACCTAATGCACATGCAATAAATATGTATTTATTAAGTCTGCCACAAGGTTTTGCTTTTTTTATGACAAGTAACTTGGCTATGATCTATGGGTCAAAATAAATATTACAATTTACAAAATGTCATAAAAACGAAATCATACAAAACAGCTTTCATAAGTAGCAAAAGAACATCATCAAAAGTGGTAGACGAATGAAATGATGCAAAAGAGAAGCATGCATTTCTTGACTTTGTCGCTTTACATTTGATGACCAAGATTACAGAGCCTTGCATAAGCATTCATGGGTACTCACCCACAGTGTTGGTGAAAGGGCAGGCGCTCTTAGCGCAAATGCTGTCTAGAGACTAGGCACAAAGCACAAAGCACAAGTAGGGCTGTAAATGAACCAGGCTACTCATCAGCCCGCGCGGTACTCGCTCGGTTAAACTCGAATCGAACTCGACTCGTGAAAAAAAAAAAAAAAACTCACTCGTGAAAGCAGATACCTGCTCGATTAATAAATGATACATACCCGACAAAACTCGACTCGACTCGGCTAAGGCTCGTTAAGGCTTGCTCGTTTATGCTCGCCTCGATTAAAATTCACTTATATATTAATAAATATATACACATATATATGTTATATATAGGTATTGCTAATAATATAAGTATAGCATTTTTATAATTAAATATGTAATATGTAATCTTATTACTTATATCTATATGGTGAATATATTTCATAGTTATGTTTTATAATTTGTACAATAATTAGTTTATAAAATTTAATTATTTCATATTAGTAAATGAGAAACATGTGAAATATGTATATGCTATCATATTATGTGTATTTATTAATAATATATATAAGCATATAACATATTGTTATGATAAATAGATATTAACTAGTTAGATATTAAATATTAATTTTTTGTTAATTTTTAAATTTCATTCAAAAAATTAAAAAAAATTCGAGTTCGGGCTCGATCTCGGCTCGACTCAAGTTTGTTTGTGAGACGAGCTCGAGCTCGAGTTGAAAATTTGGCTTATCGAGTCGAGCTCAAACAAGTAATAAATAAGCTCGAGCTCGGCAAGTCAAAACTCGGCTCGGCTCGTTTACAGCTCTAAGCACAAGTGCACACCTAATTGAAGTAAAGCGCATATTTTAAAATTAATGGATAATAACAAAAAATGCAATAAAAACAGTTTAAAAAGCAAGATGGCAATAAATTTAGCATATTAACTCTATTTATTAGAGCAATGCAACTTGAAAAACCAAATAGTCACCTAATTACATAAATTTAGGAAGTTTTGGTCCAAACCCTTGTGCAATGGGATACTTAGGTTTAAGATCCTGTAATTCTTTTAAGAAATAACCCCATGTGGTATGAGTTAATTAAAGAGAGGCCCTTTGTTAATTGAGTAGTGTTACATGTACTTACAATTTTACTTATACTTTTAATTACAAGACTCATTTTGTTAATTTTCTTTTGAAATTCAAATTTCAATTTTAAATTTCATTATTTTTAGCATATCAATAATTGGCATGTGGAGAAATTTTTTGTGAGTTTTTCTTAAGTACATTTAGCATTTTCCTTGTTAATTTTGTCATCCATCAAAGTTAATTGAGGACGATTCATAGCTTCATAAATTGTCATGTGTCAATTTCTATTTTTTAAAATAATTAAGTTCGGTCTTCTAAAACATAATTATATATAAAACTGATTTTTTATTCAAACTGAAAAAAATTTAAAATTTAAAATAAAACTGAAATGGCCACCATGTAGTGGCCAAGCTTTAAATGAACATAAAAGTTTTATATAATTATCTTGTGATTTACTTCATATACATATATGATACTTGATAGCCACTAAAAATACAAAAAAAAAAAAAAAAAGGTTTTATATAAAAGTTTTATGATTTTGTTTTTTTTATAAAAAAAAAAAAAAGGTACATGGTACATGGTTGAATTAAAATATACAAAAATGCACTTTTCTGCTCACACAAAAGGCCCCAAAAAGAATGCTTAAAAAAGTATCCTTTCGTAATAATGCTTCACTTTTGGTAAGCAAAGCCTTTGGCCTTGGCACCTAAGTGCGCTTTTATCAACACTGCTCACCCATCAAACCATTTGACAATCAAATCTCAAGTAATACTAGATACAAGCCCAGGGTTTGCAAGCTCTTTGGGGGGAAAAAAATGGGACCCACCATAAAAAGTGGGTTTTTTTTCAGGTTTGACCCACTTTTTTTCAAAGAGAGTGCATGATCTGGGCTTGCACAAATCATTGTTCTTAAATCTATCCATGCCATAGATAGCAAATCCATGGGCCTCAACCTTGTGAGACCCAGAAGAATGCTTTTAAAGTCTTAATTCAATGCCTTTTTTATGACAAAAAATCTTGGAAAGTGTGCAAATAATTTTTCTTAAGGCTCCATTTGGTGTCACAAAAGGTCTCAACTCAACTCATCTCATCTCACCATCCAAACACAAATATTTTTCAATTTCAAAATTTCAACTATTTCATCTAATAATTACTTAATCATTACAACTTTCTCAAACTTCTAAACAAAACACAAAAAACAATTCAACCTTTTCAACTCTTCAAACAAAAATAATGTTAAAAAATTATATTCCAACAATATATTTAACTTTACAATACTTTTATTCAACTTTTTATCTCTCCTTTTTCAAAACCCCTTAAAATTTTTTAACTCAAACAATTTCACTACTATTCACAAACAATATCCCTACTATTCACAAACTATCTCATTACTATTCACAAACCATCTTACAATTATAAATTTTTCATCTCACCTCATCTTATCTATGTAACCAAACGAGGCCTAAGTTTATTCATGAGCCTCAACCCCGTGAGACCCAGAAGAATGCTTTCCAAGTCTTAACCAATGCTTTTTTTCATGAAGAGGAATCTTGGAAGCTGTGCAAAAGCAACATGTCTTTTACCTGGTTAAACCCCGAACCCATGTAATGCATCACTATGTCACGGATCAGGTAAACATCCACTTTCACGAAGGGACGTGGTCCCTAAAAATTGTTTGCGCCCAAGGGTTCAAAACCTTAAACATGGAGGGAGCACAAAACTAAGAACAAGGATGTTACCACTTGAACCATCCCCTAGTCATGACCAATGTTTATCATGGTGACAGCAAAACCTCCCAAATGTAAAACTTTGATATGGAATATCATAACCGAATTGCTATCTCCGGGCTGAACCATCTATGGAAGAATTATTTAAAACCTAAAAACTTTTTTTAGCAATAGCTTCTATAAGAATCCAAGAAGACCGAAGCCCCATTTGGGCCAATACTACAAAAGGAATAGCCAACGTTACGACTGGAGCTCCTCGAAATCATTACAAAAGGGTAAGGACTTCACCCTCTCAAGTAATATGAGATCACATTCACCCCTTTCCTATACACAATCAAATCCGCAATATTACACTCTTAACCCCTTAAATCCCCGAGATCCTCGCCAGGCCATAAGTGGCATGGCTCAAGTCGTACACTTCTTCTGATTTGGGTCTAATACCATTTGTAATAATCAAGGAAAGCCCAAGCCACATTTGGGCCAATACTCTAAAAGGATTAGTCAAGGTTATGATAGAAGCTCTTTGAAATCATTAAAAAGGACAACAACTTCTTTCTCCAAGCAATTTTAGGATCCAAAAGCCCATAGGCCTAGGGCCATAAATGAGTAAAGATAAACTCTCAGGGGAAAAGATAGACGTTGATAACCATCTTGAACCGCCATTCGAAATACAAACGATTCCAAACAGACAAGAACCGTCATGCCCCCTAGGCAGTTTGAAAAACTTATCTTGACCTCTATTGTGGAAAAATATGGACTAGGTACTTTCCCGCTCTCATAGGGTACCATAGGGATGGGTAAGCCAAAGGCTACAAATGTTAACAATAACTTCTAAAATAGCTACAATTAATGACCATAGTTTTTAATGTAATAAAAGTGAATGAGGGCAAACAAACCAGACTAATACATCAGTCAACCATTCTATTTGTCATGTCCCAGACAGGTACGCAAATAAAATATCTGGAAAAAAAGAGTACAAACCTGGTTCTTGTTAATATCAACCAGAATGGCATTAGTCAACTTCGACTGTACGTCATTGGTTTTGTTCTTCACACCAACCTTCATAGGAAAATAACTTTTAGTGATGAATAATATAGATGAAACGGCACAAAGCAGGAAAATAATGAAGATGTCCAGGGCCGGAAGCCACAAATTCATCTCAATTGTCATTCATCCCCATCACAAGAACCCTGATATTCTCCAACATTGCACTTATAAAATGGAAATGTTAAATTCATTTACAGTCTATAGGACCCCATTTCTTATATTATTCTGAGATGATAATGGTAGAAAGAAACATTAAAATCACAGTTCATTTAAACTCACAATGTAAGGGACAGGTGCATCCAAAAAGTCCAGCATGTCATTTGGTAAAACCTGGATGTTTATGCACGTGATTAATACAAAAAGAATAGTTCAGACTAACACTAAAATTGATAGTTTCACTAAAATCTCAAAGGCCAGAGCAACATTCTATACCGGCATCAGCAGGCTTTGCCACTGGTAAGGACGGATGAGAGGGATAATGGACAAGACAGAAGCAGATAGGACTCCCTATACATAATAGAAAAAAAAAAATCAAATCCATTACAATCTTAAGAAATGAAAAAATATAAAGGAGTCAAATAGAAGTTCAAGGGCTGGGCAGTGAAATATGAATCTTCCTCAGACCATCACAAACTTGACATGCAACAAATTACATACCAGATTGGAACAAACCACCACAATCTGCCTCTCCAGTAGCGCTCCCGCAAACAATGTTAATACCTGCAAAGTAGAAAGAGAATAAACCATGTTTCAGCCGTTATGCAAGCATCTCAGACAAGCAACTAAGTACTGTTTACGTTCAAACTACAATAGATTCGACATAAGATGGTGGAAGAAACCACATAGTTGCCCTGATCAGAACAAATTTATGTTATAGACAGAGGGTACCATCAGATGTAGCAACATTGGAACTGAGACCAAAATTTGTGCACAAGGCTTTAATGCTTGATTATTCATATAAGCTTTTACTTATTACCCATATGAATGTAATTCTCCACACACACAGTAATACATCCTCTTTAGAAAGTGATGGAGAGATCAAAAGGTAAGTTATTCTTAAAAAATGAGGGGCATTACTTTTTTTTTTTTTTTTTGATAAGAGATAAGTTTCATTGATGATAGTGAAAAAGGTAAAGCCCAAGTATATAGGGAGTACACAAAAGAGCACCTAAGTACAAGCTAAGAGCTGGAAATTAAAGACAAGAAATCATGAACATTGTTCCCATTTAAAACAATAGCAGAAAACCACAACAATAAAGTATGTCTGAAAAAAACATGTAACTCCGCCAACATATGCTCCTTGTTTTCAAAACAACAATCGTTTCTTTCCACCCAAAGACACCACATTATGCATAGGGGCATTACTTATAATGAAGAGCTATTAATTTGGAAACATTATTAATCAAATACAAAGCTGGTTACACACTAGGTATCAACTTACATTCTCAAGGCGTAAGGAGCCACATATGCATGCAACAGCCCATACGGATAATGCAGTTGCTTCCTCCGCCAAGAGTGCACTCTGTGCCTGATAACCAATGATAAGATGTCATTGACCTACCATGCCAAGGTCTGATAGATTTTTTGTTGCCCAGGGGGAGTAAGTGGAGAGTAATCTATAATCCACCACACAGGGAACAGTTGGTTTAATTGATCTGATCCTACGAAGTTATCATCAGAATCTACCTCAGCAAACCCGAGACTCATGCTGCGTGATCCCAAATCGATAGTTGAGCCAGCAAAATGTAAAACTCTTTCATCTGGTCTACAAAATTCCAAAGGGTGAAGGTGCTCCAAAGGATGAAACCTAATTCTCGAACCCTTGCCAGGGCAATGTAACTGGTAATATTCACAAATGATCTGTAATGACCCATTGTTGTTTGCCTGGGAAATTCAATTGTCAATAGGAGATCAAGGGTACAAATTACGAGGCAGGCAGCTTTAAAACATGTAAATAGGCATGCTAAAATATGATCGATTGAACCTTAGCCCATTCAAGAATATCAATGAGGTCACTGGGAGCTTCCTGGCCAGAGAATGACACCTCTTCTGTCTCCATATCATCAGCATCACTTCTAAAATTTCTCTCTTCACTAGGAGAATCCTGAAAGCTGCATAAAACAATATATATGGTATTCATAATAAGCTTACAATACAAGAGCGTGGTCTAATGACACCACTAACAATCAAAATATCATTACATTCGACATTTTTGTCTCCATATAAGAGAAAAAGCCTTCGACACATGAAAATGTTTCTACTCCATTTTTTGTAATTTTTAACAAATATAGAGTTTTTTACCTATATTTTTAGAAATCGGATCACTAATCATCAGAGTATTTTCATTCCTCTCTATATACAAAATACCTTCAGCCACTACAGATTGTCATTAAGTACACATATTAAGGTAAAAGATATATAAAAGATTATAAATTTCTGCAGCTCCCAGTAGAAACTATCAGTTTTTGTACTTTCTGTCCACTAGACAGAAGAAAGAAAACATGTTTCGGAATGTGCTATTGTCCCTCTCACATAATACAGTGAATAAGATACCTGGAGGAAGATTCAGAGCTTTCATACTGACAATACCGTAAGAGTGGCAGAACAGCAATTGGTGGACACCTTTCTACTACTTCCTTGTTTCCCAAGCAATCACTAGATTCTCTTTTGGCTGTCACCGTCTCAGAATCAGGATCCAGAGAATTGAAGATGTTATCATTGATACCTTTCTTCAACAGGCAAAAATCCCCATCGAGCATTTGATGCTCTTCATGACTGCCATTAGCTGTAACTTCTTCATGTTTACACTCTCCTATACTTAATTTGGAAATTTCAGGCGTTCTGTCCATCGTGTTCTCTTCAGCTCTATGATTCAGCGATACACCGTCTGAATCTGTACCTACATTTTCTTCCAATTTTTCTGTCTTCCAACAATCCTCAGAGTACTCCAAATTTAGAAGAATACCTTTTGTTAACCGTTCTAACCTTTCTTCTGTCAATATGCTACAGGAGAATAACAAGAGATATAAAGATAGAATCACATGAAAGATAAAATGTTTCATTTTGCGATTGATAGTAAATACAAAGCTTCAACTTATAGATGCTTTAAGTTCAGAATTTGATTTTTATTCTTTTCTTGTCCCTTTCCATTCTCTTAGAGTTTGTTGGTATGCGAATTGTGTACAAGGGTATGGCCTCCATTGAAACTTGTACCATTTAAAGCCCCTCACTATCAAAGATCGTATGTAATTCCACATCAATTAAGAAACCCATTGTGAACTGCCTAAAGCAACATATGCTAATCAGGCTTTTATTTCTATTGATTCACATGCAACAACTATTTTTGATAAGCAAATAACTTATCAAACATCTAATATTACATTCAACATATGCACACATGCATATACACAATTCTTCTTGCTGCCCCACATTCTAATAATCTAATGCCCATTACCCTTTGCTAATATGATAACTCCCACTTTCTGGGAGGTTGATGCCTTTACAGAGTTCTTAAATCTCTTATACTATTTCTAGACGAAGTCTTGGAGTGCAAATAAGATTTCTTGGGCCCTACCAAGAGAGTAAAGTTCACTGTCCAATCTTTTTATAAGGTCCTTATACCTCGACGTGTAACCCTTTCCCTTGGAGGAATACATGGCAGAGTAAGGCACCTCTAAGAGCAGCTTTTTGTCCTGGACAGTCTTCTTAAGGAAGATTCTCACCATAACAACCTATGTAAATGTCATATCATTGTGAGTATGTGACAGAATGGTGTTGTATGTGCAGAAAAGGTGGAGAATCAGTTAACCACCTTCCTCTGTTGTGGGCTTGCCAATACTTTGTGTAATAATCATTTAGTCAAGTTGGATTGACTTGGGTTATGCCAGAGGATGTAGATCTCTTTTCCAATTGGAGGGGTTATATAGCAGCCAACAAATTGCAAGTGTGGAAGCTGGTCCCTATTTATCTAGTGCAGTATATTTGGAAGGACAGCAGTGATAAAGCTTCCGAGGATGGAAAGCTGAAGATAGAGGAGCTTAAAATTTCCTTTTTCAATATTTTGTTACTTTGGTTAGCTTCTATGCTTCCATGATATATTGTTTCTTTTCTTATTTTTAGTCAGGCTACTTCTTTTGTGTTGCTAATAAAATCTTGATTTACTTATAAAAAAGAAAAACCAAAAGGGCAACGACTGTTTCTTTGTTTCAGTAAAATTTTATTTTAAAAAAACCAAAAGTAAGCCACTCAAATATAAATACTGACATACCTATTCAATACACCAAAATGCAATTCGAAAAAGGGAAACCTCGAGAGAATGCAATAACATCTCCGTGTGGTCAAGATATGACGGCTCAAAGAAGGACCAGAAGGTTGTTTATCTGAAATCATGGAAAGTAATCCAGAGGTTTTTTGAACTAGTTCTTCAACCAGCACACAGCATCCGTACATTGTTGAATCATCAGCAACCTATGAAAAAATATTTGAATAGGTATGTATGTACCAGAGAGAAACAGAAAGAAGAGCATTCATTAAATGCATCGGTCAGAGCCAATAAAAACTAAAAATTTAGCACATTTAATGACATGACTTAATAAACATATTTTCTTGGTAAGAATAAGATTAATGTTTTCAAAAGATGTACAGATACTGAAGCTCCACAAGCCTAGTAGTTTGTTACACTAACAAAATCTGTGCCCGGCTGTCAAATCCTGTAAGGATTGCAGCATTCATCCTTTTATTTGAGAACACAAGATCTTAGCATAAAAACAAATGAGACCTATCACTATTCTATAATTTAAATATAATACTCCTCCATGATAACATCCTTTCTCTAAAATGGGCTGTCTCTCCTTTTGAACCTTTACACGAGTGCGGTTCTGCATTAGTGCGATACTGGAAGATATTCCAATGGCTATGGTTTGAATAAAGAAACCAAGGTACTCAGCTTGATAAACTAGACTCAAAAATAACTTAGTGGGTAGCTGTATAATCAAGGAACCCAACTTGATTTCTACACTATACAAAGTGAAAATACTTAGGTAGTAAAAAAATGTTCCAAGGTAGAGGTATAGACCATGAAATAGAAAACACAGCCCCTGCATGAAGATCAACCTTCTGACCTAAAATAGCAAAATAGTTATCTCAATAAAAGGAACTATAAAGTCAAGGGCTCTATGGTTGATAAGTATACCAAATTTTTTCACTGCATGGAAGGAACAATGTCATTGAGACAATGATGGTAGATGAAGTGGCAACTTCAAACCTTCCAATGATCATGCAGCACACTGTGGATTATTATGAGCATTTATCGTCTGGACAAGTTTTCATGGAACCAAAGCTTGATGGTCTTGCATTCAAATCTCTTGATCAACAAAAAGTTGACAGGCTTGAGAGGCCTTTTTGAGGAGACAGATATACGAAAAGTGGTAAAGAACATGACGGGTGATAAAGCTCCAAGCCCCAATGTGTGTTCATTATGGCCTTTTTTCAAACTTGCTAGGAGGTGATCAAGGATAATGTTACAAGGACGGATTCTCCAAATATGAAAGGTTCGAAAAAAGCCTCAGTGCAACCCTCATTACTCTCATTCCTAAGAAATTGGGTGTGGTTGAGGTAAAAGATTATCGCCCTATAAGGTAAAGGGATGTACATAATAGTCTCCAAAGTCTTGGCAAATAGATAGAATGTGATGATGGAGAAGATCATATCAAAGCCCCAAAATGCCTTTGCTAAAGGCAAACAAATTCTTGAAGACATAATGTCTCCGTTAAGGGCTCTTCTACTATGCTTTGAAGCCATTTTTGGGTTGCAAGTAAATCTATTAGAGTAAAAAATGGTTTAGGTGGAAATGTTCTCAATGTGGAGAACTTGACTAACATTTTGGTGGTGCTAAGGGTGGATGGAGCTCAAATGAGATAAGTGGACCACATAGGGTGGGGCTTTGGAAACACATAAGAAGAGGATGTGATCTTTCCTTGAGACATACTTGGTTTGGAGAGGGAGACGGGTCTAGAATCAAATTTTGGCATGACCCATGCTTTGGGGATAGAACCCTCAAGGAAGCTTGCCCATGAATTTTTGGAATTGCGAGGTCACAAGACAATTGCAAATTTTCTTGGAACTAGTTAGTGTCTTTCCTCTTTAGAATGTCTCTTTTGAGTTGCACAAAATTGGAAAGTTGAAGCATTCCCTGAATTTTACAATCTTTTCTATTTGACAAGGTTTTTGGGAGCCTCTTGAATAAAAGGGAAGTTCATGGTCTGTTCTTTCTATAAATCTATCACTGTGAACAATGCAAATCCATTTCCATGGAAGAGAATTTGGAGGACTAAGGCACCCCCAAAAACCAACTTCTTTTTAGGGAGGGCCATAGATACTAAGGAAAAGTCAGATTATCATAATGATTGGTGCTGTGTGTGCAAATTGAGCAGGGAGTCAGTGGATCATTTACTTCTTCATTGTGAGGTTGCCACGACCCTATCGAATGACTTCTTTGGACAGTTGGGTTGGCTTAGATGATGCCAAGGTGGGTAGTTGATTTCCTTGCAAATTGGAGAGGCTTACGTTGTAATCTGCAAGTTGCAGCAATAAGAAGGACGGTTCCCATTTGTTTTTAATGTTGCTTTTGGAGGGAGATGAATGATAGAAGCTTTGAAGATCAAGAATGGTCCATGGTCGAGCTTAGAAGTTTATTTTTGAACACTTTACTTCTCTTGATAATCAAGCCTAGGTGTCACTCTCGTGTATGTCCTGTGTACTTGGGCTATACCTATTATTTTCAATAAACTTCTTATTACTGATAAAATAAAAAATAAAAAATAAACATAAAGAATTAATAGGCCAAACAGAAGATTTCACATGGTAACAAAGGTTTAGAATTCTTTTTATTGAAAGGACAAATGATACTAATGCAAGAAAACAAGGCCTACAAGACATAGTAATCATTAGCTCACCTGTAATCGGAATACAAAGGAGAGATCAGTTTGTTTCAGGTGTTCCTGCAACATACAGTTTTTCATCATTTATACTGAGGTTATTAATACTACAATTTTGAAAAGAACATGCACCCAATTTGGTAAACACAAATCGCTTTTTTGATGGGTAAGCAAAAAACAACTGATGGAAAACATTAACAGGTGCAAGTAAGTACCATAACCAAAACTAGCTGATAAAAAATATATATTCTGATGAAAAAATAGGTAGTAACGTATCAAAATACCTGCCCAACCAAAATTTCATTCAACTCACTCATGGAAGGAGTTCTCTCAATGGCATGAACCTGAAACCACATACTCCAAGTTTTAGAAATGCCTACAGTTGCTCACATCTACTTTAGGGTAAAAAAAAAGGAATAGAACAATCTACTGTGGTGCTAAAGCATAAAAAAGAAGAAAGAAAATGAAAGGCTAGACTCCCAGGCCATTCAAGTACACAAAAGTTCAGATATTTAACTTCTTTAAATGTAAGAAGTATCAGTTGTGATAAAATTTTCTATTCCTACACAAACTTCACAAGTATGCTGGTTGAATTACTGTTGCACACATATCTTATTACTGGCAATGAGCTACAACCACCCTTCTTTTTCTTTGTTTTCCCCGGTTTTATGTGGAATGATAATAGGCTAGCACTTCCTCTCCACATCCCTCCTTACTAAGACAAAGTCCTCCCATCACTGAAGGGATAGATGTATCACTTGGCTACGAGGTTCAGTTATGCTTGCACTTCACTGTTGGATTTGTGACATTCCACAATGGGCCACACTGTCCATTAAGATAAAAACAACTCCAGCTAAAAACATATGCAAACTACCCAGAGTTTCTAGTTATTACTTTTTTTTTTCACTTATAAAAAAAAAAGTTTCTAGTTATTACTTTTTGATCTTTTGTCTTCTCAAGAGAATTGGAAAAATTTCCATTAAATTTTTGGATTTTTTTAATGGACAATAGCTCCTTTTAGAGAGGAATAATTGAAGAGATCATCCGTGGTAAACAGGCAGTGAACATGGGAGGCTCAAAACATTAGCATTTAAAGCTCATAAAAGTCCTAAAAATCCATTGATGTACAAAAAGAATTGTTTTGATAACTAAGGTACAAAAAGAATTACAATTGGAAGATGTGATCCGATTAAAAGGGAAAGAAACAGGGCATTTGAAGGCTTTGGTCATATGAAGTTTTATTCCTAATCTACTGGGGTATTTTTCAATGCACAGGGTCCAAAATTAAAGGGGAGAGAAATCGAAGTTAACAACTTCACTCAAGTTTCAAACTTTGAGGGTGTGTCTTGTTTCAGTGATTTGGCAACTGAATAAACTTTACATTAGTTAAATTTTATAAAACCACAACAGCCAACTAACTAGAAGTCATGTGAATATAATATTAATAATATATATATATATATATAATGGACCCATCAAGCATAGACCCAACCTCTATGCCTCCAGGGAAGCAAAATGAAAGAAGATCTTTGTATTTGAGAGGCAGCTCCTTTTCTGGAGGGTAGGCAAACAACACCTGAAAACAGGAAAACAAAGAACCATATATTCATATCAAATGCTCAAACAAACATCCAAAGGCCAATGAATTCAACGTTTTGATAAAAATAAGGCCTACCTGAGGTTCGAGATTAGGTTCCACACGCGATTGATTCTGACCACTTAGTGCACTTCGCAATCTTCCAGAACCTTTATGCTTCCTGGGAAGGTATTGCCTATAAAGTGCTTGGATATCACAGTTAGGATGAAGCCCTACAACTACCATGCTCTCAAAAAGCCTTGTTGGTTCCATTAAAGACTTATGACCCTGCACGCTTGAAGAAGATAAATGTTATAGAAACACCACAATAAATGCATTGTCATAAAAGTTTCCAAGCACAAACATTAAACACACCATCACCTTACCCTATAATTATATAAAATTAAATTCAAATTTTTAAAAAAAAAAATGAATGAAAGAGACAGGATGGACTATCTGTGTAAAACAAACTCAAAGAGATTTCAGTATTTCCTCCATTGAGGCCAATTTCTAGCATGAGCATCCACTCCACTAACCGAAAACTCAAAATACATTACCAAGTATTGTGACTGAAAGCTTGCCCATTGACGTTTTTGGCTAGTCAGAATTTCCGGATTGTAACTTGCACTTTTGATTTCGGGAGATTGCGAGAATCCTTTTAGCACTCTAGTAACTTGACGCTGCATTTTTTGAATTGGGCTACCGCCGTTATCCTCTTTAGATGAAAATACCGCAGATGGACGTTTGGAACGATTAGCAGTGGCGGCAGCAGCTGCAGCGGCAACAGCTCTCGCAACATCTTCCGTTGTCTGCATGAAGAATGAAGCACTCCAACGTGGACTACCTGTCTCTTCTTTATTGGCCATCCTCAAAATCCCCGTCCTGCCATACACACAATAATCTAAGTCAGAGAGACGCAAAATTATGACAAAATCGCTTGCTAAATCAGAACATAAATGTCTGCAAAAACACAAAAGATATGGAACATCTTACAATTATAGCTTAAACCCAGAACTCAAATAGTTTGTTTAGCAATAGACAATGAATGGTAATAACCCAAAGCAGAAGATTTCCATGTTACCGAAATTCTCAGGCAACTTGTAAACTGTACCCCTTTTTCAGAACATAGAGCATAAAAAAGAAAAGACAATTCTTAATTCCACTCCTGAAGCATTTCAAAACAGTTGAAATGAGATACCTTTTTTCTGCTTTTGCGCAGTAAGATTGGATTGGTCGAAATCTCCCTGGAAATCATTTTCCTCTTTTGATGAGTGAAAAGGTTCATAAACTAATTAAGCTAGTGATCAAAAAAGCAATCTTGAGCACAAGACAATCTTGAACACAAGATTTTATATGTTCCATCAGGTGGTTTTCCTTCAATCCAACTCTAACAGTTACACAAACTCACACAAATCAAAAGGCAAAAACAAAAATAATATTTCAGAACTAAATGAATACAATCAAAACTCAGGAGTAAATAATCAGAGGTAAAATAAAAACCTACGAAAAGAACTTCACCCCAAGCACGAAATCAAGTAAAAAGACAGAGACTTGAGTATCTGTGTTCCTAGACGAAAGAATCATTCAGAAACAAATAGAATGAAACCCAAAACAACGAGAGATATAACGGATGAGAAACGGAAACAGACTCCAAATCGAGCTAACCTTTGTATGACCGATATTTCAAGATATCCAGAGGGACCGAGGAGGAGAAGAAGAAGAAGCAGAAGCAGCTCTGGGCTTCATTCGGCCATAACAAAGCTCTGCCTCCTGAAAAGATCCTGCAAAGAGAGAGGAAGAGAGATGTCTTGGGTGTGACTATTCTCACCGAACGCGGCTGCGCCCTGCGTTCTCATATTCACACGTGGCTAAGAGTTTGGCAAGATATGGTCTCTTATTCTTGGTCAATGCCACGTGTTATTCTGGGGATTCTTTCCCGAAGGTGGGGATTGGTCCTTTGCCTCTTCGGCCGAGAATGACGACGCAGTCTTTTTTTCTTTTTTCTTTTTTCTTTTTTCTTTTTCTTTTTCTTTTTCTTTTTATTTTTTCCTTTCACACTTTCTACTGGTGTTTGTTGTTGCAGGAATGGGTCCAATGGGACTCTCATTGATGCCCAACATCATTGTACATAACAACAGAACTTAGGAGTGAGGACCCCTATGTTTTAAAACATGCTTGCCAATTGCCATAATATAATTTTTCTTTTTATTTTAACGCTATGTTTGGTTATTAAATTAAGTTTAATTCTCATATAAGTTTATCTCAAATTAATTATTAATAGGATTATTTTTTTTAATTTTTTATTAAAAAATTTAACTTATATCAACTAATTTCATATATTTTAATTTTAAAAGTAAAACTTATCACAATTTAAAAAAATTAAACTCATCTCAATAAGATCCACAAAATATTATTATTTACAATTCAATTTAACATCAAAAGAGAACCTATTTTATCATTCTAAAGGTTTTGTGATTCTAACCACATAACTTAATTTATCATATTTAATCATACATAAATCTATTATAAAAAAAAGATTTTACTTATAAAAATTATTAAAAATACGTGAAATCAACTTGTATGATTATAAATGATAAAATAAAAAATAAAAAATAGAACTATTCGACTTTTAAGTATTTTACTTTAAAAAATTATTTGTTTTATAGGAAACCAATTAGTTATTTTACTTTCAAGCCAATAGATAGGACATACTATCCACAACATTTAAATGATAATATTTAATTTCTAAATTTAAATCTTAAAATTTATTTTTCAAATCAAGTTATATCATGTAATTAGTACTTTATTAGATATGCTAGACAAACTTATAACTTAATAATATTAATTTTATTATCTAATTATTTCCAGCATACAAAATAGTTTATAATTATCCCTATTTAAACAAGAACAAGATTGACGCAATGAACAACTACATGATAAGAATTAGCGAGAGGCATAACAGTACTATTGGAGAACACGGAGGATATTCCATTAACTAGAAAGTTTAAAAGAGTTCTAAGTTCTTAGAAATATGGACAAACAAACAAAATAAAGACTGACTTCCCCAAGGCAAATTAGAAGACAGACCAATCACAATTCATGATGTGAAACAATACAGCTCACATCATGATGTGAAACAATATATTGATATCACAAGCTCAAATACTCACAGGGTGGCGGATCTGTCAAAGGAACAAAAAACAAATAATTAACTCCAATCTCCATAAAATACATTCGAAGAGTTATTTGCGATACAAATAATTATTTAAAAATGAAAAAAAAAATATTTTAATAAAAAAAAAATCATTTTTCGTTAGAAAATAATTGACAACAAATTATGAACAATTTAATTTTCTTTTAGTGATTAATAATTTTGATTATAGTAGAAAGGAAAAACTAGAAAGAAATTATCATGTAATTTGATTTAGTATTTTAACGGTTTTTAACAGAAAAAAGAAAAGCCACCCAACAAGTACCATTCTAAGGCCCCATTTTAGATTTAGACTATTTGAGATCGACTGAATTTATTCTAATTTTAAATTGAATTTAATATTAAAATATTCAAATTTTAAATTATTAAACTAAATTAAACTCTGTCGCTCTTTACATGAGGAATTCATAATGTCATTTTTTTAACTTAACATATTTTTACATCTAAAATTTACAAAAATTTTAACTTTTCATAAATGGTAAATACATTATCTAAACACATCTTAGCATCAACACATCTTAAATAAATTCTACTAAAACTCATTTCACCATCTGAAATCATTATTCTTCATACAGAATTAAACTTATCTCAGCTTAACTCAACATTTAAGTAAGGCTTAAAGTATTCTAAAGATTGGGACGTACGTTGCATGCTTTAAAAGAATAATCATTACAAAAAAATTACTTATTTATAATTAGTTAATTTTAACAAAATAATTATTTATAATTAAAATTAATCGTAAATATCTTTTATCATAAATAATTAATTACAAAAATATATTTTTCTTATAATAAGTTTTTGTAGACGAGTCAAATGGTGAAGATTAAGAGTCATGACCCCGTATGCATGCATAATGGAGTGGGTGTATGTCGGAGTGCAATATATTTGCCGCACGTCGATGGTGGTCATGATCATTAATTCGTCGTGTAGGGTTTGCGGACAATTCATTTACGTAAGTGAAGGAAAATTGAAGGCCGATCGAGGAAGATAGTACTCCTGGTGGGATCCGTGAATACAGTAAAGCGATCTTTACTTTGAAAAGATTATGAGAATTGTCTTCGAAATGCTTGAGTGAGTTCAAGACCTAAAAAATTTAGGTGAAGCAAAAGAAGGCAAAGTAGACGTTGATGATGCCGAGAAAGCAATAGACTTAATTATTAACTTTCAAAAGAAATACATACATATCTAAAAGAAAGGACAATGAACCGAAAGAGGTGTAATATAAATTATGAATAAAATTAGTAAAGATATAGAAAAAATTATACAAAAATAAATTTACAAACTGATATAATTTCACATAATTTATAAGATTTATTTTACTATAAAAATAATATTACAATTTGACGTATAACATCAAATTATGTTAGTTTATAAATTTATTTTTAAATAATTATTTTATAACTAAAGTATTTTTTAATTATGAAATATAAATTTTTAAAATAAAAAAATATATATAACATAAGATTTTTTTTATCCATTTTCAGCTCGACTCTTTGTGTTTACAAGTGGACAAAGAATAATAGCTTCCACTTGAATCATGCCAAAGATCAAGAAGCTTTACATTATTTTGTTAAGTTTTAAGTTATATGGTCATAATTGTGTCACATTATGCAATCATAGTAATCGCTCGTCGTGGGCTCATATATGGGGTGGATGTAAATTTTCTTTTTTAACCCATAACTCCCATCATTACTTCAACTGCCAAAAAGGATTTAATGGGTATACTCCTTAAACTCCCACACAATTGGTTTCTTTTTAACTTCAAAATAAAGGAAACAAAGGTCAATTGACCAAGCAATGGCATCGATCCCATCAGCATTCCAGCCAGCCATGACTTTATGGCACTTCACCTGTAGAGTGAATAATAGTCTAAAGCTAAAAGCATACAAGTTCGGATAAATCGTCCATTAATGCTCCAGATAGATAGATAGATAGATAGATAGATAGATAGATAGATATATATATATATATATATATATATATATATATATTTTTGACTACATATACACCTTTTCTAAGTAGATTTTTATTTTCAGCACTATGGGATTTTTTTTTTTTTTTATAATAAAAAAACTTTCATTAATAATAAACAGATTACAAATGAATCTGACCAAACCAAACAGATTGAACAGCAGAGTACATAGGAACAAAATCCGTCCACATCTCAACATCTTCAACCTTCCAAGCATATCTTGCCGGTTGGTAAGCACCTTGGTGGTTTTCCATCCTCACACATGTTGTACCTAAAAATAATCAAAACTCTTCAGCCTTTGGACTTCTTTTAGCAGATTACCCAGACTAGATAAAGAGACCCCTTTTCCTTGTAAAACTTGAACAATTATCAAATTACTATCACTCTCTAAGTCTAAGATAAATTTTGAGATTTCCATTTTTTGAGCATTGAACTGCAAACCATAAGACATAACTAACAGATCAATAGATTCTGGGTCCAACACTTGCATTCTCAAGCTTGCTCACAGCTAACACAACACTCCCTCTTTCATTCCTCAAAACTACTCCAACACCTGCCTTATGAATATTAAAGAACATTGCACCATCTATATTTAGCTTAAAGTATCCTTCAGGTGGAGCATTCCAACAGCACTGCTTATCCAACTTTAGATATGAAACTGATGTAGATCAGTCTCTATGAAACTTCCGTAGAGTTAAAGCATGATTAACAACTTGCAAAGGTTTCAACTTAAGTTGCTTAATAGCCATTTTATTTCGCCTATACAGAAAGCCCATTTCATAAGGAAAAACCCAGCAAATAAGAAAACTATGGAATTTAATTTTGTGTTAAATAGTTAATCATATATTTAAAACAGTTTAAAAAATCTTATCAATAAACATTAATAATTTTGAAGTTTTCATTGTTGTTGGCCGGATGTAATAATAATGTTAATATTTGACTATTTGCTATCTCAAACTACTAACTTTTGATCTATACTTTTATTTTATGAAAATATTAATTTTTGTATATATCATTGGTTTGGATATGGAGTATAAAATATTTTTTTTATCATGGATCCAATTGTAATTATGAATGATTGCTCTTATTATGAAGCGTGTGACTACAGTTTCCCTTTCAGTTCCTGTAAAGAGTAGTCCAAAGAGTCACTTTATTCTTACGAGAGGTCTCAGACAAAGAGATACTTTCTCTCTTTATATGTTTCTTCTATGTACAGAAAAATTGATCAGTTTGTTAAAGAGAAATTCAAGCCCAGAGATGGTTGAGGGGGTTAAAATTTGTAGAGGAACCCCAAGAGTGAATCACTTAATCTTTGCAGACAATACAATAATTTTTTGCAAAGTTGGAGTTGATACAAATGCCAAGATCCAAACCCTTTTGGAAAAATATGAAAAAGCATCAGGGCAATGCATTGATAAGGAGAAAACTTCTATGGTGTTGTTTAGCAGAAATGCTGATGAGGTTCTGAGGGTTGATATTATGCAAATAGAGTGGGGAGGGGGGGGGGGGTGTAGGGGAGAGGAGGGGGAGCAACATTCAGCATTGGAATTAAACAAAGGCTATGGCAAAAACTCCAAGTGTGGAAGGAGAATTTATTATCAGAAAGAGGTAGAGAGGTTCTTTTAAAAGCCGTGGCTATGTCCATCCCGACTTATGACATGAGCTATTTTTTTTTACTTGGAAACCTTTGTCATGAAATGGAAATGATGATAGCGTGCTTTTGGTGGGGAAATCATGCTCAAGAAAAGAAGATACATTGGGCAAGGTGGAAAAAGTTAAGTGAGTCCAAATTTAGAGGTGGAATGGGTTTCAAGAACCTCCATGATTTTAATTTTGCCCTTCTTGCTAAGCAGGGCAAGAAATTGCTAACACATGAAGACTTTCTTTTATAGAAGATTTTTAGAGCAAGGTATTATACGAAGTGCTCTTTATTTGATGCTAAGGTTGGATGGTCATTCCTCTTATGTTTGGAAAGGAATATATAGCTCTCTTCATTAGTTAAAAGCTGGTTGTATGAGGAGATTTGGTAATGGGGAGGATATTTGAGTTTTTCATGATCATTGGATTCCAGGAGTGCAAAGTGATTTGATCCAGGAGGCTATGGTTAATGTCTCTAATGATAATATGAGAGTTCAGGCCCTGTTGGATGCTGATTTGGGGTGGTGGAATGTGGAGGTTTTACGAGCTCTATTCAATCCAAATATTATTAGACAGGTTTTGAAACTACAAGTTTCTTTGTCTCAAGTGGATTCATGGTATTGGAAGCTTGAAAAGTCTAGTATTTATTCAGTTAAAAGTGGGTATAAACTGTTACAGCTTGCCAACGTTCAAGATGTGGGGTAGGGATCTAATGCTAATCATATCTCTGCATTTGGAAATGTTTTTGGCATCTGAAACTTCCTAAAAAAGTTAAGATTTTTGGTTGGAGGGCTTGTAAAGAGTTTTTACCGACATTCCATAACTTGGCACAAAAGGGAGTAGATGTGGAAGATGCATGCATTTTCTGTCATGTTAGAAATGAGAATGTTGCTCATTCTTTATTTCATTGCTCTGCTGTGAAAAATTTAATTTACAATATGTACCTATTATGAGGGAGTTGGGCTCTAATTTGTCTTTTTGGGAGCTAACTTTGGCAGTAAATGATAAGGGGAATGAAGATGACTTGGTTAAATTTTTAGCCATTGCTTGGAGGTTATGGTATAGAAGAAATCAATCTATTTATGAAACTACTGTGCATAATGTTTCTTCTATTAATAGTGGTACTCTTTCTATGCAGTCTGAGTATAAGAAAGTACAGATCTTTGATGGCTGTAACAGGGAGATGCCGAGAGTTCTGGGATGGAGTCCACACCAAATAATTTTCTTAAGCTGAACGTTGATGGTGCAAACTTTTTTGATTTTCAGAAAGCAGGGATTGGAGCTGTGCTTAGAGACCTTGAGGGCAATGTGGTTGCTGCTTGCAGTAAAATAGAAAGTGAAGTCTCCTCTCCTAAGTTTAATGAAGCCGTTGCTGTGCTTAAACGTCTTCAGATTTGTGTCCATTTGGGTATTCCAAAGTTAATGGTGGAATGTGATTCTCTTCTCCTTGTTAATGCTTTAAACGGGTAATACTACATACAGTCGTGGAGTTACAAATGGTGTGCAGCCGCTTTAGAAAAAAAATTAACTTTTTTCACGTGGGTCTTATATATATTCACTTTTTTCCAAAGCGACTGCATACCGCTTGCAACTCCATGACTGTATCTATCATTTCTCTTTCAGAAGCTGCAAGTTTGGCATGTGAATAGACAAGGCAATAAAGTATCTCTTTTGTTGGCAAGATTTGCTTTTAATGTTGATAAGGTTTTATGGTCTGACGATAGACGATAGTCCTTTTTGTATCTCAAGTTATTTGGCTTGGTAAACAATCTCTTGTAAGGACATGATTATTAATGAATAAAGTATGGTTATAAAAGAAATAAAAAAATTGTATGAATGATTGATATAGTTGTTATTGAAGTTATATTAACTGGCTGAAAAATAAATATACAAGTCGGCCTAATCTATTTATATGACACGATCGAGTTAAATGAGTGAAACAGATTAATCAGATTCATAGGAGTGAAATGGGTCATGTCATGGTAATTAACCCAATAAAATCTCATTAATTAACGTAAGTAGGGCATGTACATTCGAGCCGAATTTTATTTGATCCAGTTTTAAAATTCTTTTATTTTTTAATAATTTTGATATTTTCATTTAAAATGTTTAAAAAAATTTTGAATTCTCGAATTTAGAATCCGAATGAACAGACCTGTATGTAAGTAATGTCTAATGGATCATATTAAGATTTTAAAGTTGGATCTCGTTTAATTAAATTATTCCCATTCAAATTAATTCATAGAGTCTAATACTCATCATTACTTAATATGATAGGAACATAACCTACGAACAATTACTAATAATCATATCAATGTTTCATGAATAAGCACCAATACATACTCAAAACACAAGTTTATTATTTATTAAAAAAACTACCAACTGATGCCAATCGATTTTCGACTAAGCCTCGTTTATATTCGCAACTCATCTCAACTTATTTTAACTCATCTCCATTTCATCATTATACTTTTATAATTTTTTATATAAAACACAAAATTCCTATACACATTTTTCAAATCTCAATACACCTCTTTCAAATTTCAAAATAATAATAATATTAAAAAATAAACTAAACTCAATTAAATTCATTTCATCTCCGAATCCAAACGAGGCCTAACTACGACAACCACCACCAAGCAGAAGTCAGATTGATGGTGATTACTCCATCTCCCACTTGAAGTGGTGACTAGATATGAGTATTAAAAAAAAAATTAGGGTTAGAAACTTTAACATTTATGTTGTATATTTTAGTGTTATAGTTTAGATCTAAATACAACGTGATACATTTATTATTATTATTATTAAATTGGACATCCTCTATTTATGTCTGTGAATTAATGAATGTAAAAATCACTTGTACAATACAATCTGTTTAATGATACAATCAATTATTTTAATAATACATGAGTCAATTAAAAATGAGTAATATTGCTACATTAAGTCATAGACCGCATAAATGTTATGCATTTATTCTAAAAAAGATTAGCGCTTTCATTATTAATATATATATATTTTAATGTGGATCCCTGCAAATATCATTTCTAATTAACAATACAATCAATTAAAATTCTTAATTCTTTCTGGACATCGTGCGAGTACACAGCTATTTTATAGTATTAGATACAATATACATAATTTTTTGAGAAATTAACTGATAAGAAAAGGCATGATCTTTGAAATTGCTTCTTCAGTTACACGACTTGGACAATATTTAATTGGATTCTGTCAAGTGGGCTAAGCCCAACTATCTCAACGTCAACTTACTATTTAAATTGCACCTTAACATTTTAGTAAAGATTAACAAAAATATTATTTCTTAATATTATTATTATTTTAAGATTTAAAAATGTTAGATCTTTTATTAAATTCTTAATAAAAATTAAAAAAAATTACAATACTGAAATAAGATGCTTTTGTATCTAAGCAAGGCCCAAACATTGGTTTAGATAAACTTTCTTTAGCTAAAGTTTGGCTAATGGGTCACTTTTTGTATTTGACTATAAATTTAGGCCTCGATTGTATTCAAAACCAATCTCAACTCATCTTCATTTAATCATTACATTTTTATAATTTTTTATACAAAATACAAATTCTTATACACTTTTTTCAAATCTCAATACACATTTTTCAAATTCTAATACACATTTTTCAAATTCAAAAATAATAATAATATTAAAAAATAAACTAAACCCATCTCAACTCATTTCATCTCTAAATCCAAACGGGGCCTTAAAAGCTGAATCTCAAGTATATTATTAATTTATTCATTTTTATCGTCTTTCCTAGTGCATATATTTTTATTTGTTTTTTAGTTATTTTTATTTTCATTTTCATAATTTCAAATGTACAATACATGATCAAAATACATAATAGATGTCCAACAACAAATTAACTTCATTTTCAAATACAAAGCATAAAAAATAGAATATCAGCTTCATGCTCATATTGAACAATCCCGAAATTAAATTATTTCAAAATTATGTAAGATGATGTAATCGGCATGCAGAAAGCATCAAAAGGTTTTCAAAGTCATCGAAGGTACTACTTATCTGAGCAAAGAGTTGGTCTCTCTCTTTTCTCTTTCTCTTAGACTAGAGATTTTTGGCCAACCACCTCTCTAATAATCTCCTCTCGGATGGGTGGAGGCGGGTTGGAGTTTTGGCCCCACCCACCTCCCCCCCTCTTTTTCCTTAGTTTTTCGATAGGTTTTGTCTATTTTTCGTTTGTTTTTCCGTATGCTTTTCTAGGGTTTCTCTACAGCGCCGACCACTTCTGATTTACTGCTTGCTGGCCTCCTCCAAACTCCATGCACGACCCCAGCAGACTCTCTCTTCGCCGATCTTCTCGCCTACAATGATGAACTGTCGTTTGGATGAGCACGTTGGCCACACGCGCGACTTAGGCTGTGCACGTTGGGCACGCGTAGCTGCTTCTCGGGAAGGTTGTCACAGTCACGCATGACTATTTTGGTGTCAGAGTCCCTTGTTCTACCGGGCCTAACTATGCTTCATCATCCAAGGAGGCGCGTGGGCTACACGCGCCACAGTCGCTGACGTAGGGAATCTGTCTGTGTATTAAAAATGGTTGCTGTTTATCCTATCTTTAAGCTTTCAATAACCAGTGATCTTGTTCGAAAGTCCGTGATTAACTCCAACAATCTGTTTTAGACAATTAACAACAGTGCATCCACCCCGCTTACTGTTTTATGCAGAGTTTCCATTGTTTTCAGCGGTGGAATTGTGGTTCGCTTTCCAGCCACCACTTTATTTCCGTCTTTATATAAGATGACATCTGCTTGTATGACATGGGTATAGACCATGCTTGTGGTCCCAAATACACCTGCTTTTTCTGTTGTTTGTTGGTTTTAGAGTGATTGTTGGGAATTTCCACCCATCTTCTTGTATTACTCTTTTATTTTAATGAAATCTACTTGACTTAAAAAATAACAAATAAAAATTCCAAGTCAACAATCTGAACCATAGGTGACTACAAACCTACAATCTATGCATCTTGCGTTGTTAATGTACAGTCAGCTATCTACAATAGTTTATGCACAAAGAATGATGTAAGTAAGTAAAAACAGCAACCTAATAATGCAATATTTTAACATTAAATATCATAAATTTTTCAAGATTTTGTGTTTCATCTAAAGCCCAAACGAGCTCTAAGTTATTATGTGGAGTAATACCATACAGAAGCATGCACATCTTGCACATTAAAAATTTTTAAGTATAAAATAAAAGAAGATAAAAATAAAAGTAAAATTATATTTTTAAGTGGATGTACAAAATATGTAGACTTCTATTTAAAATTTTTCTATTGTGTACAGATAAATAGGTTGAAGGATTGTAATTCATAACTTAAATTCTAAAACTACGCCTGATTCAATGTAAATAGTTTTCATGTCAAAATTTTAGCTTATATCTGCAAACAACTGGCAAATGAAAGTGTTGTAATAAATAGGAGTGTTCTTCCAGATTTGAATATCCAGCCATAATCGAATCCGAATTGGATTAAAAAAATGATCAGTTATCCGCCTAGATGAAATCTGGATTCAATCCGGATAGATAATCGTATTAAATCCGGGTATTCGTATTTATTTTTTTTAGCTTAAAACCCAGATATCCGGATTATAACTGGATTTTATCCTAATTTTTAATATATTTTTTAAAACAAGACTTTATAACTTAAAAAAATATATATCACTTTTTTTTAAGAAAAAATAATTTGATACCATGTTTAAATTACCCATATTTAAAAATAATAATAATTTAAACACTTCTAATCTTTTTTTTATAAATAAATTAAAGAGCAAAATAAATAAAAATATAAAATAGATGATATTGTTGTTACATCACAATACAAAACATAAATTTACAAAGAACAAAAATATAATAATATTACACGACTACTAATTAAACTAATACATAACAATACAAAATAATTCATATGGTTGAATATTTCTTCAATATCAAGTAGTGTTGGGAACTTCTTTCTCAGCACGCGAACCTGGATAAAAAGAAATGAAGATTGATAGATTACAAGCCAAGCCAACTCACCAATATGCAGAGTACTATAACAATTCAAAATAGGAAAAAAAATCTTCTTCAGAAATGAAAGAAACAATCAGAGGGGAGAGGAAAAGAATGGCAGCCAACGAGGTAAGAAAACTTATTAGAGCTGGAAAATAAAAAGTTCTGAATACTAGTATTTAATACAGTTCCCATGACAACATTTTTTCTTCACACAACATTTTGAACTAAAGGAAACTTAATCTAATTTAGATTTAAATAAAATAAGCCTATAGCCTGGATATACTACTTGAATTTCGCCACTTAAAAGCATTAGTATTGAATTGGCTAAAAAATTTCTTCAAAAAGTATAAATTTGTACACATATCAAAAAAATTTGTAATTTGAATAAAATCTTGAATTTACTATTCACTTTTGAAGAGTAAAAATACTTTTATTTTCTTTTCCACTTTTTTCTCTTTACTTTTGATTAAATATGACAAAATTTTTTTAATATGTGTGCAAATTTGTACTTTTTGAAGAAGATTTTTAGCCAATTCAATGATAATGCTCTAAACCAGATGCTTCTACACTAGCAGAAGAATAATAAACAATCTTGGACTTTTCCTACAACAACCAAACTAAATTTTTAGCATCCATATTCTCTGCTTACTTAACAAGGTAAAAAAATTAGAAGCAAATCGAAGTGATACATAACCTCATGCTTTAAAACAGACTCTGAGAATGCATATCCTTGAATTCCCCAAAGTTCTCACCAGATTCATCATTCTCAGCAAATGGAGAGGAATTAAAACCATTCTGTTTGCTTCAAGCAATATTAGAGATAATCAAGTTAAAGTTGAAGAAATTGAAACTTTCCATTATGAGCTGTCAAGTTAAAAATCAAACCCAAAAGCTGCCAAAAGATAAAAATGAAGATACAAATCAAGTCTAACTTATTGCATAATGAGTTTACAATACATAGGGTGGGAGTCCATATGTTTCAATTGCTGAAGTTGAAAGAAGAGGATTACCTCAAGCAGAAAAAAATGTAGTATGTTAAATTAATAAATAAATTAGTGATAAAAAAAAATCAAATTAACAAATAAATATGTTTACCTTCAATGTCAACTTCTTCTACAAGCTCCTCTTCTGTCCAAGAACTATGTGGTTCACAAGTCAACCGATTTTGGGCGCAGATTAGTGTTTGGACAATCTCTTGTGCTAATGAACTTCAACATGGGTCTATTACATATCTTGCGGTATTGAATGCTAATTTGGATGCGACGGAGGAAATAAGGATAACCAGTATATCACGTGTGATCTTCGCAAGGATGAGATATCTAATTCAGTTCCTCTTTTATTAATCCAAAATCTCAAATCCAGGTGCTTTTGGTTCAATCACATCCGACAAATACCGCTCATTGTCCCTGCAAAGTACCAAACTGTTTTGCTTATCAAGATATTGATCTAGAGATGTATCAAAATCTTCACAGACCAAGTCTTTAGCAATAATATTTGAGGAACTTTGTTGACCATATATGAGGAACTGTTTTGCCCATGAAACTTGTGGTATTGCTCAATCAAACAATGCAAGAGCAATTTTACTTTGGTCTCAATTTTATCCCTGCATTCATCTCCTTTGCACTTTTTTAACCAATATGACAAGTCTATAAATTCATATTGAGGGTCAAAAACAAAAGTTATACAAACAATCACATTCATCTTATCCATGTCCCCCAATATTTATTAAACTTAAATTTCATAGCAGATGCCATCATCATCAACATATGATCATTCTCATACTGACCTATTTTGTTTAAAGTATTCTCAATTATACAAATCTCTTGAAATAACATATTAGAGGTCATGTATGATGAGCCTAAAATCTTCAAAGTGGCATCATAAAAACTTTTAGATACTTGACTGAGATACAAGCCAGGTTCCAATCTTCAAATAGATGCGCCAAAAACGTAGATTCCATCACTCCCATTAGCCCAAAGTCTTTCATATTTTTTAGCAACATTAAGCATCAGGTATGTTGAGATCCATCCAGTAGAAACATTTAAACACACCATTTTTCCACGCACAATATTTATCTCGTTCGCACATGTTTTAAACATATCAAGCCTTGTTGAAAAAGACCTCACAAATTTTATTGCTTCTCTAATTTTTTTCTATAGCATCATTTATAATTTTTAAAATCTCAGATACAATAAGGTTCAAAATATGTGTGGCATATCACACATGTATAAGCTCGCCTTCTAAAATTGTGAACTCCTTATCTTTGAAGTTCCTCTTCACATGACTAACAACGAATTTATTAGTGATGTAATTATCCATAGTGATCGTGCAAAGGCAGTTAAATCCCAATGCATCAAGCACGAATACAACATCCAAGCAATGGTCTCACCTTTACTATTATCAATCTTGAAAAACATTAGGATCTTTTTGTATAATGCCCAACTTTGATCAACATAATGACACATGACACAAATATAAATCTTGTTTTGCATCGATGACCATATATCAGTAGTCAAACAAACTCTTTGATTGTTCAACAAAGCCTTCAACTTATGCTTCTCCTCCTTATATACACCAATACACTCTTTTTGGAAGTTGGTTTGAAATGTCAAGTTGTGTCTTGATTCTAAATAATCCATAAGTTCAACAAATTTTAGATGCTTTATAACCTTAAATGGTAGTTTACACTGGATAAACAAATTGGAAATCAGCGTTTTTAATGTTTCACGATTATATTGTCGTAATCCTTGAAGACTAGATCAAATACCCTCCATCCTAACTCTAGTGTGTAGTTGTGATTTATCCATCCCAAGATTTTTATTCCAAGGGGAGAATTCGGACAAGACCACTCTAGGTGGTGTGTCATTGATGAAATGTCATTTTTATAATGACATCCAAGAAGTTTTAGGCAATGCATGTATTAAGCTTTAGATGCAACGAAATCAACATGTTCAATCTTATTAAAATAATCTCATGCAATAGATTGGTACTTGATAGCCTTTTTGGCTCTTTTTGACCTTGGGGAGAGAGATAGTGTGGGCCTAGAGTTTAGGATATTTATGGAGGAAGGTATTAAAAAACTAATATTTTTCTTCAAATCTAATGAAATATAAGCTGAACTAAAACCCCTAACACTACCCCTAAAATTATCTTCCATTCATTTTAAACATAAGAAGAAAACAAAACAAGTACAATAAAATTAAATTAACATGTATTCAAGAAATGGTGAAAACAAACCTGTATAAGTTATATATAGTCAAAACAGCTATATGTTTCTAATAATGTAAAATCAACACAAATTATAACACATGCATAATTAAATTTCAGAAATTATAACACAAGCATATTTACTACTAATAAATATATGTTAATGATGCAACATATAGCATAATCCATGTCCACTAAACCGAGATAGTCCATAATTGGGGTCACATTGGATGTTGGACGAGCGAATTGTCACATAGCTAACTTTTCATCTAGTGGTCAATTATACAAAAAAAAATTTATAAATTTATTAGAAAATGTTTCTTTAATTATTAAATAATAATAAATAAAAAATAGATGGCATTCCTCGGTAGGAGGTGGATTGTGTTTTTCAATGTTTAGAATGGAAAATGATAAGTTATCGAGAGTCGGGTCGGACATGGATCTCGATATATATATTTTTTAAATGTTTTTTTATTTAATAATTAAAGATGTATTTTTAACAATGTTATAATTCTTTTAAAAATATAAAAAAATCTATAAAAATAAATCAAGAAAAGAAGAAAGAATTTTTACATTTTCGGAACCCATCCTCAGCTACACCCAACTAGTCTTTTAAAATTGGCCCTATCTTAAATTTGGTGCATTGCTCTTGTTATACGCCTTATTTTTTTTGTTCACAAGGCATGTGGTATTTTCGGAGGAGGTTACGTCAGATCAAAGGATGAAATTCGATATATATATATATATATATATATTTTTTTTTTTATGAAAGGACTACATTATATTACATAATAGTTACAGTTATGGTCAATAGATACAACAATATTCTATAGTAAGATCTAAACTATGCACTAATCTATAGCACATTTACACACAAATATAAGATATTATCTTAATTCTTAAAATTCTCAAGTGATAAAAATCACAAAGATTCTAATTTTGATTTGTGATTTATCTAAGAGTATGATCTTTTAAAAAATAGAAATAAAATAACCCTATTTTTTAAAGAGGGGGAGAGAATCACAGTCTTTATCTTTTAAAAAAAGAGAGAATAGCAAACTCTTATTCTTTGCACAAGAGAATAGCAAATTTTTATCCAACTTAAGAATAAGGTCTCGTTTAAATTTAGAGATAAGATGAGTTGAGATAAATTTTGTTTATTTTTTAATATTATTTTTATTTTAAAATTTTAAAAATTTGAATTGAAATTTAAAAAATATATATTAGAATTTAAAAAATGTGTATATAAATTTTTGTTTTGTACGAGAAATTAAAAAAATATAATAATAAAATAAAGATAAATTAAAATGAATTGAGAAGAGATCAATCCAAAGAGAGAAATCTATTCTAATTTATTACAAACCAATGACACCCAAATAAAACAACAAAGGCGAACTAGAAATTCAAAAACTGAAACGAAAAACACGAAATCGAGAAATAAAATTGAAATACAAAACAGAGAAGCAAACGAAGAAAACCTAAAAAAACCCAAAGCAGAAGACATCGGGACCGCCGTCAAGTGCCATCCGGGACCCTACCAAGACTGTAGACGTCCCCGTTGTTCTTTGGTATTAAACATTAGGACCGAGCGATTCGAGACTACTGGCTTTATGCGATATTATGTGAAAATTATTTTTAATACAGTAATATAGTTTAATTTGACGAGTTAAATTTATAAAATTATTTTTCAATATACTGCATATAATTATTTATAATAGCAGCAAAAAAGTATATTTCTTGGAATATTATATGGTCGGTCTGGCATGAAATTTATCATGTGAAAAACACCTCGCAAAAGCAACACAGTAAACTTACACGTGTTACACGTTTTATCACATGCCCTACCGACCAATTATGCCACTAATATATCTTTTTTCTTTAAATATATAATTCAACCGCACGTGGTCTACGACACCATCTTGAATATCTGTACCGTACTAGCAGCAGTTTCTAAGCCTAAATAGAAAAATAGATAACAAATTGGAAGAGGTTGGGGGTACAGTCGGACTAGAGTTTTAAATACTGTGTCATATCGGTTGATATGGCCGGAATTTTCTGTACCGGCTGGTATAAAAAATATTTTATTTCGTTTCGACCGATTTTTCGGCTGTATCGGCCAGTACGGTCAAAATCGGTCGAAAAATGACCGGTACGGCCGCCGTACCGGTCGTACCGGATTTCGACCTTCCCAATTTTTTTTTTTAATTTTTTACTATGTTTTAACCTTAATTTAGACTAAATTAATTACATATATATATTTATCTATATAATTTATTTATATATCAACTATTATTTTGAAATATAATTTATAATTGTATTTATATATATAATTTATTTATGTATAAATTATTCTGAAACGGTACCGGTATCGAAATATTTCGTTTCAGTGACTTTACTGGTATCGGTACCGGTACGGTATTCAAAACATTGGGTCGGACTGCACCCCAGTATATTTACAATCTTTCTCTTTTTTATTTTTAATTTTTTTATAAAAATACAATAAAATATAATAAAAAATATAATAAAAAATACAATAAAAATAATAAAATTTAAAAAACACAAGAAAAAATATAATAAAATAATAATAAAAAAATATATATAATAAAAAACATAATAAAAAACACAATAAAATTTAAAATGAAGATGAATTTTTATAGTGAATTCGGCCTCCCCCAGCCCGCGCCGGCGCTATCCGGTCCAAAACCGGTTTAAGGCCGCTGGGGGCACACCGGAGGTTGCCGGGACTCGCCGTCGCAGGGGTGGGGTCGCCGGCTACCTCCGGTCTCGATGGGCTGGGAGGTGTCGCCCACCGACGCTAGCACTGACACGGGCTGCAAGACGTGAGGGGTTCGGTCGGAATTCTCCATAACAAATAATAGCAATTTATTAAGATGAATGATTGATTATAAATAAGATTTTTATTATAAAAATCTGTAGTTACAATAATTCAAGGTTATTATTATTTGTGGACGTTATACATGTTTACTGACCGATCATTTAAATAGTTAAATGTATAAATCATATAAAATATGCTGCGATCGGAAATGATAAAATTTAATATAACGAATAACTATTAGAAAAATTAATTAATTTAGCTAATTGAATTGATGAATGTTGCAAGAGCACTAACAATGATATTAGCTAATTTTTTTTTTTAAAAGGTATAAATTTGCACACTTTTAAAAAAAAATTCGTCATATTTAATTAATAATAGAGAGAAAAAAGTAGTAAATAGAATAAGGTCCCGTTTGGATTTAGAGCTCATCTCAATTGACTTCCATTTCATCATTACATTTTTATAATTTTTTATACAAAACACAAATTTCTATATACTTTTTTCAAATCCCAATACATTTTTTTCAAATTTCAAAATAATAATAAGAATATTAAAAAATAAACTAAACTCATCTCTTCTCCGAATCCAAACAAATCTTAAAAGTAATTTTTTTTTATTTGTGAATAGTAATTCTCTAAATTAGAGAGTTATTATTCATAAATAGAAAAAAATAATTTTATTTTATTTATCATATTTTATTTTCTCTTTATTATTAATTAAATATGATAATTGTTTTTAAAAAAATATACAAATTTATATTTTTTAAAAAAAATTTTAATTAATACTATTGCTAGCGTTATAAGAGAACTCACAAAGTTACACATGCAAACCCCTTCAAAAAAAAAAAAAAAAAACTGCACATGCAAACACGTCACATCCCATGGGTCTACCGACCAATTATGCCATTAAATATTAAACTTTTTTTTTTGTTTGTTCGGGAGTGGAGTCTGGACCATGTCAATAACACTTTCCTCTCCTTTTATTATTATTATTATTATTTTTGTAAGCACTTTCCTCTCCTATTAATGTTGTCAAGCTTTATTCAGTTTTGTTGATACTTTTGAGTTAATAATATTTTATTAATGGAATTGGATAATATACTTTTTTATATTAAGAAAATAATATAATCAATCACATCAATACCATATATAAATATATATAATTAATATACAAATTATATAAAGTATTTATAAAAAATTAAATTCTATTAATAAAAAATATATATATATTTTTATATATTTTAAAAAAAAAAAATAACTTTTTTATATAAGAACTTGCATAAAGCTCGTCTATTTGTACAAATCAATTTCTCTTCCTCTCTCCTACCTCCCTTGCATTATTTATAAACAAACATTATTGAATTTGAACAGTATTGTCTGTTCTAATGGCGGAAAATTCAGCAGCAGAAGATAGGAGCCTCTTCTCTCCTTACAGGATGGGAAAGTTCTCCCTCTCTCACAGGTCAGTCTTTTGTGGCCTCACTCTTATTTCCTCTCCCACGTTGTACCGAATCCGATCCGTCCGAGCGCGGAGCTTCTTTTTTTTTTCCTTTTCTTTTTAATGGGGTGGGGAAAGTAGGGAGGATTCTCAGAGTAAGAGAAGGGCGATGGAACTGAAGGAGATATCCAAGGCAGGCGATCTGCGATTCTTTTATTTTTACTTCTATTTTTGGACGGGATCGGTCTTGGTTTTAGCTGTTATTCACTGTTTGTGTTGGTTTTGGTGGTGGTGGTGGCAGGGTGGTGCTTGCGCCCATGACGAGGTGCAGAGCGTTGAATGGAATTCCACGGCCAGCACTTACGGAGTACTACGCCCAAAGAACGACCAACGGCGGCTATCTCATCAGCGAAGGCACTCTGGTCTCCAACACAGCCGCCGGGTAATTTCGTGATTCTTTTTTGCTTTTGAGGGGCTTTGCTTAATGGGTGGGCCCCGACGCCAGAGACTAATTTTTCTTTGCTTTAAAGTATTTGCTTTGCGTTAAAAGAAATGGAACCCTCTCTTTTCGAATTTAGATTCAATTGAGAAAATTAAGTTCATTTTAATTTTTAATTGAATCTAATATTTATATATCTAAATTTTAAATTATTAAATTTATCTCAACTTAAAATCTTTTTACACATAAAGTCTACTATTATTTTTAACTTAACATTTCACTTGAGATTTATAACTTTTTTTTTTTTTTTATAGATATATCATTTTCATAAATACTCTTATTTTATTTAATCATCACTATTTTATCAAATTCTTATACAAAATAAAATAAATTATTCAGCTTTTTTAAATTATAAAACCAAAATAATATTAAGAAAATATATTTTAATCACATTTTATTTAATTTTTAACTTTTATCTTAATTCAATTTATCTCATTTCATCTCATCTGTAAAAAAAGACTTAGGGGATACTTATAACTTACCCAATTGTTTTATAAGAAGATGATCATCAAAGGTGAGAAAGGGAATCTTATGATATGTTGAAAATATTTTATGATAATCATCCACGTCTAAAACATATCTTAATGTCGGGAGGCCTAACATTCAAATAAACTTAAATTCATCTTAAGTGAGTGCTATAAAACTCATTTCAATATCTTAATTTACTATTATTCATAAAAAATTCAATTTCTTTTAATTCAACTTAACTCAATTCAACATCTAAACGAGACCTAAAGTTCACAACGGGGCAGCCAATCTCAATCCGAGTCTCAAACCGTGAGATCAAGCTTATCATAGATGAATATGTCATTGAATGTTTCTTTTGGATGTACCATAAGGAATTACTTTTGGCGTAGATATATCAAATTGCATTAAAGACTCCGAGTTTTGCTAATATTTTGGTTGCCTGCAGATTCCCTCATGTTCCTGGGATATATTCTGAAGAACAGGTGGAGGCATGGAAGAAGGTGGTGGATGCAGTTCATAAAAAAGGTGGCATCATTTTCTGCCAATTGTGGCATGTTGGCCGCGCATCTCATGGAGGTACTCATGAATGGCGTTGACTCAACATTTCTCATGTTATCGTTCTCTTGACTAAACACAACATATCATTTTATTTTTTCATAACAATTTTACTTATCAATTTTTTTTTTTCCATAACAATTATGTACTGCTTTTGTGCTTCTTTCCCGTTTCCCTTTGCCATATTCCTTAGCTTCAGTTAAGACTCTCTCTTACAATGCACAATGTTAATAATGCGAAGTCAGAAAAAATAAGATGTAGTCCCTTGATCTAGATCGTGAGTATAAGCTTTTTAGACCTAACCACATTATTCTTTATCATCTTTTTCAGTAACCCTTTGTTTTTTGAACTTGTTAATGCGACTAATATATTTGCTTCATTGTTGTTGAATAGTTGACCATTTTAATTAGTCAGTGTTTTAATGATAATTGATCAGTTTATCAACCTGGGGGTGCCCCTCCAATTTCATCAACGAGCAAGCCCATATCAAATAGGTGGAGAATTCTCAAGCCAGATGGATCCTACGGCACATACCCGGAGCCAAGAGCCCTGGAACCATATGAAATACAGGATGTGGTGGAACATTACCGCAAGGCAGCCTTGAATGCCATTCGTGCAGGTTTGTTTAAGTTGAATCATTACATACTTAATTTCTCAGTCTGTAATTATAATACCTCTAGCATTACTTCCAAGCTACGTATAACTCAAGCATCCTAATATCTTACTACTAACTTTTGAATTTAGGGCAAATATGCAACCACAATAGGTTTCTTTGACTAGAATCCTTCTATGCTTTATGTACCATTGGCACATTGAGGTTTCGTTTGGATTTATAATTGAGATGAGTTTTGAAAGTTGAATAAAATATTATTATCATTTTTTAAGATTTAAAAAAATTGAATTGAGATTTGAAAAAGTTGTATTGGGATTTGAAAAAATTGTATTGAAATTTATATTTTATATGAAAATTTGAAAAAATATAATGATGAGTTTAAGATAAATAACTCGTCTCCAAATCGAAATAGGATCATGCTGTCAAATTCATACCCGTGCAGATAATTATTGACCTGATACCTACCTTTCCCCACCTCCCCCCCCCCCCCCCCCCCCGGCGGGCCCCAATTGCACAAAGACCTCGTGCAGCGTGTTGCAGCCCTTCTTCATTCTTCTAAGTAATTAATTTAAGGAATGAGAGGAATAGATGATACCTATTTCTGCATTTTGTATCCTAAAGTTTCGTTTGGATTCAGAAATGAGTTGACCTCATCTCAACTCACTTCTATTTGATCATTATATTTTTATAATTTTTTATACAAAACACAAATTTTTATATACCTTTTTCAAATTCTAATACACATTTTTTAAATTTCAATACATTTTTTTAAATCTCAATACACATTTTTCAAATTCCAAAATAATAATAATATTACAAAATAAACTAAACTCATCTCAACTCATCTCATTTCCGAATCCAAACAGGATCTAAGTCTATCTTAAAACCATCTATATTATGAGAAATGTTAGGGAGCATTCAATACACAACACTTTCATCTTATATAAATAGTAACATGAACAATAAATATTATTGTTCATATGAGAGGTAGTGTTGTATATTAGATCCTCCTAATCATTTTTCTTATATTATATGATAAGTTGTAACTTCACCCACAATTTGAATCATAAGTTGCACTTTGTTCCCTAGTTATGATTTGACCTTTAAGATAAATAGAAAAAAAGGTGACATGACATGATTTGACATGTCATGATCTTAAGGATTTTGAGGATTGCCGCAAAGTTCAATTTTTAGGCAGCACCAAGGATTGAAGTTGGATTCCTTGATACATTTGCACATGCCTACCATGTTGTATAATGAAAACCTACTTTCCTACATCAAAATTTTGTTCGATGTACATTTCTCATACCAACAAAAGAAAAAAAAGGGTTTGTTGTTATGCAAAAGAATTATTGATACAGAACAAGACACTCTGTAACGTTCAGGTTTTGATGGAATTGAGATTCATGGGGCGCATGGCTACCTCATTGACCAATTTTTGAAGAATGGTATCAACGATCGTACAGACGAGTATGGTGGATCAATTGCAAATAGGTGTAAATTCTTAATGCAGGTGGTTCAAGCAGTGGTAGGAGCCATTGGCGCAGAACGAGTTGGCGTTAGAATTTCTCCAGCAATTGATCACCTTGATGCCATAGACTCTGACCCGCTCGGCTTAGGCTTGGAAGTGATTGGTAGACTCAACAAGCTCCAAGTAGAACTGGGCTCAAGACTTACTTATCTCCATGTGACTCAGCCTCGATACACTGCTTATGGCCAAACAGAATCAGGCAGACCAGGCAGTGAAGAAGAGGAAGCTCAGTTGATGAGGGCCTTTAGGAAAGCTTATCAGGGAACATTTATCTGTAGTGGTGGCTATACTCGGGACCTAGGCATTGAAGCTGTAGCGCAAGATGATGCTGATTTGGTATCCTATGGTCGCCTTTTTATCTCGAATCCGGATTTGGTCTTGAGGTTTAAGATCAATGCGCCCCTAACAAAGTATAATAGAAAAACTTTCTACACCCAAGATCCTGTTGTTGGTTACACAGATTACCCATTTCTGAACAGGGAAAGTGCAAGCCAAGAGCCATTGTCCCGCCTCTGATGGGTATTATTTATCTGGCTAATAATCGTCTGTATGGTGTTTTGTATATCTAGATTTGGACTTCTACTTGATATTGTTTTCGGAGAAAATAGACTTGGGTGTTAATCAATAATCGTTAGACATGCATCATTCAGACATCACTGTGTAATTTGAAACAAATGAATGCAAATTTTTATGAAAAATGATGAAGACAGTCTCGTTTCGAGTTTCACTCCCATTTTTTATGATTAAGAAAATATTATTTAATAATGTTATAATTTTTTCTTCTTTTTTTTTAAAATTTTAAAAGAAAATTATAGCTAACTAGACTCAGAGCGGGTCCTTTATTAAGCTGCAGGAGGAAATACCTATAAATAAAGGTTCCTTGTTGGCAACAGTTCTGCTAGCTTCAAGCCTTTTCAGCTTTTAATCTCATAGGACATTGCAAAAAAAAAACCCACCCTTGTTCCTTCTATCAGTTTGGTCTTTTTAGTGTCCCTGCTTCAGCGTTGGTATGCTTCACGAGACAGTACTGCTCATTATTTACTGTTAGTGAAATAATCGTCAGCAGGGGCTGGCCAGGCGTACGGCAGTGCAGCACCACATTAACTTAATGGTCCGCCGAGACTGTATATTTTTGGGAGCTCATACTGGAACCCATAAACAACCGAAGGAATTTGATCTATAAGTGTAAATGCATTTGTTTTATTTTTTCATTTTATTTCAATCATTTTATTTTTATATATTTAAACATTTAAACAAAAAACAAAAAATTAATTCATTAGTAATCAATTCCTTAATTATTAAGTAAAAAAAACATTCAATCAATTATTTTTATCGATTATTTTTATTTATTTAAGTTTATAAAGGCATAACATTAATAAACATAGACATAGTTCAATACAGAACACCAATAATGCTAAAGTGCAAGAGAAAGAATTACAAAAGTGAGTCTTTTCCACTATGGAAAGGAATAATATTTACAGGGATGGTAGGGAGAAGAATGTATTCAAAAATATGATTGGACGCTGCCCATTGCACAAACACGTGTGCACATCAATTTTTGACTGGATGTATTTTGCTGTTGACCAGGCTTCAAAGCTTGGTATGCTCGATGCTACCACACATGTAACATAAGTTATAGAGCCTTTCGTACTTGAAGGTTACCTTTTGTTGGGAAATAGCCAAGGAAACAAACAACAAAGATATGAAATAAACTGCAGCGGATGCAACAATGAGAAATAAAACAGTAAACACAGAAAGAACATAGCTATTTAAGTGGTTCAGCTCAAAATGAGCTTACATCCACTGTGGGGTTGGTTTCAAAATTTCACTAGATCAAATGGAGGTTACAGAGAGAGAATCAGAAGATTCTTACAACAGAGAACACTCATCTCACGTGTATACACTCAATCCTCACAAGTTTCACTCAGAATAGTGGAGAAATAGAGAAGAAAATGATCTAGGAGGAAGCACTGTTCACTGGCGCCGAAAACAGAGGCTCTAGGTTCTTCGTCGTTCGCTGCTCGAAATGCTTTCGTGATATTTATATTATGCAAAGCGAGATTTAAACTCGCTCGAGCGAGGACTTCTAGGTCAGATTCGCTCAACTAGAAATCGGACACCTGGCGCCACGTGGCATCTCGCTCGAGCGGGATGTCGAGCGAGGGTCGAGCGAAGTCACTACCTGAACCTTGCTCGAGCTGGAGGTCGAGCGAGGGTCGAGCGAAGTCTCGGGTTGGAGCAATTCTGGAAGTCTCGAAGTCTCGCTCGAGCGAGGGTCGAGCGAGACAGGTCTGGGCATGTATTCCTAAGCCATACTCAACAAATCTCCACCTTGGCTTGAATACCTAACAGCCCCATAAAATCCAGATTAACCCAAGAATGTAAAATGTAGCAACTGAGAAAAACCAACCCCATCTGAGTTCCCTAAGGAACCTGGAAACCCCGAACCCCTATCAAGTCCAAACAAAGTTTGAACTTGAATACTGCAACTGGCTTGGTCATTACATCTGCTGGATTATCTGAAGTAGCAATCTTCTGAATACTAACTGTACCATCTGACACTACTCCTCTGATAAAGTGATACCTGACGTCAATGTGCTTTGTCCTCTCATGATACATTTGATTTTTGGTCAAATGTATAGCACTCTGGCTGTCACAAAACACTGTCATCTCTGTCTGCTGAAGACCCAGGTCACTGATTAGCCCCTTCACCCAAATGGCCTCCTTAACAGCCTCAACTGCTGCCATGTATTCTGCCTCTGTAGTTGATAAAGCAATAGTTGATTGAAGTGTTGCTTTCCAACTAATAGCAGAACCACACAATGTGAAAATGTAGCCTGTCAATGATCTTCTCTTGTCTAAATCCCCAGCATAGTCAGAATCAACAAAACCAACCACAACAGAACTGAGATCTACATCTCTATCAAATATCAAGCCCACATGCGAGGTTCCCTTCAAGTACCTCAAAATCCATTTCACGGCCTGCCAGTGAGTTCTACCAGGCTTAGCCATATATCTGCTAACCACACTCACTGCCCGTGAAATATCTGGACGGGTACACACCATAGCATACATAATGCTACCTACAGCATTAGAGTAAGGAACATTTGCCATGGACTGTTCCTCCTCATCTGTCTGGGGAGATAGGGAAGCTGAAAGTTTAAAATGCGACGCCAACGGCGTGCTGACAAGTTTGGAGTCAGACATTCCAAACCTGTCTAGAACCTTCTCTATATACTTTCTCTGGGACAAGTATAACTTCCCAGCTTTTCTATCCCTGTAGATATTCATCCCCAGTATTTTCTTAGCATCACCTAAATCTTTCATCTCAAACTCATCCTTAAGTTGAGTTTTCAACAAATCAACATCAACCATGCTTTTAGCAGTTATAAGCATGTCATCAACATAAAGCAATAAGTGAATGAAAGACTTATCAGGCAATTGTTTATGATATACACAACAGTCATAATTACTTCTCAAATAATCATGATCATTCATAAACAAATCAAAACGTTTATACCATTGCCTAGGTGACTGCTTCAATCCATACAAAGACCTCTTCAGTCTGCATACACGGTCTTCTTTACCTTCAACTGTGAACCCCTCTGGCTGACGCATATAAATAGTCTCTTCAAGCTCACCATGTAAGAACGCTGTCTTCACATCAAGCTGCTGAAGCTCCAGATCATACAAAGCCGTGATGGCTAGTAAAACTCGGATTGAACTGTGCTTTACTATTGGAGAGAACACTTCAGTGAAGTCGATCCCCTCTCTCTGACTGTAGCCTTTAGCAACTAGACAAGCTTTGTATCTTGCATCAGACTGGATTACCTCTTTTCTCTTGAAAACCCATTTGCAGCCCACAACTCTGGTCTTTGCTGGTAACTTAACAAAATCCCAGGTTTGGTTCTTGTGAAGAGACTCAATCTCTTCAGTCATCGCTGAACACCACTGTGCAGACTCAGTACTCTTCACAGCCTCTGAGTAATTGGAAGGCTCATGCCCCAGAATTTCTTCCGCTGTAGCGAGTGCATAACTGATCATATCTGCATGAGCATATCTCTGAGGTGGTCTGATCTGCCTCCTCTGTCTACCAGCAGCTATACTGTATTGCTCCTCAGTTGGTGTCTCAATCTCTGACTCAGAATCATGCTCATCAGTCATAGCATGATCCTGAGTTACTGGTGGTGTCTCAAGTGAAGCCTGCAGCTCCACCTTCTTCCCTGTAGACACGAGAATCTGTTTTATCGGATTAAGCATGGATTTCTCATCAAACACAACATCCCTGCTTATCACAGACTTGGGTGACTTGGGATCAATACACCACAATCTATATCCCTTCACCCCAGAAGCATATCCCATAAAAATACACTTCTTTGCCCTAGGTTCTAGCTTACCATCATTTACATGAAAATAAGCAGGACAACCAAATATCTTCAGGTTCAAATAATCAATAGGTTCATCAGACCATACCTGATTAGGTGTCTTCAACTCAATAGCTGTGGCTGGAGAGCGGTTCACCAGAAAGCAGGCTGTATTGACTGCTTCCGCCCAAAAGTCCTTAGACAGGCCGGCATTGGAGAGCATACTGCGTGCTCGTTCTAGGAGGGTCCGGTTCATGCGTTCAGCCACTCCATTTTGCTGTGGAGTGTGCCTGACTGTACGGTGTCTAGCAATTCCTTCGTTCTTACAGAACTCATCGAAGTCATTGCCGCAAAATTCCATCCCGTTGTCAGTCCGAAGCCGTTTCACCTTCTTGCCGGTCTGATTCTCTATCAGAACTTTCCACTGCTTGAAGTTCTTGAAGACTTCACTTTTCTGTTTCAAAAAATAAACCCACACTTTCCGTGAGTAATCATCAATAAATGTAAGCAAGTAATTAGCTCCACCTTTTGATGGAACTGAAGACGGACCCCAAAGGTCAGAATGAATGTAGTCCACTGTACCTTTTGTTCTGTGGACCCCAGTTGCAAACTGAACCCTGCTCTGCTTGCCGAATACACAGTGCTCGCACAGGTCTAGCTTGCCCAAATTCTGATTCCCTAACAACCCTTGCTTACTGAGGATAAACATCCCCTTCTCACTCATATGGCCCAATCTCATGTGCCATAGACGAGTAATATCTGACTCTGACTGATCAGATACTGAAACTGTAGCTTCACCGCTGACTGTACTGCCCTGGAGGAAATAGAGACCATCTTTCAGGTCTCCCTTCATAATGATCATGGAGCCTTTGCTGACCTTCAAAGCTCCACTTTGTCCTGTGTACTTCAAACCCAAAGAATCAAGGGCCTCCATGGAGATAAGATTCTTTTTCAAGTCTGGAATGTGCCGGACGTTAGTCAATGTCCTAACCATCCCATCAAACATCTTGATCTTCACAGAACCCATTCCCGCAATCTTGCAAGCAGTGTCGTTCCCCAACAGAACAGAACTACTGTTGACTGATTCATAAGACATGAACCAGTCCCTTCTGGGACACATATGGAACGTGCAAGCGAGTCCATCACCCACTTATTACTGAACCGACTGTTTGAATCACTGATTGCAAGAACTACATCAGAGCCGTTAGATTCATCAGCAGCACTGACGGCATTAGAGGAACTCGTAGATTCCTCCTTCTTCTTCAGCTTCGTACACTCACTCTTATAGTGTCCAAACTTTTGACAGTAATAACATTTTACATTTTTCTTGTTGGACTTGGACTTTGATTTCCCCCGGGACTTGCCTCTGCCCTTCTCTGAACCCTTCTGACTGGATCTTCCTCTGTCAGAGGTATCTTTGACAAACAAACCACTGGCCTGTGCTTCACCACCCTTATCATACTTACTCCTCAACTCCTTCGAGTTCAAAGCGGACTTCACATCTGCTAAGGAGATGGTATCTCTACCATACAGCATAGAATTTACAAAATTCTCAAATGAGGCAGGTAATGAACACAACACAATTAGAGCTTGATCTTCCTCATCAAGCTTGATGTCAACATTTCTAAGATCCATAACAATCTTATTAAATTCATCTAGGTGTTCAGTAACTGACGAACCCTTAGTCATTTTGAGTGTATACAACCGTTATTTTAAATACAACCGGTTTGTGAGAGACTTCTTAATGTACAAGCTCTCAAGCTTGTTCCAGAGACCCTCAGCGGTCTCCTCCTCCGCCACCTCTCTCAACACTCCATCAGACAATGATAATAGAATAGTACTATGTACCTTTTCTTCATCGTCCTTAGACGGTACAGGAGAATCTGCCGTCCTTTCCTCTAGAACTTTGAATAACCCCTGCTGGCGCAACAATGCCCTCATCTTCAGGTGCCACAAGCTGAAACTGTTCTGACCGTCAAATTTCTCAACTTCAAATCTTGCTATAGCCATCCCTTCAAATATTCACAGAGCCTGAAAATGCTCTGATACCAGTTTGTTGGGAAATAGCCAAGGAAACAAACAACAAAGATATGAAATAAACCGCAGCGGATGCAACAATGAGAAATAAAACAGTAAACACAGAAAGAACACAGCTATTTAAGTGGTTCAGCTCAAAATGAGCTTACATCCACTGTGGGGTTGGTTTCAAAGTTTCACTAGATCAAATGGAGGTTACAGAGAGAGAATTAGAAGATTCTTACAACAGAGAACACTCACCTCACGTGTATACACTCAATCCTTACAAGTTTCACTCAGAATAGTGGAGAAATGGAGAAGAAAATGATCTAGGAGGAAGCACTGTTCACTGACGCCGAAAACAGAGGCTCTGGGTTCTTCGTCGTCCGCTGTGTGAAATGCCTTCGCGATATTTATATTATGCAATCTCGCTCGAGCGAGGACTTCTAGGTCAGATTCGCTCAACTAGAAATCGGACACCTAGCGCCACGTGGCATCTCGCTCGAGCGGGAGGTCGAGTGAGGGTCGAGCGGGAGGTCGAGTGAGGGTCGAGCGAAGTCACTGCCTGAACCTCGCTCGAGCTGGAGGTCGAGCGAGGGTCGAGCGAAGTCTCGGGTTAGAGCAATTCTAGAAGTCTCGAAGTCTCGCTCGAGCGAGGGTCGAGCGAGACAGGTCTGGGCATGTATTCCTAAGCCATACTCAACACCTTTGCAGGTGGACCTGAGATGCATGGGTAGAGAATACCATCAACCAATGGTTTTGTAATGTCAATTTCTACTCTAGTCCTGAGAAAATCTTTAACAGAGTCATCATCGGGCAAGAACTCCTCATCAACCTCTAGCAACTTTCCAAGAGCTTTCCCCATTCTAATGGCAGTGTTAAGCGAGAATAGCTCAAGCGGCAAGTCATGTATTTGAGTCTAGAAAGCAGAGTGCTTTAGATCTATATCAGGAAGGCTCTGACTAGGTAGCCATTCTTTAAGGACCAGATGTACTCATTTGAAGTTCTAGAGACGTTGGCTGAAGATTCGGTCCTTTTCTTGAGGATTCTAGAACATAAAGAGGAATGTGTTGGGAACAATATCTTTTATGAAGAGGTTTTGCGCAAAACTCCAAACGGCTTTAAAAGTGGTATGAAACGTGTGTCTATTAAGGAGTTTCTTGGAGATGAGTTTTCCCACAAGGGTTTTCCCTAAGATACGTTCCGCTGCGTCAAATGTGGGCTCCAAAATTAGATCATCCCAGGAAAAGGATTTGGTTTGAGAGATAAGTTGCTCAATTTTTGATTTGGTTGCTTTCATGTTTGACTACGGGAAGTACTGATTCTTTTGTTTGTTGTAGGTGGGGATCAGAAAAAGAATCTATTTCTTTTCGGAAGGTTTGTCGCACTACAACAAAAACTACCTTTTTCTGCGTGTCTTTTCGTGGCTAATACCATATATTTTTGTCAGAATAAAGTTTTTGTCACCAAATTAGATCGTAACAGACTTGCAGGAATAGACTGGTAACTTTAAGTACTTAAAACTACCACCGTAAAAATCGTGAGAAATACTCTTATTTCTGACGATTCTTTTCCTCGCAAAAAGTGTAAGATTTCGTTACAAAAAATGTCTAACTATGGTCAACAAGGATCGGAAATACTTATATACCACGATGAAAATCACGAGAAATAAGCAATTGCGACCAAAAAAATATTTCCAGCGATTTGTGATTGCTGGAAATAGTCTTTTATGAAACAAAAGAAAAAAAAAATAGTAAAAAAATATAAGAACCTTATACCTAAGATAATAAAAATGTGAATAACATATTACTAATACCATACTAAGGTCATAGATTAAAAAAAATACCAGAAAGCTGAGAGCTTTCTTATACCCCCACCAAACACACATAAGAATGTTAACAATATATTACAACTATACTAAGCTTAATAAACAATAAAAAATGGTACAATTCATCATGATGTATAAATCATCCACCATTCATTATGATGCATAAATATTATAACATGGTTCATAATTCACACAACCCATATCTAAAATGATAAAAGAATATATACATTTTTTATAGTACAACATCAATACAAAAATAGTTGTCTATTGTAAATTGCGACTTATGCATAGTATTGAGTGCATCATACATACAAGACAATTCAAAGTCGATTTCTTATAATCTCTTGAAAATATAAGAACTAACATTTTGTCCAAATAGTATGGTACTTGCAGTCTCTCCTTGATGTTGTGGGGATGGGCTGATAGTCACAATTAATGACATCCTCGATGTGCCAATGAGACAATAAAAAATGTCAAAACATACAACAAAATGATAATCTTCAATTCTGAATCATGGCCAGAGCCTCTTATACTAATTTGCCCATCAAATCCTAAGCACATACTAACATTAATGTGAAAGACATCACCTCCAAAGGACACCAATCTCAATGAGTATATTTGGTGAATAAGTATAGGTAATGATTCATCAATCATTGATATTCTGCCCTTGTAAAGATAATAAATAAGTATAAAAGAGAATATCGCATTGTTCAAAAGAAAAGTATATAGAGCTAAAATAAAACAATTTCTAGCTAATGAAAAAAATAACTGTATGAAAAATTAATGTGGGGCTAGAATTGCAAAGTAGTGCACTACATTGATCTTAAGTGTGATTTGAACGTACTAAATAGTTCAGTTTTTTAAAAGTCATTTTAGAAAATTGAATTTTTTTTATAGTTCTTCAACATCGACTATAATTTAGGCTCTCTGTATGTTTGAATTGTTTCAGAGTTCTAATTCGATTTCTTGTACTATAAAAGTAGACCTCTGTATCAAGCTATATTGCCTATAATTCGGAACATATAACTCCTTGGAAGGCATGCTTCACTTTTACTATTTATAATCTGATGGTCACAATTCATCAAAGCAGAAAATCTAAGAACATAATTTCACCACAAAGTAGGTTCCATGGGTCAAAAGGATATACCTTTGCTAAAGAAAATTCCAAGGATAACCTCTCACTCTGTTTCACATATATTGATAGGTCACAAGCTCTGGAGTGCAAAATTCCAACTCAAAAATCTACAATAACAAATATAAGTTAAAACAAATGGAGAAAAGGATTTCTATATTTTATGGAACTAAAACATTCTGCAATAACAACTCAAAATATTTGAGCTCTTGGGTTAATAGAAATTAACCAAAATAGAGGAACAACACAATGGGCTATTTTCCAACCAAAACATGGCATAATCACGGGCTTAAAGGTCTTGGACAGCTTCACCTAAGCCTAACCAACTATAAGCATAAAGACCAATCACCTAAGCCTAACCAACTATACTATAACTAAACCACCCAAACAATATTATTAGTTTAGATAGCATATTTAAATTAAAACTAGACACAGTATAAGCATAGCAAAGACTACCCATTTGATAACATTAAAACTTTAGCTATCCAAAATCATACTTTACCTAGTTAATACCCACTTTAAAATCATGCTATGAGATTAAAAGAGAACTAAGTAAAGGATTAACATGGCACTTCTAACATCTCAAAACAGGTCATACAACAAAACCCTTAAAAATAGATATGATCCTAGCCAACTAATGTTAATACACTAAGCTAATAACACCTAGGACTAACCCAAAATAATCCGTGGCATTTTATTTTCGAAGTACACTTAATCACATAGCAAAACAGCCACCTAAACTTAGTTTGGGGCACAAAAAACAGGGCATTTCGAAAATCATAACATATGGTAATTTAACACATCAAAACTCAAGCCAAAATAGTTCATTTTGCTTCCAAAATTAAATCAAACCAAATGGGTAATTTAGGGTTTTACCTCAAGCCTAAATCCTTTCCAAAAGCAAGATGGATAACCAAAAAATGAAGCTTTCGCTGAACTGGAATACCCCCAAAAATCGAAACATACATGGGTGAAAAAATAGTGAAATCCGAAACCCATAGGAGCCATAGTAGAAAATGAATAAAGAGTCCCTTACCTTCAAGATTCCCCTTTGGAAATATTAGAATAAGCTTTGAACTCAAGCTTGAAGTGAAAAATCTCGAAATGGATTCAGAGATAGGGTGAAACTGCATGGTTTGAAGGAGGAAATCAATTTCCTCTTTGCAAATAACGCAGGGCCTAGTGAGATGGTGAGGAGATCTTCATACTTTGAAGAAGAAATGACAGGAGAAGAAGAGATGAAGCATTTCGGCTAGGGCTTTTGAATAGGAGAAAATTTATTTTCCTTCTTGCTTGAGCGATGTCGACGGAATGGGGAAAATAGATTAGGGTTTTATTTTCCTCTTCTTACCGAAACTTATGTTGGGGGGGAGGGGGAAGGGATTTTAAGTTTTTAAGTTTTAATTTTAAAATCACGGGGAGGGGGAAGGAGTTTTTATGTTTTTAAGTTTTTTTTTTTTTTTTTTTTTTTTTTTTTTTTTTTTTTAAATTTTAGAACTATCAGACACTGATAGTACCAAGTTCCAACACCGAGAAATGAATTCATCTGTGAAGCTTATTTGCTGCGATATTTTCTCGTCACAAAATTACTTTTCGTTACAGCAAAAAACAGTTTCTATATTTGTATTTAGATACAAAACTTTTTTTTATAATTTTTATTTGTGAGAAAAAATGTTTAATTTTCACGTATTCTAGTTCGTAACAAATAAATTTGTACAATATAATTATTTGGGATACTAAGTTTTGTGACGATATAAATTGGGTAAGAAAAGATAACTATTTGCTATTAAAGATATAATTAAAAAATGTATTTTTTGTTACACATTATTTTTGTCAGTAATAATTCTATAATTTGTAAAAAAAATGTATTATTTGCCTAGTTTTTCTTATGATTTTATATCTATCAAAAAAAGTGAATAATATTCACAGTTTTTACATTGTCAAAAATAAAATGGTCTATTATAATTATTTCTGACAGAACATTTCTGACAGATAATATTTTGTGATAAAATGTCATTATTTGCTAACAAATTATATTCGCAGAAAAAAAATCTGTCCCAAAAACCACTTTTTTTTGTAATGACGTTGTTTGAGGAAACGGAGAAGGTGAGGTATTGGATGAGTGAGGAGGAAAGATTGATGATGGTGAGGGTAAAAAGTTTGTTTGTTTAATGGAGTTTAAGGAAGTGATTACTAAATTAGGTATTGACCTAAGGGTGGGGTTCTACAAGGAGAAGGAAGCGCTCCATCTTGAGAGAGAAGCTGGACGTGTAGAAAATCCACTTATCGATTATTTTTATTAAATCAATTTCATCAGGAGTTAAAATACTATTCTTCTTCTTTTTTTTAATCAAGAAATGTGAATGATTATGAGGATTGGGAGTCAGGACCACACGAACAACCAAGTTTTGTTTACTCAGTATTACTATATAAAAGTTGGTGTATTACTACATCATTTAAAGTAGGGGTGGACACACCCTGCTCCCATGTGGTAGAGTTGATTACTCCATCCGCATATTGCCCGCATTTGGCCTCTAATACAGGGGGTGGGATGGGGTGGACCCCCGCTCAACTTCTGCATTTATAATATAATAATATATAAAATATATAATAGATATTTAAAAAAAAACCCTCCAAGTTATCAAAACAACACCATGTCATTTGGCACCTAGGGTCTTTTTTTTTTTTTTAAATTTAAATTAAGTACCATTTTGGGTTTACTAATTTAAACCCCTATTGAAAACACTTTTTTGTTTTTCAGTATCCAAAGCTTTCCACTTCCAGACTTTCCCCTCTTTGAACCCTAGACCCTGTGACTCGTCTGCGTTTGTGCCGTCTTGTCGAGTCATAGCCCCTTATCATCATCGCTGTTGACTTCGTTGTTGTCTGTGCCTACGGAGTCACCGTCTTTTATCATCTTTTATTTTCGCTAAAGGTAAATCCGAATACTCTCTCTCTCTCTCTCTCGTTTCGTTTCTTAACTTTATGAAATTAAATGGATGATAAGATCAATGAAGATATTGGAGAATGGGATTGTGAGGGTGGGGGGATAGTTGGAGGTCCACTCCCATACTTGCGACGTCAATGGACGGGATACTCCACCCCCACATGGACGAGGACAGAGCTCAGGACAAAATCCCAACCCTGCCCACGGCAATATATTTTTACAAGTCATGCATCATGCATATGCTTTAGCTCGCATCGGTATTACCCATGAGTGTACCGCGTCGTAGTAATTAATTAGAAAAGTTGAAAATGGAAGAAAGTCGCGCAAAGAAGGAGTTGAAGGCAAAGAAGTAATTCGAGACAACGTATTTCTATATTTCCTGGCTTTTATAATATTGAAGAAGATTTCTAATTAACTTATGCCTGTGATCATATTATTGTAATAATATTTGATCAGAAGAGTCTGATTTTGTGAAGTAAAATTAATTCAGTTTCTGATGAAAATTATGTTATATAATTCATGATTTGTAGAGTATTAATTACAGTAAAATCATAATTAAAGAGATTTAAAAAAATTAATTTACAGATTAGCGTACTATAGATTACTCCAATTTACAATAAATGTAAGGTTTGGTGAATTTCTGAATTTAAAAACGCCTGAGATCGATCGTATCTGACCAGTTAAGTACTGCTAATTTTCATTTGCATGTTGGCATGATTAATATTCAATCTATATATATACAACGTTTTAAGGCATGTAGTTAGGTATGTACGTCATCTTCCACAAAATTAATACTAAATTAAAGTTTATTACAAAATTAAACTCATGAGTTGTCAAATAATCATGGTGTGATAATTTGTGCCACATTCATAATCTTAATCTCTAATCTAATATATGAGCCGATCATGATGCACGTGAAGATGCTTTGAATTTGAAAATTAAAGCTGACTTTGATCAGGAATTTTTTTATGAGAAAATTAAGTGTATATTTTTTTATATGATAAACTACGACGTCAGATCTGACGTCATAGTTTACCATATAAAATTATTTATTTAAAAGTGGTAAATAAATTGTACTGTGGCAATGAATCTCAAGCGATTAATTATTTATAAGTACAAATGTTAATTTATAATTATATAGAATTATGATACCTAAAATGTATTGACAGGCATTACAACAAATTTAATTAACTTTTAAAGACAACCTTCATTATGTACGGATTTAAATTTCGTATAACCAGTACTTTGCTTACAGATATGTGGAATTAACTTTAATAAATTACTATATTGCACGCACTACAAGAAAAATAGATAATATAACTAAACATTTGCAACAAAAGAGACTATTAGTGACTAAAACAGACTATTAACAACTAAAATAGATTATTTTCAACTAATAAATAATAATAAATAAACAATTTTTTTATAGTGACGCTTTATAGAGAGTATGATATGAGACGACATAAGAGCATGCGAGTTGATTAGAAATTAAAGAAGAGTAAAATAAGTACCGAATAGCATGATGAGTGGACGTGATAGACTCAAAAATGTATTTCTATGAATTTTAGTGTATTTTAAAGAACATCAATTAAGAAACCATTATAAAATAAAATGAAGTAGTAAGAGAATTGAAATTAAGGGTGTCAAATAATCGTATTAATGAATTGTATTCATGTCATATCAATACATGTATATTATACTATATGAGTTAATTCCGAGCAATCTGTTAAGCTTATTGTATCAAAATATCCAATCCTAACACAATCTATCAATATAACGGTTTGACACGACATGGTCTGTTTTTAACCCATTAGTGAGTACTATCAAAATAGATTAACACGATACGATCTGATCTGTTTCAATTCCTTTATGTAAATGGGTTGAAACAGACTTGAAATTAACTTGTTTGACCTGATTGAGTTATAATTTTATATAAATATTAAAATCAAAATATCTAAATAAAAAATGTAAAACTAACTACAAATCCAAAATTATAATTCAAACAATAAAAATATCAAAATTAAAATTTCAACAATTTTACTTTTAGTATAAATATATAATTGTAACATTAACTGGTTATAATTGGTTGTAACGAGTCAAAATAGATTGACCTGTAATCAATCCGTTAAATAATTATATTTTAACGGGTCAATTCGTTTTGACCCAAATCCACTAAAACTAAACTCGCTATTATCATATTGCTTTTGTTTTGGATTAATGGGTTATGTCACGTATTACTAACTATAATTAAACTGTTTTAATATACTTAGCATTTTAGGAATTCAATATCATAAATCACTTTTAATATTTTTGTGTTGTACAAATGATTGAAGATAATAGAAGGATAAATGAACAACACGAGATGATGATGTTGACAGAAGTTATTTAGTGAATCATCGTCAACTCGCAGAAACAAGCTGGTTCACCCCTTGATAACGCTCTTGGCCTCAGGATCGGGAGGAGAATAAGGAATATGAAAATCATAAGCAGGCACTTGATCCGGAGTGAACAGCCCAAAATGTTGTTCCGGACCGACTGGCTTTTCATCTTCATCGTACAAGCTATAAAGAAACCCATCAAAGAACCATGGGGCATACGGTGTCCCACTTCCATTCACAATATAATTCATAAGATTCTGAATGTATTCCGCTGCGATTTCCGGAGTCGTGAAATTACCATTTCCGGCAGAAGGCCAACCGGTGGCAGCCACCGCCACATGTACTTCCTCAACACCCACTCCGGAAATTGCCCAATAAAATGCATCAACCAAGGCGTCGTACATGTTCCAATAACCTAGGTCGCTGTCCCAAAAGTAGGGTTTATCTCTGCCAAATACTGCAAAATCTTTAGGTATAATCCCTGCTGCATAATCATAGTAAGGAAACACATTGACCAGGAGTTGTGGTTGGACCCTATTTTTTATTAGCACTTTGAGGACCTTTTCCATGTATAGTTTAATCTCAGGCTTAAATGCTGCAACTGAAGGTGGAAATCTAGGGTTCAGAACAGAATCGGACACCACAGTTGTCACCTTTATAGAAGTACCTGCTTCCCACACGCTGATCGCTTCCAACATGTTTTCTAATGCTGGCACCAGGTACGCGCTGTAGGGACCGGGAACAGCGTCGTTGCCGACAACAATATAGTCGAATATCACTCCATGATGGTAGGGTTTGACTCTGAGTTCGTACCATGATTCAGCAGCTTGGACACTTGATGCAATCTCAGGTAATTCGTCATTTCTAACGCCGATGCTAACTTCAAAATGGCCGGTGTTGTTTAGAGCTAGCATCACGTAATCATTGTGCTCCAAAAGTCTTATTTTCCTAAGACCAAGAGTTTCACAGAAGTTGACTGTAGAATATGGATCTGGTATGTTTGTTCCTGACAGTCCGTAGATGAAACCTAAATTAAAAAAATTTGCTTCTGCCAATCCGAGCTGGTCGTGAATGGTAGCGATGCCGGCCAGAATGAGTGCAAACCAATAGATCAGTAGCGCTACCACCATCGCTAGTTTTGTCCCTACAAACCTGTTTATCCAAACAAAAACATTTAGTAGAATTAAAGATGATCATGTTCAAAAGAAAAAACATCGTACGTAATTTTGTATGTATCTTATGTCTTGATCAGGATATATCTACAATATGTAGCTAAGATTACATGCTACTCAGTATCGTAGTACTCTCAACTCTCAAGGCTTATAATCCGAGCTTGTAGAATGTGCTAGATAGCTAGCTAGGACAGATTAGATATAAAAAGTTGAATCTGAATCTAAAACTTCATTTTGGGAGCCGGGGAGAGATATAAAATCTGAAAGTTGGAGGATGCGTGTTGGACGAACTTGAATATTAATGCAGATGATCATCATGCATGCTTATTACCTTGAGAAGGACAATTTACAGATCTAAAATATATATATATATATATATATATATATATATTCAACAGACTAGCTAGGGCCTAGGCGAAACACATTTGAGCTCAGTACCCCTGTGTTCAACTCGAAGGAATATCCGAACGTACTGCGCGCAGGGATTTTTCAGTACCGTTCTGAAAAATTGTGTCAGATTGTGCACCCTCTATACCTTATATATATACACGAAGTTGATCCGGAAAAAAGACCAAAGACATTGAACGGATTGCATGCATTCAGGATTTCTAATTAGCGCGCATGTCATTATAGGAAACTTTTCTTAATTTTGCTGCGTTGGTGTCTTTTACTAACAATGACCACAGCAATATATTTTTACAGGTCACGTCATCATGGAGGGTAGTAATAATTAATTAGAAAAGCGCACAAAGAAAGCAAAGAATTCCAGACAAGAGTTGATCACAAGAGTACGTACTCTCACCAACGTATTGCTAATTTTTCTGGTTTTTTTAATGTTAAGAAGTTTTCTCTAGCATCCTCCCTCCGTGTCACTGGTCATTCTCTCTTTGATTTCAAATTCTTTGTCTATCTCCTTGCTGGCTTAGGCACGAAAATATGAAACACTTGTTACCTCCCTCACTACATGTCCTAATCCCATCTCTAAGAAAAATGGATAAAGGTATGAGATTGAGAAAATTTTTTTAACTCAAGTCTCATTTGTGTGTTATTTGTCTCTGATTAAACTCAAGAAAGTTGAAGAAGCATTAGAAGGTGAAAGAAGGTGAAAGCTTTGTCGCCCAGGATAACCGCTGATAATGCGCCAAGAAAAGATGTTTGTGGCTACATTTATAATTGACAGTAATCTTTTGCGGCGACCAATTTTCGCCGCAAAAAACCAAAAATTCTGTCACAAAAAGTTCTGATACTTTGCCCTACTAATTTTTGTGCCGAATTTTTTTTTTCGCTTTGTTGTATGTGATTTTTTTTTTCCCTCATATTTATCTCTTTTATGATAGTTACTTGCTTAGTAATAAATTAAAAAATGTTAAATGAGGAGAAATTTATATTTACTTGCCAACATATGTCATCAACTTCATTCAAATATCCTCAACGTACATATTTGAATTCGAACAACACAAATCATGTAAATGAGAAAAAAAGATGCATATAAGCATATTTTCTGCAGAAAAAAAAAAATTAATGTGCAATTATTTTGTTTTTCAAGCTGCTTCAAAATTATGCTTGACTGATAAAACTAGAGAAACTTCCAATCTATAAAGCAGTTTTTTTAGTATCACACGGCTGATTTCACACAATCACTCTTCAACTACATTCACCAACTCATATTCAACCAGGGAGAGATTGTTATCCTCTTAAACTGCGAACTTAGCAGGTTCAGTAACTTCAATGTGGCCCCATTTGTCAACAGTCTCATAGACCCCTTAAACATGTCAATCTTTGCGTTACGAAGAGTTACAGTGGCATCCGGCTTTATCAAGTCAACTACAAAACAGATACAATCATTATCATTACAAACAGGTAAAGAAATTGATGGATCATAACTTTTTCAAATACAAATATTCTCAGAGAATTTGATAGTTATTTTCTCTACCCAACCGTTCCAAAAAGTATTTTCTGACATTATGATTTACCCACAAACAAATCACGGCAAAAGTAGGGAAAAAAATAAATCATTTTCTATACACGTTCACATAAAATATCTAATACAAGCCAGCACACCAAATACACTAACTTCATCCAATCACATCCAAAAGAAATTTTTTGTACACTGTATCACCATCTCATTTTTATTCTATTAATAATATATAACACATTTATTATTATTATTGAATGATCATTATTACATATGTTAGTTTTACTTGTTCACAACCAATTCATAACAATATTAGCGTTGTAAGTGCCAAACTCAACAAGAAATTAAAGTAAGAACATTTAAAGTAAAGAGCTAAAAAAAAAAACAGGATAGGCATTTTTCTTAGTCAATTAAACATGAAAGAAAGAACTCGATGGAGATCTGTCTTCCCAAAAGCCTATTTATCCACCCTAATTGGCGAGAAAATGAGATTGCTTGATGAAATTCTTAAGTCACCTGCGAAAACTAAAACCATGGGATGATAATATACACCCAAAATTTGCAAACTATTGCAGTCAAATCAAAGTTTGCTTTCATATTCAGTGTCTGAATTTTCTTGGATAGCATATTCCACGAGAAATGTTTGAATATACAAGTACTTTCACATTGCTTTCTCTTAAGAATCTGTGGTCCCTTTGAAGACTTTATCTATTTTTTCTTTTTCTTTTTCTTTTCCTTGCGCTTTTAATGTAATGGGAGTTTACATGCATGCAGGAGTTAATTGATCATTTTTCACAAGTGAAAAGGCTCATCATTTGAAATCTTCTATTGGCAGCAGAAAAACAAAGTTTGGAAGGCGTGTATAAGTATTTTAAGTGTATATACATTCGTGCTTTTTGCTGCAGATATCAAGTAGTTGAGGATGACCTGTGGACACTTCAATGATGCGGGCCAAAAACAAAGAAAGAGAGCCTGAAGATCAAATAATAAATATAAAAAAAAAAAAGCAACCTTAGGTATAGGCATATTTATAAATCATGAAATGAATGTGGCACAATGATGTGTAGGCAACAATGATATTACTCAAACACTGACAAACATCGCAATGCATTCAAAAGATAATTATTGGGTGGTTATAATGTGAACTTAAGGTAGTAGTAGCCATATAGAAGCAACATATGCAACCAAATATTTATTTCAAATCCTAAGAGTTGAAACACCCATTTTTCTTTCTCTCGAATTTGAAGCAAATACAAAACACAATTGAATTGCACAGTAACAAAAGAGAAAAACCTTATATACAAGTTATTACAAAAATTCAATAATGCCCTTTTATCTCTCTTTAGCATATAAACTCAATTCTTGACCTACAGATGATCAACTTTTGCACACATGTCCAAATCATAATGCTTAGCATAACAACATGCTTTTTTATCATCTAATAATAATAAATGTATCACATTCTATACTTACCCTATGAAAGAGAACAATGCGATCCATTCATTTATTTATTTCATACATACAATGGAATAGTACTATAATTTAAAATGGGAATTTCCAATCTCCACCAACCTTGGAAGTAACCCCACCACACCTATTTTGTTTATAAATAAAAAATATTAATTTAGATATTAAAAAAACAGTAGTCACCTCCCTCTAAACCAGACAAATCCTGACCATACCAAACCTTCACAGGAATCATGCAACCCTTGAATTTAGCCATCCAAACTCCAAAGTCACGAGACTTTGAAAAAAGCTCAGAAAAAAGGGGCATAAAAAGGAGGCATTCAGTCTCTACCGCATACCCCCTCCCCTAGCTGCAACTAATTCCTGTGGCTGGGCCATCAACTCCTCCAACTATTAGTAAAGTGAAAAAGTAATAATAAATAATAATAAAATAATAAATATATAATGTACCCATATTTTTCTACAGATCATGATCAACGCACCATAGGAATTTAGAGATAAAATAAAGACTTCAACCAAACAGATGCTGCACAAATATGTTCTAATTTGTATGTTCTAACTTCAACCAAACAGATTTATTTTATCTTTTAATTTTCTTCTACTTTCTTACAATGAACTAAATATATATATATATATATATCATATTTAAGCATAAGAAAGAAATTATATCTGAAAATGGGAAAATGAACACAGTTTTGAATCAGTAAGAATTACTTAAACATATTTGCTACTTAGAAATAGCATAAAATAGAAATTAGATTTAAAGAGCATACCTGATGACATATCTCACATGTTATATCTCATTTCTTATTGCACCAATGCTGAACACACTTTTTATGCACATACTAAAGAAAAATGATGTCAAGGATGCATCAGGAAAACCGAGATAACCAATAGAAAATAATGACAATTTCACTGCATTAAAAAAAGATAAAAGGATTAGAAAAGAAAATAGGAATTGTCACTTCCTAAAGTAGTTTAAAATAAACGTCCATGGCACAATAAAAACATCTTAATAAATATTTTTCATTTTAAAGCCAAAGGAATTGACTTGTTAGTTCTAAAAAGTGCAATCTAGATACAAAAAGAACTATACACGAAAGTTACCTAGCTATGCAAATCCCTGAGTTTGACTTTCTGATTCATATCTCTTCATAAAGTCATCGTATTTGGCTTGTTTCTCTAATAGTAGCATGATAGTTTTTTCAAACATTTTTACACATTCAGTTAATTCGTCTATTCGGGCATTAATTGCTTGTCTAGATTCTTCCATTTGGGCATTAGTTGCTTGTCTAGATGACTCGTGAATAACCATCTCGCCGAGCCCCCTTACATACCTTGATCTGTGACCCAAAACTTCCTTAAAGATTGTCGTTGCAGCCTCCTTAATCCACTCCTCAGGCTCCAACTCTAACATCCTTGCTGCCATCTCTAGCTATCAACCGTTCAACTATTGGAAAATCAAACATGTTAGTAAGAGATATGCACTTATACCACATAAAATTTTTGGGATTTTACTTTTACACTCACATATTGCTCTTCCCCAATAGGAATTACAAATTTGCCTTTCTTCTTCGACCACCTCACTGCTTTAAAAAAGTCGACTAAACTCTCATCATTCCTAGATTGCAAAATACAAGCAAATTATATTCAACTTAAACTTAAACTTACAATCAAAACTATTAACTTACCCTCATCTCCATTAGTCGCACAAATGACCTTCGTCCAGTTGTGTGATTGTTTTGTTGTTTCTCTCTATTACCTTTATTTCTTGCAGACATCCGCTGCACTCACATGGGACATAAATATACATGAGAAACGTCTAAGTTGTTAAGTTTAACATGTTTTTAACATTATTTTATAATAAGAAGCTTACCATCCTACCTAACATTTATTATAGTTAACTATTTAAAAAAAATGTAATGGTATGTTAATTAAATATTTGACTTCCAACTTACCTTAAAGTCCTCGTTTGAATATCGAGCGCATAACTTCACCCAGGTGGCTGGTTTTACCAATGGTGGCACATTCGCAAGTGCTTCTTCATTACTCTCGTATTGCTGGTAGGTTTTATGTAAATCATATCGTATATGATTAAACTGTTTGCGAATTGTCTTTGTAACCGTATCTCGATGATTCTTTTTGGCCCAGTCAAATATGAAGTCATTCTAAGAACAAACAAATTAATTATAATTAGTACTACAAGTTTTTACAAATACTCTATTTCATCATGTATGAAACTCTTGTACTTTTACCTGGATGCGTGAAATCAATTCTTCCTTCTCATTATTTGGTATGGCGTGCCAACTAGCATGACTTAAGTCCACATGGTGCTTGACCAACCATGTAACCCTTGTAGTAAAAATGGTTGCATTTTCACAACAAGGTGCAGTCTCATTGTCCTTTATCTTCAGAGGTATTTTTCCATACTTTCGTAGCTTTTCAAACTTTGTATTTTTTGCTACTCCTCGCCCACGCTTTCGACTAGGTGGTACTAATGTTTTCAATTGACATGTTAGCATCATATAAATGAGAAAAATCAAATTAATCAACATGAAACATACAATATAAAACAATGTCAATGAAAATTAGATTAATACCGGATGAGTTTGTGTTTAGTGGCAAATCAACATGTGGCATGTCATTTGGTTCTGTCCTTAAGACACGATTAGGTAGCTCAATTGAGTCATCTGAGCTTGAGTTTGAATCATCTTGGGCATTTAAGGCAGCAAGAGGTATTACTTTGGGCATCCGAACTACATTATTGCTTTGAGAGCTACCTCGACCTCTACATCTACCTCTCCCTCTCCCTCTATCTCTTCCAGTTATCATCATATCCAAGGTTAGCCAACCGGAATTATCCCTACACTCACACTAAGTAGATACAATTATTTATATATTAGTATACTTTACAAGGCAAATTACACAAAATGATACTTAAACTAAAAAGAATATTTATACTCAAGAGAAATAAATAAAAGCTTTCTATGATAATTAAACTAAAAAGAATACCAGCTTTCAAACGGTTAGTTCATCTCATCCTCCATCGAGAAACCATCTTCTTCTATGCTACCCTCCAATTCAGCTCTATGAGTAGAACTGTCCTCACTGATATTATCGTTGATAAAATCTTGCTTGAAGTGGTCCCAATTAGACCTTTGTATTACCGACGTGTCAATATCAATTTGCTCTGGCTCAACATTAGGCCTATGCATGTCTGTTTGCAGTGAGATGTCATCAGCATGGACACTCACATAGGCATTGCCAGAATTGTTCTCTTGGTAAGCATCAACGTCATTAGAATCAGATTCATCATCTTCAATAAAGGATTTAAGTGGAAGGTCATAGACATTTCTATGTATGACCTTTTGCACTACATACCAATCACCACGGATGCTGCCAAAACAAAAGAGTCGTTTTTATAAGCTGTCAGAGACATATTCACACTAGTAAGATGTCGTTCCACACGTATCTCTCGTTTGGAATTAGAGATGTTAAACCATTCACATTTGAATAAGTAAACACGACGCCAACCCATATAACGAACTTCTAAAATGTCTATTAGTCTACCAAAGAACTCAAGTTTTTTAGATCCTGGTTGTTCACTAATGACCATCACTCCTGAGTTTTGGGTGCGACGATGTTCTTCACGATTTTTTGTGTGAAATGTTATACCGTTGTTTATGTAACCAGAATAAGATGCAACCCAAGGGTCAAGACCACATGCTAGGGCATATAGATCCTCCGAAACTTCTTTGAGATTATTAGCACGCCTACTTTGAATCTATCACAAGTTCAAACAAGGAACCGCATAAAATAAAAGCAGTATATATCTTGGTATAAAACAATCATATTCATAAGGAAAATAGGGTCGAACTTCCAAATGAGTTTGCATACGTGTGACTTGAACCAGTCTGAAAATTTTGCAGCATGCGTACTATCGACATCATCAGGATACTCTTTACTCACCTACATGTAGTGCTCACTAGACAGAAGGCCAACACCAGTTAATAAGTATATGTAGTATGTAGGGGATGCAACGTAAATCGGTATTTTGAGAATAGAAAATCACAAAGTTGGTAAGTAGTTTGGTCACTTACTTAAGATATTCTCCAATCTCTATGCAATTATTCATAACATACCATTTGGCTTTTTTGAAAATGTCGTCGTCTAATCGATGATGGGATGCAAAACCCATAGGTCGCACCTTTTGTGAAAATACAGATAGTCCCTCTTGCACACTTTCTTCTCCTTCATCCAAGTTACGTTCGGAGGGATTGAATCTAGTCTCAACATCATAAAGATACATAGAACAAAAATTCAAGCATTCTACATGGATATAAGCCTCGGCTATTGAACCTTCTGGGTAGGCCTTATTCTTAACATATCTCTTGAATTTTCCAATATACCTTTCGAAAAGGTACATCCATCTATATTGAACTAGCCTTGCAAGCAATGCCTCACGTGGCAAATGGTAGGTTAAGTGCACCATTATGTCGAAAAAGGTAGGTGGAAAAATCATCTCAAACTTGCAAAGGATGATGGCAATATCAGCTTGTAGCCACTATAAAACATCAACCTTACATGTTCTAGCACACAATTCTTTGAAAAAAGTGCTTAGCTCAGTTAGTGCCATTCGTACATCTTGGCGTAAGTATCCAGAAACTGCAACAGGAAGTAATCTTTGCATGAAAATGTGGCAATCACGACTTTTCATCCCCAAGATTTTGCAATCATCTACACTAATACATACGGCATTGTTCGAAGCAAATCCATATGGAAATTTGACATCACGCAACCAATTACAAAAACCAGTTCGCTCAGCTCCATACAACGTATAACATGCATGTGGCATACTAATGCGTTGTCCATTCTGAATAAGGTGTAACTCATTTCTTATATTAAGATTGAAAAGATCACGATGTGCATTAGGATGATCTTTAGTTTTGCCAAATATGTTCATTAGAGTTCCTAAAATGTTGTCACAGATGTTCTTCTCAATGTGCATTACATCTAGATTATGTCTAATCTTGATAGTCGACCAATACGACAATTGAAAGAATATACTTTTTTTGGTCCAATTCAACTCCTTAATCGTACGCTTTCTTTTCTTTATGGCTTTGCCAAAATTTGCATTAGGAATATTCTTGGATTTGAATGAGTATATCTTCTCTTGTATACATTGTAGGTGGACCACGATACTCTGAACTGCCATTAAAAATAGACTTTTTCTTTCTCCAAATGTGGCTTGGTGGCAAGAATCGACGATGACCCATATAACAATGCTTTTAGCAATATGTCAACCACATAGAATCTGTTTCTTCATTACACGATGGACACGCCATCTTCCCTTTAGTGCTCCATCCGGAGATATTTCCGTAAGCAGGAAAATCGTTAATTGTCCATAGCAATGCTGCATGCAATCGGAAAGTCTCTCTAGCCTTTGCATCATATGTATCAACACCATTATCCCATAGATCAATCAATTCGTCTATCAGAGGCTGAAGGTAGACATCAATTTCATTTCCTGGTGATCTTGGTCGTGGAATCAATAGTGAAGTGATAAAAAATGGATCTTTCATGCATAACCATGGGGGTAAGTTATAAGGGACAAGAATCACCGGCCATACACTGTAAGGCTTAGCCAAATTATTAAATGGGTTGAAACCGTCACTAGATAAACCAAGTCTGATATTCCTTGGATCTTCTGCAAACCAAGCATGCTCTTGATCAAATGCTGCCCACACCTCAGAGTCAGCAGGATGACTTAAAATACCCTGTTGAATGACACGTTGATCCCTATGCCACCGCATATCCGCTGCCGTTCTTTGTGACATAAACAATCTCTGCAACCTTGGCTTTAAGGGGAAATGTCGTAGAACCTTTTGAGGAATTCGTCTCTTCTTAGTGTTGCTGAATTTCCACCTTGAGAGATTACATTTGGGACACTCGTCTTTATCTTCATTTTCTCTCCAATAAAGTATGTAGTTATTCGGACAAACATGTATCTTGTTGTAAGTAAAGCCTAGACATTTTTCCAAGTTGCGTGACTCTTGCTATGAGTTTGGCAAAAGGGCATTGGGAAAAGCTGACTTTAACAAGTGCAAAACTATGTCGAAAGACTTTACACTCCAACCACCAAGTGTTTTAATGTGCAACAGTTTGATATTGAATGATAGTTTAGAGTAATTTGTACAACCTTCATAAAGAGGACGTCGGGAATCAGCCAACAACTGATCAAAAGTGCGAGATGAATCCGTATCAACCGATGATGAACCCTCCACATGGAATGAGTCGCTTATGGGAACATTGGGAATTCCCCCAGCCCGAATATCTCGTAACATAACATCAACGTCATCAATGAAGTCATCCATTTTTTCGAGATCATATAGATCATCATCATCATCAGTTACGATTAAATCTTCTTTCTCGTCATGAAAAATCCACACCGTGTAATTCTTATCAATACCTTTAATGAACAAGTGTCTCTCTACCTGGCTTATAGGTATGAAGCAATTATTTGAACATTGGACACATGGACAACAAATCTCCTTACTTGTAACATGAGATCAGGCCAAGGTAAGGAACTCCTTAACTCCTTTAGCATATTCCCTAGATCCAAATCTATTAGTAATTTGCATCCAACTTTTGTCCATCTAAGAAAAAGTAGAGATAGAAAAGTTGTTTAATAAGGGATAAATGCAGCACAATGCCACATAGATCATAGCTAAAGTACTTATTGATAAGAACAGTAAGTAAAAACAGAAATGTGAGTGGGTTATTCTTAACAATATATGTCTATCCATAACCTACACATATAATACTTTCCCAAATTAATATTAATATTAATATTTCTGCACTAAACCTAGTAAAATCTGCACTAAACCCTCTAATGAGTGTGGAAGCATACAACCAGAGGATGGTATATATAAAACAATGAAATTCTGCACTAAACCACTTTTGATATATATAAAAAAAAAAAAAATACAAGCATGAACTTTTCAATTGTAAAATATTGCAGTTCCTTTTTTTGTAAACAGTTCCATTATTACTCTTTTTTATCTAAAATATGGTATAACTCATCTGTTAAGTTTATCCTAATTTTTTATCATATGCAGCGATACTAGAAGTAGAAGGAACATGTAAAATGAGCATTAAAATATATAACAGCTACTAGTCTAATTGAAAGTACATAGATTTAGATATCGTACAAAGGCTTTATGTATTTTATCATCTATATAAAGAAATGGATTTTCAATGCTCAAAAAGAAGACACTTCTTTCCGAACATGAAAAAAGAGGCCGGAAGCAATACTGCCATTCAGTAGCAGGGCTGTCTCACAAGACTTGAATAAGATGCTTGTGTTTTGATAATTCGGGTGAGCCTGATTTGTTTTTAGAGATAAGATGAGTTAAAAGTTTCAAAAAAATAAAATATTATAGAAATATATATTTTAATATTAGTTTTGTTTTGAGATTTGAAAAAATAATTTAAAATTTTTAAAAAATTTAAAATATTTTATTTTATCACCCAAAACAAACCTGAACTTAGTTTATGATTCAGACTTCTGAGTTTTAGCTAGAGTTTTTGAAAGGCTTCTAGTAATTTATTTTAGATTATTTCCATAAAGTCAATGGTTGTTATTATTATTGGGCTAAGAAAAAGCCTAAGTATGGATGGTTTTAGTATGAGCCCAAAAGTGTTCAAATGCGGATTCTCAATCACTAAGGGTGTGATAGGCCAAGAATAGGTGTCATAAGCTTAGATCTACAAGAATTAATTTTATTCACTTTTGTATAGAACTAGCATCTCTACCCTGCTTTCCTCAGAATTTTTTTAAAAAACTTAGTACACTACAAGAATTAACTTTGCAAGTGCAAGGACAAGTGATGTTGCAAAAAAATTAATGTGGTTAGTCCTCTAGTTGTAAAAGGCCATTATGATCAGATGGTATATCAAAAGTGGTTAGTCCTCATGTTGTGTAAGCTAAAGGCTGGCCATCATCAAAGCAGAGAGTACCTCCAATAGAAAAGATTTCTAGGAGGTCGAATACTTGATCCCCAATACAGCTAATTAACTTGCAATAAGGATAAGGATGATGAAGATGATCCACTTACAAAGTCTTTAACTTTCATGATGTCCTTTGTGCATGTCTTTAATTATTTAATTTGAATCGCTTTAGCTATTGCCCTGCCCCATGTCTATCCATTCGAGTGGAAAGTGACGCCCAAGGATAAGTATTCTTATAATTCTTTATAAGAAACATTCCTATATTGGAACCAATTGAGTAGCATTATATTTATTTAAGAATTTTGTGATATATTACTCTAGCCCAGCATCCATTGCATGATATATCATGAATTATCATTAGTTGGAGAGTGTGAGTGAGATTCAGGTTAAAATTTATAATTATTATTATTTTAAAAACTAAGTCAGTAAAATTTTCAAAACAATTCTAGATCCAGTATTAAAATATGTAAATCTTGCATGTTCTATTTGGGGAAAAAAAAAAAGCAAAACTTATCATTAAAAGTGAGTCTTTTTATTTGTGTGAAATTTACATGTAAAACTTATAAATCATTTCTCAAATCCAAATGTACCTCTCTGTTTTTAGTTATTGTTTGTTTCTGTTTCTAGTGCTTGACAGTTGACATCCCTACGTTGGGGTCTTTAATATGCTACAAGAAGGGATCAAAAAGTACGGGATAGGATCATAGGCATATGCAATTCCAAGAAAATTATAGCTTTTACAATAACAAACAAGAAGATTCATGCATATGCAGTGCTAGAAATTCTCACGATCTTGACAAAATGAACTGCCTAGGAATAATTGCACTGCAAGTTTATCTTTAATTGAGACTTATTGTGTAAGTCTATAGCATCTAGCTTCTCACCTTTTGCAAATTCATTTTAATTTTTTTTGAAATGCCTATATGACACTTATTAATTGGTAGGTGTAAAAATAACTTTCAAACCCATCCTGCCAGCTATAGAACATATTTCCTCTTCCCCTTTTCACAAACCCAACAACACATTTATCAGAAACCATCATTCTGTTCATGGCATCATCTTGGTTGTTGTTTATCTATCATTTTGTCCGAGAAGGCTGAGCCTTCCTCTGTTTTTCCATGATTAAAAGCACGCTAGTTGATACCATAAATTAATACATCCAAAAGAGAACTAATTATAAGAAGAATAAGAAACAAAATTAAGCATGCAAACTACAACAATCCACATTTAATACAATGCAAAAACAAAACAACACACGGCCATCCGTTTAATAATATAAATAAATAAAAACAAAACAACACACGGCCTTCCGTTTAATGTATAGCAAGCATTCATCAAGGTTCAACCAAAGTAGCTCCTAGACGGTTTAGCAACGTACATTTCATTCCATTTAATATCGACCAGCAGAGTTAATAGAAACTTTATAAATTGATTTGTTCAAATTGTGAGAAGCAACTACTCATCAAAATGACCTCAGCAGTCATAGTACAACTCTCAAACTTGTTTCATAACAGATTTTCCTATTCGTGCCAAGAAACCAATCAAACCCTACAATGCAACCAAAACAGAATCCAATCCAACACTACCATGCTAAAAGATTGAAAAAAAAAACACGAATAGAAAAGATAATAGAAGAGTTGTGGCACACGTACCAGAAATTTGAAAGCAATTAACAGTAGAACGCACGGTGCCTTATTTAAATTTGACAGAGGAGCTTCGATGAAGCTGAAATGGAAAATCTAATGGCGGGAAGAGGGCCAGATTAAGGCGGCGTTGGCAATGGTAAACCGTGTGAAGCAAAGAGTGAAGAAAAAGGGCGGGGGGGAGGGGGGGAGGGAGAGGGAGAGGGAGAGGGAGAGAATATGTCACGGACGCGGGGTGTTAGGGGAATGGAAAAATGTTTCGGACGCGGGGTTGGGTTGGGGGAATGGAAAATTAGGCGCGCGTTGGGATTTAATTTGGGTTTGCTTCCGGCGGTTTTAGTAATTGACATAAAGGAAAATCGAAAATGACAAAAGTGACTTTTTGTCACAAAATTATGTGTCACTGGAAATGAATATAGCCCCAACTGCTATATTCTCTTGTAGTGACTATTGAAGAGTTCTTTATTAGGTTTCCCTTCATGACCAAATATCGTATTTATTTTAATACATATTTCATACATGATATTGTTGGTTACTAACCGGTTTTAAGTATTCTTATAAAGCTTGACATTCATAATCAGGGATAACACGGGAATTCTCCATGATATTTCATTTATGATAACATAGTTTTAAGTATTCTACATGATATTGTTGCCCTATAAGGTTTTACTATTGAGAAGTTCTTCATTGGGTTTCCTTCATGACCAAATACCGTATTTATTTTAATTTATATTTCATGCATGATATTTTTGTTGGTTACTAACCGATTTTAAGTGTTCTTATCAAGCGTAACGCTAATGGAAATTTCAATTTGTGTGCTACATCAACAAGGAGTACTAGTACTTATGTCTCCATCTTCATTTCCTAGCGATCCCCTATATGTTCAAATTTTGCCTATATTGTTTGATATAAAATCAACAACCAAAGAAGGGATAAGGCATGTATATTTAACACTACAAGAGAAATGATAATTTGTGATGGATTATTTGTGACGAGTATGACTATTGCAATGAAATATACTCATTTTAGTAGAAAATACTAAATAGTCATTTTTACTAGAAATATCTATTCACAATAAAGTAGTTTTCTTGTAATATATTTGGAACAGTCTGAACTTGACCTGTTAAACTTATTATATCAAAATATTAAACACTAGCAAGATCCATTAACATCATGGGTTAACATGACATGACTTATTTTTGACTTTTTAGTGAAATTATGAAATAGATTAACATGACAAGACCTAACCTATTTCAACCTCTTTATGTAAATAGGTTGAACAAACCCAGAATTAACCCATTTGACCTGATTAAGTTTAGAATAATTTTATTTAAATATTAAAATCATAATATCTATACAAAAAAGTAAAACTAACTACAAGTCCAAAATTAGGTTCAAACAATAAAAATATTAAATTAAAATCTTATTAATTTTATTTTTAAGTATAAGAATATAATTGTGATTTTTAACTTTTTTAACAACTCATAACTGGTCAAAACGGATTGACCTGTAATCAACCCGTTTAGCATTCATGTCTTAACGGATCAATCCGTTTTAATCTAAACTTGTTAAAATTAAATTCAAATCTGTTATTATCATATCATATTCGTGTTAAATTAACATGATTCTTCACATATTGCCACCTTTAATTGAAATGTTACAATATGAACTTAACTCCTTAGGGAATTCAATATCATTAATCACTTTGAATTTTTTGTATTGTACAAATGATTGAAGATAATAAAAGGATAAATGAACATGAGATGATGTTATTGAATGATGTTATATAGTGAATTATCGTTAACTCCCAGAAACAAGGCTCATCCCTTGATAACGCTCTTGGCCTCAGGCTTGGGAGGAGGAAAAGGAAAAGGGGGATTGGAATATGAAATTCATAAGCAGGCGTTAAATCCGGATTGAAGAGCCCAAAATGTTGTGTTGGACCGACTGGCTTTTGGTCTTCATTGTACAAAGTATAAAGAAACCCATCAATGCCCTATGGGGCATACAATGTCCCACTTCCATTCACAATATAATCCATAAGATTCTAATTATATTCCGCTGCAATTTCTAGATTCGTGAAATTACCATTTCCAGCAGAAGGCCAATCGGTGGCAGCCACCGCCACATATACTTCATCAACACCCACTCCGGAAATTGCCGAATAAAAAGCATCAACCAAGGCATCAAACATCTTATAATAACCTCGGTTACGGTCCCAAAAGTAGGGTTTATCTGTGTCAAATACTATAAAATCTTTGGGTATGATCCCTACTACATAATCATAGTAAGGAAACACATTAATTAACCAGAAGTCATGGTTGGACCCTACTTCATTTTAGCACTTTGAGGACCTTTTCCATGTATGGTTTAATCTTAGGCTTAATGCAGCAATCGAAGGTGGAAATCTAGGGCTCAGAACAGAATCAGACACCACAATTGTCACCTTTATAGAAGTACATACATCTGCTTCCTACACGTTAATCAGTTCCATCATGTTTTCTAATGATGGCGCCATATAAGCGCTATAGGGACCGGGAAAGGCATCGATGCCGACAACTATATAGTCGAATATCACTCCATGATAGAAGGGTTCAGCAGCTTGGACACTTGATGCAATCTCTGGTAATTCATCATTTCTAATGCCAATATCGATTCTAACTTCAAAATGGCCGATCTTGTTTAGAGCTAGCATCACGCACTATATGAAATAGGTCTAATACCGACGTTTTTCATAGTGTCCCAAATAAAACAGACGCTAAAGGGGCACTTGTAGCGTTAGTTTTCATTGCACAGCTAAATTCCATAGCTAAAGTTGGCAAATGTTAGTAGTTTCACTTTTTGTGGCAATTATTATAGATATTTTCGATGCTACGGAAGCGTCGCAAAATAGTCTTCTAAAAATTAAAAGCCCCCAGTCCCCCCCCCCCCAGTGCAATATTCTCCCTTAAATTTCCTAATATCTCTCTCTCTCTGATTGCATTCTGTTTGTCGTCGTCGTCATCATCGTCGCCACTGCCATCGTCGTCGTCATTGTCGCCGCCGCCGTTGTCGCCGCCGCCGTCGTCATCTCACTTAACAGGTGAGTCTCTCTCCTTCTCTCCTGCTACAAACTCTCTCGCTCTCTCTTGTTCTCCCTCTGTTAGGGTTCCGTTTGATAACATCCTTTTCGTTTATCGCTCTTTATCTCTCTATCCGTTCCTCTCTCTCTCTATTAGTTATTCTTTTAAGTTTGTTTTCATAAACTCGAGCGTTAATCAATACGATTTTCGCATGATTGAGAGATTTTTTGTTAGGTTTTCATGAAAATAGAGGATACAAAATTATGATTATATGAGTTGTCGATCTTATGTCAACGTGATATTGTTGTCTTCTCTCTGTTTTCTTTCCTGGATAAGTTTTTTTCCTTTTGAAGTATGCAGTGTACAAAATATCCCATAACCAATCTTATCAACAAAAAATACATTTAATTTCCCATAACCAAAATAACAGGCCTGCGACCTTTAAGAAGTTAATTGCTAAAAGAAATATAAAAATGATAAAATATATAATTTTATATGCATGCACTTGGATGAACGTGGCGGGACCATGGTTAGATGATTATATAATGTTTATAGCTGTCCATGGCCTAGGAATATAAGAAAATACAGAACCATTTAACTTTTTGCAATATTAATTATGGTTTGACATAATGTAACTATCTTTTCATGCAAGAGTCACACAACACTATTATGTTTTCAGATTTTAATTACAGTACTACCTTTGACGAAGTCACGAAAGGTTTTCTACCAGCTTTCATTTTCTATCTTGTTTGGCATCTTGACCTTTGTATCATAAGTCTTATAGCACTAGGACAATAAATTTGACGATTGTTTTCACCAATTGCATCTTGGTCATGTTGTTTGCATCTCCTGTGTGACTCTGAAAACATATAAATTTGGGATATTTATTCTGATTTGGTTGTTTTCATATGTGTAAGTGGGAACTTTGCCCTCAATTTAGTCCAATTTGGGGAATGTAACATTTGGGGAATACACAATTGGAACCAGTCCTTTAACATTCAGCTTCCATAGCTGTTTATAATATTGAACAACTTAAAAAATGCTGACTTTATTTCAGGTTGGCAGTGGTGAGATTCTTACTAGGCCCATTGTCTCAAATAACTTTTATTTCACCCACCTTTAATTATTTTGTGAATATAGAAAAACGGGGTAGATAACGGAATTCAGGTTTGTATGGATACCCTTAAAAAATCCAGGCTATCCATGAATTTTATAGATTCTGTTAGATGAAAATCCTGTTTCTGGGGTTTAGCAATTAGAAGTATACCTTCTAGCCTTAATCATTATTAATTGACTTAGGTTCCATTATTGGTCTGCTGATTATTATATATTTATATTTTACTAATTGTATATATATAAATAATTACCATAGCTAATGCTTTGAATGTGAGCTGTGTATAAAATATTTTATACACAGTACTTTATTCAAGGTAATTAAAATAGTTGCTACACCCAAAACAAACACTAAAATATATTCTAGATTTTAATGGTAATAGAACCTTTAAAATCTAGTAGTATGGATATTTCAGCACATTTAATTTTGTCTCAGAAAATCTTAGAAATGCCCAATCAATTATGGTACCTCTCTAGGGACTAGTATTTTTATACTTGGTAATTACCCCAAACCTTTTATTCTTGTGCTGTCTTATTCATGCTCTGGAGCCTAAGTTGGATTCATATTCCTTGAGATTTTGCAGGAAAAACACTTGGGATAATTGGAAAAGTTTATACAGCCTCCATAGGTACAAGTCAAGTCAAACAGGCTTCAAACAGTCTCTATAGTTAGAAATTTTCTGTTGAGGGAGTTTTTATTTTTATGCTTCTAATTTTTACTTTTTATGGTTCACAGTTCACGATTTGCAGCTTTCATTTGTTTGTATTAATATCATTTTGCTTTCATAACTGCATGCGCAGACTAGCAATGGGAAGATATTTGTGCCGTACTTGCTATATTACTCATTATAGTTTGTATGATTAACCAACCATAGTATTAGTGTTTTGGCCTTCAATTATGATTATATGAGTTGTTTTCAGTGGTTACCAAAAACGTGGCTATATAAAATTATGATAGGTAGTAAATGATATTGGTAGTTTTTCACTTGTGTCTGATCATCATAACCCTATGATGTTACTCATCAATTTTCAGTTAAGCATTTATACTTCTAATAATCTGAAGCTGAAAAATGTTATCTATGATATGATGGGATGTGTTTTCATGCTTTTTCATATGATGGGATGTTAATAAATCTTTAGATACGGTAAAACATGTTGAAATAATTTTTTTAATAAGTAAAATTTAGTATATCCTCATTGCGAACTAATAACAACTTTATAAAAAAGAAGTGTTGGGAATCTCAATCTCCCTTGACCTTTTGAACATTTCTTGTATTTGGCTTAATGTTGCTTTCACGTGAGCAAATTCCTTTTTCTTTTAATAAGACCTATGATAATGTTTATTGTACTGTAACGAGTCCTATGATAGAGGTTCTTGATAAAATGTACAGATTTCAAATTTGATTTGATAAAGTAAGAAATGAAATTTTGTATTTATATTGTAATGATTTTTTTTTGCTGTTTTGATAAAGTAAGAAAAGTTGGTAGAACAACAACAAAGAGACATTCTGGTAATTTTTGCTAGCATCAGATCTCAGGAAGAAAAATTGCTATTTAGATGCAATTACTGACTATGTTGATATCATGTAAGAACTGAAACATATTCTTCATAGTACAAAAGCAGGCATGCAGTTTTTGCACAATATGTACCAGGAAGAAGTCAACTATCTAGGTACATTTTTAGGTTAATCTTTAATGCTTTTGAAAAGTTTTAATGATGAATGATATATCAGTAGCTCAGTTTGATAGGTAAGCATCTGCACGGTCTAGCCCATGCTGCTTCCGGATACCAGAGAGTTCTTGAAGAAAACCGCAACAAAGAGACATTTGGATATATTGTCGAGTGAGGCCTTTCCTGACTAGGCAAATATAGTTTATAGCTTTTAATTCATGTATTGTTACTTTAATTGAAGCAAGTTCAGCAAATATAATATTTGTTTAGTGAAACCATAGCTTGAGGAGGTGAAATAGAATTTTTTGCCCTGTTTTTTTCATTTCAAAAAAATTGTGTTATGGCTATTCATTGCATTTTCTTAGAGTTTGAAACAGATTTGTTATTTCTCTATTTTTTTAACAATATAGTTCATGCATTTAGAAGCTCTATGTGTTTTTACCATCTATTTTATATTTCAAATTAGTAAAACTTATAAAAAAATCCATTAAAAGAAAGAGAAGTGGTTGCTTGAACTGATGAGGACTAGGCCATGACAAGGTTCTCTGCTTGAACATGAATTCAAGTATCTTGTATTAATTTTTTACCTTCTTGATGACTTTTCCATTAATTTAGTGTTATTTGTATTAGGATTTTTATTTGCCTTTTCTCTTTGGTGACTTACATTTGCTTGCCCTGCTTATTATAGAATGCTCAATTATTTGCTTACTTTCTGGTTCTGATGCCAAATTAGTACACAAGAGATTATACAAAAATTCAGTATTTTTAATCTTTTAAAATTTAAAGTACTTTGAATGGAAAAATGTATCAGGAAAAGCTAAACCTTAGTGGCTATTTTAATTATAAAAAAAGAACTAATAGATGTTGTTGAAATGCGATCTCAGATTCTCAGCCCCCACCAAGCTGGCATGATGAGTGATAAGCCTGGGTCCTTGTTGCAGCTCCATGATTTCTTCAGGGCTGCATTGTTAGATGTTGGATGTTTGAGATGTAACTAGAGTAATATGTGGTACTTGCTACTTATTTTTACTTGGTAATATATTTGAGATGTTTGCAAATGCATGGTACTCAAGGAAATAATGTTAGCATGTGTATATTATGACAAGTTTGTATTATTATTTAGTGTTGGATGAAGGGCTATATATCATGCGACAAGATGAATGTCTATGTATAAATTCTTGTAAACTAATTATAAATCTGGAATGTGTTGATGTATCCCCTCTAGTTGTTAGCTTATACGTACGTTACATTGATTGTTATAGATAGTTGGTTATATCATTTCTAGGGGGCTGTCAACATGGATTATGTATCAGGTTTATAATGTTACTAATTATTATATATATATATATGATATTAATTTGATCTTTGCCTATATATGTATTGGCTGCTAAGAGTTTATGATAATATATTTTAAAGAAATATTGGCTGCTGAGAGTTTATGATAATATATGTATTGGCTGCTGAGAGTTTACGATAATATAATCTGGACCGTGTGGTAATGTTTGTTCCTGACAGTAACCTAAATTAAAGAACTGCTTCTGCCAATCCGAGCTGGTCGTGAATGGTAGCCATGCCAGCCAGAATGAGTGCAAACCAATGCTAGATCAGTATCGCTGGCGCCATCGCTTTTGTCCCTACAAACATATATTCTTTATCCAAACAAAAACATTTAGTAAAAAGATTATATGCTTGATCGGGATCTGCATTAATAGTGGCGACTAAGATTACATGTTGCACAGTAGTAATACTAACGCTTGTAGTAAGTGCTAGCCATCTAGGACAGATTAGTTATAAATATTTGAATCTGAATCGATCTAAAATTACTTCATTTTTGGGGCCGGCCGGAGGAGATATAAAGTCTGAAAGATGGAGGATGCGTGTTGGACGAATTACTTGAATATTAATGCAGATGATCATCATGCATGCTTTATGCTTATTACCTTGCGAAGGAAAATTTACAGATCTAAACTATATATATATATATATCTCAACAGACTAGCTAGGCGAAAAAAGACCTGTGCTCAGTACTCCTCTGCGTTCAACTTGAAGGATCCGAACGTACTGCAGGGACCCTCAAGGCCTCACTGGATTACGAGTCTTTGGAATCTTCTGAAAAATTGTTTCAGATTGTCTACCCTCTAAACCTTACATAAACACCCAATTAATCCCGAAAAAAGACCAAAGTCATTATAGGAAACTTTTCTTAATTTTGCTGCGTTATAGGAGGTGGTCGGCCTGAGGGGTCAAGGAGTCTCCAATGTTTGAGTTAATGGGAGCTTTTTCTGGGGAAAGAAGAGGAGTAAAGCTTAGTGTCAAGAGTAATGTTCTTTCTTCCATCGATGGCCTCTATTTATACCCGGAATTTGAAGGGAAGGACAGAGCGTGTTTGTCTCCACAGGATCTTTGTTCTAGTGTCGAGTCCAAGTTTGGGGCACTATTAATGCAGCTTGGTTCTCTCACTTTTCTCATTAATGCAGTGTGTTTTTCTTAGTGAGTGTTTTCACTGATCTCTTTATTTATCCGTTGATGTCCTCGTGCCAGTGGATCAATGGTTTTTCCTTCTCTTGATCTTTCGGTTGGATGAGCAGTTGAGTGCCTGACACTGTTTGGAGGACGATTCAGGGTGGCTGGTCCCATCTCTTGTCTCTCCATCTGGAATGATTACACCAAACAATATTCTTTGGAACGTTGTCACTGGGGACCTTCTTTGTAAGTTGGGCACTTCTCAAGTTAAGTAAAAATGGGGCTTTTCTCAAGTGAAATAGCTAAAATATATCATATTAATTGATATAGAAGATTAACAAAAAAGACCTAGATGATTTTACAGTGAAATGATAGAGCAATATTTGGTCCAAAATGACAGACAGAAGTTTAAGCAAATCCTACTGTAATTAATATGTTTACTTGTTCTTTACGTTGCATAACGTCTCTGCTCTCCTTGTCCAGATGATTAGCTCTGAGTTCAACCGTCGAGACCCTCTAAGCGAACTTTAGAGTGCTGACTGTTTCGCCATCCGGACTCACATGAGCAAACATTAATGTTTTAGCATGTCCACCTAAAATACAAATTTATTATGTAAGTGTCTAATTACAAAAAGAGTTACTCTTTTTGAGAACAACAATCCTATGAAGACGTTGCTTCCTCTGCTTAGAGACTATTAAGAGCATTGGTATTGGCTTAACCAAATGCCAATATATCTTCAAAATTTTAAAAAATATAGATAAAATCTTCTACATTTGGAGTAGTCAAAAAACAAGGACTTGATAAATGACCTCATATTTGAAGATGTGATCTTCATCTTCAAAAATACTAATAATTCTAAAATCTCAGACTAACTATTTTAGCATTTTCCACATGAAGATGTTCTCCCAACACCCCTTTTCACTTTATTATTCTATATTAATTTTGACTAATCCAATGTGGGATTATGGCTTGCATAGCTTTAAATTTATGAAAAATAAGTACTTTTAGCTAAATTTCAAAGATGAACACAATACCTAAGGAATCTTGCAATAGCAGTTTGAGTTTGCTGTTTCGATAAGGGATGTGTGAGTTTTTCTGAGCCAAGGCCATAATAACATCTCGTTGAGCCTGTCTTGTGTAACTTCAGATTTGTCCACTCGTTCACTTCCTGCAAGGTCTACCAAGAATGTTTCCAGATATATCTTCTCCATCAAATCATTACTGAACTCAACCTCTTATTCCATTATCAAACTTAACAAATTTAATATGTCAATGTCCAACTTGGTTGTGAAAATATCAGTAATGATTTGGTTGTTAATTGCAGTAGAACTGACGGCTTGATTCACCTTACCAAATTTCATTAGCATCAGGAAGACAAAAGCCATAATTGCAGCTAGTACAACTCCGAATTTCTAACTTGTGCTAAGTTAAGAAAACACATTTAAGTTCACGTGCATAATCAAAACCCAATACAATTATGAATTTTCCAGTTCTTTTGGTTCTATAATCAATATAAATCAGTAAAGTAAAAGGCCAATAGGGAAGGATATTTGGTAGTTGATGAATCCTCTGCAAGAAGGTCGCGTACTTGTTCATTATAGATTTCAACCATCTGGACATGAATGTCATAATTTATCATGCCTTTCCTTTTATTAGACAATTGTAAGAGATAGCTCAGAGCAACATAATTGATCCGTCTTTCATCGACCCAACTGGAGAGCCACTCTGTCATCACATAAAAGCATCAGATGGAAGAATGCAAAATAGAGGATTAATTATACTGAGGCAAAACCTGCCATCCTATATATCTTATCATGGTATGTGTTTTTCCAGATCCAGTTTGACCATAAGCAAAAATGCATACATTGTACCCATCCATTATAGACCAAATTAATGGTTGCGTGTCCTTAAAAACTTCATCTGAAAATAAAAGGGAAGTTATGAAAGCAATTTAAATAATGTAAAAACTAAAATTAGTAGAACCTCATAAGATATACAACCTTGGGTAGCTGTGGGACCAAAGACCCTGTTAAACTGAAAAACTTTCTTTCCCTCTTTTTGGGTTTTTAATGCGCCTAAGATCACAAGCGTGCCATCCTCTCCAATAAAATCTATTATGTTTTTGGTTTCTGGACTAAAGGAGGGCTGGCCTAATCCTGCAATAAGCTTGAATATTCTCTGAGGATAGTATTAATCAGAACGATATTTGTGTGTACATACAAAATGATATTTGCAGTCATATAATTATAAACCTTGCACATTTCTTTTTAAAAAGTGAATAAATTGAATTCATTTGAAAAATCATTTTTACTAAAAAATAATTTTTAAATTGATATACTTTGACGTAGTATATTAGATTGTAAAACTCTTTTTACTGTAAAATATATCTTACAGTTACATCTTATATCGAGCTAGATCAAATTGTAATCTGGATTTTATAAAATCTCTTATAGATATTACACTTATTTAGTTTGAACAATAATTTTAATGAGTTTAAAGTATCTCGATCCGTTCAAGACAGTTTACTATATGGCTTTAGTCTAAATAAGTACGATATTCAATTCTTCTTTTTGAATTTAGGCCGATAGCTAGAACTGAGGTATCTAACTTAGTTGGAATGTTGAAATAAAAAGAACAAAACGCGCGCACAATATTCAAGACTTTATTAGGTTAAAAGTGAGGCATCCAACTTAATTATCAAATCCCTTGACTAGTACTATATTATACAACGGTTGTCTTTCTTTAAACCTAACCTAATCACTCCTAATCTTTTTGACAGGTTGTTAATCAATTTTATGTAATTCATGTTGAGAGAGAGAGCAACAATAGGACAACCCTTTCTTAATAATAATGTATAGGACAATACTAGGGGCAGTCTAGTATGTGCTGTTGGGCGTGCCCCCAATGTTTATGACTTTTTTTCATTTTAAATTTTTTTTTTAATATCTTTAATCATTAAGAAAAAAAAATATACAACTTCACTGTACTCAGTTATTTTTTTAATCATTAAAAGATATTAAAATATCCAAACAATAATATATTATTATTATTATTTCATATGCCTACAAAAAGTATTAATACATACACAATATTATTTATATATGACTTTCACGTATTAGTATATGAAATTAGTAAATATTATCAACTAATTATTATATAAATTATAGATTAAATTTATATAAAGTATATTCGATGAATAGACATAGGTAATTATGTTATATATTATATATTTAATTATAAAAGTATTATGATTATATTATTAGCTAATACATATTTATTAGTAGGATAGTAATAGTGTTGCTACTATTTTACTATCCATTTTTTTTTAGCAAATTAAGTGCATTAGATAAATTAAAGAATTACACTATACAAGTTCAAATGAGGTGGAAATCTCTTACAATTCTTCCAAAAAACTAACATACAATGTAATACTAAAAAACAAATAAATAAATGGTACTATGAAAAGAGGGGCTTGGAGCCAAATAAATGGCTCTGCCCAATTCTCAAACAAGGAAGAGACTGTTAAAAAATGGTTTTAAGCTGTGGTGAAAAATCGTAGCGGTGAAAAATCGTAGCAAAAAAATGTATTGCACCGTATTAGTCTGGATTGATTGCCAAGAACTTCCACGTCCACTTTCTCTTGATCTTAAGTTATGGAAAGCGAAAAGATAGGAAAAGTAGCAATCAGGTCCGATACTCTGGTGGGTGACTCACGACGACGGCGGCAGTACGTAAGTATTTTTTATAGTATATTTGAAATTTGTTTTTTTTTTATCAGTTTTCTATTAAATATCTTTTTAACATCCCTAATCATTAAGGATAAATTAGAAAAATATACAACTCACTAATTATTATTTTCTTAACTATGAAGTAAAATAAAAAACTTAAAAAAAGTTTAAATACAAAAAGAATAATAAATATGTAATAGGAAAGTAGTAACTCTATCATTATATGATTTGAGTTTTAATTTAATGGAACTAACAAGTCAACTTTAATATAAACGAGTAAGTATTAATCAAATCAAATAGAATTTTATCAAATATATATCATTTAAAAATTGAATGGATATCTAGTTTTACTATAAAAAAAATTTCACGCATCAAATTCGATTTGAATTTAAAAAGACGGTAGGCGATGAAATAGACTATCTATTTAAGAACACTCTCATTGGATTGTTTAAAACTAAATTTCAAAAAATATAAATTTATCAAAAAAATATCAAAAATAAAAAGAAGAAAGTGAGGAAAAAAATATTTTTTATCTCTACAAGTAAATAGTAAAAATAAAAGTTTGTGCAAATTTATATTTTTATAATTCACTTTTAAAAGACAAAAAATATTTTTATTTTTTTTTAGTATTTTTTTTCTTATTTTTTATCAGATATAACTAAAATTTTTTAATATATATATAAATTTATATTTTTTAAAATTTAACTTTAGAAAATTCAATGAAAAACAGTACCACGGGAGCCTGGCTTACATAATTATATTATAGGAAGACATCAATTTGGGTACGGTTGGAGGGGGTGGGACCAAGGTTGACCTATATAAACAGTGAGACGTATGCATGATGTGTTGAGGACACCAAAACCAATGTTATATAATTATATTATTATATATATTATGACCGCTAGATAAGCAGAAAAATAATATATTGTAATCTCACCGATATATATGGACCATATATTGATTAATTTATATGTGACAGATAAAAAAAACCAGCAGATAATGTTAATTGATGTGATTTTCCTTTTCGACAAAGAGCTAAAGTCACGTACGTTAGCTTTCTTTTATTTTTGTATGACTTATTAATGTCTCTTGAATCAATATAGTCACGCCGATGATGTTTGGAATATTATGGATATCAATGGAATTACTAATTTTCTTCTATTATAATTAATGAAGATTTTTGTTAATTTAAGGACATAGTTAAGTACGATATATCTAGATAGAATAACTATTATTTATAATGAAAAATAAAAAGCACCAATCGATGTTTGAAAAGAAAAAAAACATTAAAATATGTATGTAAGGAGGGTGTGCAGATATACAACACTACGTTAGTTATTGTCAAGCACTCCCATTTATAATATTGAAATATAAAATTTAATTAGAAACGAAATAGCTTATTTTTTGAGCAATTTTTATATAAAATTTATTAAAAGTATTATTTTTCATAGATATATATATAATTTTTAAAATTTTTAGGACCAAATTCTAGATTTATTTTTATTTTTTTGAAGTGAAAGCAATAATTTTTTGAGTTTAAGCAAATATTGAAGATAATTTCCTATTTTAATAGCCTATGGAGCTCTAGATTCTTTTACTGATCAATCCATTTAATTATTGACCCACATACTGATCGAGACACAATTTCTTTTTATTTTTCTCCTCGTTCAATGTGGGTCAATAGAAATGAATTATAACTAATGGGCATCAGATCATGATGTCAGTGATTTATCAGATCATCACATGCTGATACATGTGATAAAGAGAGAGGGACAGTAATGCATTATGCAGTAATAATTTTGACCGAAGGATCTTTAACTTGTTTAGCGTCACTCCTCTATAGAATAAATATCAAGAGAAATAACATATGTAATTTCGGAGCGTACAATAAAATGATAAATTTGAAATTCTCATGAAAAAATTATTTTTTTATGATATTCTAGCCACTTTTTTGTCAAAACTATATATAGTATTATTATTTTATATATATAAAGGGAGTGAGAGGTTTGGAATCCAAATTCTCCATTAGATCTTATGCTATTAGATCATTATGTTCTTGTATTGCGTTTAGATGTTCTTGTATTACGTTTAAATGTTGAGAATATTTGAGAGTATTTATAAGTATAAAAATAAAAGGGAGAAGCCACACTCAGTGCACTCTTCTTAACATGAACAGTGTTATGAACAGTACACGACACTATTCATATAAGAGAAAGTATTCTGAATGTGACTACTTTCCAACATTCTTTTTATTATCTCCATCATCAAATTATACTTTTTAGTGGAATGTATACGTAACCTGCAATGATATTTATAATGATATCTCTCTCTTTTTTTTCTATAAAGAGAGGACTTAATTATATATAAATGAAGATCAAATTCAGACTCAAACATTTTTTTTTCATATTTTTATTAATATATAAATGAAGACATCAATTAAACTACAAATCAATGGATTATTTCATTGTAGACAAGCCGAAGACGTGTACTCCTTAAGCATTTGAGAAAGTTTGACATACACTAATTGTTTAGTTGTTTAATGATTTTTCCATCTAATTGATATTTCTTGATTCTCAAGTTGGACAGACGCTAATTGATTTAGTACTCTATTTCGATTTAATGTTTAATATTTTTGCTTATTTTAAGTGTGTACAAAAATTGTTCAAATCGGTCGTAGCTGACGTAGACTGACCTCTAGAGCAGAGAATAGGCCGAAATCGATAGGGAACTAGTCGGCCGACGGTAGAATTTTAGCAAAATCACTATCGGCCAATTTGGTTCCAATTTGAACCTGGATCAAACTGCTAAATCTAGGGCTGTAAAAAGATCGGATCGAATCGGTGGACTGAATCGGATCGGTTGTCCCGGACCGAGACCGGACCGGATCGAATGGAATTCGATCCGGTCCAATCCAAATTTTATATGGACCAATTAATTCCGGTCCGGTCTGGTCCGAAGGATTTTTCCTCCTGGACCGGACTGGACAGGACCGAACCCCACATATATATATATATTTATATACGTATATATAAAAATAGTATATAAATTATAATATTAATATTAATATAAATTAATATATTAATATATAATATATATTAACATATAATATATATTAACATATTAATATATAATATATAATATATACTCTTATAATATTAACATATTATTATTTATAGTATTATTAGTTATAATGTACTAACATACTTAATATATAATATATACTAACATATTAATATATAATATATACTTTTATAATATTAACATATTATAATTTATAGTAGTTAAATTTGGGCCAAAAAAATATTTGATCATTATAGAATTTTATATTAAATTTAGCCTATTAAATCATATGGGGCACCCTTAGACCAGACCGGACCGCCCATGGACCGAATTGGACCGGACCGATATGGACCGAACTCCTGTTTGGTCCGGTCCAGGGTGAAAGAATTCTTGGACCGAATGAAATCGGTCCACAAATTTCTCGAACAGGACCGGATCGGACCGGACCATTTACACCCCTAGCTAAATCAATCGAAAATGTTTATTTAATATATATATATATTCAATTAGACTTATATAAACGACGTCATTTCACTTAAATGAGTGAAACACATCGTTTCAAGTCCGGAGTTTGTGAAAAAAACTAATTGAAAGAGAGCCATTTGCTTCCAATAGTTCAATCTATCTATAAAGGAAAATGCCATCCTTCCCCTTCATTTACATCCTGATGGCTTTTCCCTTTTTAGTTTTATTGTTTTAGATTCTTTTAAGAATTTTTTTATATGATTTTTTTAATATTTTAAAATGATTTTTAAAAATATAAAAGAAATTATAATATTATTTAAAAATATTTACTTAAAAATTATGTAAAAATAAATAAAATAAAAAACTCAAAACGGAAAGCCACCAGGATGAATATAAACGGGATGAGTAACCCTTTCTGTCTAGAAGGCCAGTGCTACGTATCCCGCTCTTATTCATCCCGATGCATCCCTTTTTTTTTTTTTACAGTTTTTTTTTACATAATTTTTAAATACATTTTTTTAAATAATATTGTAATTTTTTTATCTTTTTAAAAAATATTTATTTTTTTACATGTTTTTTTAATATTTGAAACATTTTTTAAAAATATAAAAAATATACAATATTATTTTAAAATATTTATTTAAAAATTATAAAAAAAAAAACTAAAAGAAAAATATTAAAAACGGGATGAAAATCGGGATGCCAAGGAGCGGAAGAAATAGCATTTTTCCAATATACAATTTTATCTTGTTTCAATTTTATGTATTTATTACTCCCGCTCGATTTAAAGTCAAACAGAGTCGTTTCAACCTAGGGTTCAAACATCCTCTGGCACCCTCTCGTCTATTTTCTTCCATTCTGATCGATTTACTTCTCTCTCTCTCTCTAACACTCTTTTGGTGTTGTCACTTGTGTTCAGGGCGGAATCAAAATTTCATGTTTGGGGGTGATCGATAAAATGTGTAATAAATGTAAATTTTATAAGGATAATCATCAGTGATAAAAGTGTCATATTTTATTATTATCGAGTAATCTAAATGTATATTAATTTTCGAATTATTTACGTTTTTTTTTTAAAAAAAATCAATTATTTTTAAGTACTTATTCATATTTTTCTATAATTTTAAAAAAATTTATAGATTAACAATAAATTTAAGAATTTTCTAATAAGTAATAATGTAACGCTGTTAAATTTTTAACAAACTATATCTCATAATCATAAAAGTTAGACTGAAACTAAATAAGTGAGTGTAATCAATCAATTTTATAATCATATAAATTTATAATCAATTTTTTTATTAGAGTTAGGCTGTTAGTTGAGTTACTGTGAGATTATGTGAGTTGAAATTTGAGTTTAAATGAAATTAAAAGTTAAAATATAAATAAATATATATTAAAATTTAGATAAATAATTTTAATAAAAAAAATTGGGAGAGGCGGGGAGAGGCCGGAACGAGACATTGCACGTTGCAACTCTCCCCTTCCAAAATCCCTCCAGTGACGGCACATTGCACGCAACGACGGAGCGATCCCCTCCCCTCCTCCTTCACACTGCTCAGAGCTTAACTTGGCCCTCATCTCTCCGACACCTCCCATCAGGCTCACAGTTTGACCTCTCCAAGATCTATCTGTCGTTCAACTTCACGCTTAGCTCTCTCGTTCTTCTTCTAAGTTTTTGTTATAAATTTGTTATTTTGTTGTGAATTTTTGAATTTATTGTAAATTTTAATTGATTTAATTTGAATTTATTATGTGAATTTTGGGATCCGGTAGCAACCGAAAAATCGACCGTGAAACCGATCAATAGTCAATACAGACCCTAAGAATTCTCGCCGGCCGGTTTTAAGTCGGCACCCCCCCTCCTTTAAAAACTATCGGTTTTCAGCCCTACTTAATTTATTTGTGCCTTAATTATTAGTGGGCAACCGACACATGCCGTAGTATCATGTCCTTTCAATTCTTTTACGCTATCTGTTTATGGAAAAAAAATGAAATTATTGTCCTATTCTACTGGCTACAAGCGGACGAATAGTTTATGATTATCAATCACATTAATTCAGAATTTCATAACCTTGAAACGTCACCGTGAAAAGATATTAAAGCCCAGACCTATGCCCTAGATATACACATGCTGCGTGCACGTGATCATCAAGGACCCTATGTCAAAACAAATCAAATCAAATCAAATCAAATAATGGTTTTGTAGTTTATACTTTATACCCACCTTCCTAGCAATACTTTGGCAGTTTGTGTTTCTCGAGACAGAAATAATGGAAATCATTTTGCAACAAACCCAATAAACACGCTGCTACTTTTTTATAAAGTCTTTAGTCTTTACACTAAAACTATATAATAATATCTAAATTTGTTGCATTCCTTATAAAAATATATGCGTATTGATGAAGGTTAGACCGATGACGATCTCTTCCTCCAAAAAACCATAACAAATTAGAAAAAAAAAATCATAAAAGTTTGTCGAATGATCACAAAGGGTCAGGGATACTGATCATCATGAGATTATTAAGTCAACTCATCTAGTTCGTTCATGGGAAGAGATCCAATTTAGGGATGGAGTTTTAAGGCTCTGTGGAGTATCCGTGTCCATTTCTAATGGCATTCCCTTCATGAGTAACGCTAGCTGATATATATATAGATCTAAAATCGTTAGCTAGATTGATGAAGTGCTTAATTAGATCTAAAATGGTTTACCCAGATCATCTTAAAAATTTTATAAAGGACAATGTTATTTCTCCCGTTGGTTTTCATCCCAATCTCATCTCATTTTAGATTTTTTTTTTTTTTTCAGTTTTTTTACATAATTTTTAAGTAAATTTTTTTACATGATTTTTTTAATATCTTAAAATATTTTTTAAAAAATATAAAAAAAAATCACAATATTATTTAAAAACATTTACTTAAAAATTATGTAAAAAAAAATTGAAAAAAAAAAACCCAAAACGGGATGAGATTAGAATGAAAACCAACAGGAGAAGTAGCACTACCCTTTTATAAAAATAATTTTATTTTATTTGATACGTTATATTGTAAAGTTATTAAAAATATAAATAACGTATTATATAAAAGCTCAATTTATCGATATATTTTTATATGATCTATTTCCAGCTGTAGCATTTTTCTATTTATTAGTTTTGTGAGTTAAATGGACTAGTCATTTACATCCCAACAATTTAGGAGAGATCAAAATTATACTTGATCTCTCAAAGTACTACCTAACCTTTTAATAATTATTTTGATAGAGACAGAAAATAATTATTAAATTTTTTTTTATAGTGTATAATATCTTTTTCTAATTAGTAGTTAAGAATGTTACAAAAAATTCAATACATGCTGGGCGGTCCAAGTCCATATACGTGTATCTCTGTCTCTGGGAAGCGATAATATTAATCTAGCTACCTCTTTAATTATATAAGCTTCTCCTCAAGATTATTCCCACAAACCAAAAAACACAGAAAATAATTAATTCTGCTTTATTTATTTAATTAATTAGCAACAAGCTAGCTGCTTAACACAGATCCTGGTCACCGAAAGCAAAAGTCATAAATAACATGTTACAGAACTGGAATTATGAGAAGTACAGAAATCCGGAAAGGCTGAAGCCACGATTTATTACAATTAACTATTTATAAGTATCACCAATATGTAATATTATTCTTAAAGCAATTCCCCTCCTGAATTAGAGAAGTGAAGAGAAGCATGACTGGACATTGGGCGGAGCCCCGATATTGGTTTGAACACATGAGTTGCTCACTGTCCAATCTTGCAGCATTTCCTCTGAAACCCAAAGAGGTTGTTGGTCTGAAGAAGGACACAAATCATTACTGTTGTTGTCACTGAAAATGAAGTCACAGACATCTGAGAAGTCCGAGTTGAGAAGATCCGACAAGCAAATGTCTCCCATGTTGAAATTCATCGGCAAATCCGACGTCGACTGATTATGATTATGATCTTGATCTTGATCTTCTTCTGGACATGGCAATGATAAAAGCTCATCCAAGTGTTGGTGCTTGTTTGGCTGTACTACATCTGGGGGGAGAGGGACTTTAGAGCACCTAAACGCCTTGGTCCGGATCACATCATGATGATCAGAGTTCATGATCTTCAATGGCGATGAAGATGAAACCTTCATGTTGTTGGGTTGATCTGGCTTTGAACCAAGATTACGATCTGGAACAGTTCTGGTTTGTTGGGTTGTTTGATGTTTTTTTCCTAAATTTGTGTTCCAATAATTCTTTATTTCATTGTCTGTTCGCCCTGGAAGTCTTCCAGCTATTAGAGACCATCTAAAACATCGTTAAAAAGGAAAGAAATAAAGAAGATCAAATTTAGCTTTTACAGTATAATTGTTAATTAAATGCTGAAAGAGAGAAGTATTTTTTAAGGAAAAGATGCAAAACCTGTTCCCTAAAAGCTTGTGAAGCCTAATGATGAGTTCTTCTTCATCCTCTGAGATGTTACCTCTCTTAATGTCTGGTCTCAGGTAATTCAACCACCTAAGCCTGCAACTCTTCCCACATCTCTTCAGACCTGATCTCCAAAACCAAAAACCCATTTAACTTAATTTTTATTTCCTACCCAAAAAGGAAAAAAGACAAAAGAAGTAAAGAAAAATTAGTACCTGCTTTTTTGGGAAGGTTTCTCCATTTGCCTTCACCATGGATTCTGATGTATTCTCTGAGAGTGTTGTCTTCTTGAGCTGTCCAAGCACCTCTGTTCAAGCCCTCCTTAGCACAACAAGGGCTTCTCCCCATTTTGGGCACTTTTGGTTTTTGTCCTTGGATCTCTCAATCCTATTTCTAGATCGATCTGTGGAGAGTTTTGATTGTTTATGATTGTAGTTCGTGTTGATTTCAGTGTGGGCATGTGATGCATTCAGAACATCAATATTTATAGCTGATTATTATTTTTATTTATTTTTTGGTCATAAAATAATAACTATTTTTCATATATATATATATATATAATTTCTAAATCATAAATGGACTATAGTGCTTTTCATTTGTCTCGAAGGCTCGTAGCTTTTTGTCCTGTACCTCATTTAAATCAACGTGCCCAAAAGACTTCCATTCCATTCTGCTACATGTTCATATGTATTGGAGCATTGGTATAGAGAGCAGATCGTAGCACAGTTCATTTTGACTTCTAGTTTAATTTTTTCTTAATTTTTTTATACATATTTTTTTATCATTTTAAAATATTTAAAAAAAATCAATACATTAATAATTACTTCTTTAACCATTAAATTAAAATAAAATTAATATATATATATATATGCATTAACCGGCCAATATTTTTGGAACCATTCATTAATAGTTTTCACACCTTAAAAATAGAAAGGACAAAAAATTTAAACAATAGGATTATTAATGGAAAATAATTTATAGAGTCCTTGAGTTTACATATCCCAATTTACTTCTTTAAAAAACAAGTAAGAAAAATCTAATATTCAAGTAAAAAATAAAAAAAAATAAAAAACATTTTTATGGCGAAATTTATATATCTTTGTCAATTCAGTTCAAATGTGGGTGTTCTTTTTCTTCGATTGTCTACTTCACAAGATAAAACTTGTCGTGCCATACTACAAAATCATGCAAACAATACTATTTAAACTAATATTAATGCTCAAAATTATGTGAAACATCAAGGTGGGGGTATGGTGTACTGATTGAAAATAATAAAAATAAAAATGAATTTTAATGTATTTTTGTTCAAATGCATGCATGGGATCATGGCCACCAGCCATCGTCATTAATTACTTATTGCAAAAATCTTATCTCCAACTAACTTTCAATTGCTCACAAGCAATTGAAAGTTTGTTGGAGAAGAATGATCATCGATATTCCCTGTCTCCCAGCGAAAGAATACACATAAAGATAGACCATACATCCATCTGAAAGGGCCATGCATATATGTCACTGTTATTATCTTTGCTGCAGCTCTTCTCCACTGTCTTCATCATATGAACATGTTGCTCTTTCTATTTTTCTTATTGGAATCTATCACTTTCCTTGTTATAGTGCTTCTTTTTTTTTTCAAGAGTACGGAATCTCAATTTAGGCTCCGTTTGTATTCAAAACTCATCTCAACTCATCTTTATTTTATCATTACACTTTTATAATTTTTTATACAAAACACAAATTCCTATACACCTTTTTCAAATCTCAATACACATTTTTCAAATTTCAATACACATTTTTCAAATCTCAAAATAATAATAATATTAAAAAATAAATTAAACTCATCTCATCTACAAATCCAAACGAGACCTAATCCTTTTGTCCTCACTAATGATCACGATGTCAGCACTAGTGATGAAGGAGAAATGAGTATTTTTGTTTTGAAAAGTTTGTAAATAAAATAAGATGGATAATTTTATGAATAATATATAGTAAGATAGTCTATAAAGAATAATGATATAATTTGTAATATTTAATGAAGTTTTAAGAAATGAGAGAGAAAATGTTAAATAACAATATTGTAAAGTTATAATATTATTTTTATTTGAAACTTGAAAAGATTGAATTATTTTTATTTTTTATTCAAAAGTTTGTAATGATTAGTTTGAGAATTCTGTAATAATTAGTTTGAAAGTATTTATATTTTTATGATATTTGAAAATGAGATGAAATGAAATTTTTTTCCAAACAAGCTCTAGTCTATAAAAAAAAAATTATAAAAAAAAATTTAGCAACTAATATGATTTGATAGGTCAGATTATAAATATTTTATTATTGTTAAATTACGTTAATTTATAAATTTATTTTTATAAAATTCTTTTATAAATATATGATTATTTCTCCGAAAGCTATAATTACAAGTTTTGAGGATGATTTCTAATAATGATTAGAGAAATCACATAACAAAATATGATTGTTTACAAAAAGTACAAAGCGAAAAGAAAACATAAAGCTACATTATGAAACACTACTTTCTGAAGTTTTCACATAAAGAATTATAATCAATATATATTAGATCAGGTGCAATATGCTAGTTGCTGATTATATATAGGTTGAAGACCCTGCATAATGCAATATTAACTTTATCAATTTTAAATGACAAGTAGCATCGGCAAGTTTCCATTTCATAACGAGTGATACCATCATTGATGTTTACCTTTTAAGTAGGGTTAAAACCAGTCATTTTGGATATTGCTAGTTTGCACGAGCCTCCACCTCAACATGGCTATCATATTTAGGAAAATGATTTATATAATTTTAAGATGTGCAAATTTCAACATTAAATTTTTTTTTTTTTTAAAAGGACAAACTCAAGAGTTACATAAACAAATCCTCATTTTTTTAGGGGCAAATTTAATGTTTTGTAATAAGTGGCAATCATTTAATTAATCTGCTCTTGAATGGCTTCAAATCAAAGATGATTAACAGCTCAGATTTACAAGCTGTGTTGCTTCAAGGCAGGGATATTTTTGTCTTTATATTCAGGGACATTTCTGTCTTTTTATCAAGTCTTTCTATATATATATGAGTTGTACAGTATAATAATATCAGACTTAATCTACAATTTCATTTGTATATTCGATATTTGAGAGAGAGAGCTAAGGGCAAAAGGGAAAGAGAGCTAGGGTTAGGATTTCATCATGAGATCTGAAGCTATATCTTTTGTACTTGTCAAATTAGCTTGTAAATCTCTCATATTATCAATGAAGAGCTTGATATTGCTATTCATGCCATGGATATAGGCCATTAGGGCCAAACCATATATTTCTTGATTTTCTTGTTTTACTTATTTACTTTGATTTTACGTTATTGTTTTGTGTTTCTTGACGATCTATGAGTTGTTGATTAAACTTGGAAAACAGTAATCTCTGAAACCAACATGTTTCTTATATAAAAATATTTCAACTATACATGCATGAGAATCTACCACGCAATATTAAGATCCAAAAGCAAGACCAAATAATAGTATTTGAAATTCATTTGATATTGTTGAACCAATACCAAATCTTCAATCAAACTTGATAGCAACTACTAAAGATTTAGAAAACTAGGGGTTCCTTTCGAAAGCTTTAGAGAGAGAACCTCTACCTTCTCTTTAAAAAACTCCATCTTTTCAAGAGCTGTTGCTAAATTGTTTATACCCTCCTCTTCTTTTCCTATTCATTTTCACATTGTTTATACACTTTAATAGTAGTGTTTTTTCCTCTCATGTCCATCAGTTCGATTTTGGTCAAATCTCTTGCTTTTCGATCGCCATTTGTCGACATGTGCCCCACTAACACTGTCTATAGTTGTCGAGCTATTGAGACGGAGCAGAGTCGTGCTAGAAAGCTCGGTGTGTGTCCCTCACCCACGGCTATTGATGCACGTGGTCGTCATGCATCACCGTACTTTGGCTTATTGCATCTAACGGCTACACGCGTCGTACCAATAACTTTTTTTTTTGAGATTTTCTAGATCTGGCCTACCGGTCTCTATCCCCAGGAGTGCAAGAATGCAAATGACTAACTGCATATTAGTCCACCCAATGTCATGTTTATCATTATATTAGCATTTTTCATAACCAGTGATCTTGAAGAAGTAACTACAGATGTCTCCAAAAATCATCTCAAAACAAAAAATAATAGTGCACCCATCACTTTTATCACTTTTAGTGAAGGTTCTACAGCCACCAACAGTGGTTCCATTATTCGCAAATATTTGCAAATAGTTTATTTTTGTCTTTTAAAATTGTGTTCTCTTTGTAGGATATGGGTCAAGACTAAGAAATTGGTCGCAAAAATTATTATTTTTTCCACCACTATGCACTATTGTTATTGTTTTGAGACATTTGTTGGAAAACATCATCCCTCCTCATGTATCATCTTTTCTACTTTTAATAAAGTTTACTTGCTTGCTTAGGAGCAAAAAAATTGCTAAAGATTTAGGGGTTGCTTGGATGATGAGATGGTCCATCTCTTCACATCTCAATAACTAAATATCACTCAAATATACATTTTTTAGTTTCTAATTTTTAACTTTTTCATCTCATCATTATCTAATATTACAATCTTTCATAAATTTTCAAACTGTAGAACCCAAGGTTTCAAGTCTCGTATCTACGTATCGATTTTGATGATAATAAATAAATTCAAAACTTAAGCTCAAGTTGTCTACGCATGAAAAGAGCTGAGCACATTAAGAAAACAAGCATGAGAAAAAGAAGAATAAGTCTACAAATGAAGTTCATAGAGTAATTTTGTACATCTCTTAAAATTTGAAATTGTATTAAGGTTCAAAATTAATATTTTCTCATAAAGCATCAAATTGTATTTTTTACATTTGCAAAACTTTATTAAAATATTTAATTTCAAAATTTTTTTTTCCACATATGCATAAAGATTTGAATTTATAAGATGATTGATTGTCATATTTAACATATGCATGTGTTTGAAAATCTTGAAGGGTGGTTGTGTGTTTTTTTGACAAATGTAAAAGATAGATGATTTTGTTTAAAAATCTTGAAGAGTGGTTGTGATATGCAAAAAAAAAAATGATTTGATTAAAAAAATAAATCATACTCATTTTGTCATGTAGAAAAACTAAAATATTATGTTTGATTTTTTTGAAAAATTAATGGAGTTGTCTTTGATAAGTATAAAAATGAGATTTTTTTATTTTGATCTTTTGAAAAGTAAATAGTACTCTTATTTGACATGTGAACCTTTTCAAATTTGAATATGAAGACTCATTTGCCTATAAATAGCTCACTTGAGTTTTGTAAAAATAACAACAAGAACTTACACATCAATTGCTAAGTTTTGCATCATTCTTTCAAAGCACTTATTCTCTCTTCTCTAAGTTTTGTATTTTAATCCTTGTTCATTTTGAGAGAGATATAGTTTGCACTGTATTGTTCTTATTTCACTCATTGAGGAGTGTACTCTGATAATCTACCCACTATCAGCTCTTGTATTTGTAAGAGGGGCATATAATCCTTGTGTGTGTAGAAGGTGTTCTATACAGGGAATAATTGAATCACCAAGTGTGAGGTGATTGGAAGTGTAAAGGGTATTCTACACGAATTCTTTGTAACGGTGTTGTTCAAAGGTGTAATAGGTTTCTATCTCCACCTGAAAGAGTTTGAATAGTGAATTTAGGATTCTCAATGGATAGCTTGAGGCGAGGACGTAGGTAGTGAGACTAACTTCGTTAAAATACTGAGTTTGCTTTTTTTTGCCCTTACTCTTTATATTTCCTTCTGTTTCGTATTTTGTTTATACTTTATATTGTATATTTGATTTATAATTGTTAATTTTATAATATAACTCAATTCACCCCCCTTTTTGTATTAGTCATTTGGGTAACAATTGGTATCAGAGCAAGGGCTCTGTTACAAGATTAATTATCTGTTGAGTTAAGATCATATGACTAACATTGCAGCTACATTCGCTGAAGGTCAATCCATTAGTCGGCTTCCGCTATTTTGTGGAGATAATTATACTTTCTGGAAAGCTAAAATGAAAATATTCATTCAGTCTCAAGATCGTGAAATCTAGAAATACATTGTAAATAGGCCTTATATTCTAACAAAAATTGTTGATGGAGTAAAGGTCAACAAGGAAAAAGAAGAGTTTGATCGTGAAGATGATAGACGTTATATAATGAATGTAATGGTTATAAATTTTCTGTATAATGCTCTCAATGGCAATAAATTTAATAGAATAATGACTTGTAGGACGGCAAAGGAAATTTGGGACAACTTGGAAGTAACTTATGAAAGAATTTCGCAAGTCAAAGAATCAAAAATTTATATTCTTACGCATGAATATGAAATGTTTAAAATGAATGATGATGAATCTATTTCCTCTATATATACTCGTTTTACTAACATTATAAATAGCTTGACAGCTCTTGGAAAAGTTTATTCCAGCTTAGAGATAGTAAGGAAAATTCTCAACTCTCTGCCAAAACGTTGGAAATCAAAAGTGACGGCGATTTTTGAAGTTAGGGATCTTAAAAAACTCAAAGTAAATGAACTCATTGGGTCACTTATTACTCACGAGTATACATTGAAAAGAGGAGAAGAAGAAGGAAAGCAAAAGAAGAGCTTGGTACTCAAAACTGTTCCCCATAAAAGTGAAAGTGATGAAGATGAGGAAAGTAATGACAAAGATGAAGAAATTACAATGATCACAAGAAGATTTCAGAAATTCTTAAAGAAAAATAAAGCCCATCCAATGAAATCTTTCAAAAAGTTTTCCAACAAAGATATAGATAAAAAGGACCCCTTAACTTGTTATAAATGTAAAAATTCAGGACATATCAAGGCAGTTTGTCCCCTGCTAAAGAAAGATCGATACAAGGGCAATAAAGTAATGAAAGTTACATGGGATGATGATTCAAGTAGCTTAGACAGCAACGCAAGCAATGAAAAATCTGCAAATCTTTGTCTTATGGCTAAAAATAATCTTGAAGTAACAAATTTTGAAAATATTGAAAATCCTTATTATAAAAAATTACAAAATGTTTTAGAAGAAAATATAATATAGTTTCAAAAGATGAAAATGATAAGCTGAAAAAAAAATTGGTTGATTTAGAAAAAATTATTGAAAACTTTACAAATGGAAAAAGAAATTTTAAAAAACTTCTTGGTAATCAAAAATATGTTTTTGATAAGGTAGACTTGGGATGCATGCCAAAAGAAAAACTCAAATCCTATAAAAATTTCTTTGATAAACCGACTAAATCAAAATCATATTTTCAAAATTCTTTTCATAAAAATAGATTTTTCAAAGAAAAATATTATTACAATCACTCAAGGTTTTCAAATATGTCATATGTTATTTGTAATTTTTGCAATAGAAATGGTCATAATTATCATATTTATCCTATTAGAAGAAAACATACAATGACTATTTGGGTCATATGGGTACCAAAGAATCTTGTTTATTCTAATACTAATAAATAAAAATCCCAACAAACTTAGGTATCAAGAATTTTTTTAATTGCTTTTATAGGTATGCATGAAGTTTTCTACAGGTAAAAGTAAATGATTTTTAGACAACGATACTCAAAACATATGACAGGAGACAAAACTAAATTCATTGACCTCATTTCTAAAGAAGTAGGACGCGTGATATTTGGAGACAATTCAAAAGGGAAGATCATGGGAATAGAAGGTACAAATAAAATAGTCTCAATCTCAACAACAAAAATACAATGGAAGAAGTTCAACATGGAGATATCAGGAAAGATCATCAAAACTTAGTACAAGATGCAATCAAATAGTGGAAACATGTGAAAGATCATCTAGTGGAACAAATTCTAGGAGAACCTTCACGAGATGTAAGTATTCGATCATCTCTTAGAAATATTTGCAATCACATTGCTTTTCTATCTCATATTGAACCTAAAAATATTGATGAAACACTGCTTGATGAATCATGAATTTTAGTTATGCAAGAAGAGCTAAATCAGTTTGAAAGAAATGATGTTTGGACACTTGTTCTTAGACCCAAAAATCATACTGTTATTGGAACAAAATGAATTTTTAGAAATAAGAAAGATGAGTCTAGAATCATCACTAGAAACAAGGTTAGACTTGTAGTCCAAGGTTTCAACCATGAGGAAGGAATCGATTATGATAAGATGTATGCACTTGTCGCAAGATTAGAAACTATTCGAATGTTACTTGTATATACATGTTATAAAGATTTCAAACTTTTTCAAATGAATGTTAAAAGTGCTTTCTTAAATGGTTTTATAAATGAAGAGGTATATGTTGAGCAACCTCCAGTTTTTGAAAATCATATCTCTCCTAATAATGTTTTTAAACTCACAAAAGTTTTATATGGGCTCAAACAAACTCCTAAAACTTGGTATGAAAGGCTTAGGGGTTTCTTGATTGAAAAAAGTTTTTCAAGAGGAAAAATTGATACAACTATTTTCATCAAATATAAACAAAATGATATTCTTCTAGTTCAAATTTATGTGGATAATATAATATTTGGTGCTACCAATGAAAATATATGCCAAGATTTTACTAAAAGTATGCAGGAAGAATTTGAAATGAGCATGATGGGAGAACTTAATTTCTTTCTTGAATTGCAAATCAAGCAAGTAAAAAGTGAAACATTTATTAATCAGTTAAAATATATCAAAGAGTTATTCAAAAAGTTTGAAATGGAAGGTGCGAAAGTAATTGGAATACTAATGAGTCCAACCACCAAACTTGATAAAGATGAAAGCGGTTAACCAGTTGACTCAAAAGTATATCGAGGTATGATCAATAATTTATTATATTTGACAGCTAGTTGACCTAATATTATGTTCAGTGTATGTTTATGTGCACGTTTTCAATCATCTCCAAAACAATCTCATTTGATTGCTGTTAAGTGTATTTTTAGAATTCTTGCCAGTACCATTGACTTAGGGTTATGGTATCCTAAGCACACTTCTTTCGATTTTATTAGTTATTCAGATGCAGATTATGCTGGTTGCAAAATTGATCGAAAAAGTACTAGTGGAACGTGTCATTTTTTAGGTCATGCACTCGTTTCATGGTTTAGTAAAAAGCAAAATTATGTTGCTTTATCTACTGCTGAGGCAGAGTATGTTGTTGTAGGTAGTTGTTGTACTCAAGTTATTTATATGAAACAACAGCTTGAGGATTTTAAACTTATGTACAATCACATTCCAATCAAATGTGATAATACAAGTACTATAAATTTTTCAAAAAACCCAATACAACATTCTAGAACTAAGCATATTGAAATTAGATATCATTTTCTTAGAAATCATGTACAGAAAGGTGATATTGTACTAGAATTTATAAGCACACATGATCAATTGGCAGATATTTTCACAAAACCCCTACCAGAAGATAGATTATGCATGATTAGAAAATAAATAGGAATGATGCATATCATGAATATCTGTTAAATATTTTTATCCATTATCTCAAATGACTTACAAAAACTTGAGACTTCTATTCTCATCTTTTAACTGCATTTTCTCTTCATAGATCGACATGTTATTCTCATCTAAAGGATTAAGCAGTCGAAATGGAGAGGTAAGTAAGGATTTTAAATCCTTATTCTGTTACTTTAACTCTACTATTTTTCTATTTGACTCATAAATAAGTTGCTAAAGTATAGAGACCGTTTCGCTAAACTTCTCAATTTCATGAGTTTTGGACTACAACCGAGCGGAAAAAGCAACAATGGAAGATGAGTATCGAGTCCCGAGACCCACAAGCTCATAAATGGCATCATGATCTGATTTATTAACCAAATCAGTTTCTTGCTGTTTCATGACACCTACGACAGATGCAGAAATAGATTGATCGCGAGAAGTACTGAAAGAAAATTGATGAGCCATTACAAAATTGTAGAATGAAAATGCAGACGAATTGCAAAGATGAGAAGAAGATTTGATGCGAAATAGATAAAACTTAGGATTGCTCTTATAGAGACAGGAATAAGAACAAGACAAACTATCATAACTTCAAATCTCTGCAATATCTTATTTGTCAATAACGTTAAGCAGATTTGAATCTCCTTCTGCACCGAATTGCTAAAACTAGGCCTCCAGCCTTTGTAGGTTTTGTCGGCCACGAGTGACTGCAATTATTCAACTCTCTACAAAATCTCCTTCCGCACTAAATTGCCAGAATTAGGCCTCCAGCTTTTGCAGGTTTTGTCAGACACGGGTGACTCCAATTATTCAATTTTCTATAATTTCTACTAACGCACCGTTTTATTTGGTTATTGGTTATTGCGGGAAGAAATCTTATTAAAGCCAATTGCGGTTCCTTTTTAATGATGCCAAAAGGGGGAAAAGTTTTATACTAGTATTATACTACCCTGTTATATATGCTAGAATCATGTCTATATTTTACTTGAAATACTAACGCATATTTTCAGGGGAAGCTTAAGTATTACTGTAGGTCGCAAATTTATACTAAGTATTTGTCATCATAAAAAATGGGGAGATTGTAAAACCCAAAGTTTCAAGTCTTGTATCTACGTATAGATTTTGATGATAATAAATAAATTCAAGACTCAAACTCAAGTTGTCTACGCATGAAAAGAGCTAAGCACATCAAGAAATCAAGCATGAGTAAAAAGAATAATAAGTCTACAAATGAAGCTCATAGAGTAATTTTATACATCTCTTAAAATTTAAAATTGGATTAAGGCTCAAAATTAATATTTTCTCATAAAGCATCAAATTGCATTTTTTACATTTGCATAACTTTATTAAAATATTTAATTTTGAATTTTTTTTTTCACATATGCATAAAGATTTGAATTTGTAAGATGATTGATTGTCATTTTTAACATGTGCATGCGTTCAAAATTAATATTTTCTCATAAAGCATCAAATTGCATTTTTTACATTTGCATAACTTTATTAAAATATTTAATTTTGAATTTTTTTTTTCACATATGCATAAAGATTTGAATTTGTAAGATGATTGATTGTCATTTTTAACATGTGCATGCGTTTGAAAATCTTGAAGTGTGGTTGTGTGTTTTTTTGACAAATGTAAAAAATAGATGATTTTGTTTGAAAATCTTGAAGGGTGGTTGTTTGTTTTTTTGACAAATGCAAAAAGAAAATGATTTGGTTTGAAAAATAAATCATGCTCATTTTGTCATGTATGAAAAGTAAAATATTAGGTTTGATTTCTTTGAAAAATGAATTGGGTTGTCTTTGACAAATATAAAAATGAGATGTTTTTATTTGAATCTTTTGAAAAGTGAATAGTGCTCTTATTTGACATGTGAACCTTTTTAAATTTGAATATGAAAACTCATTTGCCTATAAATAACTCACTTGAGTTTTGCAAAAATAACAACAAGAGCTTACACATCAATTACTAAGTTTTGCATCATTTTTTCAAAGTCCTTATTCTTTCTTCTCTAAGTTTTGTGCCTTAATCCTTATTCATTTTGAGAGAGATATAATTTGCACTATATTGTTCTTATTTCACTCATTGAAGAGTGTACTCTGATAATTTACCCACTATCAGCTCTTGTATTTGTAAGAGGGTTCATATAACCTTTGTGTGTGTAGAAGGTATTCTACACAGATAATAGTTGAATCACCAAGTGAGAGGTGATTGCAAATGTAGAGGGTGTTCTACACGGATTCTTTGTAGCGGTGTTACTCAAAAGTGTAATAGGTTTTTATCTCCACCTGAAAGAGATTGAATAGTGAATTTGGGATACTCAAGGGATAGCTTGAGGCGAGGACGTAGGCAGTGGGGCTGAATCTCGTTAAAATACTAACTTTGCTTCTTTTTGCCCTTACTCTTTATATTTCCTGTTGTTTCGTATCTTGTTTATATTGTATATTTGATTTATAATTGTTATTTTCATAATATAACCAAATTCACCCTCCCTCTTGTGTTAGTCATCTGGATAACACAAACAAAATACAAAAATCAATCAACTTTAAAAATTCTAAAATAAAAATAATATTAAAAAATTTTGATATTTATTTAACTTTATAATATCTTTATTCAATTTTTTTTCTCTCATTTTTTAAAATCCTATAAAATATCATAATTCAAATAATTTTACTATTATTCACAAATAACTTCACTATTATTCACAGATTTTTCATCTCACTACATTCTCCAAGCATCCCTTTAAAGCCTTAAGCTCTGAAGCTTTCTAATGAACCTCACTTTTAATATATATATATATATATATATATATATATATATATATATACGGTATAATTACGTAGTTATGCTAATCTACACATCACCAAATTTACAATGGCTTGCCCGAAGACCAAATCTACCACATCCAACATCTTATAGCCATGATATATCCATACATAGATTAAGTGTATGTATGTATGTGCATACATCTATATATATATATATATATATATACATCGAGAACTTGGTTCATAATACAACTCTAAGCATAGCTTTCAAAGCTTCTATATATAAAGTTCAATAAATAATGACCATCAACATGACAAAATTTTCTTTCAACATCTTATAATCCATGCACAACAATAAAATAGATCCTTAAGATTTAGCCGTGCACTTTAGCACTTTATATTCCCTTGTCAACATTCAATGTGCATAACTTTCACACAATGTCACAACTCATTCAATATTAAAGAGAGGCAAGGAATTTTTTGCAAAGAAAAATGATTTTGAAAAATTAAATAAAGATAAATCTAAGAAAAAATATAAGATTAAGTGACATGAATATTCAAGATATGGTAACATAAGGATTGAATATCCAAATTTAAATATAAAAAAAAAAGTACTAAATGTCATACTAAGTGACAATTCATAATCTGAAACTTCCAATTTCTCGTCTGATGACGAAGATTCATTTATGACTTTTTCTATTGTTGTTTGTGAGTATCCTGAAATTATGCTAATAAAATCTGAAAGTGATGATGATGACAATGACTCGAATGTAGCTCTTATTGATGTTGGCCATGAGCTAAGTATAGAAAGTTTACAATGATTTATGTGAATAGGTAGTCAAGCTAAAAAAATTAAACAAGAAGCTAGACAACAAACTCATAGCTGTGGAGAATGAAAAGAACAATCTGTCGGGGGCATTGAAAATTTTTAAAGTTTAAATATCAAAGTTCAATATTCAAAAAGGTACACTTGAGAAGGAATTGGAAAAAGCTCAAGCGAACAAGAAAATATCTGCAACTCAAAAATTGGATGAGATGTTAAGCATTCAAAAGCTCAATTGTGATCACATAAGTTTGGGGTACACGACTTCCCAAGGCAAAGAACTTATGGTCTCATCATATGTTGTCACTACTTCTAAATATATTATCTTTATTAAAGTAAGCCAAGGTGTGAATGCTTCAAATAAAGCCGTGTCAAAGTCAAATAATCGGAAAGCCTTTTATGAAATATCAACGTCAAATAAGATTAATCAAGATAAGTTTGAATGTAAGTTTGTTCCTATTTATCATCATTGCTATATCTAACCATAGAAGACCACATTGCTTTAATTTGAGTAACGTGCAGAAAAATAAAGGAGAAAGAAAATTCCCAAGGAAGATTCAATTTAGGAAATAAAATTGAAGAGTTGAGTCATCAAAGAAACTCCATAAGCCTCAAGTTTATTGAGCTAGTAGAATTGTCTTCTCAACAAAGAAAAAATTGTGTAAAGTGATGTGGATAAGATAAAACTCAAAGGTAAATGGGTCGTTAAAGAGGATGTCGTATGTTTCACACAGCTCTTAATTCGATGGACAATTATTTGTGGTACCTAAACATCACATACTCAAGATATATGTCAAGTGATAAGGCTTTATTCAAGAAGATTGAGCTCAATAATGGAAGAATCGTGACTATCGGAGATGGTAGCAAATCTATTGTCAAAGGAAAATAGAGTATTGAAATACTTGAACTACCTACCCTTCATAATGTTTTATTTGTTAATGATCTTTGAGCAAGTTTAATTAGCATTAGTTGATTTTGTGATGATAATCTCTTTGTACAGTTTTCAAAAGATAAATGCAATGTTTACAATCAAGTTGGAGAATGGATCTTAGAAAGCACTAGAACATCAGACAATTGTTATGGACTCTCCTCAACATCGAATTTGTGTTGCTGTAGAGTCCTATTAGATGAAGTCGAGGTTTGGCATCAAGCATTGGCACATCAACCTTAGATAGTTGTAAAAAAAATCTCCGAAAGAAAAGCTGCAATTGGATTACTAAAATCTCTTAAAACCAAAAAGATTGTGCGTGAAACATGCCAATAGGGAACGCAAATAAGATCTCAACACAAGAAAGTTTATGATATTCTCTTCCCTCGACCTCTTGAGTTGCTTCGCATTGACTTAATGGATCCAACACAAACCGAGAATTTTGGTAGAAAGAAATACATTGTGGTAAAAAATTTGAGAATGCTAACTTTTCTTCTTTTATGATTAATATGGCATCCATCAAGAATTTTTTATTCTTATTATTCCACAACAAAATAGAGTAATAAAATAGAAAAATAGAGTTATTCAAGAGATGGCACAAAATATGTTAAGCACTAAAAAAATGGCTTTATATTTTTAGCGAGAAGCTATAAACACGTCAAGCCACATTTCGAGTAGGGTTGTTGTTAGACCCAACACAACATATTCCATATGGGTTGTGGAATAATAAAAAGCCAAATGTAATCCAAAGGCTATACACGACTTTCCATACGGAAGAACAAGCGTGGTGTTACGCAATTTATTTTGCTTTTTGTTTTTTTATTGATTATCAAATTAATTATTTGCATTGTTAGTTAACCAAGTTGTTAGTTAACCAAATTATTGCATTGCATTATTCCTGTGTGTAAGGATAGACCTTTTTCAATCATATTAATAATAATTATATATCTCCTATAATTATCATAAAAAAAAAAAACAATACAGAGGTATTTGAGGAATTTTACAATGAAATGAAGTGCGATGCAATGCAGACGGCCAGCATCTATAAGTCCACATCACAATTTAAGAGAAATAGACACGTCAAAGGCTTGCTCTTCTTGCTAGCCACACAAGCCACACACAATGTACAAACTTTTTCTCAATATTTATCTGGGACAATATTATATATAATCTAAAAGGTTAGATTTTTTTACGGTCTAAGTAAGGATAAAATTAAAAAATCTAGTTTGTAAGATCAATTTACAAAATAAAATTTAAAGAAAGATAAATATTAATTTTGTATATAATCTATTTCATAAAAATATCTTTCAAAATTTGATTTTTATAAAGTTTTAAAAATTTTAGAAAGGTCAAAGAAAGCCCTTCAAGCCAAAGGATGGTTCTGCTCCTGAATCAAAATAATAAACAAATAGAAAAATCTTTATTTTAGAATAAAATTAATTTAAATAAATTTATTTACAAATAAAAAACTTTCAAAATCTGAAAAATTAATTTCATTTAATTATAAAATTGAAGTATTTTTATGTGAATTGTAATGCAGTCCATATTTAATATATCATAAAAAAAATTATTCATTTATCTGACAATATATACATATAAATATTTCAAGGTGAACAGAAGTCAAAGACGAGAGTGCGCGCATTAATGTTGTATTTTACATATGAGAGGTTTTATTTTTTAACAGAATTCTTCAACTTATCCCCCTTTGGAATCAAGGCCGATTGAAGCCAAGCAATGGAAGTCGGGTGCCATATTGGGTTGAACATAATTGCTTATGGTGGTCCAATCGTGCGGCAGCATTTCGTCGGAAAACATCAAAGACTGTTCCAAATGTTGCGGTAATTCATGGTTATTATCGTTGCTATACTCGAAGCCACATGAATCTGGAAAGTAGGAGTTAAGAAGATCAGAGAAATAAAGCTCCCCCATATTCGGATCCATCAAAAACTCAGATGTTTGAATATTTTCTCTGCTACCAAATGCAGAAGACGCCTTGCAATTATCAACCTCCACATGATCATGATGCTTGTCAGAGGGACGGTAATTGTCGACAGCTGGCCCTGCTGCAACTTTGGTGTCAGTGTGTTCATCGTTGGCAGGTTCAAGCTGGCCATGGGGAAACATGCAAACCTTTGAGCACTTGAATGCCTTTGTCCAGACCACATTTGAATTTGTCTTTGCTGACGATGGAACTGAGGCGTTCTTCTGCTTGTTCTGATCATTAGTCTTTTTTGCTGAATTCTTTGGAGTTGGATCAGTGCTTTGGAACTGGTCTTGAACTTTTCTGCCTAGATTTGTGTTCCAGTAGTTCTTTATTTCATTGTCTGTTCGCCCTGGAAGCCTCCCTGCTATTAAAGACCATCTAAAAAGACCGAAACTGGATTGTCAGCTGCCTCATCATCTATGCCTTAATTCTCAAAACCATCTTTCCTTACCGTCATACTAGAGCTATCAAGATTCAAGAAGCTTTCTTATCTTTAGAGAGAGAGAGAGAGAGAAGAGAGAGAGAGAGAGAGACCTGTTCCCCAAGAGCTTGTGAAGCCTAATGATGAGTTCATCTTCATCTGGTGATATGTTACCTCTCTTGATGTCTGGTCTCAGGTAATTCAACCACCGAAGCCTGCAGCTCTTACCACATCTTCTCAAACCTGCAGAACGACCAGTTATGTGAATAAAGCAGAAAGAAAAGATCAAAAGAAAAGAAAAGAAAAGAATTTTCTTAACTCTACTATCTATCTAATTAATTACCGGCTCTTCTGGGCACGTTTCTCCATTTTCCTTCTCCATGTACTTTGATGTATTCAGTCAGAATTCTGTCTTCTTGAGCAGTCCAAGCACCTCTGTTCATGCCCTCTTTAGCACAACAAGGGCTTCTCCCCATCTGGGCAAAGATGGACGTATGCCTGAATATTGAATGTTTCCTCTGCTTTACAGCAATACTTATAGCTTTATTTTTGTCCAAAATAATAATTTTACATGCTCTTCATTAATTTCATTAATTGGCCCCACGATGTCAAATTGCTGAGTGGTACTCGCTTTCTACCTAGCATCAACTTTAGCTATATATTATCGACATGTATGTGTGTGTAGTAAAGAATAAATCTCATATTATTTATGGACAGGATTTTAGACATACTTATAAATAATGTACAAACATCTTTTATTAAATTGATTTTATGAAATTAGTTAGGTTCATAAATTTTTAACATATTGGAGTAGAAACAAGAAAGAGATCAAAAACAAACACAAACAAGAATAATATCGTAAAAGAATAAGAATGTAGGGTATATGTAATTTTCGTTTGAAAAAGATGTCAATTAATGGGAATGTTAATAGGATTCATAAACAAGAGTTCTCTCGAAGATTTTGTCAAGAAAAAGAACAAAACTATGTATGTACAAGAAATTAGGTTTGCGATATACACAAGTTAGAACATGGGCATTAATTGCCTAGCTAAATGCCAATGCTTAGTCAAATTTTGGCTAACAAATTCAAAAGTGGTGATATAGTGGAATAATCAAAATTCTAAAGCTCTACTTTTAAGCTACAGAAAAGTTTTTTTTTTTTTAAATTAAACCAGCTACTGTTCATCTCCAAAACAATATTCTAATTTTATTTTCAATGGCTGCTGTTTGATAATAGATTAATAAAAAAATAGCTGAAAAATTATAACTTCAAGTAAAAATTAAATTATTAATTAATATAGGAAATTTAGTTGCAAAATATAAAAAAATAAATAAAAATTATTATTAAAATATCTAATACTATATTATTTTTTTACTTTAAAATGAACAGTCTAATATAGATTAATATCTCTAATAATTTTAGTTTTAATCAAAACCTCAATTTTTATCAAATTTTAAACTCGAACAATGATTAGAAATTTAGAACATTGCGGTTCTAATTACTAGAGGCATGAACTCGATCTCAAGAGTCAAATCTTGTGCGCTAGGTCTTATTCAGGCCGGTGGGACAATTTTGCCATGCCTACTGGAAGCATGCATTCATCCATGCATGCTGCCGTGTCATTTACGGTTAATAATCCAAACAAAATTGAAAATATATAATAAGACAAAATTATGTAATATTTTATTCCATATATATAAGTTTTGTTACTCATTATTTCTATACACTACATTTTTTTATTTTTTTATTTTTGAAAATTTTTGAAAATATTTTTTATTTTATTCTTTTTAAATTAATTAAATTCTTCTACTCATTATCTATATACCATATTACTAAGAATATCCTCACTTTAAAATATGAAAAAAAAAAAAAAGTGTGATGTGTGGTATATAAGAATGATGAATAGAATTTATATATTTATTTATTTAGGAAGGCAAGTACCATATTACTAAGAATATCCTCACTTTAAAATATGTGTTGTAAAATATATTGTGAATTGTGTTTTTTTTAGCGTATTGCTTAAGGTCACATGTCCAATAGTAATCTCGTCTTAAGTTTATTGATAACCCTCATAATTTGTAGCGAAGGGGGATTAAAATATGCAAAAAATAAAACCAACTAAATGGGAAAAGACCTTGAAAAAAACAAACATCTAAATTATATGCCTGAAAAAACCATAAAAATAGTAGAACACAGGATAAAAAAATCATATTGTGAGTTGTGTTGTGTGGATATAATTGCTCTTAAGTTTATCCCATTAGGATCTTGTTTTTGTCTAGAATTTCCAGTACGCTATTTCATTGACTTTTTGATGAGTAGCCCTATATTAAATTATTTTTGCACTCTAGGCCTACTTATAAAGATCAGTGTGCTTATGCGTCAATTTATAAGCAGCATCGATGCATAATCTAAACCACGGGATCGGGTTTGTAAAATATTAACTTTATTCTTATCAATTATATCGATAAGAAAAATTAATAAAAAAAATTTTTTTTTTAAAAGTGAATTAAATATTCCTTAATGAAAATAGTAATAGAGTAACAAAAGAAATTTGAACACTCATAGCCATTAGCCGCCCCCCCATGGCCGCCTTAAAGTTCAAATGAATTCATTGTCTCTTTTCAACCTTCACTTATAATAATTTGAAGCTTCTAGTCCTCCGAACTAACTTTCCAAAGACCTCTCCAAATTGAATGTTTGTTGAATCACGCTGTAGCCTTCTCTCTCTCTCTCTCTCTCTCTCTCTCTCTCTCTCTCTCTCTCTCTCTCTCTCTATATATATATATACACACGTGGATTAATGCATATTGTTCATGTATTGACCGTTCATGTCTCAATCTGCCTAGCTAGATGTTAACTTGCTTTTTTATTCCTTCAATAATTTGGAGAATACATGAATATATATATATATATATATATATATATATACATACATATATAAGACATAAGTAGTTTGTGTTCATATTAAGACATTCTCTTAAAATAATTTTGGACTTACATCATGACTACATATAACATACGTTTGTGGCAATATATGTGGTCCTTACTAGATTCAAAGAAAATCATGCCCACTAGTTTTTAAGAATGAAATTAGGTAGTAGTTGAAATGATAATTAATGTGCCCATAATACAATAAGAGTTCTTGGAATTATATCATGGGCGTTTGTTCCTATTTTGACTCTTGTACAAGCATTACAATAGATATATTATAAATAAATTATATGGTTAGAATTAAGAGAATTATATATATGCAGCATGCAGCTACAAAACGTATTGGACCTAAATACGTACGTCAGTCCTTTAAAATTTCCTTTAAGCTCTAGCAAAGGAACAAAACTACTTTTTAAAGAGTCTTAATCCATATATCTAGGGCAGATATTAGTTTATGAATTTTGGTACACAGAAGTCGGTATGTTAGCAGGCCACTTATGGTAGGATCTATTATAAATACAAAAAAAATAAATCAAAAAAATCAAAACATAAATCATTTTCTAGCGCTAGTTGATTTTAAAAAGTTTTTTTTTTTTTTTTTTTAATTTGAGGGTATCAAGTAAAAAAGAGATGGACACATAAGTCTTTACACTATTTATTGATCAATTAATGTTGTCCAAAATAATTATATAGAGTAAAAATAAATACTGTAGAACCTACCAGCTCATGTGTCTCTGATCTCCCGTTTGAGACCATCAATTAAGTTCAAACAAGAACTTGAGTGGATTTTTTCCTTAAAAAAACCCATCAAATTAAATTTTATCATTGACATCTAGATGTAAATATAGATCTAGGAAATAAATTGTTCCAATATGATAAATACCACATATCAAAAAGAATTGAGGAATTTTTATAACTTTCAATGACTCAATAATCATTGGTTTACTATCAGAAAAATATATTTTTGTGATCGAATAATTGCGATGAAAATTTTATTTATGACCAATTTTAACTAAAAATAATTATTTTGTTGGAATTAAATGACTATAAATAAGTAATTTTATTGTAACGATTCTATTTTCTCCAAAGATGTAAATAATCCAAACATGGCCTAAATATGGTCACACATCTGCTGTAAGTTGCATGAACTTGTAGACATCTTGATTCTTCAACACCAACCAAACCAATTAATTAGCAAAGACATAGTTCATTTATCAGGACCAACTAACTCTAACAAATCCTGACACATGATTTTTTTTAATGCAAATGTCGACTCACACTCGACGGTAGTACGTCGAATGCCCAAATCACGTGTGCCACTCGAGAAAAAGGGCCAAAATTTTGGTAGATTTAGCTTTCCCCAAATTATGACATCAAAAGTCTATGGCCTCGTAATTCAATTCAATTTATTTTTATTTATTTTTATTTTATTATTATATTTTTATAATTTTTTATATAAAATATAAATTCTTATACACTTTTTTTAAATTTCAATACACATTTTTCAAATCTTAATATAATTTTTTTAAATTCTAAAATAATAATATTAAAAAATAAACTAAACTCATCTCAACTCATCCCATCTTTAAATCCAAACGGAGCCATATCCTCTACACAACACTCTTTAAATGTTTCTTGATTCTACAATGGACCAGCTTGCTATATGCATCATATCAATAGTGTATTTTACCTCTCTTTTTATATATTTAAAAAATAATAATAAGTAAATGCAGTATTAGGCATTTCCCTTCTAGAATTTGACAATATTCTGTCTATACCTCTTATCTTATAAAAACTTAAAATGTGGGAAATCATTATAAAACTAAGTTCTTTCTTGGTATTTTTTTTTTTTCAATTTATAAAAAAACTAAAATATTGAGAAATTGTCAAATCTTTTAGAAAAGAAATCACATTATTTGGGGGAGGCTAGGGACCCTTTAGAGCATATAGTCAGAAATGAGACCTAAAACACTAGCACACTGCTCAAGAATGGGTTTTTTGTCCTTGGATCATGACCTAAAATCTATCAAGGGATCACAGACTTTACATAATTGTTAAGATTGTGGGCCTCGATTATAAGACTTTACATAACTGGTAATGTCTAATTTCAAATCTTGATTGAGAGTACCACATGCACTTGAAATATTTTTTAAAGGGTGCCCACACATGTTCTGTTACCAACCCGCCAATATTTTCCTGTTCGATCAATCAGCAACAGTTGTCATTGGGGAATGCATTATTATCAGAAAAATGACAGAAACTTCTGATCAATTCTTTATTCAATCTTGCACTCCTGAGTTCTGAATAGTGAGGTGAAAGAAACTTAATGAAAGATCTTGGACCTCTCGTGTACTTTTCTAGGTTGGAAATTACTTCAAGTTCAGAGTGAATTTCAGTTTCCCAATTCCAAGCATACGCCCTTGAAGTTTTTCTTCTAAATCCAGTTAATTCTGTAACTTTGTTAGGCTGCTAATTCACATCACTATCATCAAACCATATATCATGTTTTCAGTCCTTGATTAATGTTCTGTGCCAATTTCTTGACCATTAACCCACTTCTACAATACTTTGCGTTCTCTAATATGTTAAAACCATTTAGTGAATTTCTCATAATATTGTAGACATGTTATAAAATAAATATATATGTACCTATATATTTATCGTATATTAGTGTAATTAAATAAGAATTACTATAGACACACAAAGATTATACAAAATAAACCAACAAACTAATATGATTTAATGAAATCTGTTAGATCTATTGTATAATAAAAATAATTTTATAATCTGATATTTCATAACAAATTACATCAATTTTTGGGTTTACTTTTATATAATCCATTTATGGTTACCGTATTTTACTAATTATATAGTTATATAACTAGAATATATATAGTTAAATTAAATACTAATATGCTAAGGGTAGTGTTACTTATCTCTCTTATTGGAATCTTGATAGATTCTGATGAGAGTTTTTTTTTTTTTTTAATTTTTTTTACATAACTTTTAAATAAGTGTTTTTAAATAGTATTATAATTTTTATGTATTTTTTAAAAATATTTTAAGATGTTAAAAAATCATGTAAAAAAATATAATTTTTTATCTTTTTTTTCAACATTTTAAAACACTTTTTAAAAATACAAAAAAAAAAAAATTACAACACTATTTAAAAACATTTACTTAAAAACGTTACAAAAAAAAACTAAAAAAAAAATCCTCTTATCGAGAGCAATCAAAATTCAATTGAGATGGACATTTAACATTTTCCATATACCAATATGAGTTCATTATTATAAAACAATACATTTATATTATAATATAAAAAAATCGACCTTTTCAATCCTCTTCGGCAAAGGCAACAGCTGGTTCGGTTACACATTGCAAAGCTACCTAACGCGACCAAGTGTAGTTCAACAATATTATCAGATTTCTTAAAAGAAAAAAAATACTTTAATTTCATATAAATACCGCCATTATTATTTTTTATATATATAAAATCATTTTATTGTAAAATAAATCTAACATATTATATAAAATACATTAATTTGTGACGTTGCTATATTCATGTTTGGGTAATATTATTATATTTATTCTATTTGATACATCTTTTTAACATCTTATGTATTTTGATTATTTTTTAATATCTTTTTTTATTTAATGATTAAGTAAATAATTATTAGTGTATTGATATATATTTTTATATTTTCTAAAATATAAAAATGATTAAGTAAATGATTATTAGTATATTGATATTTTTTATATTTTTTAAAATATTTTAAAATGATGAAAAATTCTGATAAAAAAATAGAAAAAAAATTATTTTTTTGTTTTTATATTTTTTTAATGTATTTAAATATTTTTAAAAAATATGTAAAAAAAAATATCAATACCCTAATAATCACTTCCTTAATCATTAAGTTAAAAAAAATAATTAAAAAAAATCAAAATATATGAGATATAAAAAAAATATCAAATGAAATAGGCATAATAGCATTACTTTTCTTATTTTGGAGCTTTGACAAATTTTCATTGTCTTTGACTTCCACTGTACAAATTCTCAAATTTGTATTAATCCCAGTTGTTGATTGGCTGTGATTTCTGATGATTTCTAGTTTGTGATAACAAGTTGTGATTTCTGCTTTGTCTTTTGTGATTTCTGAGATTTGTGCATTGTATTTCTGGTAGTCAGTCTATTGTTGACCATTTTGTTCTTGAGTTTTTTTTTTTTTTTTTGAGATGATTTTGTTCTTGAGTTAGTATATTCTCGTTTGCAGCTTTTGGGTTTGATATGCACGGACTATCATTGGGGCTATATTTGTTGGTTCACATAATGTGGTGATGCTAGGATCGGAAGTTAGGAATATAATATCAGCAACGATAGTGAATATTCATCTATCAGTATGGCAGGGTAACTCAAAGGGCCATCTTTCTTGTGAGATTTTCACAAAGACAACCAGGATGTGAAGCCATTCGATCATGTGCCATTTGCCATGTTTGGAATTGGACCATTCTAAGCCTCCATTTATAACCTAATGTGGATTGAAATGTACTTTCTAGGCTTCATTGGTTGGGTGTGCAAAAGGACTTGACCATTATTGGTTGGCATGGCAGCCCAATCCCACTGTGTTGGTAGCCCGATTGTTATTTTTTATAACCTTTTTTGTGACATGTTTTGTGCTTTGTTGAGATGTTGGGTGGGTGTGCAAGGGGGCTTGACCCTTGTTAGTTGATGTGTGGCAATCCCATCAACCTTTGTTTGTTCCAATAATTTTTTTTTTTTTTCACATTATTTCCTTAAACCAGTATTGTGACATGTTTTGTGCTTTGTTGAGATGTTGGGCGGGTATGTAAGGGGACTTAGCCTTGTACCCTTGTTGGCAACAACTTTGTTAATTCCTATAACCATTTTTTTTTTTTCGCAATATTATGCCTTGTAACATGTTTTGTGCTTTGTTGAGATTTGGCTGGTAGGGCTATACAGAAACCCTCAAAACCGACCGCAAAACTAATCTAATCGTCGCCAGAGCAAGGAATCGGCTAGAATCAGCAGGGAACCAATCGACGAATGGCAAAAATGTTAGAAACTAAAAATGAAGAATGATTTGAACCCTCTAAAAACCATTGAACTGGCCAAAACATATTTATTATATATGTTTTAAACATATGTACATAAAATGGCATCGTTTCACTTAAATGACTAAAACAACATCATTTTCCTTATAACATTTGTTAATATATCTATATATATATGAATTGATAAAAGCCAAATGACATCATTCAAAATTGATGAATTAAACACGCCCCCTCTTCTTCTTCTCATCATCTTCTTCCTCAAGTTAAGGAGTCATCATTTGCATGGGTTCATGGTGCAGTCTCTTTCCGTAAAGTCGCTCCTCACCTCCTTCACATAAGACAATAACGGCAGACTAAAGACTACATCGACCCATATCAAGATCGATATTATCAATTTTCTCTCCCTCTATTAACCGATTCCGATTGATGCTGAGCTCTCATATCAAACGTTGATAGGGTCTCGATTTGGCATCAAGATCAATACAAAACCCATCGGTGTACAACCCTATTGGATGGGTGTACAAATGGTTTGGGCCCATATGGATTGACATGGCAGCCCTATCAACTCTTATTGGCAATAACTTTGTTGGTTCTTATGACCTTTTTTTTCACATTGTTGTGCCGTATAACCTGTTTTATAACATGTTTTGTGCTTTGTTGATATGATGGGTGGGTGTGCAAAGGGACTTGACCCTTGTTAATTGATGTGGCAGCCCCATCAACTCTTGTATATGATCACATCTAATATACTAACAACATTGACGAGTACCACCACGAGTAGATAATGATCCTCCATCTTCACCGAGATCTTGAACTCATATTTGAAGTCTAAGTGAAGAAGCAATTCTCGAAAGAAAGATCGAGCAATAAAAGTGAAGAATGAGGCCACAACAAAATTCTCTTTTAAATTCAAATGGAACTTAGGTTGCTCTGGATGTCAATGAAAGAGTAAGTGCTTTTATTTATACATCAAAGTATTACCGTATGAATATAATCGTTAGGTAAGTGACAAAAAATATTGCCGTTAGAAGAAGAACAAAAATTATTACCGTTACAAAATATTACCATTGAAATTATTCTTAAAAGCGTAATCCTCCTGAAATTATTATCATACATGCGAAAAAATAATTTAATTTTTTGTTTAAAACAGAGAGTAATAGTTTAAAGAAAGAAAGAAAGAAAGAAAGAAAAGGCCAAATGAACGAGTAGTTCAGATAAAAAAGAGAAGTCAGAGAAAAAAATAATAAAAATAATTTAAAAATATAGAAAATATTATTTTAATAGAATAAAGAAATGATAGGAAAATTCAAAATGGCTATTATTTTAATATTCAAAAGAAATATTATTTTGTATTATTCTAATACAAAATGGCTTCATTAGTTTGAAAACTCGATCGAGGAAACCTACATGCATGGGTTTCCGAACAGCAGGACCCCCACTCTAAACCTTGATCCCTGCTCTAAACCTTGATCTTCGTCACCCATGAGCTATTGCAAGATCAACGCTATGATGTAGCAATAATCCATAAGTACCACTCCCTCATTGCAGCCTAATGCAGATACTCCAAAATATAACATCTCTCACAACAAAATGAGAAAGTGTCAAAAATAACATCATCTTCACTTTTACCATTACAGCAGCAGCCTTAGTTTTTCATTATTATTCACAACTATTCTCAACATTTTTCACTACTCAAAACACAACCTAAGATGTCACTCAGATACCATACACAAAGCGCTGCACAACCACAACCGAGCGCCCAACTGTAACTGGAAAACATCCTTTATAATCCAGAGCCTCCGCACAGTTCTGTGGGACGAGCCAGACTGAAACCCTAGCAGGGTTCCGCATTGTGCAAACTACAATGTACACAACCTAGCCAAATAAATAAAAAAGGACCAAGTCTCTGGAATCTATTAGTTTAGCCTAACTTAAATTTATGCAAGGAAAACACTGGCCTACTTATTAAAAGCAGAATCCCCCGTCCTAAACCTGTATATGCATTAGACCTTATTGTACAATGATTATTTGTGGCTTGTTTAAAACAAGGAGCTTCCCAGTTTCCAGCAGCAATTCAGGCCCAGGAAAATACATCCCAAAGGAAGATAATAGTAAGCATCCCATTCGACAACCTTTTAGACCTAATCAAAAAACAAAATATGATGTTTTTTAAGATCTCTATCAAGTTTCTAAGTTTTTCTAACTTCAGAAGATTATAAAATTTTAAAAAAGTAACTTTTCCTGATTCGATAAAAAAGGGTTGTCGAATGGGAAAAACCCCAACACAACTACATCCCAAATTAAGGGTGAACAATACATCAACCCCTATGGTTCGATGTGTCGGGAGCTCAAAGCACTGGAAACCAGCCGCATCAACCATCTGGGGATAGGACTGGAGCCTGCCGGCCAGCATCCGGCCCGACCGACACTTCACCACCAGTCAACATTTTGGTCACTTACATGGGCCTCTTATTAGATTTTTTTTATAAAAAAAAAAAAAAATCAAAAAACAGATTCGAGAATAATTAGAGCCAATAATCATCCAAAGCATTCAAATAATTCCGAAGCAAGAAGGTAATTTGTAACTTGATATCCTTAAAGCGTTTGAACCAAAAAAGTTTCAATAACTTTTTATTGAAATAAACAATTCATCCGAACAAATCTAATTACTCGATAATAGTCTAGTTGGCACCGAAAAAAAAAAAAACAAAAATAAAACAACTACCATAACCCCACAAAACCCCACCCCCCCCCCCCCCCCAAAACAACAAAAAAAAAAAAAAACTCTTTGGCCAAATAGTATCAATGGATTTTACAGTCTCTCTTTCTAAATAATAGATCCCACTGTTAATAGTACCAATAAAAATCTATCTCAAGACCTATCTCATCCATGCAAATTTTTCTGGCCAAAAATAAATAAATAAATCCCTGCATACTGACCATTACTCTAACAAAGCCAACAAAGAAAATAGAAAACAAAAAACCAAACAAAACAAAACAACTCAAGAATTCTTCTCAAGCATTTCATAATTAGAACAAAATACTTCAACACCAAGATAAAATAATAACAAAAATACTGGTGAAAGTTCTTACACGACAACGGTCGTGTTACAAAGAAAGTTGCTAGAAGATCATAGTAATGCTTGAACGCCAGACATTTCACAGATTTCACTATTTCAGAGAAATGCATGACAGGATGGAAAGTTTCTGAAGATATTTTGAGTTCTTCAATTTTTGACTTCAAAAGCGGCTTCAATAACGAAGCAAAACTCTAAAGCCTTTTTATTGATCAGTCAAGTTTTCCAGGTGACATAACAAAATAAAAATTATACCAATCAGAGACTTGCGGGTTGTGGCTGGGCGATCACATAATCAACAACGACCACGCCATCCAGGTAATCCCTAACCTTCTCCTTTTGGGAATTTACCCATTCCTCGTTCGAATCCACCGCCTCCATTGCGCTCACTTCTGGGAAAATCGCGAGCGAAGCCAGCGAGAACCCCTTGGCTCTCGCCGGCGAGAAGTTTTCCCCGCAACTAATCTGCTTGATATGGGAGAAATTGCCCTTAATTTCCTTAATAACCCCGAGAATCTCAGATTTTACATTATCACCCAGGTTCTCCTTGAGCTTCAAGAAGGTGAATCGAATGGCGGAGCCAGGCGGTGGGACGACAAAATCATCAACATCGCCACCGGAGGCGACCCAATCGACCGCCATGATGTCGTCGATGATCGGGAGGAGGGACTCCTTGACCACGCTGAGGTGGCTGGGGTGGGCAGAGTAGGCCGCGAGGTCGTCCTTGGTCCTGTAGCGGCTGTGGAGTGCGTGGGTGAAGTTAAGGGAGGAGGAACCGGATCGGAGGACCGGACCGGCGGTGAGGTGGAGGACTTGGTCGAGGGAGCTCAAGCTGTTGAGGCGAGTGACCATGGCGTTGACCTTGGAGAGGTCGGTATTCTCTTTGACCTTGACGAGTACGACGTGCTCGACGACGGACTGAGACGAGGACATCTTAACGGGGGATTTGGAGTAGGTTTTTAGAGAAAACGAGGATCTAAGATGAGGGTTGTGTTTGGGGAGCGAGAGTGCGAAGGAAAATGGAGGGGAAAACAGTGTACGGGCCTTCAGGGAGAACATCGTCTTTTAGAAATCCAGGAACGAGTGTGTCTTGAGAGAGTGAAGTGATCCGTGCTTCGATAGCGATGCATTGGAGTTCGCTGAGGTTTGGATGACATAGTCCCGCTTGGATTCAGAGATGAGATGAGTTGAGATGAGTTTAGATAAGTTTAGTTTATTTTTTAATATTATTATTATTTTGGGATTTGAAAAAGGTATATTGAAAATTGAAAAAGGTGTATTAGAAATTGAAAAAGGTGTATTGGGAATTGAAAAAGGTGTATAGGAATTTGTGTTTTATATAAAAAATTATAAAAATATAATAATGAAATGAAGATGAGTTGAGATGAGTTGAGATGAGCTGAGCTCACCTCTGAATCCAAGCGGGGCCTAATAATACAGTTTGCTGAGGTTGCTCACTCGCTACAGTCACTAGGTGGGCAGACCAAAGAATACATGTGTTTAAAAAAATTCAATCTTGTAAATTGAATTGATCATACATGTGCATTGAATTGATTCTTTTTTAGAGATGTGCTGGAGCACACCAACAGCCCAGTACATCATTTCTATTTTTTTATTTATTTTTTTTTTTTTTATTTTTTTATTTTTTAAAATTTTTTCAATATGCTCTAAACGGTAACATATAGGAACTGCAGCCTATATTATTATTTTTTTTTTAATGTGAGTTCTTGGTGTTTATATTTTCATTCCAGGTCTTTTGATTGGTTTGGAGAATGTGTATCTCATCAGATTTTAGTGGTAGCTCTCCTACCCTTATTCCAATTTTCCATCACCTAACCATACACCTGACACTAACCTATGGACTCTAGTTTTGATTCTAGGGAATCTTGCCCTGCACCTAAGTCCACACAAAACAAAAAAATATGTTTTTATAGTTTAGTTTCGTTTTACCAAATTAAAAGGTGATAATCTCAATAACCAATAAGCCAAGTGTATAAACTTTATGAATATCACCATGGGAAATATAGTAAGTCGCAGTTAAAGATCCACTTAGAAACTAAAAAGTAATGCAAGAACAGTCCAATATTAAGATCCTTACAAAAGAAGAGTTAATATAAACTAGAGATTGGACTAAAAAAATTTGATGGGAGTAGTAGTTCAACATTGAAATTTGAAGGGACATGCTAAGTATGCTCCCATGAGCATAAAAAAATAAAAAATAAAAATAGTACATATGATTATCATAGACAAGCTATCTTTTCAATTTGTAGAGGGGAGGGGGTTTTAAGAATATTATCATTGCTTAGAACTTAGGTTTAATCTTCCCACCAGACTGGGGCCTAGGATATTAAAAAATATTACAAGAAAGAGAATGATTTGTTTATAGGCTAATTGGCGGGTCAAGTTATTTGTCTCACTACCAATACTGTGATATCCGGCCAAAAATTATAATTACATGTATTTGACTATGCATTTTATTAAGACTCCACACAAGAACATTGTGAAGATTTCACTAAAATCTCTCATGCATATCCAAGCCATTTCATCATTAGGTTTCATACACAAGTAATCTCCAACTCTCAGTCCTTTAAGCAGTGCTAGGGTTCTTATAGAAACTAGTCAATAGCAATTGTTTTCCATCTTCACTTTAACAACAACCTAATTCCCCATTGTTTCTATTACATTTTGTTTTCATAAGAAAAACAAAATCAGGGAACTTTGTATTCACTAAAAGGTGAAGTTTATAAAATGTCCAAAAGTTCTCAAACTCCAGAAATTTTAACTTGGACAAATCATGATTGTTGGTGGAGCACAAAGCAGCCTCCACCAATGCACCCTGATTTAGGCTCATTTCAAGGTTAAGCCTTGGCTTAGATTTCTTAGCCAATGGTAAATACAAATCATGTTCCTTCATAAATACAGAACCTCCTCTTGCTAGCACCCACACCAAATAAGGATTTAGCTTGTCTAATGTGGTAAGCCTTCCTCGCTCTCCTTTTTCAAGTGGGCTTTTTATTTAACACCACAGTAACTACTCTCAGTATGACCATCAATGTGAGGGCTATCACTCACATGTATTGGGGCCTCTTGCATGCTATCAATGATTCAATATTGTGAGAATTATTAGGAAACTCAATTTTCATATTATTAATCAAAATCAAATCTTTATTGGAGTTTGTTGTATTGCATCAGTGACCATTTTCCTTGGCCATTTTCCTGAAAATGGTTTCCTTTCCTAACCCCTCCAAAAATTTTGCCACTCCATTAAGGAAATTATTGAAAGTAAGCCAAAGGTGTTTGTCACACACACCAAATCACTTCCCCAATAGGAATGGTTTTGTCAAGTATACTTCAACTCGAATTCTTAGACATCTTCCACACCTCAAGCCTTCCTTATCCATGTCTACCACCAGAACCTTCTTAACAACTGAGCCAATTTGTCACCTATTTCCTGAGACATGCCTACCAACAATAGATTGTGAATTAGAACCCAAAGGGTTCATGGGATAAAAGGAAATATCCTTTGGGGAGTGCTGCCTTCAAAGACCTAGAGATTTAATAGAGAGCAATAAAAAAAAAATGGTCTAATCTAGAGTAGTTTTTTCTTTGAGTAATGTTAAGTACAAGTTTCAAATAGATAAGCTATATACAAATCTTTTTATAAAAAAAAATGGGTTTCACTTACAAGAAAAATTCTAGTTGCAAGTAATTTTGCATACTAATATACACATTAATCTAATGTAATTGGTCAAAAAGATAAATTTTAATGAAAATTGTGCAAATTTGAATTTTAAATATGAAGACAGTCAATAAGCATATATTAGTGCACAAATCGAGTTGCAAATCTATTTATATGTAGTATTACTGAATTCATAACAAATAATTTTTTCCTTTTTAAATAGAATTTACTTTTTTTATAAGGACTTATATGAGACTTATACAAATCATTTCTCGTTTCTTTTCAAGAGTATTTTCAACATTGATAAAGAAATGATTTTCACCGACTTCTTTAAATGAAAACCAACCCTCCAATTTCTACACTTGAGACATTGTAATTTTAAAAGCTTCTTTGTTCACGGCCTTCTTAGTGAATGAGAAACAAATTCATTTTCTAACAAAGAAACTTACACCTTACTCCCTTGGAGAAGAGAAGAGAATGACTACTATCTACATTAATATATTATTAAGATTCCACTAATAATCTTAAACTTTCTTATAAAAATATTAAGAATCAATAAATATAAGAACAAAACAAAAAGAACTAATTAGACTAAGGCATGTTTGGCAAATACGAGAATCTCTAGAAATTTTAAAAAATTTTATAACTTCATTTCCAATAATATTTCAGCGTAAAACACTTTTCAATAACAGATTTTTAATTTTTTTTCATTTAATTATTACCAAATCCATATTAAAACACAAAAATTAGTATAACTTTTATAAAATTTAAAACAAAACACAAAAGTTATTTAAGTTTTACAAATCTCAAAAAAAAAAATTATTTATTATATTTAATATAAATCTCAATACAATAATTATTCTAAAATGTGTTTTTGTTCAATTTTTTATCTTTTCTTTCTCAAAATTTAATAAAATATATTTACTGTTTCACTATTATTCATAAAATTTTGAGATCTAACCTTGGCCTAATACAACCTGGATGGATGTCTGGGTCGCATCTGAGTCACTGTTTGGAACAAAGGTTGAAGAGTGTGATATTAAGTCTTAAAAATTAATTAACCTCGATAATTGTTATGAATAGGTTGTTTTTATTTATTTTCATTTATTTGCTATATATTAACGTTTGTAAGAAAGTTAGTTAGTTAGTTAGTTAGTTAGTTAGATAGATCAGAACAACTTGCTAATATATAAAATGGAGTTAGCACGAGGTGATTATTATATTTAATACAATTTATTTTATTTAGTTTCAATTGTGCAATAATATATTTAGTAAAAGAGAAATGTTTAATTCAACAAAAAAAAAAAAAGAGTCTGATTACAAATTAATATGTCTCGTTCTCATCATTAAATTGTAAATATATTTTTATTATAAAATAAATTTAACATATTATATTTAATTATATTTGTTCAAAAACATGATAAGACTCTTAATAAAATTGTACTCATAAAAGATCAGAATTTGTTAAAATATGAAATAAATAATAGAATCTCTCTCTTCTCATCAATTTTAATTTTATAATCATATAAAAGATGATTTTATATGGTATTAGAAATATAGTTTCTAAGTTTGAATTAATTCAGTTTTGGTTACTAAATCTTCTTCAATTTACTTCATCTCATCATTATAATCTTTTCAAATTTCTATACACTTTTTTAAATTCTCATACAAAATATAATAAACAAGTCAACTTTTTCAAATTCCAACGCACTCATAATATTAAAAATTAATATTCTAACAATATCTTATTTAACTCAACTTAACCTAGTTCAGCACGACATCCAATCACACCTACTCAACCTCATTTAATTTTTTTTTTTTTTTATGTGTTGGAGTCGTTCATTGAATAGGAGTCTAGCCCAAACATAAAAGATAATATATAATGAAAAATAAAATTTATATGTTTTCATCAACTTCACGATAAAAATAATAAGGGGAAAAAAAACTATAAGCGCGAGAAACACAAATGGTGTAAAAAAGTCTAAATCGGTTTTGCAGGGCAAGGCCCATCTTAAGCTGGCATCTGACAGTGAACAAACACATCATGTTTTGGGCTTAAATAACTGGTCCTCATCATTAAAGCCTGCAGCCATTGGGCTTAATTCAATGGGTGTGTTTTATAACAATCTACCTAAAAAACATACATAAACTTGCCGAAAGATCATGAGAGCAATTTGAAACTTGTGTGGGAACCTAGGAGGACTCAATACAATCACTTTATATCGGGCTCAACCTGCCTATGAGTCTCGTGTCCATTGAAATGCTGGAAACTGGGCCAAGCCCATCAAGAAATTGGGCCTGAGAAGAAAGTGTGTTATCACCTCACTAGCCTTTGTTGTTTTCTGGGTAATTCTTTTTGGGTGTATATCTCAAAGGGAATCCTTTTTTAAAAAAAATAAAGAATTGACAAGAAGAAGGGGGGTACAACTGTACAAATTCATGCACCATATGCATAGTTCATTGTTTTGATATCTCTCCAACTTTTATTTAAAGCCCCCAATGATTTCAATGATTATCTGTACCCTCCACCGCTGGTTTCGTACATAGGAGACAATCTAAAAGACAGCTACTTCACTCCCACTTGTTTTATAAACTTGCTTGTATGGTTTTCTTTCGTTTTGTTTTTGTTTCTCTTAGCACCTTGCGTGTGTATTAGTTGTTAATTGTATGAATATTACTCATCTCCTTGAGGCATAATGGTTTTCAAATCATGAGAAGAGAATCATTGATTTGATCGACCAAGTCCGCAGGAAAATGCATCGAGATTTGGCGATAATTTACAATAGAGAAATAATATATATAATTTTAGAGGGTACAAATCACGCGCAATAAAATTGGGAGGACTTACATGAAAATTATAATTTTTTAATAATAAATTATAATTTTGTCAAAACGAGTGTGCAGGACTTGTACAACTAAAAAAATATATCTAATATTACTCTTTACAAACAACATTGTATGATGCTGGTAAGAGAAAGAAAGGTTAAGAATATATCAAATATTTGATCTTTTATCTTGGAATGAGATCTCAATTTAGTAACAATATCATTAGATATCTTATAACTAAAATTAGGCATGTTTATCCGAATTTCGGATCTGAGAATTCGAAATTCAGATGATTAATTTTCTTGAACTTATTAAAAAAAAATTGCTAAAATTATTGGAAGGAAAAAAAAATTATACGATACTTTATTGAGGAATAAATCTCACATTGTATGTAGATAAAGTCTTGAACATGTTTATAAGTAATATACAAACCTCTCTTGTTGAATCGATTTTATAAGATGAGTTAGGCTCATAAATTTCTATATGGTATCAGAGTCTGCCACAGGACAAATAGGAGCCAAAATTACTTACTCGATGACAAAAACCAAAAAGCTTACTGGCCTGTACGTGAAGGAGGGTGTTGAGGAATAAATCTCACATTGACCGTAGACAAGGTGTTGAGCATATTTATATCTCTTGTTGAACCGATTTTATAAGATGAGTTAGACTCATAAATTTTTACATATTTTATCCAAACGAATCCACGTAACTAGATTCTCCATTTTTGGAAAATTGTAGTAAACCGTAAAAGTCCTTGTGTGCATTGCAATCAAGGATCTGACACGGGTGATGGTAAATATCACACATCCAATGGGCGATGAGTTCGACTCCAACAAGAAACGAAAACCAACTCAATTCCAACAAACACAATCAAACATTTATATATATATATATATATATATATATATATATTAATTATTAAACGAAACAATTTAGATGTTTACTAAATTAATTGTTATTATCTCAAGATATTATTAATTTACATAGAAATAGCAAGATCTGATTAATTAATATGAATGTAAGACATGCAAAACAAGAACGAAGCAAGGTCAGATGGTGCTGGCACAAAAACAGACAAGAGGAACATAGGCAACGGCTTTTATTTCCATTGGGCAGATCAAACAAGTATAATAAAGGTACTCGTCCTTTGCGGTAGTTCTACGCATAGTAATAACAGTAGTAATATTATTATTATTATTATTATTATTATATATTATGTCGAAAATCTTTGTTGTTATATGGGCCTGGTTGGTGGGCATATGCCCAAAACCTTCGTCTTCAGTTATTATCCACAACTGTAACGGGTGAGACTGGACAAACTTTTAAGACTTGTTTGGATTCGAAAATGAGATAAATTGAAATGAGTTTAATTTATTTTTTAATATTATTATTATTTTAAATTTGAAAAAAATATATTAGAATTTAAAAAATATGTATTGAAATTTTAAAAAATGTATATTGAGATTTGAAAAAAAGTATATAAAAATTTGTATTTTGTATAAAAAAAATTATAAAAATATAATGATAAAATGGTAGTGAGCTCAACTCACTTCTGAATCCAAACGGAGCCATAGGAATATTCTCAAACTCAAACACAGTAACACAACTTTTTCTTCTCCATTTTTCAAAATAATTAACCTAAATGTTACTTTTTTTTACATTTTTATAAACGTATAAAATAAATAAATAAATAAATGAAATGGCAATGTTTTATAAAATGAAAAATAGTAGGGATACAAAAGGAATCTAACAAATTATTGTGACAGTATCTATAGGTCATGTCAGTCTTCTATTTTTTTTTTTTTTTTTTTTACATCACATGACAAAAGCTTCATTAAAACATAAATCATTTTGGAGAACTTCTAGATTGAGTCCTAAATAAACTCTTCGATGTATAAAATCATTCCATCATAGACCTAAACTAATATCCTCAAAAATTAAACTCTTAACACATAGATTAAAGCCTCAAACACGTCATATATGAAGATCAAAGCCATTAGATCAAATTTTCATAACCAACTATCGTAACTTCATCAAAATAGAAACTGTTTTATTAATTTTTAACTTTCCAAAACTATTTTATAGAAATATTAACATAATGTAAATTCAAACCTAACATGCATATGAGAATGTTGAATTTTCACCAAAGCAAGATCTACCTAAGATTTCACCAAAAGCTTCATCAAAATATCAAAATTTCACACAAACATCAAAATTGTCTCTATTGTGACATTTGCATGTTCAAACCAGACTTTCACCAATAAATACTCTATGAGAAATTACCCAACACATACCAATGTAACTAGACTAAAAAGGAAACAAAATACATGAAGGTTGAGTCATGAGAATTGACTTACAAATGGGCTGAAAATACAAGGCAAAAATTGCTAGAAAATCTATCTAAAAGTTTTCTCTAATCTCTCTGTAAACAAGTGAGGAAAAATGTAAAGTATGAAATAAGGAATGAGGGAGGTGCGATATACATGAGAGAAGCCGACATGGGTTGGCTAAGTAACCCTTGAATGAGAGGTTGGTAGCCAACATATGGGAGACAAAGGGTCACAACTACCAAAACCTACCAAGTGGATGGCTAGTGATAGTGTAGATTTTTTTGACTTCCCATCAAGTGACTATTAGAGGCTAGCACTTGGGTGGATGTCAACCATAGAATTGACCTTAGGAGGGGGAATAAACCTCCTCAAGAAGCATTTGACTAATGGTTATAACATCTCGCAAAAAATTCAGTGGATGAATTTCTTTAGATTTTAAGAACATCGTGAAAATTTCGAGAAGGTCTCAAGAATCGATCAACTACATAGGTTTTAGTGTGTCAGCTTAGTCCGTTCTTACCCACTTTGGTGACATAAATGCAATTTGCTTATTTGAGATAATTAGGAATATAGCACTGAGAAAAGGTTTATGCCATTAGCCTCAGATAAATATTTAAGATTTTATAGTGCAATAAAACAATTTTCCTTTTTCAAATGATAGTTGTTTGAATTCACATTTTGATTTCTTCAATGCATTTAGGTGCCAAGATTTGCAAAAAGAATTTCACCTCTAATTTCATAAGATTATTTAAAATTTTATGATGCAAAATTATTTTTAACATTTTCGGAGTTAATAGTGATACCAATATTACACACTTGATGAATAGCATATGACACTTAGCACTAAAAAGAGCCATGAGATAGAAATATGAAAGAAGTGAAAGAAAATTAAGCATTGTAGTCATACCACCTAAGTCAAAAATTATTCCATCTAATCATTCATTTTTGTGTGCCAAACTAAAGAGGGTTTTAACCCTAGTGAAACTCTAGATATTTGGGATTTAATGGAAACTCCAATATCTTGATGAAAACCAAAACACTAAAAGGATTCCCCCTATCCCAAATAATTACCCCAAACTTTTAGACCCAATATGGTTGAACCGGGTTAAGATGAGTTGAGTTCTTTTATGAACAATAGCGAGTTGAGATAGTAGAGTGAGTTTTATGGAGTCCACTTAAGATGAGTTTAGTCATGTTTGAATGTTAAGATTAGTTTAAATATATTTATAAGAAGTTGAAAAAGGTTATGGATCTCATGTGTAAAAAGATTTTGAGTTGAGAAGAGTTTAGTTATTTGATTGTTGGGTGTTTAGATGTTAAACTCGGCTTAAAAATAGACTGAATTGAGTTGACTTCAGTTCAGTCCAAGTTCCAAACAGGGCCTTAGTGTTGGTCAGTTTCAGTTTTGTGTTTAATCACTTGATTAAATCACTTTCACATGCTATTTAACTATTCAAATTTATGTCATTTCACTCTTAATTATTCTTTTATACCTTATTAATTTCATTAAGCCAAAAAAAATTATATTTAGTCTTGAACCCAACCAGAACCCCAAAGTGAAGCCTATGAGACCTCCAAATTAAGCCCATCGGTAAGGGCCATCTTAAGCCCATCGGTAAGGGCCATCTTAGGCCCATCGAAAGCCACCACCAATGATGGCTTCAAGAGGAAATTTCCTCCCTCACAAGGCCTAGACAAGGGTTGATATCACCACTTATTTTAGCCCTCAACAGTCATTAGATGGAAGACACTAGGGGTGAGCAACAGGGCCCTGCCCCCTCTATCCCGCCCTCGTTCACCTCACCTCCGCATGGCTGGGTGGGTAACCTCACTTCGCATGTAGCCCTCTAGAGAGGGCGGGGAACGGGGAGGGTTCAACCCCGCCCCGCCCCGGCTTATATATTTATATATTATATATATATAAACATAAATATTTGTATATATAAAAACATGAATATATTTATATGTGTAACAGTATATATTTATATTTTACAAATTGCATATATATAAATATATATTACAATTTGTTAGAACATATACACTAGTAAATTTAAAAATTACATAGTTTAAAAATTACAACTTACAAAGTTTAAAAACTACTGCACTACAACTTACATAAGATATGCACTAACAAATTTTAAAATTATAAAATTGTTTACATATGACTTAAAAAAATTTTACATTATAGCCATATTTACAAAATTTGAATTTACAATTTTGGTCTAAAAATATATTTTTGATTACTTTTAAACTTAGAAATAATTTTTAAATATAGTAAAATGTAGTCCATATTTTATGTGGACATGAAGTGAGGTGGATTGAAAATCCGCCCCACATTTGGTCAAGCGGGGCTGGGTACCCCACCCTTGTATCGTCGAGTCGGGTAATGGGGGTGAAAACCCCACCTCCCGCCTTATGCAGGGTAGGGTGCGGTGGGGTAGGGTGGGGGGGTGGGGTGGGGTGGGTTACCCCACACCGTATAGTGCGGGTAGTACCCCTAGAAGATACCATCCACTCAACTAGGAACTTTGTCCCCTCCCCCCTCCCCCAATATTTGGCTACCAACCTCTCATCCAGAAGTTATTTAGCCACCCATGCGAGCCTTACATCTTCTATAACTCGTCCATTGCCTTCCATATTTCAAAATTTGCATTCACAATCATTTTTCTAGAAAGAATCTGAGAAAGAGTCTTTAGGCAGTTTTCTTGACTTTTTAAAAGCCTTTCTAGGTATATTCTCACAAAACTATCTTTATATAAGTTGTTCCTTTTTCAGTCTAGATATTATATGAATTTTTATGAAGTTTTTTGCAAGATTTTGGTCTAATTTTTTTATGATTTAGAGTTAAAATATTAAAACGCAATTTGATTTAAATTTGTTGCATTTTATGAGTTTTTACTATGAGTTTTTCATGACATGATAAAGTTGGAAATTAAATGTGTACAAATGGTTACTAGCTTGAGTAAGTGTTGATCTTTTGTTCTGGAAGCGTGATTTTATAGTCTAGATATTCACATACTTTGATCTTTGGACTTTGATATATATGTTAGGAATTTATTTTTGTGGATTAATGGTTTTAATGTTGGTGAAATGAAGTTTTAGTCATGCTAAGATTTGGATAGGGCATAAACTTGAGGCTCACAGTTTGCTTTGTATTTTAATGCAATTTTTTCCATGTGGTCTTAAGTTCATTGTTTAGTTCATGTTTAAAACTTGGCTATGAGTTATATGACGCCATTTTATGAGGATTTCTTGCGTGATAAATTTGGATCTAGTGGTTTGATCTAAAATCAATGCACATGGTACTTGGGTTTTGAAGTTAGTATGCAAACCGATTATGTTGGTTGATGTTTTCTGATTGTTGTGATCTTTAGCTTATTTTTTCAAGTAAAGTCTTTCTTAGTATTGAGCTATATAATATGTTAGGAATATATTTATGAACTTTCGAAATCTTTGGAGTTATTGGAAAGGGAATACTTCCAAATGCATCATGGAGATATTTAGGATTATTTTGGCACTTCTCTTGTCATAAAAAGTTTGTGATTTTTTTGTGTATATTTATGATCTTAGCATAATATAAAAACATAGGATGTGATCTTTAAATGTTACATAAATTAGTCTAAAAATGTGGTTTGAAGTTGGATAAAATTGCAACAAAAATAAGACTTTAAGTACTCTAGCATCTTTTGCCTAAGGCTAGTTTTTACAGTTGTGATGCATTAAATTTTTTTTTTAAGATATTTGGATTTAAGATAAGATTTATATGAGGAATATAAATTTCGATAAGTTTTGAAGTTAAGATGAAAAATCCTTAAATTATGGATAAAATAATCATTTTATTTTGAGTCAGTAATTTTATGTATCTAAGTTTGTCAAAAGGAATTTCTACCTTTCAGAAATATCTCATTTCAGTTCACGTTAATTTATGCTAGTTTATGTCGCACTTCAATCATTGTAAATTGGCCTATAACTTACGTTTAGGATACTTGTGTATATATGGTGGCAAGGGACCATCATTCATATTGGCTAGGTTTATATATACATGTTAAGTTATGCTTTTTTATCTTTTTCTCTCAAGTACATAATCTATTTGTTACATGTGATGTCATGTTTTACTTTCAAGTACAAAATTATCTCTTACACATTATCTCATATCATTTCATGTTTAACTGTTGCATGCTATGTTATGTCATGTTGTTAGTCATACTTATATGTCCTGTCATTTCACGTCATATCATGCAATTTGTCATTTTATTCAATGTCAGGTTTTGTCACATTTATCACAAGTTTGGAGTTCGTTAAGAAAAATAGTATTTTTAAATCATTTGAGTCTTTTACATTTATCATGACCTCAAGTGTTAAGATGACATAATATTCCAGTGAAAATCTATTGTTCAAGTGGGAGTATTTAAATATGTGTGAAATTTTCTAAATTAACAAAGTACCATCAACCAGTTTCGAATTGGGCCTAAGTAAGTAGTTGCGGGAGCAAAGTTAAGCACCAATGCGATGGTGTCAACTGCAGTTCACATTTATGTTATATGCACTCGAGCAGGGGCATATACTTGTTACGGAATACATACATTACGTACTATTCATTATCCCATTTTTTATCATAATCTCATCATCCTATGATATAGTATTAAATAATTGTAAATTATTTATTATGTTTTATTTATTAGTCTATCATCTAATGACACATTATGAGATGATGAGAAAGAGGATGATGAATAGATTTATTCTTTAATTAAATAGTTTATTTATGAAAACAAAAATCCAAGTTCATGTTCAATTTTAAGTTCAGCTCAATTTTAGTTCATGTCATGTTTATGTACATGTCAATTCAAGTCATGTTAGCATATTTCATGTTATTTTCCAAATCATGTCACATTACTAATGTTGACATTAACATTCATGTTTTTTTATTACCATGCATGCATATGTAAACTGTTAGTTTAAATCGATGTCAACTTATTGAGATTAATCAAATCTCACTTAATAGTCCCAACTATCATTCCCCAAAATGGTAGACTGTGTGTTAAGAGTAAAAGGACCTATATAAGATCATCTAGGCAAGGTTGACTAGACCACAATGCAATTACGAGGAGCTAATCACATCGATACTTCAATTTTTTTATAAGATTTTTTCTATCCTAGCCGAGTTGTACAAGATACTCCTTAAACTAGCCTAAACATTATTACGTTAGCTTTGTTATATATGTGAGGAGCCTATATCTGGCACTAATGACGTTACAGACATTTTGGACAAATATTGTAACTTTTGGATGTCTGTTGTTATATATTTATGAAGTTTGCGGATGTTATTTTAGGAGATGTTATATCTGGTGCATAACATTGTTTGAAAAGAACAATTATTTACTTCGAATATTGCATATTGTTATATGCACAATAGATATATTGCATCTTTATCTTTCACAAATCGTGATAGGCAACCTTGTGTTGTAAGTTCTAATACTTCAGAATCTAGCAAATTTCAAGTAGAATTTTAAGACGTTAAAGTGTTAATTTTTGGTAAGTAAAAAGTGGACCTAACTGATGGGCTTCGATTTAGGATATGGAAAGGGTTTCATTTGGAGTTTCAGTTGGATCAAGTTTAAATCAATTTTTTCTTGACCCAATATGATTACCAAGATATAAAAGAGTGGTTAAGGGTGTGCAAGTGTATAATCAAGTCGTTAATAGTATTTGAAAGTGATTAATCCAAGTGATTAAACACTTAATCAAAATCAGCCACTTTAGAATTTGGAAAGAAGTTTAGGGTTTGGCCAACATATGTGGTTTAGGGCTTTGATTGGATTCCAAGATTTTATAATTTTTCTAAAGTTGAAATCCTCTTTTGTTTGACCAAATAACATTTTGGTAGGTTGGAATATTGTTTGAATAGGTAGCATAATCATGACTTGAATTGCCCTTTATTCTATGGACTTAAGTCTCTTAAGTGCCAATTGTCCTATTGGTATTCCAATGTGTGGCTAGGATTGTGCCATGCACTCAATCAAAGGCTAATCCAATGATCATGCTAAGCTGATTTGAAACATGGTGATTTGACAATCATTTAAACCGTTGTCATATGGGGTAATATCAAGTGTTGTTATTTTTGAAAAATATTATTTCACCATAAATAATAAAATCTTAAAGAATCATGAGTCTAGTGGTATAATTCATTTCCTAAATTTTGACTACAAAGTGTCTCGATTAAATAAAGACACTATTAGTTTCTATTTATTTGAAAAACGAGAAAATATTATTATATTATTGCACCATAAAATCATAACTAATCATTTGAGATTAGTGATGCAACTCATTTCACAACTTTATACTCTTAAGTGTCTTAAATAAATAGAAATGAAACTTAGTCACCATAGCGGATTGGGATTCAACTATACTAATAAACTAAGATCTAATTAGTCGCTCAATTCATGAAATTTTTTGGAATTTCATTTTCATGACATTCTCTAAGTTCGTTACACTCAGGCAATGAGTTCATTTAATACTCACTCAACAGTCGTTCAATATGGAAAAAAACAAACCCATCAAATATGAATATACAACTATCTACTCTAATACTTACCAAAAAAACAAAAGAAATGTTGAATAAAAAACCACGATAATTAAAGTGATAACGAATTGGGGCTTTCTCACCTCGTTGTTGAGGCATGGAATGAATTCGTGACAATATGGGCTGAAGTGGCATGCAAGCATATGATATAGGAAAATGTTGTGTCCCAAGCATCCTTATCGATAATAGGTCTCAATACAATTTTTTAACTTAATAATTAAGTATTTTTTAAATAATAAATCGTAAAAATGTCAGAGTTCAAATATTTTGTGTAACCTTTTTTAAGTCCTATATTGCAAATAAAAATGTATTTTCTTTTTAAATTATAGACCCGTAATTTATATAGAAAATGCTTTAGCGACAAATAAATTATACAAAAATAAATTTATAAACTGATGCGACTTTATATAGTACATCAAATTATAAAATTATTTTTATTATGTTATGAAAGTACATCAATTTATAAATTTTTATTTATTTAATCTTTTTTTTGACTCTAACAATTCTCAATTTATATTGATCACTCGTATAGTCTTTATAGTCACTAATAATTTTTACATAAACTTAAAATTATTAGGCTCTGCAACCCCATGATTAAGACACGATACCACAATAATGCTTCTATTAATACAATGTCCAAAAAGCAGATGAATTTTGCTTTCAACTTCCATCATAATAACTCTAGGAAAGTACAAAGAATTTTTTCAAAAGACTATTCTAAAATAACATTTTTTTGGCAACAAAATAGAAGTCATAGAAAGAAAGAAAAGAAGAAAAAAAAAACATGGAAACGAAAAATCAAGAAAAAAAAAAGAATGATGGTTGTGGTGGGTAATGCAACCTTTTTATCACAAAATGCAAGGAAATCCAGGGAGTGGGGTCCTTCTTTTCATGATGACAGATACATCACCAATCACACAAAGGAGGCTTGAGAAGACATGGATTTGGATCTGAGCAAAAGACACAAAGCAGTTTTCCTTTTTATTTTCTCAACCAAGTCAATTTTTTTTTTTTTAAAAAAAAAAAAGTTTGTAAAATATCAAAAAACAGGTGGATATAGATTGTAGAATAGAGTTGGAAAATTAAGATTAATTAATAGTATTTAGATGCACAGAACAGAACAGAACAGAACAGATCAGAGAGGGGTCCGAGCGTGACTGTCAAATCCAACATATTCTGTCTAAAGACTCTCAGACTTTCTCTATCTAATCTAAAGCTACCTCTCTCGGAATTCAAGAGAGGCTTTGTTACGGAGATTCGATTCAATCGGCGGGTCTTTCCTTCTGCTCAGTGCTCCTTCCTCCTCCGCCGGAACCTTTCATCTCCTTCTTTCAATCTGTGTCTTGTTTCCAAGAATATAATGTTCCTGATTTTCAAGGTACGATATATCTATTATCTATATAAATATTAAATATATATCTTCTTTAGAAACCATGTGGGAATAAAAAAAAAAAAAAAAACCCAGAAATTTCTTCTTCTTCTTCTTCTTCTTCTTCTTCTTTCTTCGGTTATTTGTTCTTTCTCACTGCGTTTTTATTTGGAGTTCTTTGGAGCTCTTAAATTGATAATGGGTTTCGTTGATTTTTCTTCTCTTAAAGCATTGAACTTTTTTATCCGGTTTCCGTCTTCATGCTTTGAATTTGTTTATGCATTTAAAGAATGATTTGCTTTGTAAGATCTGTCAAGGTGATAGTGGGTTTCCAGTTTCCCTGTCTGGATTTTCTTTCTCTTTTTCTTTTAGTTTGTGGGCATTATAATTTATTTTGGACTGTCTGGATGTAGTTTTTTTTTTTTTTTTTTTTTTTTGGAGTAAATGTTATTCTTTTCTAGTTCGGGAATTCCTGTTTCTGGCATTCTGCACCTGCAAGTTTTCTTGTACGGTTTGAACGTATGAAATTCCCAATTTAGTCCTTGTTTTCCGGTATTCCTGAATTTCAGATAATAGCCGCTTGGGTTATTTAATGGGACTTTTGTTACTTTTAAGGTTTTTTTTTTTTTTCTTTGCAACATTTTGGACCATCTCTTTTATTTTTTGCCTTTTCGATTTTTCCATGTTTTTTTTTTTTAATTTCATGAAAGATTGATAATGCTGTCTGTGAAGCAGTACCCCTCATGGCCTCATCTTCTCTGCATCATTTGACTGGGTATTTCTTTTAGGTCTTTGAGATTCTTTTTTGGGGTTCTGAGCTTTAGGTGGGTATTTTCTGGGTACATTAAAAAGGTTCCCTTTTACGAAAATGGGATCTGCTTTTTCATATCTCGTCATAAATAACAATAACAACTAAATAATAATAATAATAATAATACTAGTAATAACTCTTGGTGGATATCTGATCCTCTTGTGAAAAGAACAACCCATAGAGGTCATGATTCCTAGCACAGACCTTGTCTTATGTGCAGAAATGCCTTAAAAAAAAAAAAAAAAAAAATGCCCAAAACTTCTCATGTTTTGTCTGGGTTTGTGGTTTGTGCAACTGTGTAAGGCATGTACAGGTAGGATTGTAAGAAGATATGATTATGGGTGTTTATAAAAAAGATATGATTATGGGTGTTTATAAAAATGAATTCATGTAATTTAATAAAGACCTTTCTCAGCTTTTGTTCCTTCTGACATGTTCATCTTATTCAAAGTCGTCTTCTTCATCTAGCCATTTCCTTTTTTCTTTTTTCTTTTTTTTTTTCTTTTTCTTTTTGTGGGTTTGATGCAGGATTGGTTTTGATTTGATAGAACTCTGATTCTTCATAAAGAATGGACGGTGACACATTCTCAGGACTTGGTAATGGCACCCAGATAGATGGCAAGGTCTTGCATACATTTCAGAAGAACTTTGTTCAAGTCCAGCATATCTTGGATCAGAACAGGCTGCTCATCAATGAGATAAACCAGAATCATGAGTCCAAAATCCCTGACAACCTCAGCAGAAATGTGGGTCTGATAAGGGAGCTCAACAGCAATATCAGGAGGGTTGTTGACCTCTATTCAGACCTTTCTACCTCCTTTACCAAATCTGTTGATGCTTCCTCTGAGGGGGACTCCAGTGGGGCTTTGAGATCAGATGGCAAAGCTGGGCACAAGAGAAATAGGCCTGCATAGAGAATTTCCTTCTCAAAATTCTTTTGCATGGTGGAAAACAAAGAATTTCACAATTCGTGTTTAAGGTAGTTGAGCATGATTAGATTCTGCAACTCTAGTTCGTCACTTACATTTCATATAAAAAAATAATAATTTCCTGGAAGTTCTACTTCTCCTCGTTGTAACTCAGTTTAGCTCTGGATCTAATTGAAAAAGTACCAAGCATGTTTGTATCATCTACTTTCTTATTCTGCTGCTGTTCTTGATAAATCAGTAATATAGATAGTTTTTGTTTTTTTGGGTTCAACCTGTTGGTTCTTCTCCTCTCAAATCACTCATTTTTCTAGCTTAGGAATATAAATAGAATTGATCCAACTCTTGTGGAAACAAGGACAATTTCTTGATTTCGTTTTAAAAGATGTTTAAGAGCTTTTAGCTTCCAATAACTTTTTCTGTTTGTCAAAAAGGCTGAAATCTAATATGGATCTCAACAAATATGCTGTATCATCTCTTTTTTTTTTTTTCGTAACATCACAATCTGCTTTTGATAAAGACTCATCCATTATACCCTTTTGAAACTCCTCTCAAGCAAGTTTCTTTTGGAGATTAGCTCATGAGAACTAAAAGGAAAGGGTTTCAGGTACTGTTTTCAGTCATCTCCCTAGTTGGCAAAGATCTCTTGTTCTCATGTTTTTTCTGTTCAAATTGTATGTGTAGAAGTGAAAATGGATACATCTACATCTCTGTGAAGATGCTCTGGAACAATTGAGAGAAAAAAGTTAACTTTAGATAAATCTTTTTAAGTTCCCAGTCACAAAGCACCACAAAGAACAGAATCTCAGATAAGAGATGATGAGCTTTTGACCATTATTTTATTTCTGTCCTAACCAATGACGATCTCTCGGATGGTATTGGTAAGGAAATAAAGTATTCTATAGGTAGTTTAAAACAAAGCACTACAGTTTCAGGAGTCAAGGCAGATGTGTATAAACAGTAACACCCAACAACAAGACAAAGGGACCCAAGCGTTCTTTTTTATGGAACTGAGCTTCTCCATGCTTATCTCTTTGCATAGGTTCTTTCTCTTTTTTTCCTTCACATTTTTCTCCTCCTTTTTTTTTTTATTCTCTTTTATGCAATAAATATCCCTTATGACTAACTTCAACTTGATGATTCCCTCAGCATCTCTCTTTCTCTGATTGAGTACATGTCTTTTTTGGTGGACCCAGCATTCAGCAACCTAATTTCCTGATCTTTGTAAGAATGGCCCACATGAGTGATTGCTGGAAATGGTTCCTTTCTGGTCTAGATTTTGAATATTAATGGTGAGGGTTTTACTTCATCTACAAATTTTGTCCATGTGCAATCAAGCTATTCGTATCTTTATTCTCTTTTTCCGACCATGATTTTTCTATGGTCTTAAGGCACTCGTGATGCACTCTGAATACTAACCTCCTTCTTCCACTACCTACTGATGCTATTTTGATAATAAATTTTAAGTAATACTACATACAATCGTGGAGTGTGTAAATATCATGCTCTTATTTTGAAAAATGTAGAATCTATTATTAAAAAAATTAATCATTTTTATATGAATCCTGTATTTATTCATTCTTTAAATGATCGTGCGATGTTTGTGCACTCACAATTGCAATTATCATTTCTCGTAAATTATATTTGTTGCAAAAAATGGCTCTCACAAATTAATAAAAATATGAAAGCAATACCATATTTTTGGACAGTCAATTAGTACCCCTTTTGGAACATTATGAGAGGTTTAATATCCAGATGAAACAAGCTATTTACAAGTCCATTTATTGACATATCAAACATGTTGCTGATGTGAAAACCTCTCTCTCAGCAAGTATGTATATTACACTCAGAATGTAAATAGCAGATATCTACCAAGACCATTGTGGCATTTTTTTCTTTTCAAATAGAACAAAAAAGGAAAAGATATCAAACTTATTTGTTTTTTGAGATGAGATGAGAACGTTGAAAATTGAAAATTGAATAAAATATTATTAGAATACATATTTTTAATATTATTTTTGTTTTGAAATTTAAAAAAATTGAATTGTTTATTTTATTTGGTATAAAAATTTAGAAAAATTTTAATGATTAGATGAGATAAATTGAGATAAACGATAAAAACAAACGAGACAGAGTGAAGAATCTTATCAAAACAAATCCAGCCTAGATCAAGAGAATTTAGCAAAAAGAAGTTATTTATAGAAGTTTAGATGAAAAAAAAGTCCAGGATTTCAATAAGTTGGATGGAGAATTAAAGGACAAATCAAATCCATTTCTGCATTATGTGCCATTTTTTTAGGTTATCATCAAGTGGTAGAAGATGAGACCAGTTAGTTCAGAAACCAAGCCAAGACAAACTAAGGATTGCTTTTCACATAGCATGTGAACGTGGGAATCTACTTTTTCCCTTTCTTTCCTTTTGTTCCTTGCATTTCCAGCAAATAGGCTGGAAAAGGAACCCAACCCTAGTTTCCCCCTTTAACCTATATGCAACAATAATGGATATTTTAGGCATCAACATCATTACTTGGACCCAATACGGTATCATTTTTTTTTTTAATAATAGTACTACTAGCTTATCCCGTGCTTCACCTGTCCAATTATGTCCTAATAACCATATTAATAAATTATAATAAAAGAAGTGTTATAATTATAAAGAAATTTTACTAAAATAAATTGATATATATAGACATAATTTCATATAATAAATTAGATCTACTTTAAAATAAAAATAATTTTATAAATTAATAGTTCACATTAGGTCATGTCACTTTGTGAGTTTATGTATGTAAATTTTTTTTATGGCTAAGTTTTCGTTTAGATGTTAAGTTGAGTTGAGATGAACTAAATTCTTTATTAATAGTAATGAGTTGAGATAGTATAGTGAGTTTTTTAAGATTAACTTAAGATGATTTTAGATGTATTTAGATGTTAAAATGAGTTTAAATTGTATTTATGAAAAGTTAAAAAAAATTGTGAGTTTCGTGTGTAAAAATATGTTAAGTTTTGAGTTTCATGTGTAAAAAAAATTTAATTTTATATGAGTTTAGCGATTTGAGAGTTGGATATTTGGATATTAAGTTCTGCTTAAAATTAGATTGGACTAAAATATACTCATTTCTTTCTAAATTCCAAACTGGGCTTAAAGCATTTCTGAAATTACTTTGGTGACTAAACGACCTAACAATATGATAATAGGAAATTCTACGTAATACATTTTTATTCTACTTTCATAATTACAATGAAATGTTATAACTTACCAACTTTTGGTTTTTTTAAAAAAATAAAAAATAAAAAATAATCAAATAATGAAAAAAGTGCCACATTTTATATAATTAAACCGATTTATAATTTATGCCATTCAAAACGATCTAATAAAAACTTTGGAAAGATACACAAATGCCCTTTTAACATTTTGAACTAAATAGTAAATACTGACATCTCTTTGTTGGGTAACCAATAATAGAACGACTTTTGTCATGTGAGGCTCCCCACGATGCTTGATTGGACATATTTTTTGGTAGCATTTGGGCTTAATTTTATTGTTTAATGTGTATGCTCATGAATTGGAGTGATTAAAATGTGTCCCTCTTCTATACAGTCTGGTCGCTTTAGGAGTGTTTGTAACCCTCCAATAAAATAGACACATGCCACTTATTTCACAAGATAAGGAATAAGATCAGATACATGGGATAGAAACTTAAATGTAATAGAGCGGTCCAGCAGGTTCTTCTTCACAAGCTTGAGGGCTGCAACTTGAACCGACGAAAGGAATAGAGCGGATTCATCTTCATGAACTGCTATCGCAGCTGACACATCACAATTTCGCCAAATGCCCTAATTTCGTCGACCCATTTCGAGCCATTCTCGTCGGTATCTCCAAATCGACCCCGGAAGAAGAAACGCAAATCCAGTGAGAAATTACGAGATAAAATTTGAAATGGAGGAGGTAAGAAAAATGAAAGCAAGCGATGAAAAATCGTTTTACTGTTTACATTTGATAGATTGTCCACATGATATAAACATTCTCTCACTAGGTCTTTGCAAACCTGAAATAAATGTTTTTGTAACTACAAATTTTAATTTTCTTGTTCCAAATTGTTTGGGTTTATTTTCTGGGCGATGAACATCTATGTGTTTGCAATCTCCTTCATATGGGTCTCCTTCGTTGGGTTAGCGATAGTCTGGACAATGAACAGCTCGCTAAGTGTGGGAAAACATTAAGGAAATTGAAGAGAAATTGAAGGAAAACGATGAACAACTCTGTTTTGGCCTTTGCCAAGTGTGTTGTAAAGAAATTGAACCAAAAATAAAAAAGAATATTATGATCTGCATTTCTATATTAGCTTTTGCAAAGGGGAAGGAGAAGGGTTGGATGTGAATAAGGAAAAAAATTGTTTCTATGTGGTGTCGCACCAATAATAATGGTGGGATATCTACGTGGCAAATAATGATTGATGGACTGCACCATTGAGATGTACAGCCCGTCCGACTAAATGACATTCTCTTAAAATATAATAGTTCAATTAAGTCGGTCAGCCTAACCATTATCTTCTCTTTACATAGCTGAAAAAGTACAAAATAAACTCAATTATATATTAATATACGTTTTATAATTATAATTGGTAATTTGAAAGTAGGTTGGTTGAACTTTCAGATTTTGTCAAGGAAGGAGAATTTGACCAATGATTACCCATTCTCAGGGCCCAGGGGTTGTTGAGTGATTATTATCATTATTACATTATGGTAATAACTTGTTTAGATTTGTCGGGAACTACTAGTTTTCCTTATTCTTGTTGACGTTTCCTTTTCTTTGTTAAATTTATGGGTGAAGAAGGAAGTTGTTTTTATATTTTTTAATCATTCTCTCACATCACCTATACTGTTTGGGATAGTAATATGCAATTAGTGTTACTGTTCCTTGTATCTTAAATTAAGGTTGGATACTTCTAATATTTTAGAATATTTATGGATATGAATGAAATGGCTTGAACATATTTTATTAAATTTTAAAAATTGAAGAAAAGAAATTGAATAAAAATATTATCGAATTAATAAATTATTTGTTCGTATAACATTTTGTTTTGAAATTTACAAAAAGTTGTATTATCTTTTCTATTTTATTTAAAAGTTTAAAAAAATTGTAATAATTATCAATTATTAATATAAAAAAATTGTAATAATTGTCAATTTGGGAATGTTTGGAAATGTTTGGAAAATGAGATAAGATGTGAAATATGTGAATTGTAGATAAATTATTTGTGAATAATAATATAATAGTTTGAATTATAATGTTTGATGGGATTTTGGAAAAGTAAAAAGAAAAAGTTAAATAAAAATATTATAAAATTAAAATAAATTCTCACTACATTACCTTATTTCCTCGAATTTAATTAACATGATAAACATTAAACACATCAAGGGAGGTTTATTAATAAACAAAACCAGAATTAACTCTGTATTGTTTAGTCATACAACCTCGACTGTTGTCAATTATTGTTTATGGAAATTGTTATAATGCCTACTTCTCAAACATAAAGAATGATCCATGGAACTAATGACTGACTACTAATTACTCAATCCTACAACTTTTAGCCAAGATAAGACGTCCTCCTTTATTCTCCACACTTCATAATGAATAAGTTGTATATTAGAAAAAGGCATGATACTTCAATGAATATCTTCAGAAAGTTGCATATATTTTTTCAACTTTCAAAACACAATGAAAGCTTTGATCTCACTCTTCTAACTTAGGAAACACCTTCCAATTTAGATAGGTGATAGTTCATCAAACAAGTGTTGTCTGTTTCCAAAATTTCTTTCAACTCATTTCATCTTTTTAATTATTATAAAATTTTAAATTATTACACAAAATAAAATAAACAATTTAATATTTTCAAATCTCAATATAAAAATAAGTATTAAAAAAATATATTCTAATAATATTTTATTCAACTTTTAACTTTAATAATCTCAATTCATCTCATCTGCAAAAACAAACGAGTCAAAATTTTTTCAAAGATAATTTACAACTTCTTTATATTCTCCCTATAAATCACTTCAATCTCCCTTTGGAAGCAACCAAATTCCAATTGATAAAATAATAATAAAAATAATAATACATCATTCATAACATAGTCAGTAATTTACCCAATCAAAACACGAGCATTCTTAAACAGAACTTTTTTTTTTAAAGATCTTAACTCATGGTATCTGCTCTAATTCCACACATTTTATTCTCAATCTCCAACTTTGAAAGTCCTCTTGATTACAAACTTTTTTCAATACAAACCTTTGTAGTTACCAATTATAATCCATGAAACGACAAGTTACAAATATGTATGAAAACTTTGTAACTCAACGGTCACATGTCAATCGTGATATTGAATTTTTAATTTCTTATTTGGTTCATAAATAATCATATAAGCAGCCAATTTTTCATATCTTTCATCACCATAAGTGAAATAAGAAATAATATGCTTACATTGTCAGAATCCTTAAAATCAACTACCAAAACCTTCAACTACTTTTTCGGGAGATTAGAAGACTGGGCCGGCCCAAGGCCCAGGTGGCTAGGCAGTTGTCTAAGGCCCTTGACTAAAAGGAACTCCAAATATATGAAGGCCCAAAATTATTGAAAAAAAAGAAGGAAGATGCCCAATGATAGCCCATTGATAGTGTGCAAAAAATGGAAGGATCAGTTCGAAGAAAGAAAAAGAATTACTTGGAAGGCTTAGCAAGAGGCCGATTGTGAATGTTCTGAAGGGATATAACAAGAGTTAATCACAGAACATCATGCCTTTAAAATTTTTAACTTTAGATTTATGACAGTTTAAAGCTTTAAACACTTACTCTTCCACTCTTATGTTCTTCTTCTCCTATTTGACATCTATTTTTACTTGAATTTATAATCGGTTTGTTAACTTTAATTTGTTGGATAAATCAATTTGAATATTCTTGTAATTATGTAAAATAAAATTTTAATTCGAATTTATTAGTCTAATATCTAACCAAATCTCACACAAAAATGCTTGTAACTTGTAAGAAATATTACAAGGAAACCTTATTCCACTCACCTCCACCTAACTAACATGTGGTTTATCATTTTTATCATTCTCTTTAAATAATACATATTTATATATTAAGAAAAATAAATAAAAATGAAAAATATGATATTGATTAGATGTTTGTGGTATAAAGTTTTCTTGTAAAACTTCTTAGTAATTTATATTATAAAAATAAATTTACATAATTTGACCTAATATGCTAGATTTGTATCCTTATAGAAAGTGATTTACAATATTACATATGGCCAAACATTTATTAAGTTGACTGTATATATTTAGGGATATAATCGGTTCGGAAGGGTCACAAGTATGGGTGTAACCGATTTGGTTTGGATCAATTTTGGACAAAATCTACAACCGAATTGATATTATCGATTTTGTATTTTTTAATACCGACTACCTCCAAAATCGTTAGTATCGATTTTGGTACAACTTTTTGATTTTAATAAAATGTAAATTTCTAAAAATAACTCTTTTTAATTAAAAAAATTGGTTTGAAAAATCTATTTTATTGAAAAAACTGTAGCTTATTACAAAAATCTGTTTTATTAAAAAAAATCTATTGTACAAGAAAAGCTACAATAAAAAAATGCTTTATTTTTAATTATTTTTTTCTCAATTTAAATGATTCTTATAATAAAAAGTTATTAGCATATATATTTTACATTTAAAGTATATGATCAATTAAATTCTCGTGTTTAAGATTAACCTTTTATGGTAAATAATCTATAATAACATTATTTTATATATAATTATAATTTATATTATTAAATATATCAAATATGAAAATTATATTTAATATAAAAAATATTATATATGATATTAAAAAGATAAATTTAAAATCTATATTATGCTGAACCGGTCGGATTTTAAAAAGTTTAAAATCAAAATCGAACCAATTTTAATATTATGAAAACCGATTTTGACATTATGAGAATTGATTCTGAATTGAACTAGTCTAAAACTAGATCGATTTTACCAGTTTGAATCAATCAATTCTAATTTTTTGTTTTTTCTTACACCCCTAATCACGAAATGAAAATTTTGATTCACTCTATTTTCAGACTAGTTCGGATTGATATGTGTTGGTCCAATTAGATAAAAATGATATAATTAACTTATATATTATTATATAAACTACTGTATACATATAAAAAAATTAAAAATTTTATACATAAGTGATCCAGTCTGGTTAAAAAAAAAAAGAGATTGGACTGAAAATCAAATTTTAAAAACACTATAGACCAAGATCTAGTAGGGATAAATTCGAATCGGTCCGAAACAATCCATTCAATCCGATCGAGGACGAACCATTCGATCCATTTTTTCGCTTCGTAGTGAAAAATATTCACTTCTTCATGTTTAAGATTGATCCGAACCGATTTTCCGATTTTTCTTTTTTTATTTTTCACGTCCCTACACCTCATTCCATTGAAAAGAGAAAAGCAATCAAAAGTTAAAACTAGAGGGTAGATAAAATAAAATACAATCAAATAGAAAAACCCTATAAACCTATCCCATCCGTTCAAAGAAAACCCTAATTTTACTTCCACCGTTCGATTAATTTCCTCTCATACTTAAAACCTCCTCCCCCGCCGCCCACGAAAACCCTACAGAAACTAGAATTCGCAAATCGCTTACCCCCGTCAGATCTTGCCTCCACAATCCTCCCACCCTCCTTCTACCCGGCTTCCAATCCCAGACAATGGCAACCCAGATGAGTAAAAAGCGAAAGGTAAGCTCCTTTAATATCCGTTTGCTTCTCGAGAGAAAAAAAGGGACAGCAACAATCTGAAATAAGAAATTGTATTGGCCCCGTCTTTTTCGTAATTTATTTTATCAGCGATCGTATGTGATGCCACATCGCCTTTTTACTATCGAAGATATCTGAAGCTTTAATTATTGGTTTGGTTTCAGTTTGTAGCTGACGGCGTTTTCTTCGCCGAACTGAATGAGGTACTAACTCGTGAGCTGGCCGAAGACGGTTACTCCGGAGTTGAGGTTAGGGTTACTCCAATGCGTACTGAGATCATCATCAGAGCCACCCGGACCCAAAACGTTCTCGGTCTGAAAATATGATTTTTTCTGTATCTTCTCTTTGCTTTATGTTGTGCAATTGTGTTGATGTTTGAAATTTCTCATTTTTGTAGGTGAGAAGGGAAGGAGGATCAGAGAGTTGACCTCTTTGGTACAGAAGCGCTTCAAGTTCCCAGAGAATAGCGTGGAGCTCTACGCTGAGAAAGTTAATAACAGAGGGCTCTGCGCTATTGCCCAGGCCGAGTCTCTCCGTTACAAGCTTCTCGGTGGTCTTGCTGTTCGGAGGTATACATGCTTTAATCATATATTTTACCTGTTGTTTTCATTTTTTTAAAGTTTTTTTTTTCTTGTTTTGTATGTTGAAAAAAGTTCTTCAGCTTCCTAGAATTGAGGCTATCAACCTGTAGCATTTTAGGCTTTAAATGTCGAAGTTATGTATTGACGGAAGGAGAGTCCTTGCAAAGTCTGGTTTATACAATCAAAGAAGTGGTTAAGTTGACATTAGAACTCATTGGAACCATTATTTACTGATTGTACCAAATATTGCCACTAGCTAGAGGAGCTGCAGATGCAGCGCTGCTCTGTGCCACTTCATATCATCATGCATTGGTTTGTCTACCAGTTACTACAAAAAAATGCTTATTTGCAATAATTTAATTATAGAGAAATGACTATTTACAGCTATAACTGAACAAATAGTCTTTTCGTCACAATTAATTGGTCACAAAAGTCCATTTCTCTTGTAGTGCTAGTGCATAGTTTGGCACCACTAAGACCAGCAGGTCCCCAAGGCAACTTACCCCACTGTCTTGGACTAGCAAAATGTCTCCTAGATGAGGTGCTCCACTAGTGGCCCCCTACGTTAAAGGATGTGCACAATGTCTACTAAGCAACATACCCCACAGTTTCTTCGGTCATATGACCTTTGTTTAGAGCCAACAGTTTTATTCTGCTGTCAAACTGTTGATGTTAAATTCTAGACGTGACATTAAATAGATGGTCAAATGACCCTAATACAATGCAAATTGATGGAGCTGTACGGCCATGATAGGGTAAGATACTAGGAAATAACAAATAAAGGAAACATGATTTTACTTGCTTGAACAATGAATCCAACATCCATAAGGTCAATGAAGTATTCCATTATGAATTTGTACAAATACAAACTCTTAAGCACCAAATATTCTCTCTTACAAGAAGGTAGAAGAGGTTGAGTAGTAGCTAGGGTGCTCTATAATAAGAAAAATGATTTTTGCAAAAGCCTCGAGTGTGCAGGCTCTTTGAAAAAAAGTGGAGCTTAGTAGGGGTGATACTCGCATATACGGGGGCAGAGATCCCATTGGCCTGCCCCCTGCCCACATAAAGGGTATTGATGCCCCACTGGGCTTAAAAATTATTTTTGGTGAAGGCTTAAGGGTTGGGGGTATGCTCTCCCTGGGTCTAAGGTTCAAATCCTCTTCGTCCTCTTTGGTGCAAACAAGGGCCATCGGATTGTGAGATTTCTCCTTGAATTATCCAAGGTGCACTTGTGAAAAATTCTTTGCCGAGGGCCTATGCACTTACGGGATTAGTCAGGATGTTGTTCCTGGACATCCAGTGCCAATAAAAATAAATAAAAAAATTGGGTCCAACAATATTTTTTTGGACCCAAATTATTATATAATTGAAATTTTAAATTAAAATTTATAGATATAACAATAAATTAAAAGCTGATAACAGAAAAATTATGTTATCATTTTTAAAAATTTGTTGGACTTGTTCACATGATGGTATTGCATTGTTCTCTTAGATCAACTTTTATATAGGAGACCAAGACAATACAAGAGTTTTACTTGAGCAATATAGGACTCACATGTACAATCTTGTGAATAGTCTTAACATATTGTGATATATATATTTATCTACACAATTTGTAAAATATAAATATATATTATATTTATTTATATAAATATATAAGTTGGGGGCAGGGCGTGAGAACAGTCTTAACACTTTACACGACACATATTGTAAAATAAGGGTACTTTTATAAAGTGATGTTAATTTTATAAGTAGTTTAGATGTAAAATATTCCTCATTTTACAACATTGTTGTGTAAAGTGTGTATCATTTTTATAGAGAAATGATACACATACAACACCATACACAATACTTTACACAATATTTCACAAAAATAAGGGTATTTTTGTGAAATGCCTTATAAAATTAACATTACTCTACAAAAATACCCTTGTTTTTATAAAATGTTGTGTAAAGTGTTCTGTATGCTGTTGTGTGTGTATTATTTTCTTTGTAAAACCCCCTTCCAATGGCAATGTTGTGTAAAGTGTCAGTAAATTCCGCATCAGCCTTTGGGATGACTGGCTCGAGCTTTAAGTTGCTCAATTTTAATGAATCTGGGCTTGGGAAAGGGAGGTTGAGGGTGGTTTTTAGAATCATGCACCTGAGGCATAATCAAGATATAGAGATTGGTTTTCTTGATCGTAGCTTACCCAAGGTCTATTGCAGCCTTTGTAAAGAACCTTCCTCCAATATTTTGGCAAGAGTTCAAAGGGTTTGTTAGGGCAGGTGGCACAGCAAAGATTTATGGCAGTGACATGCAAAGTAAAATATGATTTGGGGCAGCAGTGCTGAGTTGTGGGAGAGGAAGACTCTCAGGTCTTTCTTTGGCTTAGTGCTGGCATCACAAAGTTGATCATGTAGAGTATTTTCTTTGTTGATATCTTGTTTGAATGAGTTGGAGATCCTTAGGGCTTTTTTAAGAGGGCTCGGTACCTTGGTTAGATGTTTTGTTTTTAGTAGCGGTAATGACTGCTAACTGAAAGGGCTCTTCAGCTTTAAAGAGAAAATCTATAGAGGGTTAATTGAGGTTGGTCGGGATAGGATTTTTATGGAATAATGGCTAAGTTCTCAAGATCATAGGGGCGGCACTAGGGCTTTAATAGGTACTTATTTTAAAACTTTCAGAACTCTTTATCTGTGTGATTAAGAGGCGGCTAAAAGTCCTGACAGGCAATGAGGTTAAGAGCTCCTAGTTTTTCTTTGAGTTTTTGCTACCTTTAGTGTTCCCAACAGCATTGTGGTTCTTAGCTTGGTGCAAGTCTTAGGGCTTATTAGGCTTGAAAAAAAACTTTTTAAGAATTTTTAGTTTAACAATACCCTATGCTGGCAGCTGAATTCTAGATTGGACCAAGAATTAACCTGTATTATTTACATATGCCCGTGGGCATAATTAAAAAAATTCATCCCAGCTCTAAGGAACTAGGCTTGGGTGTTAAAGATTCAGTTGGGCATCACAATTTTTCCTGCTTAAATTGATTCCTTATTGAGTGAAACTTGGACTTTCTAACAATTTAAAAGAGTTCCAATTGTAACCTTAACTAGTTTTTTTGAAGTACACCCTAGATTTGACTTGAACTATCATTAGATTGTTAAATCTTGACAAGAACTTTTGTATACTGTTTCATCTCTATCACACCTTTCCCTTCCATTTGTATGACTTGGTACTTAGTAGGGCATTGCAATTTGATACTATACTAAACGATTTAAGGAATGTCAAGTTGTAGGTCATTGCAAAAAGACTTTTCATTAGAAAGCTCAGTTCCACCCAATGAGGAATTAGTGTGGGACTTACATCTCTTGTTTTCATTAATCTCTATCATATGTCTAATTTTTTTCTTCTGATGTGAATTTTAGTGGGAGCATCACTCTCTATGTAATAACTTTTCATATTCAACTCTAATATTTGTAGCTTGTGATTTAATAACAGGGTATTATTGAGTGTTGCTCTATTCAAAATGAGTTTTGTGTTTGTGTTTCTGAATTTCACCTTGGTATATTTGTTGTGCTATATTGATTAAATGGGAATATATTGATTAAATGGGAAAAACATTCTTCTTTAGCTTGGTTTTTGTGTGTGTTTTCTTTGTCATCTATAAAGCAGAATGGTGTTTCAATGCCAAGATTGTGTCGGAAGATGACTATATAAACTTAAGTTCCCTTTGGTTATTCTTTCTGGTGAAATGGTATGGTTTTCATGTAGTAACCTTGTTAAGGGAACACGATCATTCGATTCATTTGCTTTTCCTTAATTTCTAAACGTTCTTCAAATTATGGTTCTTTTGCACAATGAAGCCTTTGGACCTTCTGCGATTTTCTAATATGTTCTGTAGGCTTATTATTTATTTATTTATTTTTTTTGGGGTTCTGGGTCATCTTTTACTATAGGCAGAGTCATCTATAAAGCAAGTAGGTTGTAATAATACCAGCATTGTGTCGGAAGATGACTATATTGACATTGCGACTCAGGCAATTCCAACAATGACAAGAACTCGCTTAGATTTGTATGCTTGGGTTCGCTACATGATGTTCATTTTTGTCCAATGTTATCCGTGATCTTTTGTCAACATTTCTTTGTCTGCCTCAATTATCGGTGTTTCCAATCTAAACCCCTCCACTCCAAAAAGACGGAGACATACATCTTCTGTATTTTCTTTGTTTCTTTTTCATTTTCGCAGTTGCTATCTAGTTAATTGTACAGCAATGGTCTGATTAGAAGAAGGGGTGTGGAAGTCATTACCCTACACCGTTTGGGTAGTTTAATTTTCTTATGTAAGTAAAAATTATGATATTGGAGGCAATTTTAATGGAAAGAAAAGAAGTGATGCATGAAATTTGTATTGTGACAAGTTTCAAGATTTGAGTGCTAGCTACTCCATTTTAGTCAATGGTTCTCCGATGACGTGAATTTCATGTTAGTCTTGCACTTATGCAGGCTTTCTAATTTGTGGTTTTAGTTGGAATTCATTTGAGTAGCACAGTTTTAAGTGGCTGCTATTTAAATTTATTGGTTTTAAGTTGGAACTCATTTAAGAATGTACTTTACACCTGTTAATGTAGCACTGATTTTGGTGGGTGCTATTTAAATGATTGACACATGAATCCACTTTAAGTATGCCACATCAGCAGGCGTGAGTGTGTATAACAAATTTGGATGGTATTACTCGTATGGGTCCTGCTACAGGGCCTCCTTTGTTTGTTCCCTGGTTTTGACCATTAGTGCAGTTCGGTTTGTTTTTTGACATTAAAAAAGGAAAAGGAAAAAGAAAAAGAAATCAAAATGCACTAGCGGTCAAAACTAGGGGCAAACTAGCAATATCCTTCTCATATTTAATGGTTTGAGAACTATACTAACTTGGTGGGTATGCTTCTCATACAGGGCATGCTACGGTGTCCTGAGATTTGTCATGGAAAACGGGGCAAAGGGATGCGAGGTTTGAAGTCAGCTTTTAGCCCTCATGGTGCTAGCATTTATTTTTCTGTCTGGAATCTGATTTGGATAATATTGGTAAATTAACAGGTGATTGTTAGTGGGAAACTTAGGGCACAGCGTGCAAAGTCCATGAAGTTTAAGGACGGGTACATGATTTCTTCTGGTCAGCCAGTCAATGAATATATAGACTCAGCTGTGAGACATGTTCTTCTGAGACAGGTTAGCCGGAGTTACCTGTTTGTGTTGGTTATATCTATTGTTCTCTCTTTTGACTAAATCAACTTGTTTCACTGTTTTGAGCTGTTGCCTTCACATTCCTCCCCGCCCTTAATTGCAATTCTGCTGCTTATCAAAATATCCAATTGGCATACAGGGAGTACTTGGCATCAAGGTCAAGATAATGCTTGATTGGGATCCTAAAGGAAAGGTGGGCCCCACAACTCCCTACCTGATCTGGTTACAATCCACCCTCCCAAGGAGGAAGAGGAACATTTCCGAGCACCAGTGGTTGAAGCGGCAACCGATATTGAGGTCCTCCCAGTGGCTTGAGCTTAATGGTTAAAATACTTCCTCATCGGTTTTATGCTTTCATTAACGTGTGAGTTCTGTAGTTTATTATTCCCAATTTTGTTTGATATTGGTGGCTGCTTTGGGGCCCTTGTGGTATTTTGAGGGGTTTATGGTACTTTTAAGGTTCTGTTTACGATAGAAGATGTTTTGCTGAATGGAAGATGAAGGAAAACTGCTGAGAATACTCATAAGTAGTTTCCTTTTACTGGTCGTCAATTTTCTTAATTTCAATGTGTAGTTTCATAGACTGACTTTTTAATGTTTGTTAGATAGTTCGCAGTCTCAAATAACATTATGTTTCCATAGACTCTTCTGTCGTATTCCCTTCCTCTCCAAGTTTCATCTTATTTCTAATCCATTTTCTATTTAATTTTCTGCCCTTTTTTAACAATACCGCTGTCATTCAACTTTTCACAAAAACCACATTACACGATCTACGTGCCTTGTTAAGACAATGCCTTCACATTTTTCGTTTTGACACAATTCAATGTTCGAGATTCAAGAGGGAAGGTAATTAAAGAATAATAAATAGCCATATGTTTACATTTTATAAAATATTTATAAATATAAATTATGTATAAAAATAAACTTAAATGGTATATTTAAACTGATCATGAAATTGAATGAGTTTAAAATGATCATGAAATATAAATATTTATATGAACTCAGCCTTCTCCAATATTTTAGCCCAATGTTATGCTAATGAATATCAAGCTGTGATCACCCCCAGCTCAAGTCCGATCGATTCAGGGGAAAGGTTCCTCGTCCAGTTGATCCATTATATTGCCTAATTTATTTTATTTGATTATATTTTAAACTTAATTTTTCCCATCATTGCTATAACGGGATGAAATACTCTGATGAATGCTTTGATCAGAAGTTGAATTTGGAGAATACCAACAGAAACATCCGCTCCTCTCTCGCTGCTCTCCCTTTGGGCGATTGAAACCCTAGAAGAAGTCTAGTGCCGTTTGCTCTCTCTTCTACTTCCATTTTCCTTCCTACATCTCTCTGTTTTTTCTTCTCCTCCCTCTGTTCCCCCTTTCTCCATGTCTCCTTCTACGCTCCCTTTCTCTTCTTACCTCAATGTCCTCTCACATCTGCCGCTCCCTCGTCTTCTTTATTTCTTCTTCTCCCCCCTGTGTTGGTTTTTTCCTCTATTTTTGCAGGTTATCGTAGCGGCTGTGAAAGGCTTCTGGGGCATCTTTGGATGTACGCGCCGCACAGGAAGGTTCTATTGCCGTCGGTCTATCGGTTTGTCGAAGTTTTCACCCGAAAGAGACGATGGTTCACTGCACGTGCGAGTAGCCGTTCTCGCGTGGCTCAGCAAAATGCCGCACATGGAGGGGTCTACGTCGGCCATGCATGATGGCACTAGATTCAGGGATCTCAGTAGTACTCGGATCGGTCGGCAAAACTACCCTAGGTGGCGTGTGTCCGTCACGCGCCTCCTGCCACTGTTGCGATGTCTGGTTTCTACCGAGCCCTTCTTTGCATCGGGGCTTCGGTGTTGTTTTTACTTAGTTGTTTAATTTCTTTGCTTGGTTATGTTGCTTATAAAATAAATAGGGTTTCCCTTTTTGAGCCCCGGCTCCTCCTTTGGAGGGAGTGGGTTGAATTTCCTCATTCTTGTTTGGAGTATGGAGGTGGTAAACTCTTGTCCCTCCTTAGAGGATGGAAGTTTGGTTATCCCTGTACTCTCTCAGACATACCATACTCGATGTTGGTTGGCTGAGAGATTAAAAGTTAAGACAAAACTTACCACGGTGTGTGTAACAGTGTAGGATATTACAGATTAGTGTTTAGTTAGGTTTGTAATATGGAGTTCTCTCGTTTATTAGTCTCAGTTGTAAAATTTCGCTTAATGAAATGAAATGTACTCCCCCTTTTCAAAAAAAAATAAAAAGAAGAACGTGAATTTGGAGTTTGATGATGTTGGAGACTTTCCAGTTCCCTTCCTTGTTTTTCTGTCAAATTTATTTCATTTTGGAAGATTTTTTTAGCTGCCACCTTATGGATTGGAGGCACTGGTGGACTTGAGAAACTGGTTTGATCGAGTGGGGAAAAATGCAGCTTCCATGTCCATTTCAAGGATGCGGGTATCGGAAGATCAGATAAGGCTGACTGGGTCACAATGAAGGCAACCATATCTTTAATTAAGACACAGATACCTTCTGTTATACAGCTTGCCCATTGATTATTGGAGAGAGACGGTGTAATAAGAAAGTGACAAGGTCAGCAAAGACAAGATGACTATGCGACACGTTCAATCAGGAGGCTTTCTTTCTGCCTAGACGATTGACACCTTTCTTAGCGGACCAGCCGATCCGACTTTGTGTTTGCCTTCCAAAGAATAAATCCAGTACTGGGCAGAGGTCCTATTGATGTTGGATTCATTATGAAGTGTTCCAATTTCTTCATTCTGTAGGACATTATTTCATAGTGATTGTTGCTTTTTGTAACTTCATGCCATAATTCACTCATGTTTACTTAAGAGGATAAAGGAATTCATACATCTATTTCACAACCCATTTCAAACCAACCTTTCTAGTGCTTGTTGATCCAAATTGGGAGCAATTTTATATAATCTATTTGTCTCTTTGGGTGCAACTGATTAAGGCAGGAAGTAAGATGGAAAGTAAAATTTCAGAATTCAGTTTCCGAAATTACAGATAAAAGAGTAAACATATTACACATACAACACACAAATCATTAACCAAAGCATTAAACAGGGGCATAAAAACTAAATTGTCATCCTCAGAAATAATTGCTTTCTTCAGCTCCGTTTAACTGGGTCAAAGTTGGAAACACCAATGACAGCACCAATAATGGCAGCAAGCACAACTCCACCAGCAACAATGCTGAGCAAGAAGTTCTTGAGCGATGGAGAAACCCCAGATGCAGCCTCAGCCACATCTGGTATCACCATGGATGCCGTCAGAGCAGCCGCCGTCAGCCCCGTGACTGCCTTCTCCTTCAGAGAAGCCCTCACTTGAATCCTCCCACTTGATTTTGAAGCAGCAGGCATGGCCTTTGATGGCCTCAATGGAAGTGGGTTGAGGAAAGCTCCAGACTTTGTTGGAACCCTCTTTTGGGTTGCATAGGTTAGTGGCATTGCCATTGACACTGTAGAAGTGGAAGCCATCTCTCTCGTTCTCTCTCTCTCTCTCTCTGTGCACCCAAATGCTTCTGTATGTGAAATTTCTAAAGGTTTTGGTATTGGGTTTTTTGATTGTTGAAAGGGAATAAGTGGACCAAAGATAGAGAGGTGGTGAAGGAGGGGAATGAGAGGTGGAAAGATCTGTTATCTCTATCTCTGTCCTATGTGGCAGCTTCTCCATTCGATATCATTGGATAAGGTTATCTTCTGCCCCAATCAACATCAAGTTTGAAATCTTATTGTTTAGCCTTCACACAGTTTTTCCTTCTTGTAAAATGGCCAATATATAAATAATTGTTGCTCTGAGTAGGGCTCTCAAGCGAAGTGGGTTGGGTCTAAGGCCCATTCCAGGGGGGGGGGGGGGGGGGGGGGGGTGCCCAATGGATTCCATGTTGGCCCAAAACAGCAACTCAGCTCAGCCATACCGACTAAATATCATCATTACCTTGGGGGGAAAATCCCGAGTTCCTAGTATATAATTGATTAGGATTTAGATGCCTATATTTCATGTCCAAACTCTTAACATGACTAGTATGATAGAGATAGATATATAAAATGGAACACATACTATGTATCTATGTCTCTCACACTTAAAGCCCTAGAGTTTAGATAGCAACTTTTAAGTAATTTCAATCCGATTGATGAGATTAGTGACTGAGCGATATTGAATTATTTTCCGCTTCCTTCTACTGAAGACCATTTTCTTCTTCTACATCCTTTCAAAGTTCACAACACCAAACCCCCCCCCCCCCCCCCCCCCGGGGCAAAAAAAAAAAACCCCACAAAAGAAAAGTAAAAAAAAAAAAAAAAACTAAATATACATGGGCTACCTTCTTTTATTTAATATATATGTATGTATGTAAGAATAATGTTGTTATGCGACGTCACTTTCTCCTCCCATTTTGCTGCTCATGCATTTGTTCTTTTTAATTTTTTTAATTAATAGATAAAAAAGTGATTATTAGTGTATTAATATTTTTTATTTTTTAAAAATGTTTAAAAAATATTTGAAACAAAAAGTGAAAAAAGAAAAAGTACAATTTGCACTAAGAGGCACCAAGTAAGCAAATTGAGGAGATATAATAGCACTACTCAAGATAAAATAACACGTTAGTATTGTACTGTTACATAACATGACAAATTTGTAATTTCGAATCTCTTAAAAGAGAAATACTATTTATTATTTTCACATCACATACACACATGTGATTTGTCATATTGGTGTGTTGAAGGGTATGACGTGAATTTTTCTCTTTCAAAAGGGTGCAATGCTTTTGAGAGTCTCTGTTTGCTAGACAATAAGGCTTGGTTTAGATGTTACCAACATCTCAATTGATCTAAATTTATTTATGAATTATAGTGAATTAAAACATTTGAATTAGTTTAATGAAAATTTGTAAAATAATGATTTTCATTAATAATTGATTTGTTGCTGTAGTTATGAAAAAATAGTAGATCCCATTAAGTGATGAAAACATTTTAACCACTTGAGATCACTTCAGATGTACATACTTGTGTGCATCTGGATGTTGCATATAGTCTTAACTTACAAAAATATCTCAGATCACTTCAATATCTAAACGCAACCTTAATCTCTCAACTGTTAAGCCACCATGCTTGCAAAATCTTCTTAACATGACATCTTTTAGGGAAGAAAATTTATCATGTTTTACTTGTTTCTTATCTCCTGTTTTGTATTTAAAATTCATCTCATTATTATAATTTTTAAAATTTTTACATAAAATATGATAAACAAATCAATTTCTTAAAATCCTAAAACAACAATAATATTAAAAAATTATATACTAATAATATATTATTAATTTTTAACTTTTATATGAACTTATCTCATCTCATCTCTTAATCCAAATGGGGCCTTAATACTAGGGACTTTTTTTTTTTTTTTTTCCAATTCATGTACTTTTTTTACTTGTTTCTCATATACTAGGTATGCGCCTTCTAAGTCTAAAATTCACACCCGCGTACCAACAATTTCAATGGACCACATTCACCAATAATTTACCCAATCTGTGTGATGAGAATACATTACACTAAAAAGTCCTAGATTTAAACAGGTTAAAAACATGCTAAGTTTGCAAGGATTCCGGAATTCATATGGCCACAGAAATTGTTGAGAAAATATAAAATAAAATACGTGAAATAAGAACTGAGATGCAGCATCAAATCATCAATCTTACTCAAGATAAATTGTCAAAAATGGAGCTCTTTGCTGTAAGTAAAAACCAATGAAACTCTAGGCATCCACCACATTTACACCCGTTCTCAACAAACGAGTGAAAGATTCAAAGTTAAAAACTTACAAGTAAACTCATCCGAATACTGTTGGTGAAGATCATTTCACCAAAGATTAAGTCATGAATGATTAATCTACTTTTGAATTTATGAAAAGTTAAACTTACTACAAAGGTCCTACAAAATAAGTTGTCAGTTTATGTTATTGGTGATTGGTGATATGATCAACGTAGAGACTAACAAGTTTCTGAAACTCTTATGCAAGAAATCATGCGCACATCAGAGAAGAACAGACGTACTTGCAGCAGAGGAATAATTTTGTATCAATGAAGAGGGGTCGTCACCGCACAGGTTGAAATGCTGGGGCTGGTGACCCAACATGTCTGAGATGTACTTCTTGAGGCAGCAAATGATATTTAATACCAAGGTCTTCAAAAATTTTCTTCAGCTCCAAGACTAGTTCGGTTCTCCGGATGTTCCTATCGCCATAGTTCTGAAAGTTTATGGTGTGTGTAATGAAGAGAGCCATTTTCATCTTGTTTAAGTCCTCAATCTCCTTAACCACCAGATTGTGGCCAGGACGCCAGAGTTGAGGCTTACTCTCCAAGTACCTAATTCAAGGTAGTATTTTATAATTTCAAAAAATGGAAGCAAAGGGAACATGACAAATATTGGGTTGTACTATATGTATCAGAAAACCAATACTACATTGTTATGTTTGGTATGATGTATCCATCTCTGCTTGCAGATTAACTGTTGTTTGAATACACCAGAAACATCAAGATGAGCACCCCCTCCAAAAAAGAAAAATGAAAAGCAATACACAGAAGGTATAAAAAGAAGAAACCATTTAAAAAAAAAATAGTTTCACCTGAATTACTAATTTTACTAATTTCCGGATATTCCAGACCCAAGAGTACCCACCTATGCATGCTTTAATACCAATGTTACCACAGCCTCACCAAACCACTGACTGGATTGAGAAAATGAAGCACCCAACTCTAAATTGGACTGCAATTTAATATTACCATCCATGAAATCAACTAGGATAAAACCATTAAAAAATGGAGGAATTTTAAGGTATCTATCTGACCTTCAGAAACCAACTCAGCAGTATTGTGTTTTTGCATTGTGAAGATGCCAAAACACACACACACACACATGCAGACACTGTATTTTTTTTTTTAATTAGCAAATTGTAAGTAATAAAGTTTCATTAATTATAATTTAAACCTGGTTCAACCAATTGGTTAAACCAAAAAAATTCTTGATAACTGTGTTTGATAATTGAAGAGAATATCTAATCTGCAATCTCAATTCCAACATTTGAGTTGCCGACTGCTAGTAATCCATATACAGTAGAATCAATCATGGTAATGCAGCATACTTAAATATAACTGAAGTAACATACACTTTTATTCTTTCTTTTAGGGCTCCAATAATCTGAACTGAAGTAGAAACATCAACAGCAAATTCAACGTTGTCACTCATTTCCGGGCTCCTGTAAAAGTTGCTGATGGGTTTGGTAGCCAGAACTGTATTTGGATAGAATATTTTCTCATTGTCATATCTCAAGAAGACTGTCGTCAAAATGTTCATCTCTTCAACAACCATCTGTGAGGTATAAATGTTTCAAGTAAAGTGACCCACAATGATCTAACAGAATGTAATTTATTCCCAGGATTAGGTAGTTACCTGTACTCCATCAACAACACAACGGTCCCCTACATCAAAGGGGTGCATAACAAATACAAATATGATGGCTTCAAACACAGTCTTTGCAGCGTTACCAAACATAAATGCTACAAGTAGAAGTTGAGATGAAATGAGGACAAGTACTTGCGTTGTTAAAAATCCCATCAAAAGTAACCAAACAATTAGGGTCACAACAACCACAATCACTGAAACAAGTTTGTTCAGCTCATCTATGGCAGTTTTAGTATCATTCAAGGAATGTGCCAATGATTTGCGCTCTTTGTAAACATTCATCTGCAAAAAGAATGACACAATAAGAGCCATGATTTGAATTTCTCCCCACAAGAGTTTCGTTTCGATTACTTGAATTTGAAAAAAAAAAAGGTCTTACAAACTTTAAGATATAAGTAGCTCAAATCATGTAGAAAGGTAGGTTCTGAAAGTTACAACCACAAGTATCTGAGAACTTGATGGACAAGAGAACACTTAAATTTGCATTGAGAAGATACATAATAATACCGTTTGGCATATTCAAAATCATTCTGAATTTTCATTTCTACAGAAATAATATTAGCATGCAAATAATCATCATGACATGTACGAGAAGAAACTCACAGTCTGAAACATTACTAGGAAGTAGCCAAAGGTGGATAGGAAAAGCAGCTATTGATCTTACCAACCAGTTCTTTAAATCTTTTCTTTTGATCTTTCCAGGTTCTGCTGCTCCTTGGATGAGTGAAAGCACATTATCCACCTCCTCCTTTTTCATGAATCGCAAGAGGTCCTCCTCATCAATGTACCTGTAGTAATAATTTTGAGAGTGAAAATAGGGAGACAGTAAGGGAAAAAAAAAAACACCGGAAATTGTAGGAGCTTTCAGAAGATATTCTCACTTGCTTCCATGCTTTGCCACATTCTTGAAAATCCGATAAGCAGCAGCCTTTGCTTCCCACTCGCTTGTAATTTCCTCATCTTTCTGCGCACACTCATCATCATCAAGACTTTCAAGTGTGTTTGAGATGGTAGACAGTCCAGAACTGCGTATGACATTAATCAACCCTTTCATGGTCCAAGCAGAAACGTTATCTTGCCTCATTTTTTTGAGCTTGTCTACATCAATCACCTCTTCTTTCCCCCCCTCTTTTCCCTCATCTTTTTCTTTTTTCAAATTTCGGAAACTCAAATGCCCGGTACTTGATGAGCTCCCGACTCTTTCTGCTATCTCCATCAACGGAGGCCCCGAAAGGGTCCTAAGAACATATTGATGAAATATAGATTCTTGAATCCGATCAAAGAATCTTGTGCTTTGGAAAGAAATAGCCAGTAACTTCACCAACAGATTCTTCACAAGCCATAGAACTGCACCAATAAGGCAAGCAGAAAGAGCCCTAGTAATATAATTCAGAATCCGAGAGGTTTCTTTGGATCTCTTTACTCCCCTGAACAACAAAACCCATGCAAGTAGAACCAAACTCAACCAAAGAAAAACCTGAACATTCCTCTTCAATCCGTACACAAAATACAAAACCTTCTTTTTAAACAAGAAGTTCTTTTCAATCAAGAAAACCAAAACATTAATGAGCCATCCAGTGAACAATCCACCACAGAAGATTACGAAGAACAGCACACCCCATTTCCACAATTCCAGACCCCAAAGCACACTTTTTTGCAATTTATGAACAGTTAAGCTAGCAATCAAAAACCCCACGATACACACAAATGCAATCCACTCAACCAAAACCGTCATTTTCAGCCTCTTACCGTTTTTCTCGCCGACTTTCAGATTGGCCGTCTTGTAAACTTCCTCATCGTCTTCCTCTTTCGCTCCTGGCGATCTGATCAACGGAGTTTTGGGCGTGACCGGTGCTGATTTCAAGTTATCGCGTGGAGTGGTAGCACTGACTTTATGAATTGGAGACACCATATTCGGCGAGTTCAAATTGGAAGAACTTGCATCCGCCTTCTTCGCAGCCATATTGGTATCTCCAGCATAAGCTGGTTCCACGAATCTCGACTTAGGCTTGGAGAACACCGACCGCGCGAGCGATTTTCTTTGAGTTAAGGTCTCGGACGGGATCTTTGGCGGCTTATTGAGATTCGGACTTGGGCTAGGAGAAGAACTGGCAAATGAGGACATCTGAACTCTGGTTTGGAGTTCTTCGAGCCCTGTTAGCTCAAGATTTGAATCTCTAGCCGACTTCGGCGAAGACCGGAGTTCGGAGTTATTTGAAAAAGAGTAGGAACTGCTTTCAACAAGTGCAGGGCCTTTGGAATCTCTGCTTTCATTGTTTGTGACAAAAGCATCGTCGCTACCTAGAATCTTCACTACGACTTCGTTTGATCCTTTCTTCTCTGCAACGCCTTTCTCTCCTTCCATGGAGATAGCTTTCTCTGCCACTAAGCCCAAAGTTTTGGAGTTAATATCACTCAGTTTTAGCTTTTCAGACTTTTTCCGGAAAACCAGTGGCGGAACTAGCTTGTGCTCTTGGGGCTACCGCCCCCAAATTTTTTTAAAATATCAGACTAGAATATAGATATTTCTATTACAGTCCCCCAAATCTGTCGAGTGTAAGTCTAACAACGTTAATAATAGATTAATTTATAATATTGGATGAACGGCTATCGCTTTCTTTTCTATCATTAAAATAATATAAATAATTTTATTATTATTATTTTAAATTTTATATAATGACTTGCATAATAACTTATATAATAACTTACATAATAATTTTAAGGTATATAAATATAGATTTCACTTGTTATGAAATTTATAAAAAAATATAGAAAGAAAAATTTTTTAGAGAGTTTCAAAAGAGTTTCTTATATATTCCTCTCTTACAATAATAATTTCTTTATTTAGTTTTATAACACGTTATTAGTACGACAGTTCTATCAATTCTGAAGCTAGTAACCTTATTTCTTTATAAATTTTTCAATATATTATTTGCAGTTTTTGATATATTTTATTGATAATTATTATTTAAAATCTGTGTGAATTTATAAATATATTTTCTGAGATATACATATTTATTTCATTATTTATATGTGTTGAAAATGATAAATTTTACAAAATTAGAATTTGTTGCTCTTGACATATCTGGAAAAAATTATTTATCCTGGATACTTGATGCTAAAATCCATCTTGATGCGATGAACCTGGGTGAAACAATTAAAGAAGGAAATCAAACGTCCCTGTGGGACCGTGCTAAAACAATGATTTTCTTTCGCCACCATTTTCACGAAGAATTAAAAACTGAATATCTTACAATAAAATATTTCTATATTTTGTGGAACAGTTTAAGGGAGATGTATGAACGCCAGAAGACTGTCATCCTCCAAATAGCTCATTTTGAATTGTTGTACCCGAGGTTGCAAGATTATAAAAGTGTTAGTGAGTATAATTTCACACTTTTTAAAATAAGCTCAGTACTAAAATTCTGCGGTGAGAAAATCACCGATGATGATATGCTAGAGAAGACTTATACTATATTTCATGCCTCGAATGTGCTACTGCAACAGCAGTATCGAGAGAGAAAGTTCAAGAAATATTAAAAAACTTATATTATGTCTTCTAGTAACTGAGCAGAACATTGAGCGCTTATTAAAAAACCACCAGTTACGCCTTACTGGCTCAATATCATTCATTGAAGTGAATGGTAAAAGGTTTGCATCATTCCCAGAAGTAAATGGTGCATCCTTTAGAAGAAATCGATGGCGTGGACGTAGTAAGAGAAATTATAGAAATGTTGGTCCCAGAAGTGACAACATTAAAAGGGATAATAAGATACCGTATCACCAGAAGTGGTACAACTCAGAAAGGGGTAAAAGTCCACAGAATAATTCTTCAAAGAGAAGTGAAGAAATGTGCCATAGATGTGGAATGACTGGACATTGGTCACGTATCTATCGTACGGCCAAGCATTTAGCTGATTTATATCAAACATATATTAAAGGAAAGAATAAAATGCATTAAACAAATTTAGTAGAACCATCAGATGATTTATTAGATTCAGTAGATGTAGATGTTACTCATCTTGATGTCTCTAATTTTTTTAATCATCCTAAAGGTAGAATTGATCACTTAATTGGAGATGGAAGTGTTCCACTCAATTAATATATTTTCTTTCTATTATCTGTAATAAAAGTTTTGTATATTTTGTAGAATCATGGATCACATTGATGAGTTTTTTATCTCTGAGTTGAATGATAAAGATATATGTCTGGCTGACAGTGCTACAACTCACACAATTCTCAAATAAAAGAAATATTTTCAAAATTTAACACTAAGCAAAACCTATGTCCATACCATATCAGGTTCATCAGATTTAATTGAGGGCTCCGGAAAAACTTATATTGTGTTGCCTAATGGCACCAAATTTTGTATTGATGATGCTCTATTCTCTTCACAATCCATAAAAAATATATTGAATTTCAAATATATACGTCGTAATGATTACCATATTGAAACGATCAATGAAGGCAGTAAAGAGCATCTTCTTATTATTAAAACAATACCGGGCCAAAAGCTCGTATTAGAAAAACTGTCTGCTTTATATTCTGGATTGTATTATGCAAAGATGAGAACAATTTAATTATATGTGGTAATGTACCAGAAGTGTATTGACCCCAAAATATTTATGACTTTGCATGATCGCCTTGGACATCCAAGATCTATGATGATGAGACGAATTATTGAAAATTTGCATGGGCTTCCCTTAAAGACTCAAAAGATATTTCTACCCAATGAATTTCCGTGCTCTGCATGTTCTCAAGGTAAGTTGATTATCAGACCATCTCCCTTAAAAGTCATTGTTGAATCTTCATCCTTTTTACAAAAGATTTACAGAGATATATGTGGGCCTATTCATCCATCAAGTGGACCAATTAGATATTTTATGGTTTTGATTGATGCATCTAGTCGATGATCACATGTTTGTCTGCTTTCCACTAGAAATATTGTATTTGCTAGATTTCTTACTCAGATAATCAAACTACGAGCATAATTTCTTAAGTATCCAATTAAGACCATATGATTGGATAATGTAGGTAAATTTTCATCTCAAACTTTGGATAATTATTGCATGTCAATAGGAATAGATGTTGAACATCCTGTTGCCCATACACATACACAAAACGATTTAACTGAATCTTTGATTAAAAGGCTTCAACTAATCGCTAGACTTTTACTTATGAAATCAAGATTACCTGTTTCTGTTTGAAAACATGCTATATTTCATGCAGCATCTTTAATTCGTATTAGACCATCTGCATATCATAAATATTCTCCATGACAGCTTGCATTTGGTCAACAATAAAATATTTCTCATTTTCGTATTTTTGGATGTGCTGTATATGTTCTAATTGCACCTCCACAACGTATAAAAATTGGCTCTCAACGTAGACTTGAGATATATGTTAGTTTTAATTCTCTATCTATTATTAGATATCTTGAACCCCTTTCAGGGGATATGTTTAAAGCACGTTTTGAGGATTGTCACTTTGACGAATCCACTTTTTCATTAATGGGTAAAGAAAAGTCGGTACCTGAAGCACGATAAGGTATTACTTGGGATAATAAGACACTGTTTCAATTTGATCCTCCTATAAATGAATGTAAACTAAAAGTTCAGAGAAATATTCATTTACAAAATGTTGCAAATCAATTACCGGATGTATTTACTGACACTAAAGGTGTAGTAAAATATTATATTTCTGCTGTTAATGCTCAAGCAAGGATTGAAGTCCCTGAATGACTAATTGTCAAAATAGTAATAGGTGAGTCTAAGACATGCCTAAAGCGTGGAAGACCTATTGGTGCAAAAGACAAAATTTCCAGAAGGAAAAAAATACAAAATTAATTTGGTGTTCCTGAAGAACATGTACCCACAATACATGCTACAAATATAATTGGTGCTCTTAAAGAGCTCAAATCTTCTATTCCAAAACCTCTTGAAGAGGAAATTTATGAAGAGTATAAATCTCCTGAAAATTGGACATCTTGAAGAAGTGTTTCATGAAATGTTTTCCCCTGAAGAGGAACAGGTACCTGAAAATAATGAGATCTTAATACATTTCATATATACTGGAGAAATTCTGGATAAAAATAAAACTGTTATCGACAACATATTTTCACATAAAATGGCCTTTGACACTACCAGAAGTAATGAAGAAAGTGAGCCAAAAACCGTCAAAGAATGTCGACGTAGAAATGATTGGCCAAGCGAAATTCGCTAGCAACTATTGAATAGTAATGGAAAACAACTATTGAAGCTGAATTAAATTCGCTAGCAAAGCGAAAAGTATTTGGACCTATTGTCCAAACACCAAAGGGTGTAATGTCTGTTGGATATAAGTGGGTATTTGTACGAAAACGTAATGATAAAAATGAAATTGTGCAGTATAAAGCACGGCTTGTCGTACAAGATTTCCTTCAGAAACTCAGGATTGATTTTGAAGAAACATATTCTCCCGTTATGGATGCAATCACATTTAGATTTTCGATTAGTCTGGTTGTTACAAAAGGATTAGAAATGAGGTTGATGGATGTGGTCACTGCATATTTATATAGATCCTTAGACCATGACATATATATATGAAAATCCCTTAAGGATATAAAATGTCTAAAGCATCTACAAGTACATCTAGAAATATATACTCTATCAGATTACAAATATCTTTATATAGGTTGAAGTAATGCGAACGCATGTGGTATAATCGCTCAAGCGAATATCTATTGAAAGATGAATTTGAGAATAATCCTATATGCCCATGTGTTTTTATTAAGAAATCAAAATTTAGATTTGTCAATATTGCGGTTTATGTTGATGATTTAAATATTGTGGGAACTCCTAAAGAGATCTCAATAACCGCTACATATTTAAAGAATGAATTTGAAATGAAAAATTTTGGAAAAACAAAATTTTGTCTCGACCTGCAGTTTGAGCACTTGCCAAATGAAATTTTTATTCATTAGTCAATGTATACTGAGAAAGTCCTGAAGTATTTTTATATAGACAAATCTCATCCTCTGAGTACTCCAATGATTGTTTGAACACTTGATGTAAAGAATGATCCATTCCGTCCTTGTGATGACGATGAAGAAATTCTTGATCCTGAAGTACCATATTTTAGTGCAATTAGAGTTTTAATGTATCTTGCAAATTGCACTCGACCAGATATTACATTCTCAGTTAATCTGCTTACAAGATATAGTTCTGCACCAACTTGAAGGCATTGGAATGGCATTAAACATGTCATTCGTTACCTTCATGGTACGATTGATATGAGATTATTTTATCAACGTGGATCAAGTCCACAATTGATTGGGTATGCAGATGCAGGTTATCTTTCAGACCCCACAGAGGTAGATCTCAAACTGGATATTTATTTACTTATGGAGATACTGTCATATTATAGAGATCTGTTAAGTAGACACTATCTGCTACTTCTTCAAATCACTCAGAGATCATTACTATTCATGAAATAAGTCGAGAGTGTATTTGGCTGAGATCAGTAATCCAACATATCCAGGAAAAGTATGAACTTCCCATGATCAATAATAGCCCAACAATTTTATATGAAGATAATACTGCTTGTATCACTCAAATCAGATGAGGATATATTAAAGATGACAGAACCAAACATATTTCACTTAAATTCTTTTATACTCATGAATTTCAAGAGAAATGTGAAATTGATGTCAAGCGAATACGATCTAGTGATAATATATCAGATTTATTCACAAAGGCGTTACCAATTTCGACATTCAAGAAGATTGTGCATAACATTGGAATACGAAAACTCAAAGATCTATTGTCATGCACTTTTCAGAGGGAGTAAATATTCTGAAGACTTGTGCTGATTGTACTCTTTTTCCTTCGCTAAGGTTTTGTCCCACTGGGTTTTCCTTAGCAAGGTTTTAATGAGGCAATCTTAAAGCACTTGTGGATATATAAGAAAACTGTACTCTTTTTCCTTCGCCATTGGTTTTTCTTCCTATTGGGTTTTTCCTTTGCAAGGTTTTAACGAGGCAGATCCTTTATGGATGGTCATTCAAGGAAAAGAGTAATGAAACGAACAATATTGGAGGGACGGCTACCGTCCCCTGTCCCGCCACCAAAATTATGTGAATGACCCCAGCACTATTATTTTAAATCTTGCATAGTGACTTGCATAGTAATTTCAACGCCTATAAATATGGACTTCAGTTGTTATGAAATTCATAAGAAAATATAGAGAGAGAAGAAAGTTTTAGAGAGTTTCAAAAGAGTTTCTTATATATTTCTCTCTTGTAATAGTAGTTTCTTTCTTTAGTTTTATAACATAGTTAATTTTTTTTTAAATATAAATTTGTTTACTTTTTAAAAAAAATTAGTCATATCTAATTAATAATAAAAAAAAGTAGAGAAAAAAGAATATTTTTTCACTTATGAATAATAATCTTTCAAAACTCTCTAAATTTGGAGGGTTACTATTCACAAATAAAAAAAAGTTAAATATTCTTCTTTTATTCTCTTCTTCCCACTTTCTTCTCCCCACAAATAATTAAATATAACGAAATTCTTTTGAAAAGCGTCCGAACTTGTACTTTTTAAAGGAAAATTTTAGCATATCAGTAACATAGAATAGCATATATCATGAAAATTAACTTAACACATGATTCATGAATGTTTTATACATGTCTTATGCATGACTCAAGTATCCTTTTCACATAAACTCATGCTTTTACATGAAAACTTATATGATTATGGATACACGATTTTTCGTAACATGTAAGGATTCTTTTCTCAAAATTCTTATTTTATTCGTATCTTTTCTTAAATCTTATCATTGTCTCTGAATCTTGACGGGCGTTACGTATAGTCGTTCCCGCCAGGTTCTTCACTATTATTACCTGTGGTTGTGTCATATTTACTATTATTACTAGTGGTTGGGTCATATCACTATTTTTAAATATCGACGGGCATTACGTATTGCCATCCCCGCAGGGTTTAGATTCTCGCCAATCGCACGGGCGTTACGTATCGTCGTCCCCGTCGTAACAAGTCCTATAATGAAGAATGGTTTACTAAAATTACCCCCTTGTATGAAAACTAGTTGTATGATGCTTTTCTGATTTGGACCTTGATCTGACAAAATGCATGTATAAATTATTGATTGAGATTATCGCTATTTTCTTAACTTCTATTTTTTTTACCTTCAAAATCCGTAGTAGTATGCCACTTGACGTGATCAGGAAATAACTTGACTTAGAAGAAACCCTCCAGATGTCAGTTTCAATAGTAGTCCAATTGGGAAATAAAAATGAATTTAGGTGTTAAATCCACTTCAGAAGGCAAAGATGTTTCATGGTGGATAGACTTGGAGGGCTAAATAAGTATGGTACTCTTATTATTAATTTGGATAGTAAAAGAGATCTATCTTTCAATGTACTGTACCATAGGAAGTAATTTATTAAATAACGAAAGTCATAAAGAGCCAGATAGAATGAAGTCAAGGTCATAGTCATGAAGAAACTAGAGTTAGAAACTCGAGGTAATCTTTGGAAGCCGATAAGAAAAGGGTAGATCAAGAACATTTTTTTAAAAATTTGGAATTATATGAAGACGCAGAAGGTTTAATATGCAAAACATTTACAGGAAAGTTGGATTATAGTAAATTAAAAGGTTAAGTCATAATGAGAAGAGGATATGATCGAAAATACCAATATAGATATAAATGTTTAGTGTGAAAGACTTGAACTTTTATGGACATGGATTACTTTATTGAGGTCTGAAGGAAAAGTCGTGGTTTAAATGAAATTCTTTGAGAAAAAAGAAAAATATATATAGAAAAATATATAGATTTGTGCTACTGACATATATGGATTATTATATACTGTCCATATATTATAATTTATATATATAGATTAATTCGTGCGCAATATTATATATATATTTGTGTAGCTTGAAAAAAATTAAAATTTGTATGTCTTGTAGATCATTTGCTAATTTATATTAAAAAAAATTATCAAGAATTTTACTTCAAAGATGATAATAAATTAATTTTATTCCATGAAAGATCGTCGTTGAGCTTAATTTAAAGAAAAAATTTTAAGTTGATTGCCCCCAAACACCAAATCTTGGTTCCACCCCTGCAGGAAACTAAAGAAATTTTTCGGCTAATGGAACATAAACAAGACGGCGAACAAGGGTTTCAAATCCAGGAAAAGAATCATAACAATCGTCTGTTTGGCTAATAGGAGAAGTAGGGTACAAAAAAGGAGCAAACTTGTGCATAAGACATTCCGATGATCGATGAGTCAAAACCTCAAGACAAACATGTGAAGCAGCGTGCACATTCCAAAAGAGAAAACCTGTGAGCCGATCGGGTTTATATGTTCAAAAAAATAGCCCTCAAATAATAGATTGTCATGCATGTTATGCACAATTTTCTTAGTCGTAATATACAAAATCTTCAAATCCTTTCTTTATTATTGAGTCTTCAAAATCGCTATCAACAATTTTATTTTCTTTAATGGGTTCCGTTTCTTTTCTAGGTTAATCCCTCTTCAAATCTCCCAACTTTTTGAGTTTGTTCATCAATGTTGTTTGTATATGGTGTTGCAGTGTTGCAAATAAAAATGGAGATTGCTACCTTGAAGCTCCTTAAAGTGGCAGCTATCGTTAATGGGGAGGTTAAGCGTTGGATTCTTAAAAAGATCCTTTGTGGAAAAGGTGAGCTTGAGCTAGCAATTCAGAATGGAGAAAATTATGTAAACCTCTGCAACTTTTGTGATGTCTGGGTCTTGACCTAACCATTGAAAAATGGGGTCAACGTAAAGTTATAGGATTGAGATGGGTATGAAAATCGCGAGTAAGAGGAGACTCAAAGTTTTCTAAAACATTTGGTTGAGAAACTGAATACATCTTGGCTCCATAGGCTTGGCAATAGATTGGATCCATCCCTGTTGACAGGCCTTTGAATATTGAGTAGCTTGTGAAATTCTTGCCAGGAGTGAATCGGCTTAAGCTTGGAGAGACCTATAGAGACGGAGTCGATTTTATTTTTTATTTTTATTTTTTGTAATTTGATTTTGTTGTTGGGAGAAAAATGGAAAAATTTGTTTATAGCAACTCTGTTTGGTTGCTGAGAAAAGAAAAAAAAAAAGCTTCTTTATTTAGGAATTCTAAAGCTCCTCTCTTTTTTAGCTGCTGCTTCTGTGTTTTTTTTTTGTATTGCAATGGATTCGTGAGAGTTTGGAAAGATTGAATGAGATTAAAAAAAAGAAAGAGGCACTGGAGACCGGTCGGGCTGCTTTAATAACAAAAGCTGCCCTCCAATAAAATAAGGACATGTACGAAAAAAATACTACATCAAATTTAAACCTCATTGCATAGAATCACCTTCAAGCTTAGACTGCTCAGCCATGTTCCGTGTTTTCTCTTCCTCATTTCGAACAAGCCAACTCGTTTTCGTTGTTGACATCATTACTATCTCTTCTCCGTCTTCCTTTTTCTTTTTGATCTCATTCAATCTTTCCAAACTCTCACGAATCCATTGCAATACAAAAAACAAGCACAAAAGCAGTAGCTAAAAAATAGAGGAGATTTAAAAATCCCTAATAAAGACGCTTTTTTCTTTTCTTTTCTCAGCAACCAAACAGAGATGCCATAAACAAAGTTTTCCATTTTTTTCCTAACAACAAAATCAAATTACAAAAAATAATAATAAAAAATAAAATCGACTCCGTCTCCATAGGTCCCTCCAAGCTTAAGCCGATTTCACCCCTGTTAAGAATCTCACAAGCTACTCAATATTCAAAGGTCTATGCATAGGGATGGATCCAATCAGTTGCCAAGCCTATGGTGCCAAGATGTACTCAGTTTCTCAACCGAATGTTTCAAAAAATTTTGGGTCTCCGCTTACTCGCAATTTCCATACCCATCTTAATCCTATGGCTTTACGTTGACCTCATTCTTCAATAGTTAGGTCAAGACCCAGACATCACAAAAGTTGTAGAGGTTTACATAATTTTCTCCATTCTGAATTGCTAGTTCAAGCTCACCTTTCCCACAAAAGATCTACTTAAGAATTCAACGCTTAACCTCCCCATTAACGATAGCTACCACTTGAAGGAGCTTCAAGGTAGCAATCTCCCTCTTTATCTACAACACTATAAACAAACAACATTGACGAACAAACTCAAAAAGTTGGGAGATTTGAAGAGAGATTAACCCAGAAAAGAAACGAAACCCATTAAAGAAAAGAAAATTGTTGATAGCGGATTTGAAGACCCAATAATAAAGAAAGGATTTGAAGATTCTGTATATTACGACAGAAAATTGTGTGTAACATACGTGGCAATCCATTATTTGAGGGTTTTTTTTTTTTGAACTTATAAGCCCGACCGGCTCACAGGTTTTCTCTATTTGAATTTGAGAATATTACTTTAAGAGACGACAATGTTAAAAATATGGATTTGTGTACACAGACACAGATATGTGGACGGCAAAAAAGTAGGGAAGTGTACATAGACACTGATAAAATTAACAGTAAGATGATTTTATTAATAATAGTAAGATAATTTAATTAAATATTTATTATATTTTAAAAAATAAGAGAAAAACTGCATAAAAACTATTAAAAAGTTAAAATATTTTAAATATAATTTTTATCTTAGAATTTAAAAAAGATTTTAAAAATTAGAGAAATTTGCATAAAAACTATTAAAAAATTAAAATATTTTATATATAATTTTTATTTTAGAATTTAAAAAAGATGATTTTTTTTTTAAAGTTTGAAAAAGTTATAATAATTATTTTGAAAGTGTTTGTGTTTAAATGATGTTTCGGAATAAAATGAGATGAGATGAGATAAGATGAAATAAAATAGAATGAAATGGAAACTTTTTTCAAACATCTCCTTTGGTCTCGTTTAGTTATATAAATCATCTCAACTCATCTGATCAATATAACTTTGAAATCACCCAAATATTCTTGGCTACACACGTGAATGCTAAACCAACACTATTAGCACAAATTAGTAATCAATATAAAATATTTAAATAATATGAACAGAATATTTAGTGACGAAGGAAAATCCTTTGAAAAACTCCTCAAAAGTAAAATCCTATGGGGCAACTAAACACAGGAAAATCAATTTTATTGATCGAGAGTTTTACAAGTAAACTGTTTACAAAACTTTTGTAACCTGACACGTTTACCCAAAACACGCGACCCGCTTATATTCTACCACAATAGGTAACCAGAACCTCTGACGCTCTCCAATCCTCGGCTTTCCAATTGGAACCTTCAATGGTTGATCACGAACACTTATACTCCTCATACTCCTCCTTGGAGTATGCTTTCACTCAATCCCATGGATTAAGCACTAGAAAAATTTTCTCTTGAAAATTTCCTTTCACAAAAATGCTTGAACATTTTCTCGGCTTCAAATTCTTTAGAATACTTATAAAAGTATTTTGAAGTGTTAGTCAAACCCTTCAACCGACACCTCTGTTTATAGGTAATGCAGTGGTACCGTTTGTGTTGGAGAAAAAGTTTGCCATTGAGTTTATCTAAAGTCCTTGTCTGTTTTGTTGCTAACAGTTTGCTAACAACCCGGATTGGATCACTTCAATTGGATAATTTCGAGTTTTGAATGACTTTGGTCTCTTCATTTGAATTTTGAATCTTTATCACTTCAGCTGACTATATGACTCGAAAATAACATATGATTCTTGTAAACTCTTATCTTATAATTTAAACAAGTTTGGATAAGAGTTACAGTTCAAAATATTGTCCTTATCAGATAAGTCAAATTTAAATACTTCATCCTTATCGGATTAACTCGTAGAGTCCTATTTAACAACTACATTCATTCATTATTCCAATTCAAAACTGACACAAAATCTTATCCTTATCGGATAAATACTTAGAATTATATTTAAAATACATTCATCCAATATTCAAATTTAAACCCTAATCATCTAATTCTAACCAACCACGAAAATTACATTTACAATCTCTCCCTTTGGCTGATTGATGACAAAAACACACTTTGGATGAATGTGATTAATTCCTACAAAATAAACAGGCAACAATAAAGATTTCATGTAAAATGGTTATACTACAAAATCATATTAAAGTTCAAAATTATATTCACACGAAACAAAAACATGTAAGTATCAAACCATTAAACATGGTTATTTATCCTTTGCTAATAGTGAAAGTGGTTTCGTTGTGCTTACATTTCTGCTGATAGTCTGACTTCGGTTCTCCCCCTGAACCATTCATCTTTCTCTCCCCCTATATAGATTGTCAGCAACAGTCAACCAAATTAATTTTCAAATACCTTGGGGATGTCGAAAATATTTTTCAAAAGATTTTTTGAAAACAATTTAAAATCCTGGTTGAACTCTTTCTCTCAGAAGCTTTGGCACAAAGTAATTTCAACTCCAACTTTCTCTTTTTTTTTTTCTTTTAATATTTTGAAAAATAAAATTTGCATAACAGAAAAATAAATAAAAGGAGTTTTAAAAAATCAGTCTGTTTTTCTCATTTGCAAAGTTTGGGCCTTTTTGTATAATTTCCTTATCCAAATTTTGTTTCACTCAACACTTCTCCACTTATTTAGGAGATGTATTCCTTATTGGATAGTCTTCACAATGAGCACATTTTTTAATAGTTGACCAGCCAAGAAATTTGTGTGTGTGTGAGTGAGGAAAAAATCTTTCCAAAAATGAATTTTTTTCTTTTTCTTTTTTTTTTTTAAGTTTCTCCCCCTTTTTTTTTATAATTTTTCTGTTATTGCTCCAAAAAAGAGGAGAGTAGACTTTTCTTGAAAGTCAAACTTTATATTAAGGTCTAAATACCCAAAAAAGTAACTCCCTCCACGTACAAAGTCATATTCACTATATATGTCTATTTTGTATTACTCATATTTTTTTACAATGATTGAGACAACAATTTTTTTTACAAGGACTTTTAGAGCTTAGATCTATGCATGAGTGTTCATCTTTTTTCATAATGATTTTTGAACACCCAACTTTTTTTATAAGAATCGACCTTAATGCATGGCAAGAGGAGACTTTTTTGATTTGATATTAGATTCAACTATCAACTAGTTTTAGTCAATTCAAGGCATAGACTCCCCCTTACTTTGGACATTTTTTTTTTATTATTCGCACTATATTAACATATTGTTAAAATGTCAGATCTAAATTCCTCACAATATAGAAAATTAAATTCTTGTATAGTATTCTTTAAGATTTGTGCATTAAAAGTAAAAACATATACCAGACAAGGTATACCTCAATTCTATCAAAACGAATTAGTGGAGTCACAACACTCAAAGACTCAGTATACTCAAAAAGCATGTACCTTGCAAAATGATAACAACGTGAAGTTTTTGAAGATACAAGCAAAATAATCAAAACTCCATTTTTCTTTTTCTTTTTACTATTTTTTTTAAAACTAAAAAAGGAAATAAATAAACAAAAGAAAAAAATAAGCATACATGTTCTAAACTAATGATATGCAAGTAATACAAGAACATGCAAGTGGTCTTTCGATTAATGCAGCACGACATCGTCTTTGACCACCACTTTGCTTTGGGTTTTGATCTATTATTTTCACCACTTTGTATGATCTTTTCTTTATTGTGAAGACGAAATTTTACTAGTTCACCAAGCTTGATCCTTATGAAGGTGATTTGTTGACTCATCTCATCAATTCGATTTTCTAGAGTCTTTTCCTTCCTTTTTAACTGTCTTTCGCCTTCATTTTTCTTCACTTTATTCAAATTAAAAAATATGACCTTATATGTCCAGAAATATCACAATGATGACAAGTAGGAATGAACTTACCTTCGGATTTACCTGGGTGGAGCACAGATGCCTTACCTTTGTTCACAGTTTTCTTTGAAACACTTTCTACATTGGTTCCTTTTACAAAGGTAATACCCTTAGATGTAGAGGCAGCACATGCTTTAAGATGTGAATCTTTGAAAGCATTGTACCCCAAGCCGGTGCGATTTGAACAATCACTTTGAATTTTTAATAGTTCATTGAGTTTTTTAGTGGAAATCTTTTCCTGATGGGTTGCTAACTTTTTATCCAATTCTTCTTTCTGTGCACGCAACTTTGTCACCTCCAATTTCGTCATCTTTAGTACCTCCACCAAGTTGTTCTTCTCATTCTCTATGGTGGTCAAGTTTTTGAACATCTTCTTGTTCACCTTTTGTATCTTCACAAATTCTTCACATAAATCCTCATAAGTTTTCTGCATACTTAATTCATGATCAGTAATTTCAGTGGTAATTTCAGAATTAGTATTACACACTGACACATTGTTGTCAACACATTGTTGGCTTATGTCAGCATATTGTTCGCTGTTGTCAGCACATTTATTTAAAGATGCAGGGAAAGCAATAAAATCAATTTTATTTTCAGAAGATATACTTGAACTTTCACAATCAGAATCATCATTTAATGCTTTTCCCTTCCTTCTTTTAAAGTTGGGACATTCAAATTTTATGTGACCAAAACTAGAACATTCATGACATTGGACTTTATCTTTAGACTCGGTGTTCCATTTTCAAATTCATTATTTTTAATGAAATTCTTACCTTTTTTCATCTAGCTAGAATTCTTTTTATTAAACATAGATTTTTTTTTAAAATTTTCTGACTAATAGAGCTTAGTCATCATTGCACAGATCTTCATCATCAGATTGATTTTCTTCCTTAATAGATTTGAGTGTGATGGACTTATCTTTCTTTTGTTGAGGAAGAGTAATTTCATAAGTTTACAGAAAGCCTATCAATTCATCTACCCGAATTTTGTCTAAATCTTTACTTTCTTCTATGGCTGTGACTTTTGGTCAAAACCTTTTTGGCAAGGATCTTAAAATCTTCTTCACAATCCTTGAATCTTCCACCTCTCCAAGATTGAACTTGAAATTTACAATATTGTTAAGTTGTGCATAAAAATAATCAAAGCAGTCATCTTCTTGCATTCTTATTTCCTCAAACTTTGAGGTCAATAATTGTAATTTAGAATTTTTTACAATCTTGATCCCTTTATGGGTAGTTTCTAAATTATCCCTAGTGGCCTTGGAATTCTCACACATGGAGATTCTCTTGAATTCATGAGGAGAATCTGCCATGAAAATAACATTAAGACTTTGGTTATTCTAATTACAGATGCTTGACTGTGTTGAGATCCATTCTTCTATCGGTGTTGTAGGCTTTGTTCATTCTGACTCCACGGTTAGCCAGACTCTTTAATCAAGCGGCTTTAGGAATGCTCTCATTCTTACCTCCCAGTAGGCAAGTTATCATAATCGAATTGTGGTGATAATGATGGAATTATCAAAATCTACCAACATTATTAGCATGAATTAGTAACCAACATAAAATTTTTAAATAATATAAACACAATATTTGGTTACAAAGGAAAATCTTTTGAAGAACATCTCAAAAGAAAAACTCTATGGGATAACCAAATTCAGGAAAGTCAATTTTATTGATTGGGATTTTTACAAGTTACAAGTAAATTGTTTACAAAACCTTTGCAACCCGACATGTTTACCCAAAACACGCGATCCATTTGTCTTCTACCACAGTAGGTAACCAGACTCTTTGACGCTCTCCAATCCTTGGTTTTCTAACTGAAACTTTCAGTGGTTGATCATGACTTTTACTTCCCATTGGAATATGCTCTCAACAGATTGAGCACTAGAAAAATTTCCTCTTGAAAATCTTCTCTCACAAAAATACTTGAATACTCTTTTAGCTTCAGGCTTTTTAGAATACTTATAGAAGTATTTTGAAGTGTTAATCAAACCCTTTAGCCGACTCCTCTATTTATAGGTAATGCAGTGGTGCAATACTTCTATTGGAGAAGAAGTCTGTCATTGAGCTTATCCAGAGTCCTAATCTGTTATGTTGCTAACAGTTTGCTAATAACTCGTATTGGATCACTTTAACTGGATAATTTTGAGTTTTGATCAGTTTCGGTCTTTTCATTTGAATTTTGAATCTTTATCACTCCAGCTGAATATATGACTCGAAAATAACATAAGACTCTTGTAGACTCTTATCTTATAATTTAAACAAGTTTGTATAATAGTTACAATTCAAAATACTATCATTATCGGATAACTCAAATTTAAATACTTCATCCTTATTGGATTAACTCCTAGAGTCCTATTTAACAATTACATTCGTCCATTATCAAAACCGACACAAAATCTTATCATTATCGAATAAACACTTAATATCCTATTTAAATTACATTCATCCAATATTCAAATTTAAATCCTAGTCATCTAATTCTAGCCAATTATGAAAATTACATTTACAAACTTTTTCAAATTTCCACACAAAATAAAGTAAGCAATTTAATTTTTTTAAATCTCAAAATAAGAACAATATTAAAAAATTATACTATAATAATATTTTATTCAGTTTTTATCTAATCTCAATTGATTTTATAACTAAACGAGGCATGAGGAATGCGGAGAAATGAGATGAGATGAGATTTTGTGAATAATAATAAGATAATTTGTAAATAAGTAGTGAGATAGTTTGAGTTAAATATTTATTAGATTTTTGATAAATGAGACCAAAAATTTTGAATAAAAAATATTATAAAATTAAAATGTGTTAGAGTATAAATTTTTAATATTCTTTGAAATTTTAAAAAGTTGAATTGTTTTTTTATTTGGAAGTTTGAAAAGATTGTAATAATTTGTTTAAAAATATATGTAGTTAAATGATATTTAAGAAAGAAATAATATGGAATGAAGTGGAGATTATTTCTAAATATTTCCTTAAACTCTTTATTTTATTTAAAATGTTTAATATTTATTTAATGAAAAGCATTAGATATTATAATGATTATTAATAAATGAAATTAAAAAATTATTTACATTTCACGAGAATTAATGTCTAAAGAGAAGAGAAAATATATGATTGTAGAAAAGATGTAAAAGAGAAAATCTATTTGTAAGTCTTATTTTTTACACCCCTAACATTTAACTAATGTCAAATTTTTCACTCGAACCAAACTAGTACCATTTGAAGGCTTTTATTTTATTTTATAAAAAACAAAATCTTAATTAAAGTAGAATTGATGATTCAGCTATGTTAAAAAATAATTGGTATTTTAATTTTATAAAAGTATAATAGATTTCATTATAAGTGATCATGTGTATAGACTTATTTATAACAAAACTCAATATGAAAATGATTGTGTAATTTGTATGCTTTGATATTACTTGAGAAACTCAATATGAAAAAGATCATGTGTACAGGAAAAAGCTATGAGAAATACGATAATAACCCCGGCGCAGTCTCGTGTCTCACGTGGAGCCCTTAAGAAAATGATGTCGCCCCAAAATCCCGTCCAAGGTATATTTGTATTTGCTATTTGCATTCAAATGAGTTATTCTTTGAGAGAGTAGTTATGGAGGTTGCCCAAAGGAGATTATGCATTTTCGTCTCTCTCTTCCTATTTACAATGGCTTATGCTGCCACATAAATTCTGATCGATTTTTGAAAGATTTCATAAAAGGTTTAGAAAATCTGAACGATTTTCTCAAAATTTTTGAGACCTTAATAATCTCAAAATTCTGAACGATTTCAGAAAAGGTTTAGAAAATCGTCGCCAAAATTGATTCGGGATCCAAGCACGCCCAGCTGGCTGACAAAATTTGATAAAACTCTTTCCCCAATCTCTTCATAACCATTTGCGTGAGGAGGAAAACATGGAAGAAAAAAACTTGGAAAAAAGGAAAGGAAAAAAACTTAGAAGGAAAAAAAAGAAGCGATAGAACAAGAAAGAGGTTAAAATAAAAATGACATTGTTTCTATGTCACGTAGGACACAAAGCCGTGATGTGGATAAATCCTGAGAGTACCTAGCACTACTCATTAATATATAGTAGTATTGAGTCACTGATTCATATTGTTGGAATATTGAGGTATAGAGGGGTTTACGTAGGCATTGTTAGGGGTGTTCATCCGGGTTCCGGATTTCCAAATCCGGAATTCGGATTCAAAATTTCCTTAAATATTTTTATAAAAAAAATTCAAAAATGTTAAGAAATAAATAAAATTTTAAACCGGACAGGGTACAACCCGGCCCAGATGAACACCCCTAGGCATTGTTGTCTATAATGTTGGTGAAGGATGACGTGAAATTAGGGAAATGAATATCCTTTTGTAAAGGAGAAGATGGCCAATGTGTATACAAGTCTCTCTCGGATTGCTACTTTATTGATTTCTTTTCAATGCCATAAAAGCTTAACTTGAATATTGTCAAAATTTTCGACCAACCCTTTTGAATAGCATCCACCAAAAGTGCTGCAATTTTGCAAAGACTACGAGCTTTAGAATACACAAGGCGTGGAATTTTCTTTTTTATATTTTTATTATCTTTATCAATATCATTTAATTGAATTCCATCATGAACGCTTTGAGATTATTTCTTTTACATATATATAGATATAAAAGAAATAATATTATACACTATATTCTCATTCTATTATATAAAATGTGACATATTTATTATTATTAAATGAGAAAAAATATCTAATAAATATTATTGGTAAAACAATGTAGAGTTTTGTAAATACTTTGATTTTCTTGCCAAAGAGTTATAGAGGGGCGGGCACAAAGCAATTGGGGTCCTGACTCCTGTTATTAAGGACTATTGGGGGTAGTTTGTTTGGAGATTCTACTTTCGGTTGATCCCTAGATTGATGAATATGTCAAACTTTAGATTCGGTTTTTTTTCAGAGATAAAATAAGAAAAGATGAGATAAAAATTAAAAAAAAAAATTATTGTAATATATTTTTTTAGTATTAATTTTATTTTGAAATTTGAAAAAATGATTTTAGAATTTGAAAAAGTTGAATTTTTTATTATATTTTGTATGGAAATTTGAAAAAAATATAATAATAAATTTAAAAAAAAATTTAAATTTTTTGATTTTATCTCCTAAAATAAACCAGGCTAGTTTGTTTGCAGAGTAGCTATCATTAGTTGGATACATGGAGAGGTTTAGATTGGGCGGCACTTGAGGCCTACTCCAGGCTCTTTGAGAGAAAGGGACATCAAATGGTGGATAGGGAAGATTGATATATAGTCTACTATTATAACGATGGAGCTCATGTGGCTTGTAATGGTTTTAAAGAAAAGTAAATACACAACAATAAAGAGATTATACAAAAATAAATTTATAAAATTGAGATGAGTTCATACAATACTTTACTTTAGATATACTCTACAATAATAGTAATTTTGCAATTTAAAGTATTATATTAAATTATATCAGTTTGTATATTTATTTTTATGGAATCTTTTTATTACTAAATTATTTTGGATTTAAAAGAGAAAAAAACAATAGCAAGGGTGCCTTGCCTTGTAGGGAAGAAGCAAGGGAGGCACCAAAACTCCTCCCTCCTCTTCGGGTAGTGGTAATTTGTGGAAGTTTTTCGAGATACTCCATTGGGAAGTTCTTTTATTAATGTCTGGGAGTCACGTAGTAAATGAAAAAGAGTTTAGAGATAAATTTTCTCTTTATATTATTAGGGACGTCCATCCGTATTTTGGATTTAGAATTCTTGATTCGAAGAATGAGTAATTTTTTTGAATCACTTAAGTGAAAGTGTTAAAATTATTAGAAAATAGAGTAAATTTCAAGATTTGGAATGAGTAATTTTTTTGAATCTTTTAATTGAAAGTGTCAAAATTATTAAAAAATAAAAAAATTTTTAGGATCGAGTCAAATTTTGGTCAAGCCGAGTTACCATGTCCAATATCTTTATATATATAATGTGGTTATCTAATAGAAAAATGTTGGTTTAACAGCAAACCGTTAAAATTTTTAGTCACAAGTCATGTTATCTAATGCCGTTTAAGCTTAAAAGTTAATTAAATTGCATTAACTATTGCATTAGGAAAATGTTAAATGTCTCTCTTATCGGAATCTCGATGGATCCTGATAAGAGGGTTGTATTTTTTATTTTTAGTTTTATTTATTTTTTTACATAATTTTTTTAACATTTTAAAATATTTTTTAAAAATACAAAAAATCAGAATATTATTTAAAAACATCTATTAAAAAATTATGTAAAAATAAAAAATAAATAAAATAAAATAAAATCCTCTCATCGAGATCCCAATGAGAGGGATCAATAACATTACCTATTTGCATTAATTAGATGAGTTTAACGTCCATCCATTATTCGGCCCAAGGCCTGCCGATCAATGGAGAAAACTTAAAACGGAAATGCATTTATTAAAGCCGTTGGTATTGATGCCTTTTGCTCAGTTTACATCTATAGATTAAAATTAAAATTAAATCCGATGGGATTGATAATTTGAATAAAGGAATATATTTTAAAGATGAATTTATTTCATCGTGTATGTTTCAGATTCTGCCGCTCTAACTGCCGTCAATGTATTCTTTCATTTATTTATTGTATTTCATCTAAATTAAAGAATATATTTAAAAGATGAATTTATCATAAAAAAATATATTTATAAGATGAATTTATCTTAAATTCATGTCGTATATTCCAATATATGCCGATCCAAATCCCATTAATGCATTCTCTCATTCATTGTATTCCATCTATTTGACACTAATCTCATGTAAGAAATGTTAAAAGACTACTCATTAAATTCACAATTATACATTTAGATGTTTCATTATTTTCTAAGAATACATAAGAAAAGAAGAAGAGAAATATAAGAAAATTGCTAAAAAAATCTAATTTCTAGGTCATTCACGTCTACTTTTTTCCAGAATTACAAGCAAGCAATTACTCTAAAAAGAAGGTATTTATCTCTATCAATTGCCTTCTGTTAATTCTCAAATTTTCAGTTATTTCTCAAATATATAGTTTATGTTTATCTTATGTTTTTTAAAAAAACTGATAAGTGAATAAAAAGATTACTAATTCTAATCCCCAAGCCATTCACGCCACCTTTTTCCATAATCATAAGCAAACAATTACTCTGGGTAGAATGTATTTATTTATCTACGTCTACCCAATGTTCTTTATTTGTTACAATGTTGACAGATTAATCACAATCATTTTTATTTTTTGTGAATAATCTGTTTATTCACATAATCTGTTTATTCACAATGTTGATTATTTGTAACAAAACAATAATTAGTTCTTTATTTTTTAATCAGTTTAATTAGTTTATTATTTTTTTATGAATACTCTAATTGAGGCTATTAATTTTTTTTTAGTATTTTTTTTACTTAATTTATTTTTTGTGAATATTCAGATTGGATTGATTTGGTCCTGTTCGAAAGAGGTAAGTATGTCAAACAATATAACAAATAAACCAAACAAATTAACAACAACTAGATGAAGATTTCCAAACAATGTAACAAGTTAGAAATATGTAACTAATTAGAAAGAGGTAAGAGTTGAAAAATGACTTTGGAAACGATGACTTCACACAGTGCAAGATGGGTTCGGCAGTGCTTACATCTATAGATCTTGCCTTGGCGTGCAGAAAACAGACCAACAAATTAGGATACACAATAAAAGTAAAACTAGGAGTGTAGAACAAAGAAAAGATTTCAGAATTAAAGTAAGCCGTTTAGATCCGAAAACCCTAGCCCGATTAAAAAATGGTAGAACAATAGATATCCAACCAAAAAATGTGAACAACAAAAAAATATAGATTTGTGGGAGTTCACAAAAATTGTACAAGAAAATATATATCGAACGAACTAAAAAAATACAAAAACAGATATAACTAAAAATATTTTCAGATATGGAAAAATATAATTTCAAATATGCAAAGAAACGTAAAAAAATTTGTCCCCACAGTAAGATTAAAATGCTAACTCAACGTACATAAATAAGAGGAAAAAAAACTTTTAGATATGAGATTTTCTTTTTCTACAAATCTAAAAAAAAGAACTTCAGATTTGTAAGATTTCGAAAAGAAAATTGTACAAAGAAATAAAATAAACACAGAAAAAGAAGAGAAATGGTAGAGGAAAAGGCAAAAGACCATGGATAAAGAGGAAGAAAGGTGAGAAAAAGAGAGAGAGAAGAATGATTTGGAAGACTGGAAGTAAAAGTTGACAATAGAGGAGACCGACACTATGGTGTAGATCTCATCCTATTTCAGGGATATTGCTATGGTGCAGATAGATTGTATGGCTACCCCCATTTGTGTCAAAATCGAGGGCCACTCTGACCCATTAACTGCTTCTCCGAATATCAAAGGGTGATATAAACTCGGTCTATTTTCGACATCATATCCATAGTTAGTGCATTCATCAAGTTAGAAGCTCCAGCTCCAGATTTGACTCGGCACAACCTAACGATATATCCAATAGCAATGATTTGTGCCTAAAATGCATTGCTCGGTCTCTGCTCTAGAAAGCTATACATGCATATCCAAAGGGTTGTAGAAAGAGAACCCGGGCTTTAGCACCCGGTGCAACAACAAGCACCAATTTGACTTGGGGGTGCTGATTTAGTGGCAGTTGGTGGAAAAGTTGTTTTGTTACTTATTTCATTAAACATCATAAATTTTTTGGTACATCACATTCATATATTTACAATTCATGTGACGATATTGATACTCTTGAAATGAGTTCTATTTACTCGTAGCTCACATTTGATACCAGATAAAACAAATCTTGGTTTTCGTCTCTCGTCGTAGTTCTCAATCATTTTATGGCACAGATAGGCTAGCAGTAAGCTTGGCTACAGCGAAATGCTTACCATGTGCGAAGGAAAGGGCTGATGAATTTATAAGGACCCCTAGGATTTTTTCTTAATTAAAATGTTACCGTTGTTTGCATTTGAGAATTGAGATAAGGGCATCAACATTGGGCACATAGAAAAAGAAAGCAACGGGTGGTCTTGATGACAAATTTTGGGCACACAAATTGGGCCATTTTTTATGTGTATGTGAACTATTAGTACATAGTCTATTTAACTATTTTTATTCAGTATAAGAATTGTACATAAAGTTTTGTATTAAAAAGTGTACCATATATACATTCCACTGTAATTAATAAAAAAAGAATAATATCTTCACTAATAAATTTGATATTAGTAAGAATGTTAATGATATAATGTTAATTAATATTAATAAAAAATAATATTTTTATTAGTATAATTCTAAAATGAAGCATTTATTATAGATCACTTAATATATTGATGTAATGTTGATTAACATAATTTATTTATAATTTTTTCTCAACATCTCAAATCAATTAATATATATATTAATTTCTATATTACTAACAAATTTGATAGTAATCAGAATGTTAATGTTGTTATTAGTAACATTAGGTATACTTAAAAAAATAATAGTAGTTTTTTTAATATAACAATATTAAAAAAACTTCCCTTGGCTATTACAAATCAATGGCCTACCGCTTTATTCACCAAACACAATGTAGCAATTGCCAATGTGTGTGTCTATTCACATATCAAAATAGGCAATAAATATAATTAATATCCTATATATGTTTTATATTTAATTTCAGTATATGATCAAATAAACTTCTATATTTATGATTAAAAATTCATATTACAAATTATAATATAAAATTATTCTAAATAATTTATAATGTTGGACCATCGTCATAGAATTATTTTAAATATATGTATATATATATATATATATATTATAAAATAAATTATATTAGGAAGCCATTGCAATGTATTTGTACTGAGAAGTGGATTCTCCCACCAAATAAAAACCCGCAACATCATTAGATTATCTACTCAAAAGCATATGAAAATATGTAATTATTTTTTTATTTAAAATATTATGAGTAACCATCAAATTTAAGTTAAAAATTAAATTTACTTACCCAAAAGTATTATGTCATTGTTAATCAAAAATTAGTTCTTAATAAAAATAATTCTTAAAAAAAATTTATAATTAAGCAAATATGCTTTGCACATTATTTCTACATAATATATATATATATATATATATTGTAACTTGATCATCGTAGTCATTGTCCGAACATATATTTGTTTTCAACTGTAGGTAGATAAGCACTACATGAATACAATTTATCAAACGCTTCCTGTTGGATCTACTGATGATTACCGTGGACAGAGTCATCATTTATTTAACTTTTTCTATTTATTTTAGTTAGATGCTTGGTATACCAGGCCCACTTGTGAGAGAGGGTTGGATTTTTCGTTATATTATTGGACTCAGACACACATGTTACCTAAAAAAATAAAGAGGAAAACCTAAAATATAACAATTAGCTAACATTATTAAAATGCCAAATAACAACTAATAGGCCAACATCCTAACATTATTTTTCTCATAAATGACTAGGCTTGTAAACACCCCTTACTAAAATATCTTTGTCGACCCCAACCTATTTGGATTAAAAAAAAGTTAAAATCTTATTTTGGAAAAAGTAGTGATAGGGTTACTATCACTTTATCACTCATTTATTATTTACAATGCATTTATTTTATTTTTTTTGTATTTTATTTTTTATATTTTTTTAACATCTTTAATGATTAAGAAAAAATTGAAAAATTATATAATTTTATTAATAATTCATTCCTTAATCATTAAGTAAAAAAATATTTTTAAAAAAATTAAAAAATTAAAAAAATTGATAAATGAGTGATAAAAGAAGTGTAACTCCATCCGATTATGTAAAAGAAATTATAAAATACAGTTAGCTTATATAATAATCCACTATATGTACTGGGTACTGTTCATCTTATAAATTTTTTTATCAAAAAATCTTATATCCAGACTGGCTGTATTGCCCATTAATATAGCCGACTATTCACGTGATGCCACGTAGGCGTCTCACATTTTCTCTTGTGGTGATAAACCACACCAAATCAAAATCAAATTTTATACAGCCCTTCATCCCCTTCATTTAGCAAACGAAGCCCAAACTTAGCATCCTTTCTTCAGCACCTCCGTTCCCTTTGTTATTCCCCTTCGTTCATCCTTTTCGTTCAGTAAACGAAATTTAGAGCATCCTTTGTTCAGCACCAAAACCCACTCGTGTTCGGCAACGAAACCCATCCCCACCCGTGTTCGGCACCAGAAAGACCCCCCCAGCCCGGTGTTAAGCAACGAAACACTCCCTTCCCCCGTCGACGAAACCCCCTTTGATTTCGCCCTGGCCTGGTGTTTAGCAACAATCACAAGCCCTACTGTTACCCTACCTCCCTCTGTTCGGTATCGAAACCCACCACCCCCACCCCGTGTTCATCATCAAACTCCCCCCGGTCTTCGAAACCCCCCTTCGATTCAGTAACAATCACAAGCCCCATTGTTGATTTCGGTTTCGACGAAACACCAAGACAAGGAGCTTTGATTTTTGTGATGGTATGCCCCTGTTAACCATTTAAATTGAAAACCCTAAATTACATTTTTCTTTTCATCTTGGTTGGGTGAAATCACCCTGCACAAATCATTTGCTTTGCTGTTATTTGTTGATGTCTGCTTGGAATAAAAAAAATGCTTAGCAAGTATTTGATGAATGTTCTTAAAAAAATGTTTAGAATAGAAGTTACTCCATATCGATTTGTTATTATGTATTTCAATCTTGTGTATCACTTAGAAGGTTTGAAATGGAGTTAGTTCATATCAATTTGTAAATTAATTTTTGGATGAATATTGAGCCTCATGAATCTGTATGCTTTGGACCAATTTTTTTTCTTTTTTGTTTGTAATTGTGTGGATGTGGGCAGTTAATCAATCTCTCTATCATGGCTATTTATAGTTGAAATCATTATTCCTATTCCTTTTATGACTCACTCTTTTCACATGGTTTTCTATGATGGTTGTTGCCCTATATGCCTTGTTTAAATTGTTCCTTTAGATTTGAATCTACTTCTAGTATTTATTTATATATCTGTAATCTGCTTATTTGTATTGTGGGCATCTATAGCTTTTTGTTTGATACAATTTGAACAAACCCTGTGTAATCTGATATAATCCTTCGTGATAGCAAACTAGAAGTGTGGATTCTCATTCCGGTTCAAGTTCGTCGACCGTAAAAGAGGATGACAAAGATAATCTGTTGAGACCACTTTGCCATTGTGGCTGTCAAGCAGAGTTACAGATTTCAAGAAAATCGCATAGTTATAATAGAAGATTTTATAATTGTCTAAATAGTTTACTGACTAATCGATGTGACTTTTTTAAGTGGATTAATCTTGAAAGTGATCTAAAGAACTGCTGTAAGCTCACGTTGGAATTAGCTGAACGAAGGGATGTGAGGGTACTTCATGAGCGTCTAGGTATAGAGCAAGAAATACAATAGAGTCTTGGCTGTGTTAATTTTTTCATGGCTATCTTTTTTTATTTTTTTTTTGGGTTTGTGCTGTAAGTTTGGACATGACTTATCAAAAAAAACAAAAACAAAAAAAGTAAGTTTGGACGTGTTTTGGTTAGTGTAAGTTTGGACATGTTTTGGTTAGTGTAAGTTTGGACATGATTAATGGGGTGTCAAAACGTGTTAACGGGTCGTGTTCGTGTCGTGTCAAGACGTATACATAATGCTTAAAGGGTCAACACGAACACGACCCGTTAAGGGTTTCGTGTCAAAAACTTCAACCCTAACACGACCCGTTAAGATAACGGGTTGACACGACACGACCCGTTAAGACCCGTTAAGACCTTTAACACTATATGACACGCTATGACACGACACGATACAAAACGATTTGACACGTTTCAACCCGCAAACCCGTTAGTGACACGTTTGAGTTTAACCTAATTGATTTTATACAAATATTAAAACTTAAATAATAGTTATAAAATATAAAAAATTAATTATAAATTACAATATTAAAATTATAATTTAATAAGTAGTACACTATGAAATATGATAAACACACAAATATGATCTACATGTTGTAAAATATTAAAATTATAACCCAAACATATTAAATAACAATGAATTAACTCGTTAATGATTTTTTAATAAGTATTTAAATGGGATAGCTAAGTGTCTAAGAGTATAAATCTAATTTTAAATTAAGATTTTTTAAAATTTAATTCAAGGGTATAAAAGTAAATTCAAATTTCTTAACGTGTCTTAACGGGTCTTAACGGGTCATAAGCCCGTTATGACCCGTTATCAAATCGTGTCTTAACGGGTTGACACGATTTGACCCGAAACCCGTTAAGGCTAAACACTAACCCGCTTTTATCGTGTCGTGTTCGTTTCGTGTTAACGTGTCGTGTCACATATTGCCACCCCTAATGATTATGTCTTTTGTGGATATATTCCCATTGGTTTGGGATGATAAACCATATCAATCTGTTTTGGATGCTCTAATGAGACTTTTGGATTATTTTTGTGAATCTTTCAATGAAACCTCCGGTTATGATGAAGTTGTTTCCTTGCTTACAATAATGAATTGACATTACTTGGAAAAGTTTATGACAATGAGTATGGCAGGCTAAACAGGGCCACGGCCTAGACAACATCTCGGGTCCCCACGTAAACCATCCACATAAAAAGCATAAACTAGTGCACAAAAAAATCAAGAAACATAAAAAAAAAAAAACACAAAATTAACGTTCTTTGCCATGGACGTTCTTCCCAAACAAATAGAATATATCCACTATGCCTTAGACATGAAAGCAGCAATTATTTCTGCATTACCCTGCTATACATGTTGCAAGAACAAATTAAAATTAAAATGCATTCTGGCGCATGAACAAATTAAAATTAAAATTAAAATACATCCTGGCACATGAACAAATTAAAATTAAAATGCATCCTATGTAATCAAACATGGTCTATCCATCTCTTGAAAAAAGGCAAAGCCATCTTGATAAATAATAAAATAACATCTTTGAATACCATTTTATCTAGCCTGTATCCTTGAGAAAATTATCAAAAAATACAAACATCTTCAACTTGTTTATACTTCCTCAGAATCAAAATATTAGGAAGCCATAAAAAATTCAGAGTTTGTTCCTCAAAATTACCAACATCAACATGAAGTTGAAGATACAAAAAATTAAATCGGCGTCAATCTACCTTTCCACAACTAGCAATCTTCTTCAACTTTTCCCTGTGATATTAAAATAAAGTTGGTTAATTTTAATCATGTGATAAATAAATTGGCGCATGAATAAATTAAACGTACACAAAAGATAAATAACTGGCATACCAATAAATGGCTCGCGGGGCCACTGCTAGAAGAGAGATTGACATTGACTCCCCCGTCCACATTTAATCCATCCTCTATATTTCTAATATTTACTATATCATCTTCCAAATTCACAACATTTTCAACACCATCTTCCAGATTCATAATATTTTCTAAATCCACATCATCTTGAACATCATCTTCCAAATTCATAAAAAATTCTTCATTCATAATAATTACTTCATTCCCAACATCGAAAAAATTGAACTCATAGCTGTCAGAACTTCTTGTTTGATCCTTACATTAAAATAAGATACAAAAAGACATCTTGAGCATTAAAATAAAAATTATGCATTAAAATTAATATTATGAGCTACCATTTTTATATTAAATTTATGTATATTATATACAAGAGTACGTATAAACTAGATTGATCGGCTACAAACCAAAACAGATTATAAAAACAGAGTACGTATATTAGCGCTTAATGCTTATGCAAAATTCATAGTTTCTATACAATAGTTAATGATATAGTTAGTGATGGTTACTAATGTATATCTAAGTACAGAAAATCTAATAGTTAAACATTATATCTAAACATATCAAATGAATAAAGTGTTTGATGATGGTGCTTGAGTAGTAGCTAATATTATATCTAATGTTCATACACGACTTCTCGGCAATACCGTTTGATGATGGTGCTTGAGTAATAATAGCTAAACATTATCAAATGAATAGAGTGTTCCAAAAAAGATAATCCATACCCCACCAATAAATGATTGCAAAATGTGTTCATCTTTGGTCCGCATCATTCCCCACATTAAAATGATAACAACCCCCATTTTAACCCACATTTTATGAATAAAATGACCATATCTTTGGGCTATATCTTCTTCCCCTGTAACCCACATTTTCCACCATTTAGCCCTGATCACATCAACTTGCATGAGAACAGCACAAATAGAAAGCACGAAATGTATATAAATATAGAAGAAATACCATTTCAAATGCATAAGATGCGAGAAGGGAAGATTTCGTTTGTGTTGGTCCTGCTGGAAGGGACGATTTCGCTAGAAAACGAGATTTCGTGTCTGCTTGGAAGGGATGACTTCGTCTGTGCTAGAAGGGAAGATTTTGTTGGAAGGGATGAGATTTCGTGTGCCTTGGACGTCCCTCTATGCTGGAAGACACGATTTCGTTGGAAGCTCAGATATCGTGCGCTGCAAGACACGATTCTGGGGAAGAAAGCAGTTGTTTCCTTCAATCACCTGCAAGCGAATTCATACGAGATTTAATGAAATTAGTGACGTATCTACATCATAATGGATGGCCATATAAGCCTCATGTACAGCCCGTCCAGACCAGAGAGGGACATTTTTTTTATACTTATATTTAATTTATTCCCTTATTTTCTTTTACTTTGATTTTTATCATGTAAGCATATTCTTTTTATTATTCATCATTTAAAACGCATATATTTCATTTTATTCTAAAAAATATCTTAAAAATATTTTTAAACCAATATTTTTATATTTTAATTTTTATTTGAATTATATATTCTTGTTTTATGTGTATAGGACTGAATTATTTTACATTGTATATAAAAAAATTGCAAATATAAAAAATATATGGATACTGTAAATTTATTGATAGAAATGAAATATTTAAAAAGAAAAAAAAGAATAATATTTGAATAATATAGAAAAAAATAAATAAGTTGATGTATGACATATTATAAAAATTAATATATAAAATAGAAAAAATAAATTTTAATAATGTATTTAAAAAAAAAAAAATCTATAAGTAACTAAAGTCAATATGGGTCTATATCTATAAGTAACCAACATAAGCACTATTTTTCAACACAAACATTAAACACTCATTTTAGAGCCCAAACATTATCTTCATTGGACAGTTTGCCCCTTTGGGCTTACGAATTTCATGAAGATATATTGCGTCATTTCAAACACAGTTGATTAGTTAAATAGTAATCTAAAGTCAACCCTTATGCTGTGGTACAGCAAGTTAGGACTTGGAAAACTTGTTACAGATAAATATTTTAGTTATAATTATTTTTATAAAAATAATTTTAAAAATTAATTATGTGATTTGATATAAAAATAATTTTTATTATAAAATAAATTTAATATATCATATGAAATTATGTCAATTTATACATTTATTTTTATAAAACATTTTTGTTTCTGCAACACTTCTCAAATTTAAAACATGTGGTTAAATTTCGATGATAGAACAATAAAAATAAAAATCGAAGCATATAATAACAAAAGTTCTTGTTTTGTAAATATATTATTCCTTTACACAGCTTGAAAATTGTGAAATCTACTCAGAATCTCTATAAAAATTATGAAATTTTAACCACAAAACATTGGAAAAAGATAAATTTACACTTAGTCTACAATTAACTAGCTGTTTACCACTCTATTTAAAATAAAATATGGTAGTTAAGTAAAAATGAAATTATCTTTGAATAAAATGTCACAAGTGTACACTTGTATTGGTTGATTAATTAAAATATGGTAGTTAAGTAAAAATGAAATTAACTAGCTGTTTACCACTCTATTTAATTATTTTATAATTAATTTACAATACATGTATTGGTTGATTAAAATGAATTGTAAATTAATTATAAAAATAATTGTAGGACGTACACTATTACGGCCAGTTGAATATAATATATCGAAAAATCAGAATAGTTGACCGAGTATTTTGTTAAAAAATAACCATGCTTAGGCAATTAAAGTAGTTTAATGAATTTGCAGGTGGGCATGCGAATAGTCACTAAGAACAACTGAAAAGTCATTTGATACATTAGATTAGAAATTTTATTTTTCACGTAAAACAGATAATTTAATATGTCACACTAATTAATTATATTAGATTATAAATTTTATTTAATAGTATCTGTTTGTAAATTTAGTAAATAAAATGATGAGAGCTTAATTATTTATCACTGGGGGTATCGATTGCAAAAGTACTAGAATTATACGGAGAAGATGATCAAAACCATGCGTTGATGGAGAATACAATTGTGGAGGATCAGGCGGTGGACAATGAATAGGGAAGATGCAGAAATATTCAATATATAATAATTATTATTATTTTTTGATAAACAGCCATTCATTCATTCATTCATTGAAGCATTACATAGAGATCAAACTTAATTAATTAATAATTAGTAGCTAATTATTTATAACTCAAGCTGTCCCCTAAGTAGTGTAAAAGTAGGAAAACAGAGAATATAAACAACTGCAAATAAACAAGCAAACCCAACAAAGAAATCTTGAAAACTGATCCTTCTTCCAATAATTCTTCAAGTAAGCCGGCTCAAGATCGGATTGGAAAGGGAAGACTTCCTTGGGATGTAGTATCCTCACAAAGCATCGCTTGGACCGAAAACTTGAAAAGTTGTAATATATTACGCTGTTGAAGCCCCACATGAGAGTAATATCAGAACTGTCCATGGCGACGGGAAAACTGTGTCGACGTTCCACTCCTCGAACGACTTCTATGTTCATTCTCTGTCTCCTCATCCATACTTTGGATTCGTAATCCACCATTACCCAAAGTTGAACAAACCCACCGTTATTTTCCGTGCAAAGCAATGAAAGCTGGCCATTGTACTCCACAAGTTTCATGTACTTGAAATATTTTTTGTTGCCGAGAGGGAAAGGTAGGTCAAATGTCGTCCAACTCTCTGTATTTTTATGAAAAGCCAAGACTAATTGGTTGTTGGACATAAGCCAGTGAAGAACTCCACATGCAGACACGTCAGAATCGGTTCCCAGAAATATGCCATGCGGCAATAAAACATCTTGAAGTTGTTTCCAAGCCCATGTTTCCGAATCAAAAATCTCGCAATGAAGACTGTTGTACATTTTGGAGTTGTAAATTCTGCATTGAGACCTGGGTTCTGAAAATCGAACTATCTTATAGTGCAGAGGCTGTGATCTGAGCACAAACATTGCAAGTCTTTTGGTGAAGTACCTTGTTTTAGGGTTCGGGATCTTGTGCCATTCTTTGGTACTAGGTTTGCAGACATAATACTCTGGTATTCTAAAAATCTTTGTGCCCAAATCTTTCACACATAACAAGATACCTTGTTTGGTGGCTGCTTTAATATTGACATTTTTGGCCGGCAAAAAATGAAGGGAGAGTCCGTTATCGGAATCGGAATTGGAATCGGAATCGGAATCTGAATTGGAATCGGAATTAGAATCAGAATCGACATCGGAATCGGAATCAGAATCGGAATGGGAATCCTGCATGCTATAGTTGGAGATGAACTCCGGAAAAGGCCTTCCGCAATAATAGCTTTGAATGAAGAACCCTGAGATTGTCTTCGTTCTCTGACAAAACGCATGCATAAAACTTGACTCGTACACCATTCGATTCCAATCCTTGCAAACGAGCGCGCATCGGCCAAGAGTTTTTAAAGACGTTCGTGATAAAATCTCAAAGATCATGTCTAATGGAAGATCGGGAGACTCCATTAATGATTATCAGGCAGCTCGTGATGATCTACTAGTGCTCTCTCTGCAAAATTAAATGTGTCTATGGGATTCTCGATCTTGGTTCAAAATCACGGCGCAGAGAAATATATAGCAATTATATAATGTAACGTGATGAGAGATAATGAAGTGTGAAGTGATGAAGGAGAGATGAGACTAGAGACTCCGATAGACAAACGGAGAAACGGGGGAGAGAGAGAGAGAGAGAGAGAGAGAGAGAGAGAGGACTTACGTACGTCACTGGAGTAGATCTAGAGAGTCGTGGCCGTTTACCGGTGGGAAACGGTGGCTGTCAAAGGGGAACGTGGGACCTTGTTTTCCTTGAGAGTGCTCTGTTTTGGGGTGCTAAAATAGAGGATGCGGGTGATGCAAACCCAGTGCAACTGCGTGGTGGTTCGCGGCAGGAGGCTTTGCAAGGTGTTGCCAGCTTCTAGTGGTACACTAATACTGGGCAGCGTGGGTTATTGGCCGTGGGAGGGTTGCTGTGTGTGTAGGAGGCGACGTGAGTCTGGGAACGTGAGGGCTTGGCGGCAGAATGTTTTGTTTCAAGCGGAGGGACAAAAGCATGCATCTCTCTCTCTCTCTATTCTATATAGATAAAGAAACCCTAAAAAGAATAACCGCATGACCTGGAAGAGGATGTTGAAGAATTTAAACTCGACTCAAATAGTGACTCGTGGCTAAATTTGTTGAGGATCGTGATCGGGGGAGAGTTTATAGGAGGATGAAAACAAAACCAGATAGGAGGAAGAAACGTACGGGCATGGGAGGAGGAGACTAGCTAGGCTTCTCAGCTCTCACGGCTTGGGCTTTTTCAGTGATCAAGGTTTGAACTTTTGGCCTGTTATAAATATTTGGGTCTAGGCAATGCGTAAAAAGAAGGAATGGACTAGGTCGGACCGATAATACAAATAAATAAATATAGCCCTTTTGTCCCCTCATAATAAAAATAAATAAATATAAAGTATTTATGAATAGTAATAATAAATAAATAAAAAATAATAATAAAATATTGAATAATAATAAAAAAGTAATGAATAGCAATAAAATTAAGTGAAAATAATAATAAAATAATAAACAGTAATAAAAAATGTTTAAAAATATTGAGAATTGTTTATTTCCAAACCTAACAAATTATCCATAACTATCAAGTCCAAAAATGATCACTAACTAATTCTAAAAAGAAAAATGTTCGAAAAATGTTTGTTTCCAAATCTAACTATATTATCCCTAACTATCAAGTCCAAAAATTATCCCTAACTAATTCTAAAAAAAAAAAAATTCTTATTTTAGTCTTAAGTGGAGGACTGTATTGCAATCTTATTAATAATGAGGATAAAAGAAAAAATAACATTATTTAAAAAAACTATAATTGTAATTTAATTTTTTTAATTTTTTTAAAAAAAATTTATATTAAGCTTGTATTGCAGTTCTTAGTTTGAGAAATGTATATAACATTGCTCTTCCAAAAGTATTGGATCCAGTCGTTATATTAATAGGTCTAATTCTGAAAGGATTAGGGTTGAGGATTCCTAGCTAAACCAGAGTTAGATAATAGCTTGGACTCCAAGTTTTCGTTGGAACCATTAATATCAAAGGTGGCTTGCCTTTTCTTTTTAAAAGTGAAAAACAAATATGGAAACCATGCATGAAACTTCATCATAAACATTAATTTCCATATATGCACCTTTTATTATTATTATTATTATTATTATTGTTATTATTATTATTTATTGTGTATGAGCTTTGCGCGCTCAAGCCACGCTTATGATTCTCTTCAGGCCAATTCATGATTTTAGAAGTATATATTAAATATATCTGCATGCTAACTAGCTAGTAATTAAGTTATTAGTTAATTAAGTTAATAACTCTCACTTAAAAGTTATTACTCTTTTAACTTAGGCTTTAGCTTTCCTAATGCATGTCTCTTTTGTTTTTTCAACTCAGGTATTTTTATTGTTGTAACTACTGGATTTATGTGGGACGTCATTAAGTTAAAAAAAAAGGGAAAAACTCCCATCCAATGGGTGAAAACCTAATTTTCACACCTGTCCAATAGATTAATTTTGCCACCTAAGACGTACAATAAATTTTCATCTACACTCACATGCACTAAGACCTTATTTGTTTTTCCAACTTATCTTATCTCATTTCAAATCCATCATTAAATTTTTTCAAATTTTCATACAAAATAAAATAAAAAAAATATTTTTTTAAATCTCAAAACAAATTTTTCAAATTTTAAAACAAAACTAATATTAAAAAAATATATTACAATAATATTTTATTCTTTTTTTATTTTTATTTTTATCCCATTTTTATCTCATCTCTGAAATCAAATATGACCTAAATTTTTTCTATTTTCCATCTCTCTTCTTTTTTCTCTCTTTCTCCCTCTCCAACCCGTTGCAACTTGCAACTCCCCCCTCTCTCTCTAATAAAGGTAAAAGATCAAAAAAGAGATAGGACGATGGCGGCTTCTAAGTGGTGACAATAGCCATCAAACACATCACAGGTCTTTCTCCACTACAAATGTGAGTTCCCATCGCGGTCAATGATTCCGATGGAAGCCGCTGCACCATTGGCGTTTCTAACTTCAAAAGAAGTAGCTTTACTGATGAGTATTTTAGAACTTTTAATAGTAGTACCTTGATGTTTCTATGCAATTTCGTGGTTATTGTGCGATTTCACCATTGGCGTTTCTAACTTAGAAAAACAGTAGCTTTAATGATGAGTGTTTTAGAACTTGAAATAACAATAGCTCTATTGTAAATAAATAGTTTTCACCATTTCTTTCTTTATTATATTTTACTGTAATGTAAATAGATAGTTACTGATGTATTTGTAATTATAGTTACGTTTTTCATTTTACTTGTAGTTACGTGTTCAATTTTTCTTATAGTCACGTGTTACATTTTACTTGTAACTATGTATTTTATTTTACTTATAAACTAGTATAAAAACCAGTGCTATTGATGTAATAATTAGGAGTTGATTTACACAAAACAGAGCTTTCAATTAGTCTGTTTCTAGAGTGTTCTTCTCAAACACGGGAGTTGTGACATGGTATCAGAGAGAATACCATAGGGTTTTGTCTTAGGTCCACTCATTTTCTTTTCACTGCTCAAATCTCTACTTTCTCTTCAAAATCACTTTGTGATTTCTACAAATGTCTTTTTTGGACTCTATTTCTTCAAATGAGGATGATTCAAGCCCATTTTAGTTGCAAAATGGAGATTCACCAAATTCTGTCTTGGTTTCTACCTTGCCAACGGTATATAACTATCACAATTGGTGCCAATCCATGTAAATGGCACTCAAAGCGTAGAATAAAATCAATTTCGTAAACGGCGCCATCTCTCAGCCAAATGCTTCCGATTCTCTGTTTTTGGTATGGGAGAGGTGTTATAGAATGGTGTATCGTGGATCTTGAACTTTGTTTCATAAGACATAGGTGAAACAATTGTTTATGCAAGAACAGCTCGCGAAATGTGAGAGGAGTTGCGTAATCAATTTTGTCAAAGCAATGGTCCGAGGATTTATCAACTACAGAAGGAACTTTCTACTTTATCTCAAGATCAAGTCTGGGTGAGTGTCTATTACCGCAAATTTAAATGCTTATGGGATGAATTACTCAACTACTAGCAATTGCCTAATTGCACATATGGTGATTATCAAAAGTGCACTTGTGGTGCTGGACGTCTGATTTTGAATTATCAACCGCGTCAGCATGTCCCATTCGCCTGAATGAGGACTTTTCTCACATTAGAGGTTAGATTCTACTATTAGATCCATTGCCATCAATCACTAAAGTTTTCTCTTTAGTAATCCAAGAAGAAAAATAAAGAGAGGTTGGATTTATGGGGTGTATTGTTACTAATAACACTGTGGCTTTTATGAACAAAAAAGTTTATCAGTGGAGACCTAATTCTGGCAAACCACAGTATAGACGAGAGAATGTCTCTGTACTCATTGTGGCATGACCAATTATACTGTGGATAAATGTTATGAACTTCATGGATATCCTCCAAATTACAAGGCCAGAGGAAAAGTCTCCTCAGAAAATCAAATCATGGCTCAACCTGCGAGTACACCTCTTGAGTTTAATAATTCCATGCCATTCTTTCAAGAAGAGTATAAGAAATTGATTGCCTTAATTCATCCTCAACCATCTGTTGTTCACACTTATCACATCAAGCATCTAATGTTATTGTATCTTCCATTGTTTTACCATCATGTTCAGGTAAAATAGATATTTCTAATTCTCATTCTATTTTTTCATCATCCATTAATACATCTCAATTTTTTTTTCTAGACACCTGGATTATTGACACATGTGCCACTGATCATATTTTCCATTCAATATCTTTTTTATTTTAACCACAATTACACAAATTGTAAATATCTTTGTCAAACTTCCAAATGGAAAGAATGTCACAGTCACACATCTTGGGACTGTTCATTTAACAGATAGCTTAGCTTTGAAAGATGTTTTTATGTGTTCCAAACTTTTCGCATAATCTTCTTTTTGTGACTAAAAGAATTGTTGACCGGAAATGTTGCTTTATCTTTTTGCCTGATATTTGTTATGTATAGGGCCTTATCCCATGGAAGATGATTAAGAAGGATAGCAAGGCAACTAGTTTGTATATTCTATAACAATCCTCAATAAGTGACAATTGTAAACCATTTGTTTCATTCTCTGCAAATCCTGTTTCTGTTTCTACGTCCAAATTGTGGCATAGTCAACTAGGTCATCCATCATCATCTAGGCTGTTAGTTCTTGCCGATTTTCTTCCTGAATTTGTTCCAAATAAAAATATAAATGAGTATCATTGTACTGTGCGTCCATTGGAAAAACAGAAACGATTGTCTTTTCCAATTCATTCCTATAAATCCAGTTTTCTATTCCATTTAATTCATTGCGATATTTAGAGTCCTTTTTCATTACCAATTCACAATGGTTTTAAATGTTTTTTAACCATTGTTGATGATCATTCTCGATCTACTTGGGTTTATTTGATGAAATCCAAATCTGAAGTGAAACCTTTTTTCATGTCCTTTTACAATATGGTTCATAAACAATTCAGTCAAAAAATTCAATGTGTAAAAACTGATAATGGACTAGAATTTAAAATGACTAAATTTTGCTCCAAAGGTATTATATGTCAAACATCTTGTATTGAGACTCTTCAACAAAACTTTATTGTTAGAAGGAAGCATCAACAACTCCTCAATTTAGCTAAAGCCTTAAATTCCAATCTAATATTCCATTAACTTTTTGGGCTGAATGTATCATGGCTACCACTCATATCATTAATCATATTCCTTCCTACATTCTTAATGAAAAATCATCACATGAACTTCTTTTTGGTGATTCCTTCATATTCTCATTTAAAAGTATTTTGATATATTTGTTATGCCTCCAATCTTAGTCAAAATAGATCCAAATTCTCACCTCATGCTAGGAAGTGTGTTTTTATTGGTTATCAATTTGGAATGAAATGTTATAAATTGTTTGATCTTCATTCTCAAACATTCTTTATATCTCAGGATGTAATTTTTAAGAATCTATTTTTCCATTTCAGGTTCAATCTTTACCAACTAATTCTTTCTTTTCTTTTGATATTGTGATCCCTAAACCAATTCCAGATTCTGAACCTCAAATTTCAGATTTTGAACCTGAGATTCCAAATTCTATTTTTTCTTCAAATCATGTCCCTGAAACCATATCTTCCACTCCAACTCCCATTATTTCTTCCTCATCTAATTCTTCAATTCCTTCCTTACAAGATAACTTTCATTTTCCTCCACTTAGAAGAATAACCAGACATCACAAAACTCCAGTTTATTTGTAGAATTATCACTGTAATCTGGCAGCAGCTATTGCTACTTCCCATTCATCTTCTATGTGCCAATTTCCTTCTAAATTAGGTAAGCAATACAACATTTTTGATGTCTTATCTTATAAACATTTATCTCATTCTCATAATACTTATAGCGTCTTCATTTCTTCACAAACAGAACCTGAATTTTATCATCAAGCTATTAAGCACTTTCATTGGAAAGATGCTATGTCCCTAGAGTTAGCTACCCTTGAATCAAACCATACTTGGCATCCACTAACCTGCCACCTAATACAACTCCAATAGGTTGTAAATGGGTATATAAAATCAAATTCAATGATGATGGCTCCATTGAGATATATAAGACAAGACTAATTGCCAAAGGGTATACTCAAAGAAAGGGTCTTGACTATTTAGAGATTTTCTCTCCTATTGCAAAAATAGTGACAGTTAGATGTTTCCTAGCTTTGCCAGCAATGCATAATTGGCATTTAATTTATTTAGATGTTAATAATGCATTTCTTTATGGAGATTTGAAAGAAAATGTGTATATGAAGCCACCTCCAAGGTATCGTAGCAAGGGGGCACATGAGTTTGCAAACTAGAGAAATTCCTATATGGCATTAAACAGACTTATTGTCAATGGAATTCAAAATTTACTGCTGTATTGTTGGATTTGGGGTTAATCCAATACAAATAAGATTATTCTTTGTTCACAAGAAAAAAGGATGAATCTTTCATAGCCTTACTAGTATATGTTGATGATATACTCTTGGCTAGCACTAATCTAAATGTAGTTCAGTCCATTAAAGCCTCCTTGAGTGCACACTTTAAGCTGAAAGATTTGGGTTTGACCAAATACTTTCTAGGCATGGAGATTGATAGATCAAAACAAGGTATTTTTTTATGTCAGAGAAAATATGCCTTATAGTTAATTTTTGATACTGGTTTAAGTGGATGTAAACCAGTCAATTTCCCAATGGATTCTTATTATAAGCTATCCAAAAATAATAGTGAATTAATTGAAGATGAGACCAGCTATAGAAGACTCAATGGTAGATTACTCTACCTTACTCACACCAGACCTGACATTACATATTCAGTGGACCTTTTGAGCTAGCTTCTTGACTCTTCTAGAGTTCCTCACATGGGAACTGCATTAAGAATACTTAGATATGTCAAGATGGCTCCTAGACAAGGCATTTTTTTTTTCCAATAGCAAGCAAAGTTTATTTAAAAGCCTTTGCCGACTCTAATTGGGCTATATGTCCTAACACAAAGAGATTAGTTTTTCATTTTTGTGTTTTTCTTGGTGAATCCCTCATTTCTTGGAAGTCTAAGAAGCAATCAATAATCTCTAGATCTTATGCAAAAGCTAAATATGGATATATGGCTCTTGTTGTTTGTGAGTTGACTTGGCTTAAGTCATTATTGTTTGATCTACATCAACATAATCCAAATCCTTCCTTACTTTTTTGTGACAACCAAGCTTCCTTTTACATTGCAGCTAATATAGTGCTTCATGAAAGAACAAAATATATAGAGTTGGATTGTCATCTTATTAAGGAGAAAATACAAGCTCGACATCTTTAAACTTTACATGTTTCTTCATCTCATCAGCTTGCCGACATTTTGACAAAGCCCCTAGGGTCTGTGTCTTTTCATTCTCTACTGTCCAAGATGAATGTTCACAAAATTTATCATTCATTTTGAGGGAGACTATTGTAAACAAATAGTTTTTACTATTTCTTTCTTTATGTATATTATACTGTGATGTAAATAGATAGTTACTAATGTATTTGTAACCATAGTTATGTCTTTCATTTTACTTGTAATTACATGTTCAATTTTACTTATAGTCATGTGTAACATTTTACTTGTAACTACATGTTTCATTTTGCTTGTAAACTGGTATAAATACTAGTGCTGCTGACGTAATAATTAGGAGTTGAATTACACAAAACAGAGCTTTCAATTAATCTGTTTCCAGAGTGTTCTTCTCAAACACAAGAGTTGCGACAAGCTCAATGTTTCTATACGATTTCTTTATTACTGTGTGATTTCAAGTTATCCTAGAGTATTTTAGAGAAAGAGGGGGGAGTTGCAGGCTGCAACAGGGTGGGGAGGTAGAAAGAGAAAAAAGAAGAAAAGAGATGGAAAAAAAAAAAAAGATTTGGTGTATGTGAGCGTAGATGAATATTTGTTGTATGACCTAGGGGGCAAAAATCTCTTGGGCGGGTGTAAAAATTGGGGTTTTCTCCCATCCGGATGGAAGCCTTTCCCATGAAGACACTACAAGATTTTCAAGCTTTAGCCACTATTTTTTTGTGCTACAACTAAGCATTGTCGCAAATAGATGTTTTAGTCACGAAAATCATCCGCCACAAAAGTATTTCGCTTTTGCCAGGAGATTTCAAGTGGGACGCTAATTAATACCTTTTGCGGCGACTTCATGCCGCGGCAAAAACTATAGCGCCACAAAACGCTAATTTCTGGGTCGTTTTGTTATAAACAGCCCACGGGATCGATGATATAACAATCCGATATATCATAAGTCCTCGACTGTTTCTCTCTTCCTACCTAACAATGTCCATACCCTAGAGAGATTCCCATCTCAAAATCCCTAGATCGATCGGGACCAGCTGGAACAGGATCGGTCGAAATCTGAGACAGGCGACACGATTCCGGCCACGAACAGCCTCCCTTTGCTTCCGCCCGCGTCGGAATCTAGGTGAAAGCCGTTATTTCCCTCCAAATTTTCATTTTTTTCGTTGTGGTGATAAATCTCTCCAAAATATTTGAGCCCATAGAATAATCTGTGTTTCCCTTCCTCTCGCACTATCCTGCTTTGCATATATTTGTATTACGCACAATGTCTTCATTTGTGTATAGCTTTTTTTGGGATTTACTATGTTTCGGTGTTTCTCGAGTATTTTTGAATGTTTAAGAACATACTGAGTTGAACCATTTCGCCGTTCTATCCTTGACCATATTTTTGAGCAGCAACGGCCCTTTGTGGGCATTTCACCGTGGTCTGTTTCTATTGGACTTTCTCGCAGCAGTTCTCTCCTTTTTGTGGGCATTTTGATGCCCTCCCAAAGCTTGAGAACTGAATAACTTTCTTAAACAGAACGAACAAGGGATTACTCTTGTTGTTGCAGGATCCCCTGCATTAGTTCCTCCAACCAACGTTGCTTCATCTTCCATATCTGTGACAACCTAGAAAGATACATTAATTAGGCTAGAAATTATTTTGAGATTCATGGGTTTTAGAGAAATATATCTACCCTGCAGTACTTGGGAAACTTGTTGAAAAAAACTCTCTTAACAGATTTCAGAAATGCCCAGAACAGTAATTGGCTAAATGGATAGATCATCTTCATGTTTTTTGTTAATTTGGAGACTTAGAATGTACAAATTGTTCACTGTTAAATGTAGGCCTCGGTCATTAATGGGTTGTTTTGTTGGCTATGGATAAATAAGAAAGTGGTAAATGACACTAAACCTATAAACTGATTATTACACCAGCCAACCAGCTAGCTCCAGAACAAATAGAAACCACCCTATCAGAGCATTCAAATATACATGCATTGTAATCTCATATTTATTTTATAATATACAGCTATCATAATGTAGGCCTCGGTCAAATATACAGCTATCATAAGCATTTCACAGCATTCAAATATTTTAATGCCATGTAATCTCCATGCTCTCAGGTGATCCTGGGAAGGATTAGACAGACCTCATTGTACTCCAGTAGTTATACATGCACTGTGAGATTGTTTTGACACCACAAGATATGGCATGGCCCGGCTGTGCTTACTGCCAGTGAAGTGACTAAAGTAATAGCTAACTTTCTTCTACTCCCAGAAGTAGTTTCGTGCCCAAATACAAGATGTAATTGAATAATTATTTGTGTTTTGTTATGTATTGAAAATCTGTACGTGTCCCAGTACTTCAGTGCTATTATATGAGCATCCATGGGTACTTGATCATCTTTCTCTATTTTAGACAAATGAACCATCATTTATCGCATACTTAAATGGGATTGGCAGTGTTATATATGTGCTGATGTAAGCCATGTGCATGATGGAATATGATATTTAATTAAGATGCAAAAATTTCTGACATTGGTTTGTTATAAACTCTCTACTTTTGGCTTTAATACAAATGTAGACAATTAAATATATATGGAAATTGTATATTGAAATTCATGTTAAGAGCATTTTAATGTTGGAGTACATTTAATTATTATTTTATTGCAAGATGCTAGATGAACCAGATGTACTAGTAGATGAAGTGGTCCAATTTGTGTAATTGCCAAAATGAGAATCAAACATATATAATTTGGGGTTGGGTGTTAATTTACCATAAAATCGGCCATAGAAATACATTAAGAAAGCAGGTATCTTATACAGGAAACAAGCAAAATAAAAAATTAAAATTAGCCACAACTATTCACTGTGGCAAAATGCAATTAGGAGCAAATTTTTTACGGCATACGATTTTTTTTGGTAGACAAATATTTGAAATGGATAGTTTTTGTGGGGAATAATTTATAATGCCCAAAAAATTAAGGTTCATTTGAGATGAAGATCGTGTGGGAATTAAACATCCCACACAAGTTCATATCATGGCAAATGATTAATTACTTTAAACTATTATTTAAAAAAAGTGTCACAAAAATGTTATTGTGGCCGTAAGTATAGTGGGAACAAATATTTTCCCAGGATAAGGTAACATGGGAAATAGCTAATTACCGCAAATCAATATTGTAGCATAATATTTGTTGTGGCCGTAAGAGTAGCGGGAAAAAATATTTGTCCAGGACATGATATCATGGCAAATACTCATTTGTTGCAAATCATATCGTGGGTAGAAAACAATATCCACCGAAAGTTAAAGATTGAATAGAATTTTTAGTAACGAAGTTAGAAGGCATTAGCCACGAATTAGTTCGTGGCAAGAAGTTGGCAATTGCCGCCAAAATTTTAATTCGTGGCTTGATGAACATTTACCGCGAGTTATATGCCACGAACATCCCACGGATGAAATTCGTGGGGATTGATCTATGGCTGCGAAATAGGTAGTATTAACTACAAAAACCTTCCTTGGCTAAAACCCGAAAATGTTGTAGTGAGAAAAGTTAAGGTATAAGCTATGAATGATGCTAGATATGGTTCTAGGGTGTATAAGTTTTACGCACTATCTTTAAAAAGAAATGGGGCCTATTAAAAATAATTTTTTCATATGGATTCCAGATTTACCACTTTTTTAAAGGGAGTTCACACATAATACAAGAAAAATGAATATTTATGATGAGTTCTTTACTATAAGAATGTCTATTTGTGACAATAATAGACTCATATTAGTATAAGATAGTCATTTTAGTAAAATATAACTAGTTACAAATACGTAATTTTCGCGTGGTGGTGGAATCTGCATGGATATTAAGACTCAAATATCAAGAAAGTAAGATGGTTAAGAAAGTAACCGTTAGTGAATTAATTTTTTGTTGATCTTGGTCACATCTCTACTATTGCAAATTCTCATCATAACTAAAATGTAATCAAATTAAAAAAGAATAAGAAAGTAAAAGATCAAGAAACTTAGGCAAATCTTAGAGACCAATATCGTGATTCTAGTCTTTAACTAGTAAATTTTGCATATTCTGATGTTTATCAATTATGTTATACAATTAGTTTATTGGTTAGTCGAAATCTTTATCTTGGCCTTTTTTTTATTGGAAAATGCTCATTGAATCAAGGACTTTGACGGACAATGTTGACCGACTATTTTTAATTTTTATTCTTTTACTTAATGGCTAAGAAAGTAACCGTTAGTGAATTAATTTTTTTTTAAAAGAAGTTCAAAGATTTGTAAAAGATAGTTGAAAATAAAATAAAAAAGTAGATTTGTGCTTATCAATACAATGCAAGGGACACCATTCACTGTCCCCCTAGACTATCACCTCTTTCAACCAATGCAAGAGGACATTTGTTGTAGTGTTAATTACACCTAGAATTGATATTGATATTGTGAACTGTAAAAGCCTGCTTGAAATTCAGTGGATGACTTTATTTAGGCCGCTTTAGGATTGTCATGAAACCCTCAAAAGTGTCTCACAAATCGAGCAATCGTGTAGGTTTTAATCTATACAATTAGTTTTTTACTCACGTTAGTGTCAGAAACATAATTTTATTTATTTGAAGTACTTAGGAGCATAAGAAAGAGAAATGGTATGCACCATCAGTCCCAGATAAATATTTAAGATTTTACGACATAATTAGTCTCACATAAAAATAAATTCATAGATTGACGTAGTTTGATATAGTATATTAGATTATAAAGTTATTTTTATTACAAAATAGATCTAATATATCATATAAAATCATGTTAATTTATGAATTTATTTTTATAAAACCTTTTATTTTTGCAACAGTACTTCTCAAATTTAAAACACGTGGTTAAATTTCGATGATAGAACAATAAAAATAAAAACCGAAGCATATTAACAAAAGTTATTGTTTTGTAAATATATTCCTTTACACAGCTTGAAAATTGTTAAACGTACTCAGAATCTCTATAAAACATTATTAAATTTTAACCATAAAACATTGAAAAATGATAAATTTGCAGTTAGTACTCTACAATTAACTAGTTTACCACTCTATTTAAAATGAAATATGATAGTTAAGTAAAAATGATATTATCTTTTAATAAAATGTACGTCCCAACTGTATTGGTTGAGTAAAATAAATTGTAATTAATTAATTATAAAATAATTGCAGGTAAACTATTACCAGTTGAATGTATAATATATCTTAAAATCAAAATATTTGACCGAATATTTTGTTAAAAAATAAACATGCTCACGCAATTGAAGTAGTTTATGAATTTGCAGGTTGGTATATACGAATTATTATAGTCGGTAGTACTCAATCTCACTTGGTATCTGGTGTTGTAAGTACAACAACTGAAAAGTCATTCCATACATTAGATTATAAATTAGATTAGATTATCAATTTTATTTAATAGGATGATCTGTTTGTAAATTTAGTAAATAATATGATGAGAGCTTAATTATTTATCATTGGGTATTAATTGCAAAATCACTAGAATTATACGGAGAAGATGATCAAAACCATGAGTTACTGGAGAATGCAATTGTAGAGGATCAGGCGGCCGTGGACAATGAATAATTAATGAAGATGCAGATCAAGATGTTAGGCATGCAGCACGGATGCAGAAATATTCAATATATAATAGGATCAAACTTAAACCAGCAAATTACTGTTCCTTCTTCCAATAAACAAGATATTACAAATAAACAAACAAACCCAACAAAGAAATATTGGAAACTGTTTCTTTATCCAATAATCGCTACATAAAATTACTCTTTTACGACTAATTATTTTCAACTAAAATAGACATTTTTATTACAAATAATTAATTATAAATATCTATTTTTCTTGAAATGAATTCTTCAAGTAAGCCGGCTCAAGATCGGATTGGAAAGGGAAGACTTCCTTCGGCTGTAGCATCCTCGCAAAGCATCGCTTGGACTGAAGGGTTGAAAAGTTGTAATATATTACGCTGTTGAAGCCCTGCATGAGAGTAATATCAGAACTGTCCATGGCGACGGGAAAACTATGGCGTTCCATTCCTCGAACGGCTTCTATGCTCATTCTCTGTCTCTTCATCCATACTTTCGATTCATAATCCAACATTACCCAAAGCTGAACAAACTCACCATTATTTTCTGTGCAAAGCATGGAAAGCTGGCCATTGTACTCCGCAAGTGTCGTGTGCTCGAAATAGTTTATCTTGCACAGAGGGAAAGGTAGGTCAAATGTTGTCCAGCTCTCTGTATTTTCATGGAAAGCAAAGACTTCATTGTTGGACATAAGCCAGTGAAGAACTCCACATGCAGACACAGCAGAATCGGTTCCTAAAAACACGCCATGCGGCAATAAAACATCTTGAAGCTGTTTCCAAGCCCATGTTTCCGAATCGAAAATCTCGCAGTGAAGACTGTTGTACATTTTGGAGTTGTAAATTCTGCATGGAGACCTGGGTTCTGAAAATCGAACTATCTTATAGTGCAGAGGTTGAGATCTGAGTACCACCATTGCAAGTTTTTTGTTGAAGTACCTTGTTTTAGGGTTCGGAATCTTGTGCCATTCTTTGGTACTAGGTTTGCAGACATAATATTCTGGTATTCTCAAAATCTTTGTGTCCCAATCTTTCACGCATAACAAGATACCTTGCTTGGTCGCCGCTTTAATATCGACATTTCTGGGCAAAAAATCAAGGGAGAGTCCGTGATCGGAATCGGAATCCTGCATGCTATAGTTGGAGACGAACTCGGGAAAAGGCCTTCCCCTCAAGCTGCTTTGAATGAAGAAGCCAGATATTGTCTTCGTTCTCTGACAAAACGCATGCATAAAACTTGACTCGTACACCATCCGATTCCAGTCCTTGCAAGCGAGCGCGAATCGGCCAAGAGTTTTTAAACATGTTCGTGATAAGATCTCAAAGATCATGTCTGATGGAAGATCGGGGGACTCCATTAATGATTATCAGGCTGCGGATGCTCTCTTAAAAAAAAAAATGTCAGGTCATGAGAGAGCGATGAGAGAGAATCCGATAGACCGAGGGAGAGACGGGAAAGAGAAAACGGAGAGAGAGAGAGAGAGAGAGAGACTTACGTACGTCACAGAAGCAGATCGACAGGGTCCTGGCCGTTTTCCTGCGAGAAACGGTGGCGGTCAAAGGGGAACTGTTTCCTTTCAGATTGCTCTGTTTTGGGGTGCTAAAACAGGGGATGCGGGTGCAGTGGCTGCCAAGGTGTTGGCCGTGGGAGCTGGGTTGCAGTGTGTGTAGGAGGGGACGTGAGTCTGGGAACGTGAGGGGTTGGCGGCAGAATGTTTTGTTTCAAGTGGAGGGACAAAAGCATGCATATTTTTCTATATATATAGCAAATATATGATGTTACGTACGAAGTGGTAGTTCTAATTCCGAAAGGATTAGGGTTGAGGGTTCCTAGCTAACCCAGAGTTAGAAAATAGCTAGGACTCCCAAGTTTTCGATGGAACCTGTTAAGGACGTATTCTGCTATCTTGTCTACCGATTCCGTGTGGCTGTAACCTGCAAAACAAGGACGAGAGGGGTCGGGGTCCGGGACCGCTCCGACGATCAAGTTAGTGTATGGGAGAAGATATATGATAGAGGGAATAAGAGAATTTGTGAGCGCACCGTCTCCCCGTCGTCGGTTGGGTGTTATTTATAGATGCTCCCCCTGGGAGGAGGGTCTGTGTGGCGAGAGCGCCGAAATCGGGGCGTCACTCGTCCGTCATCCTCGATAAGGAAACCTGGTTCGATTCGGTCGGTCTCATCGCATTAATTGAGTATCCTCCCAATTAATGCTCGATTAGCCCCTTTTGGACAGGGGCATTAAATGCTGCTGTATCTTTTGTCAATTTGGTAATTAATGGTGTGTGTTTGTAGTGTCTCTGTATTGAAAAAGGGGGGGGATGTAGGCCGGCGGCTGTCTGTCGTTCATAAATGCGGGAGTGGTCGTGATGGGAGACGGGTTCAGGAGATATACCAGCACGTGAGCCGCCGTTCTGCCCTTAGCGTGTTCTCGAAGCCGGTTTAACCATTTCCTGCCCAGATCGGGATAACCAAGGACTCGGCTCGTCCCCGATCTCGGTCTCCCCAGTTGAATTCGGACGCTGCGTCGAGGTGGGTGCGGGTAACGGGCCTTGGGCCTGGTAACCTTGTGGGCTCGGGCCCGGGCAAGTTGGACCCCCTTTCAGTACCCCGCAAGTTTCCATCGAAGGCACTTTGATGGAAATTCCGAACGTTGGAGAGCTAGGGTCTTTCTTTCCTTTGATTGTACCGTCCTTCGATACTGGGCGGTGTTCCTTTATTTCCCCTGCCGGGCGGGAACATGAGGTTGGGTGTGCTCGGGCGATCCCTGTTGGCGCGTCGTTTCGTTTACCGACCGGACCTCAGAGGGACGGTTTGAATTCTGACTAATTAATGCCGAATCGTGACCCGTCATATTCCGTGTCAGGCATTCAATGCAGTTTCGAAATTTAATTGTGCCGTCGTTCCGATTCCCGAACCGTCAGTGATCCGTTATTAAATGGTGTGGCGCACGCGCGTGGCCATCATTAACTGACTTGTCATTTCGGCGCACGCTTCTTTTCTCTGATTGGCCAGTTCGGGGCGTGCTTTCTGTTCCCAAGAGCCACGTCTGAGGTGACGGTTTCGGCGCGGCCTCGTTTCCCGCCCGCATTAAATTTTGCTTCTGGGTATAAATTACGCAGCGGTCTTGTCCCTGTCCTCGTTTCACTGTTTGCTTTCTTGCCGTTCTGCTGTCCTCCTTCCTTGCCTCTGCTCTTCGCCATTTTTCGTCCTTTCTCCGTCGCTTTCTTGCCACTCCCTGCTTTCGCCCCCATGGCCGCTTCTGATCCATGCCCTTTCTTCGCCGGCAACGGCTGGGTGTCCATCATGCAATCTTCCGACGTGGACACGCTTAGGAAGAAGCACCACATTTCCTGGCGGCACACCTTGGAGGCCCCGGGGGATGGAGTCAGGGCCTGTGAGCGCGATGGGAGGGCTCAGAAGGTCGTGCTTTTCTCCCTCATGCTCTCGAAGGGACTACGCCTCCCCTTCATTCGGCCCGTTCGGGAAGTCCTGCACTTCTTGGGCTTGGCCCCTGCCCAACTCATGCCGAACGGGTGGCGTATCCTGCTGGCCACCTGCGTGGAGTTTAGGATCGTTCTGTCCGGGAAGAACGATCCCTACCCCGACCTCACCGCTCGAGAATTCTTCTCACTGTACCGGCTCCTCCGTCGGGACGGGAATGTCGCCGGCTTCCAGATAAAGCCGAAATGTAGGCTGATCAGAATGGAGGAGAGGCATTCGAGTGCCCGGGACTACCACAAGAGGTTCTTCTACGTCTCGGGCAGGGAGTGGGAGTTCCCGGAGGGAGAGGGGAGCGATTTTCCCGTTCAGAAAGACTGGGGCTTCCTCCCCTCCCAGACACACATGGAGGTTACCCTCTCGGCCCAGGAGGCTGAGAGGGTGAAGGCGGTTCTCTCCTGGGAGGCGGAGGATCCCGATCGGCTGTGGTCCGATAATCTCCTCACCGAGGAGAACATCGAGGAGTTCTTGACCCGACCGGACCGGTCCTACGCCGAGGGTCAAAACTTCTTCACTGCCCCGACAGGGCCTCCTACCTCCTCTCGTAAGCGAGCCTCTGATCGGGAGGTGGAACAAGAGAGGCGCACCAGGAGTCGGGCCGGCGAGGCTACTTCGAGCCGTGGCGCCCGACCCAAGAAACAGAGGAAGGGGAAGGGTCCACGGGCCGAGGGTCCGGGCGGAGGCGCCCCCCCTGCAGACTCTCCCGCAGGACGCCCCGAGCCGATTTCCTCGTCGTCGTCCTCGGACGAGCTCCGGTTCCTGCAGACCGAGGGAATGAGGGCCGAGGCCGGGAGGACGGTCATGGAAGCCCAGATCGAGGCGATGGACCGGGCCGGGGTCGACTCCTCAGACGGAGAGGAGATAGAGCGCGCCTTCCAGGAGGCTCTGGAACATGCCGCCGATCTGACTGAGGGGGCCATGCCATTTGCGCAGGTCTTTCGACAGGAGTCGGAGGAGCAAGCTGCTAGGGCAAATCAGCTGCCCACTCCTCCCCCTTCATCTTCCGAGCGCCACTCAGATGCCTCCGAGGGGGAAGATGAAGTATCAGGCGAGGAGGCCCATCCCCAGGGCGCTTGCGAGGGAGCCGAGCAGCAAGGGGCTCCGGCCCAAGAAGGTCGGGACGAGGCTACCTCCGAGGGGGTCCGACCATCCCGAGGAAGGGAGCCATACGGAGGTCGGAGACGAGAGCGGTCGACCGGCCACTGAGTCCGAGGAGTCTCCTGAGCGCCCACCTCCGACCTTCGAGAGGGGGTCGACCTCGGGGGTTCACTCTGAGGACGCAGGCCCACCTCCGGGCTCGGAAGTTCCTCCCCGACCCCCATCTCCTTTTCGGCTCCGAAGTGGGGTCGCTGTGCTCGGTCAGCTCTTCGGGTCGGGTTCAGAGGAAGGAGCTCGTCAGGCCGATGAGACCGGTTCGGAGCGGCCTTCCCGGTTCGATCAGGCGAAGGCGGATGCTACCGCCCGGGTGGCCTCGATGCTGGAGCCTCTGCTGACTCAGGTTTGTTCGGTAGGCCTTGTCGAATTTCGGGTGGTCTTCTCTTTTAAATTTGCTAAGTTTTTCTTTCTCTTTTTTGTATGTTCGGTGTTTTAGGTCGCCATGGAGATATCCCGGACAGTGGGATCCGAGCTGGCCGAGCTTGCCGAGTTCAACAGTGAGCTCGGAACCGTCTGCAAGTTCGGGCTCTACAAGCTGCGGCAGGCACGGGACCAGTTCGAGCAGTCGGAGGAAACTTGCAGGGGGCTGATAAGATCGGTCGAGGAGCTGGGGGTGGAAAAGAGCAGGCTGGAGAGAGCCAACTCTTCCCTTCGAGCCGAATTGGAGGCGGCTCGGGAATCGCTGGCAGTGGCCCATCGGAGGAATGCCCGTCTCGTGGACGCAAGATCGACCACCGAGCAGGACAAGATCCTCCTTCAGTCTGAGCTAACCGCTCGGACAGCGGAGCTGGCAGCTTCTTCTCAGATTCTATCTCTGAGGGAAGAGGAGTTAGCTATGTCCGAGCAGGCTCGGGTTGCTCTGGAGGAGGAATTGGTCGGTTCGAGGCGCGCCCGGGAGATCCTGCAAGCGGAGTTGGCGCGGTCTGAGGAGGTCCGGGCTGCTCGGGAGTCCGAGCTCGCGGGTGCTCGGAGTGCTCTAGAAGAGGCCCACTCGAGGATTGCTGATCTCGAGCCGCAGATATCCCGAGTGGTGGCGATCCGTAACTCCGCCTGGGGGCATGGTTATGCCGAGGGCCTTCGCCGACTAGGATCCCAGCTCTTGGTGGATCCCCAGCTCGATCCTCAGAGGATAAGCGTGAGGTCTCTTCGTCCAGACCGGGCTGCGAAGAGATTCGTCAAGAAGATCGGGAAGCGCGGCTACCCTCCCTTTGACGATCTCAATCCTCCTCCGCCCCCTCCTGAGGCTTGACCTGATTTTTGTACAAGTTTTTTTTTTTTTTTTTTTTTTTGTAATGATGCTCGAGCTCGATTCGAGCGAGTTTGTATGACCGATAATATATATGAATTTTGACTTAATCTTCTTCTGGTGCTTTGTTCATAATTTCATTCTTGTCTTTACCCCGCGAAATTTTTTGGATAAGTGTAAACTTAAAAAAAAAATTTTCTCAAACGTACCCGGTGGATGTGCTTAAGATCAGGGTTCAGGAGTTCCGAATTGGTTTGGGTGGATTGACCGACCCCGCGGGACTCCGAGGCGGATACTTCGCGTGGGTGGGTTGACCGACCCCGCGGGACTCCGAGGCGGATACTTCGCGTGGGTGGGTTGACCGACCCCGCGGGACTCCGAGGCGGATACTTCGCGTGGGTGGGTTGACCGACCCCGCGGGACTCCGAGGCCGATACTTCGCGTGGGTGGGTTGACCGACCCCGCGGGATTCCGAGGCGGATACTTCGCGTGGGTGGGTTGACCGACCCCGCGGGATTCCGAGGCGGATACTTCGCGTGGGTGGATTGACCGACCCCGCGGGACTCCGAGTTGAGAACGTTATAATACGTTGGATGCGAACATTGAATAACATCGGGTTCTTTATAATATCAAGAAGCAAATTACATCAGTAGAAGTAAATTACATTAGTAGATGCTACGCATAGTACCTCTTAAGCCTCTCACTGTTCCAGGGGTGGGGCAGGTCGGTTCCAGAGCTGTCTTTGAGTCGGTAAGACCCCGGTCTGTTTGTTGCCGTCACTACGTAAGGTCCTTCCCATTTTGGTCCCAGTTTTCCTTGTGCTGGAGTCGTGATGCCCGTTTGTCTTAGCACTAAGTCCCCGACTTTGAAGTTGCGCGGCTTCACTCTTTTGTTGAAGTACTGTTCTGCTTTGCGTTTGTTGTTGGCAAGTCGGATGCCGGCCTCTTCCCTGTGCTCCTCTAAGGAGTCTAGACGTCCCATCATCTTGGCATCATTGGAAGCAGCGTCATAGTGCTGGATTCGTAGGGTAGGCATCCCGACCTCGACTGGAATTACCGCCTCGCAGCCATAGGTTAGGGCAAACGGTGTTTCACCCGTGGGGGTTCGGACCGTTGTGCGATAAGCCCAGAGGACCCCCGGAAGTTCATCGGCCCAGGCCCCTTTATGCATTCCGAGTCTTTTCTTCAGCGCATTGAGGATGGTTTTGTTGGTCGCCTCGGCTTGCCCGTTAGCCTGCGGGTGGCCGGATGCAGGTTCGCCTCGGCGTCTGCTTGACTCTTGCTCCCGACGAGGGGTCCTCGACCGGGTTCTGTCTCTTCGGTCGTTCATCTGTTCATCCCTCTGACTGTTTTTCAAGGCCTGGCAGTCTTCGGTGTTGTGGCCCTTGGACTTGTGATATTCGCAGTACATATCCCCTCTTCTTCTTCTGATGGATTCTCGCCTAGATTCTGCTCGGCTCTGATCTTCCACCGCCAAGCTGGATTGGGGCCATGACGACAGTCTGTGTTCCCGTGGGGGGTCCCTTCTCCTCGTCTCATCCGGGAACTTCCTGCCCCCGCGATGCCTGCTGGAACCTTCCCCGGCACTGGTTGTTTTTCGATCGTGCTGTCGGAGCTCCCCGCGCCGCGGGGCTACTAGGGCTTCGAGCGTATCTTCGGCGTTGATGAATCCGTCAGCCTGATCCATGAACCCGTTCAAAGTGGTGGGAGTCTTGCGGGCTATCTCCGCCATGAAGGGGCTCCTGGGCCATACACCGCCCAGGAGGGCCGCGAGGGTGATCTTTTCGTCCTGGTTGTCGGTGGTCATTCTTTCTTCGTTGAACCTGGTCAGGTACCCTTTCAAGCTTTCCTTCTCTCCTTGTTTGACGGTCAATAGGTACGCCGCTGGGCGCCTTCGTTTCCTACTAGCCATGAACTGGGTGATGAAGAGTCGGGCTAACGCCTCGAAGCTACTGACGGACCCCGGAGGAATGGTCCCGAACCATGTCCTAGCCATCCCCTTCAGTGTGAGAGGGAAAGCTCGGCACGCTACCTCGCCGGGATAGCCATGCAGGCTGATATGGGCTTTAAAAGCCTCTATGTGCTCCACAGGATCCTGAGACCCATCATACAGTTCCACCTGTGGGACCTTGAATTTGGGCCGGAGAGGGACGGCCAGGACGTCCGCGCTGTAGGGCGTTCCTATGCTTCCTTGCGAGGAGAGATGCCCTGCTGCCGGGCTGATCAGTTTTGCCATTTCAGCGTACTTGTCTCCCAACTCCTTTAGCTCGGTGTGCATCCGGCGTCGTTCTCCTTCTGAGGCCTCGCTCTCCTCTGGGAGTCGGGAGCTCGCATTCTCTCCCAGGTGGGTTTCGCCGCGGGCCGACGCCTCTTCGCGTGGTTGCCGGAGGGTCGCATTCTCCTCCTTTAACTTCCTCACCATTTCTTCCAACGCTTCCAGCCTTTCTTCCATCGACGGATCCGTCTGCCGGTCGTGCTTGGTCGTTTGGGACAGCGGTAGAGTAGACATGCAGAAAGTACGTTGATAAAAAACAATCGAATCCCACAGACGGCGCCACTGTTAAGGACGTATTCTGCTATCTTGTCTACCGATCCCGTGTGGCTGTAACCTGCAAAACAAGGAGAGGGGTCGGGGTCCGGGACCGCTCCGACGATCAAGTTAGTGTATGGGAGAAGATATATGATAGAGGGAATAAGAGAATTTGTGAGCGCACCGTCTCCCCGTCGTCGGTTGGGTGTTATTTATAGATGCTCCCCCTGGGAGGAGGGTCTATGTGGCGAGAGCGCCGAAATCGGGGCGTCACTCGTCCGTCATCCTCGATAAGGAAACCTGGTTCGATTCGGTCGGTCTCATCGCATTAATTGAGTATCCTCCCAATTAATGCTCGATTAGCCCCTTTTGGACAGGGGCATTAAATGCTGCTGTATCGTTTGTCAATTTGGTAATTAATGGTGTGTGTTTGTAGTGTCTCTGTATTGAAAAAGGGGGGGGATGTAGGCCGGCGGCTGTCTGTCGTTCATAAATGCGGGAGTGGTCGTGATGGGAGACGGGTTCAGGAGATATACCAGCACGTGAGCCGCCGTTCTGCCCTTAGCGTGTTCTCGAAGCCGGTTTAACCATTTCCTGCCCAGATCGGGATAACCAGGGACTCGGCTCGTCCCCGATCTCGGTCTCCCCAGTTGAATTCGGACGCTGCGTCGAGGTGGGTGGGGGTAACGGGCCTTGGGCCTGGTAACCTTGTGGGCTCGGGCCCGGACAAGTTGGACCCCCTTTCAGAACCGTTAATACTAAAGGTGACTTCTTTTTCGTTTAAAAGTGAAAAACAAATATGAAAACCATGCATGAAACTTCAATCGTGACAATCAATAATTTCCAAATATGCACCTTTTATTATTATTATTATTAGTATTCTTAGTATTATTAATGTTATTATTTAATGTGTATGAGCTTTGCGAGCTCAAGCCATGCCTATCATTCTCTTCAGGCTAATTCATGATTTTAGAAGTATATATTAAATATATGCATGCTTATTAGCTAGTAATTAAGTTATTAGTTAATTAAGTTAATAATTCTCTGTTAAAGTTATTACTCTTTTAACTAGCTAGGCGTTAAGCTTTCCTAATGCATGTATATTTATTTTTTTCGACTTATGTATTTTTATTAATGTAATTACTACTAGATTTATACATGACTAGGGTTTTCTTAGGGAAGTATGACACTCAATTTAAATATCAAAGCTCCTTTTTATCTTGGTCACTTTCCTTTGTTTTCTGATTTTCTCCAAACGAAATAGAAAAACTGTTGAAAAAAGCTCTAAAGCAGTTTTCTTTTTCTTTTATGTGAAAAGATGCTAATGGGCCAATGGCTATAGGGAGAGGTTGGAGGTGGAGGTTGGGCCATGGCTCTTTGCATAATATGTTTTTGCTCAGAAACCTCCAAAAAACCGAAAAATATGTTTTTGCTCGTAAATCCACAAATCAAAACAGGAGAAAATGCATCCATATGCCAACTTAGTTACCGAAAACCCTAAATAAAAACCCAACTTCCAAAGGCTAAAATCAGTCCAACTTAGAGTGATGAAAATGATAAAACAAAAATGTTTACTTGGAAAGAAAAACTCCTAGTTGGAGTGGAGAATCTGGACGAGAAAAATTCTTATTTGGAGTGGAGAATTTGAAGATAACGATGGGAGACGAAAACGGAACCCTCATCGACGGCAAAGATGAGTTGACGATGAAGATTTTCTTTCGATGGGGACGACTTGGCGACAGAAAGACCTGGAAATGGAAAGGATGAGACTTCGAGGGAGAGAAGATGCGAGATTGCGGGAAGGAGATATCTCTAGAGCTACGGGAAGGAAATAATAAATTAATAGGAATGAAAGGCTACAATTCTTTTCATATATGAAAAGTAGAATAGATTTACTGTAGCTTAAAATTCAGATAAAAAGTATTTGCGTAATTCAATGTGGGATCATTTTACCTCATTTCCTTTAAAATATGAAGAGCAATGATATTTGGTTAATTCAATGCTAGTGTTTTAATGCATGTATATTTTGTTTTTTCAACTCATGTATTTTTTATTGTTGTAACTACTAGATTTATATAAAATAAAAATAAAGACGACTAGATTTATATGAGACTTTATTAAGTTAAAAAAAATTAATATATAAACTATGATTGATGTTAGATATAGTTTCAGGGTAAGTGTTACACACTTTCTTTAAAAAGAAATGGGGCCTACTATTAAAATATAAATTTTCATATGGATCCTAGATTTATCACTTTTTTAGAAGGAGTCCAAACATAATACAAGAAAAATGAGTATTTATGACGAGTTATTTACTACAAGAATGACTATTTGTGATAATATAAATAGAATCATGTTAGTATAAAATATATATTTTAGCATAAAATAACTGGTTATAAAGACGCAATTTTCATGCAGTGGCGAGACCTGCATAGATATTAAGACTGCAAATATAAATTATAGATTTGATCATTTCATTAATTTGCTGATCTTGGCCACATCTCTACTATTGCAAATTCTCATCATGAATAAAATGTAGACAAATTAAAAAAGAATAAGAAAATAAAAGATAAAGATACTTAGTCAAATCTTGGAGACCAATATTGTGATTCTAGTCTTGAACTAGCAAATTTTGCTTATTCTGGTGTTTATCAATGGTGTTATACAATCGATTTATTAATTATTTGAGATTTTTATCTTGATCTAATTTTTCTATTTGAAAATGCTCGTTGAATCGAGGATTTTGATAGACAATGTTGACCAATTGTATTTTTATTTATTTTTAATTAATAGTTAAGGAAGTGACTATATATTAGTGATTTTTTTAGGTTTTAAAAAAAGAAAATGATGTGTAAAAAAGGATTGAGAATTAAATGAAAAAGTAGATTTACACTTACCAATATAATGCAAGGGGCACCATTCTCGGTCCTCCTAGCATTGCCATTTTGTATTATTTCTTTCAACCGCAGTTTTAATAGCAAGCTGGTTAATTACACCTAGAGTTGATATTGGTATTGTGAATCGTAAAAGCCTATCTAAAATTCAATGAATGAATTTATTTAGTCTTTAGGAACGTTGTGCAACCGTTAAAAAAATGTCTCCTAAATCGAGCAATTGCGTAAGTTTTAATCTATCAGCATAGTTAGTTTTTTACCAACTTTGGTGTCAAAAACATCATTTTATTTATTTGAGGTACTTAAGAGTATAAGAATGAGAAATGGTATATGCCATTATTTTAAAATAATATTTAAAATTTTTCGACCCAATTAGGGGTATAAAAAAAAACTGAAAAATTGGACCGGACGGACAGATCCAAACTAGTAAAATCGGTCCGGTCTGGAACCGGTTCCCTAATGTCAAAATTGGCTAGTACCGGTCTAATTCTGATTTTAAATTTGTTAGTACTAGATCGGACTGATACGATATAATATATATTTTAAATTAAATTTTTAATATTTTATAAATTGGTATATAATGTATATTAATTACAATTTACATTTTATCACCTAATATTAATAGTCTAATGTTATATTACTATAAGTAATATACTTTAAGTCTATATATAAATTACTATATGAAACATTATTCTAAATAATTACATATGAAATAATAATATAGTAATACTAATACTATTATAGTAATATTAATACTATCACTATCAACAATATAATTATTCCAGTAATTATAACTAATACTAATATATATATATATATATATATATTAATACTATTAGTCTAAGAGACTAGTATAGACTAATATTATAATCGAAAAACAAAATCAAACCGGATCGGTAAAATCAAAAGTATCGATTTAGGAGAATAACTTGTGCGTAACCAAATTTTGAAAATGCAAAACCGATATATACCGGTTTGGTCCAAAATTTTTATCCAAAACGTGTATTCTTCGTTTTGTAGGATTATTTAGGATTTTATAGTGAAAATGTAATTTCATTTTCAGAGTGAATATTAGCTTTTGTTTAGTTCAAGCATTTTCAGAGATAACAGAGTGGAATGTCCAAGCCTAGAGATGTTTCATTTGGATACTTGGCAAAATTTTAACCACACTTAATGAATAATATAGGAAACTTGGCACCAATAAGAACCATGAGATGGAAATTTGAAGGAAAAAAAAAAGAAAAATCAAGCTTTGTGACCATGCCACCTAAGTCAACCAATATTTCATCCAACCATTCAGTTTTGTGTCTTTCAACTCCAATAAAACTCCAAATATTTGGAATCCGACTGAATCCCAAATACCTTGTGCAAACCAAAACTTTCCATAGTCTGCCAAACCTTAAATGAAGCCAATTTTAGCCTAGTATTTAATTACTTTATTAAATCACTTCCACATACTATAAACCTTTCAAATTCATGTCATTACACTCTTATCTATTTCTTATGCTGTAATATTTTTATTAGGTTAAGAAAATTCGGATTTGGACTTGATAGAAATTAAAATCTCAAACCAACCCTTATTGAAACTTCGAATAAAATTTCACCTGTGCAAGGCTTCTTGAGTAAGTTTTCTCACTTCCATGAGTATACTTCAAATGCCCATATTAGCCCCAAATAATAGTTGATGAGAGGGCAATATCAGCCACCTTATCATCACCCCATCACACGGTAGCTTCAAGGCTTAAGATTGTGTGATGTAGCTCAAGGTTTTGGGCATGGTTTTGGCTAACAACACATCACCAAAAAAGTCATCTTCACATTCCCTCTCAAGTTCTCAACCCCTCCAGCAGTATACGAGTCATCCATGGTTGTCCCTAAAGCTTTAGATTTAGTAATTCTAACTCACGAGATAACACTTTGTCGGAGAGAACTCAAGGAGAAATTTCAAACAACTTTTCTGTCATTTCTTGCTTGAATTTTTTGAAGTAGATTTCCATGAAACTCTCTTTACATAAGTAGATAGGTTTTTTGGCCTTTCTAGTTTTTATTGGTATATTTTGTGTGATTGTTCGTGAATGTTTGATTAATAAAAAGTTTATTTAAACACGCACAGGTCATATTGGATGATAATCTAGACGATGTGTAATTTTTTCATTTTTGTTTTTTTATAAAGTGACAAGATCTTGGTGTAATATTTTTATGCTTTAGAGTTAACATATTAACATAAAATTTGGATTTAAATTTGTTGCATATTGAGAGTTTTTAGTAAGACTTTTACATGACATGAAAAAATCATACACTACAGGTGTAAAAATAATTTCTGTTTAATCTTGGATCTTTTGTTACAAAATCACTCTCTTGTGGTCTTGATATTCACATATTTTATCCTTAATATTTTGACCAATGTGTTAGGAAGTTATATATATTTTGAATATTTATGGTTTTGATATTGAAAAAATAAATCTTTATACATGCTAAGCTCTGGTTGGCACACAAACTTTAGGCTCATGAATTGTGTTGTGTTTCTATGAATTTTTTCTTTTCATGTGATCTTGAGTTTAATGCTTAGATAAATTTTAGAACTTGAAATTAAGCATATTATGTTAATTATTGGTAGTTTACTTCATGGAAAATTCATGTATAGTAGTTGATCAAAAACCAAAACATGTAACAATTAGTTTAGGAGTAAATATGTAAATCAAATGCGTTGGTTCATGTTTTGTGATTTTTGTAACATTTGACTTGTTTGTTCAAGCATGCTATTTCTTGGGATTGATTTATGATCTTGTTAAAAATGTGTTTTTTAACTTTTAGAGTTCTTGGAGTTTGAATAAAGATGAGCCAAGAACATTAATGGATGTTCGTGTGGTCAAAAGACTTGCATTTTGGCATGAAGGAAATCGTGATTTTATGATTTATATTTTGTTAGTGTCATAGAATCAAAGCATAGGATATGATTTTCTTTTTTCTTTTATTTTGCATGATTTAGTTTTAACAAGAAATTTAGAGTTTGAAATAATCCCAACAAAAATCAAGGATTTTAGCCTTAGTGCGATTTGGCCTACGCTTGTGTGGCGCCTCGACCCTTATGTTTGATTTGGATGGAGTCGCGATGCCGAGATATTGACCACACGGATCACACACCCCAAGCCCAACGTGATGGCGAATGTGAGTAAGCATGCAACTTAAAGTGTGCATTTATAAACGTAGAGAAGAAATAAAAGGCAATTTGAACTACTAATAATACCAAAAATTCAAACTTCAAATTCTAGAAAAATAATCCATAAATTAATATAGTCATCCAACTAAATAACAGGTAAATGCTAAAGCAAGCTATATAAGGAAAAAGTCCTCAGACCTTTACTCCTTTGGTGGGGCAAATCCTCCAAACTCATGAGCGTGTTCTTCATCAAAATCTATGATTTTGCATTCGTGGAACTGCAGGTGGGAACACCACAGTAAATTTCGCAATCTAAGCAAGCAAATCCGATAGAATTATCCTAAAAAATGCAAACACGGAAAGAGTGGACATATTTCTGCATATTAAAACAAAAACAAGAGATCTATCAAAATTGCACAAAGCCAATATCCATTTCAATAATTTATTGAAAATGCCAAGTACACCACACATACATATTTCCATCCATTTAATCACTATATGTATCATAGTCTCCAATAAGGATTATTTGCACACCTTAGCTCCCTTTATCACACCATGTATAACGACAGTGCATGTTATTTCGTAACAAGCGATGTCTAGTTTTGCACCCGGCACATAATTGACCATGCATCCTTTGGCCTTCGCTAGTAAAGGCCACACAGTTGGCATGAGAGCATTATTGTCTTGTTCGAGCTCGTTATTTCCTTGTGGTAACCCATGGGACTTCACTAAATTTTATACACATATTTGAGTAATCAAAGAAGCTCCATCCAGATAATGTCCTATTTTAGCTTAGGGTCGTGATACCACACACCCACAAAATATGCTTTTAATCTTTTGATACCAAAACAAGATTTTTCCAATTTCACAGCATAACCATAGAACATAGTAGAATTAATCAAATCATGACAAATACCAATAATTAAAATGTAGATGTATGACAAGCAATTATTGGATGACATGAAAATAGGTACAACAAACAATGAGAGAGCAACACATAGTTTACAAGAATCACAAAGTACAACTACACGCGATTACTAGCACTTCAATTGGCTCCTTCCAACAATCTATCACCAACTATACATTTTATCCCAACGCTCCATAGAACCCCTGGCCACTTTACCAATCACAACCAGACTACAATAAACACAGGTTAACGATTTTTTAATATCAGTATTCCAAGGGTCAACCTAGACTTTTTTTACCATTCGGAAATGCAATTTCTGGATGATCAAACGCGATGACTCAAATTGCCCCGGGATTGTGTACGTGCACGTGTTGTATGGCGGCATTTGGAGTGGAAGAGCATGATAGTGGCAGAGCATGACAGTGGCAATGGTGGTGCACGATTGCAGAGATGGATTTGAGCAAGGTTTTGATCTGACAACTAGATTCATTTAAGAAGAAGTTAGATCTGATGTGGTGGAGGATGAAAGAGGGAGTTCTTCGCGGAGGAGCATGGCAGAGAAGATCCCAAAGGAAATCTGTGGACTTAGATTGGGGTGCATTTGAGGTAAAAAAGGCCCAGCAGAGGGGAAAGGGTCAGAAGACCATTGTGAAGCTACTTTAAGGGGTGGCCTATAGTGGCCACGATGATGCTAAGGGAAAAATGTTGCTTAAAACCTATGGAAGGCAGAATGAAATGAGAAGAAGAAGATAAGACAAGATTTGAGAGAGGGTTAGGAGGCTTGGGATGATTTCTAAAATGGGGAGGTCTAGCCCTAGCCTATTTATAGGTTGTGGAAGGGGATTAGGAATCACAATTGTGGCTACAATTGGTGGTGCGAGACGATGGGAGAAAGTCCAATGTTGCACACATGGCAGCTATGGTTGGTGTGCCACAACGACGAGCAGTAGACATCACTGAGAGGACCACAAGTTGGTAGAATGGGGGTGCAAATTGGTGGAAGGGGAGGTGGCGGCAAACGAAGGCGGTGGCCAAAGCTCGAAAGATGTGTAGCGATGGCTATAGTATGTGTGGCGGGGTCTCAGGGGTTGTAGGAAGGAGGAAGGAGAAGGAAGAGAAAGGAAAAAGAGAAGAGAAGAAGAGATGGGCATGCGAAGCTAGGTGAAATGAAGAGATTCTAGGATTTTTCTTCCTAAGGCCAAATTGGTGCCATTTTTTATAGGGAATGGTCTGAGTTTCCCATTTATAGGCTTAAGGCACATGAGTTGGGCTCAAACTATGCACCCAAACCACATTAAAAATAATCCTACTCACACAAAAATAAGAGAGCTCACTTCACACAAGTTAGGCTCCATCTTTACCAAAAAAAAACACAAACCCACACATACCAAAGCAAAATAGGGCTTCATAGCTTGGTTCTTGTAGCTATATTATGTTTAAAATTTTTGTAATTAAATATTTGGAGTTAGGAAAAAACTCAAATAAGAAATGTAAAGTTTCGTGAGTTTTGGAATTATAATGTGAAACTCTTAAGTTAGAGGTAAAATGATTTGTAAGTTATGTATTGTAGCTTACAAATAATTATATACTGTAAGTTAGTTTCTAATTTACTTTCAGTGTATTTATGTATGTATGGTGCTAAGAGGAACCATCATTTATTCTATTATGCATGTGTGCATGATTTGCTACGCCATGCCATGATTTATTTCCAATGCATAATTATATGTTACACGTTATGACACATTATGTCGTGTTTAATTGTTGCATGTCACAATTATGCCATTGTTTGTTTGTTATGCATCATTTTTGTCATATCACTTATCTCATGTACATGTTACGTCATGTCAAGTTATGTCATCTGTCATTTGATTTCACATCACGCCATGTCACGAAAAATAATATTTTCTAGTAAGTTGAGTCTTTTATGTTAATCATGATTCCAAGTGCTAGGATGAATTAATATCCTAGTGAAACTCTATTGTTCACGCTGGAGTATTTCAATACTGCGAAATTCTCTGAGTTGATAAAGTACCATCAACAAATTTCAAATGAGGCCTAAGTAATTGGTCATCAAAGTGAACTCAATCACTAACGTTGATGTTACCAAACCACAATTCAATTTTATGTTATATGCACTCGTGCAGGTGTAGTACCTATCACGAGATGCTTATATTACGTACTCGTGGTAGTTGCAAATACCTTTGATGTGATGCATATATTAATGTACTCATAGCTGATGTTGATACCTATGAGTGATGCAGTATTTACAGAAGAACACAACTCAAGGGAATTTTTGTAGCATCCACAACTCATGTTTAATTAAGTAGTTATTGGAGCATGATTCCAATTCCAATTTCATGTTCATTTTCTAGTTCAGTTCAATTTTAGTTCACATCATGTTTAGTTCATGTTCAATTCATGTTAGTTGCGATCCATGTTAGTTCAAGACATATTAGCTCATGTCATATTAATTGCCAAGTCATGTCACGTTCACGTTAGCATTCACGTTTTTACTGTCATTCATGGATATGTACACTGCTGATTAAACTTATTTGTAAACTTGTTGATATTTTGTAATCAAATCTCAAATGGTGGTCCTAACTACCATTCCTTCTAGAGTGGTAGATCAATGTGTTAAGTAATTAGTGAAAGTAATAAGTTATATATAATAACTCAAATTGTGTTAAGTAATTAGTGAACGTTTAGTGTTTTCATTTTAAACAATTAATTAATTCTTACTGAACAATGTACAGACTAGCTATATAGTTACAAATTATAATAACTAAAAAAGAGTGTAAACTACCATTTCAAAAAGAATAATTCTTATTGCAATCCACAATTTGTGGACTGCAGTGCATGCTAAATGAAACACACCCTTTTCATTAAATGAATAAAACGCAGTGTGTTAGATTTTACCAACTAAGAGTCATCATCCTAGACTCCCATGATCTATGAACTATGAGTGAATTGGTTTCTCCATCGCCATCGTCCCATCTATAGAGCAGCCATTGCCGTCGTCGTCGGCATCTCAAGAATAGGCGCTGCTCCCCATCTCCAATGACGTCTCCATCGCATGCACTGCTCCCCATCCATTCCTTCCATTTTGAATGTTTTTCTTTTACGTGTATTAGATATTTTTATTTCTTTACAATATGATATATGTCATATTGCTGAGACTGTTGAATGTTTTAAAGTGGGATATTTGATAAAAAAGAAGTCTAGATTCTCAGAATTGAAGTGTGGCTTTTAGTTTGTTGGGAATTCTCTTAAAATTAATGTCCTCTCCCATTATTGTCCAATTCCTCCACCTAGATGACCAGGAAAATTTTTCATTCTTCCAAAGCTTCGGAAATTGACCAACTAACCATATACCCACCTAATTGATTTTATTAAAGCACAACCATTTACCAATAGAGTTTACCAATCATTTAGTCTTGCCTCCAGTTTGACTTTAAACGAGCTGTCTGATGTGAACTTTTGTTAATTACATGCATTTCTGAATTTTATAAACAAGGAATATTTTAAAAATGGAAAATGGTTGGAAACGACCAAGAATGTAAAATCGTGTTGCATGATATATAATAACTTTTAGCGATTATGGCACATAATTTATTTGGTTCCGAGTTAAAAGAAAAATCCCGTGGATATACGTACATGCGTGCAAAAATATATGGTGGGAATGAGTCCTTAAATGGCGTGTTGTTGTAGAATACCTGAAAGTGTCGTGGAGGATGCCAACGATGAACAGTGGAGAAGATTCGGCAATGGAAAGTGGAGGAGGTCTTCAAGGATGGTGGACGACCAAGACGTTACAAAGAAGAGGGAGAAAATTAGAATTAGCTTTTAGATTTTGGGCTGATTTTTTATTTAGAAATAAAGGACATATTTGTTAAGTTAATATAAAATTAGAATACTTTTGTCCAGTCCTACGCTTGGATTGCATATGAGTCTGTTTTGATGGACTGTATGTCGCACCACCCTTTGAAAAATAAGAGACATGTTGACACATATGCTTCATGTTTTTCATCTTTCGGAATATATATGTTTCCTTGTCTTAACTGATCATGTGACCGGTTATGTGGTTCAAGGTATATGTCGTTGAGTTTACCTCTTTTTTTTTAAAAATTTTTTTTAACACTTAATGCATTAAATTCAATCAGCCATGAATGATCATCATCAGTCCAGTGTAGTTTCATAATTTTCCATGCCTGTAGAAAAAGAACTGCATATACTATACATTGTTTGAATTTAGTTGACCTAACTTACTGAATAAACCGTCACAGTTTTGTTACCTTTTAGCCATGGCTAAGAAGCTTAAGCAGCGAGCATGTACAAGCAGCATCTTTTTTTAAAAAAATAAAAAATAAAAAAATTGACCGTTCTGTGGAGGCCGACAAAATACGAGTAGTTGAGTAGTTGAAATATCTGTGAATAAAAAACGAAGTAGTCTTAAAAACTGGACAAAAACTAGGTGAAGCAATTCCTTTGTAAATCTTTACTAACCAGCCATTTTTATTCTCCATTATCCAGTTGGACAGAGAAAGACAAAGACAGATAGAGACAGACACGCAGACAGATAGCTCCCGATCGTGGTCGCTTATCTACAACATGGCCCCAGGCTCACTCCCTCATCCATCCTCGTTCATTATTGTGTACTGATATTACATCACTTTTGTCTTTGACGATTCTTTTTGGCCCATAGATTGTAGAGAAACCAACATCATCATAACAACATAATAATAGCCTTGACAACTCGTCTCCACAAATCCCAGAAATGGGAGATGTTCAAAGCCCTTTGCCACAGCCACATCCTCCTCTTCCACCACAATCTAACTTACCCACTTTGTATTACGGCCTGGTCGTGATTGGAACCGCGGCTCTGCTGCTAGCCTTATACAACATCCTCATCATCAGATGGTGCACGCGCAGCCACAGCCCGAGCCAGCCGCGTAGACCGAGCCGACTGGAGGAGATCTCAACAACTGAGATCCGAGGAAACCCGAGCAGGTATTTGCTGTACAGCTTCAAGTACAACAAAGGAGGAGGAGGAGGAGGAGGAGGAGTAAAAGAAGAGGAACATGAAGAAGAACATGGAGATGGTGATGATTTGAATGACTCTGAATGTGCGGTTTGTTTGTCGGGTTTTGAGGATGGGGAAGAGTTGAGGAAGCTGCCGAGGTGCAAGCACTCATTTCATGCTCCATGCATAGATATGTGGCTCTACTCTCACTCTGATTGTCCGCTCTGTAGAGCGCCGGTGGGCTGGCAGTGTCACCGACATGTCGTGTATGCGCAGCAGGTGAATTCTCAAGGTGATCTGCGAGATTCAGGCAATTTAGTTTGACGGTTTTCCACTTTTTGTTTTCTTTTTGCCTTACTTTATCACTGAAAATATATATATATATATATATATATATATATACCTCTTCCCCCTTATTGATTCGGTAGGGGAATTTTATTTTGATAACTTTGGGTTTCATGTGGTGGCCCAAAGAAAGAACAAACGACAGGATGGAGTAGATCATGTTTGTGTTTCATTGTGCTAATTGGATTAAGTTAAGCCGAGCCAACCACGTTTGTAACAGCGATATATAGTTTTTGGGTTTAAAATTTGGCCAATGTTTAGCTTGAAGTTCTCTTTCTTACACCATTGTAAACTGTTCCTTATAATTGGCCTAAAATACAATTTCCTTCGATGGTTTAGGACCCTATTTCCGCGATTTATAATTGAAGAAACAAGAATAACAGAGAGTAAAGATATGCTTAGCATAGTGACCCAAACAAGGAATGTTATCCGTGATGCGTTCAATTCAAACTACTGCACAAAGAACAGACTGATTTGTACTGCAAGCCTCATAAAGAAATTCGGAGTTAGGTATCCCTGAAGCCTGAAGGACTATATTCCTTTTCATGAGATTGAAGAGGAACTAAAAAACTAGCAAGAGTGATAGATCCGGATTAAGGGCACTCAAAGAAGGACTGCAATAATGCTAGGGAAATGCTATTCTTCCCTTTAAAAAATCTCCCGTTTGGATCCCGTTTTGAAACTTTTTTTTAAAATTTATTTTACATAATTTTAAAGTAGGCGTTTTTAAATTAAATTTTTTTTACATAATTTTTTTTACATCTTAAAACATTTTTTAAAATTAAAAAAAATTACGATATTATTTAAAAACAATTATTTTAAAATCATGTAAAAAGATTGATAAAAGTAAATAAATCCCAAAACAGGATTCAAACAGGAGGCTTTTTAAAGGGGTGAGTAGCACTTCCCATAATGCTGTTGTAGTGCTGCAGCCGAACCACACCCTGCTGCACTAAGAGAGCCCACTTCACCAGCTAGAACTTGAGCATTCAAGGTTTAAAAACCTACAGTGCCAATGGCACCGAGGGTCTTCTCATTTCTGCAGTTGCAACATCAAGAACAGCAAGTACGGAAGGGCGACAAGAATGCAAGTCTAACATGGTGGATATGGCTCGAAAGGAATGGAAGATCGCTCATGAGAAAATTTTATGATTTTTTTTCTTAAATACTTTGGAGTTTTTGGGCTAAAGCTTTTGTAATGGATGAACTTCAGTTTCTGTTTTAATTTTCTATTTTGCAGTAGGAAAGAAACAGGTATTTTCTTTGAATACGTCCTGTGTATTTAAACTTTATGTCTATTTCTTTGAGAATAAAATCTCTTATTACTTATCAAAAAAAAAAAAAGTTACTGCAATATATACGAGTTAATCCCAAAGCTTGCTCTCCAAACTCGAAAGGAACTTTCTAGCTATGGATCCCACCACAAATCCATCAATAGAGGTTAAAATGCAGCACCAACAACCTGCTTCTCACCAAACACAGTTCCACTCCCCAAACCTATCAGCAATCTCAAGTCCATTGCTTTTCCCAGTCTATTTCGACCAGCTTATTAGGAGGAAATGGAATAACAATACAAATTAAAATTTTTGGTTCCTCTGTTTCTCATTGAATTGAACATCTTTAATTATAATTACCAATATCCCACGAGTGACGTGAACGCAGGTGTAGCTTCATATTTCCAATATAAACTAAGATATCTATCGCAATCCCCAGAGTCTCTTAAACACCAGAAGAATTCCAAATCCCTCCTGATTCATCAAAGTAATCAGATCTATACGTGCATGGGCATACCTGACAATTAACTTTCACACCATGCATTTCTTGATGTATAAAATTTACAAAATGTAATTTCATTGAAATCTCCACTGTCTCAAACCACAAGTTGATAAATTCAGGCACTGTTTTCACAACTATGACATGGCCAATCGAATTGGAATTGCACTTTATACAGCACATCTGAAGTTTATAGAACACACAAGAAGCAAAGACTACATTTTCCTTAAATTATCTAACCTTGCCTGTAACTCGCTATCTATTCCACTGTCATCATTACTTGCTGTTTCCACTTGTGGAACCTTACTTTTGGTTGGTGGTGCAGCAACAGCAGATGATGGTGCATTAACAAGCTGTGTATCAATTAGAAAGCATTTAGATATTGTGATTTTGATCCAAAATGTGATTTAACACCCCAAGACAAAATCAATGTTTTCTAAGTGAATCATGGAGAAAGGAAAAAAAGCAATAGAGGTACCTCTTGATTGACACCAATTCCAATCTCGTCAAGAACTTGATTCACTAGTTCATCTGTTTCTTCCTCTTCCTCATCCCCTTCCAAAGCATCATCAATAGCATCTCCCATCACTTCAGTCATCAATTCCATCTTCTCGTTCTGCCTCTCAAATTCTTGCATAATCTTCTGCAACGATGGTAAGTTCATCTGTCTATTCATCTGGCCCATTGCCTTCGTCACACCTTTCATTGCCTCCCCCATTGCTTGTGTTGATTTCAACGTCTAGAAGTAAATGAAACTTTAATAACAACCATCATAGGATGAACACAAGCATTCTGTCAACTTATGGTCCCATACAAGACTCAAACCGCAAGGCATAAAGAAAGATTGAGATTTGGAAAATCATTCTCTTTCTTTTTTCAAAATCCATATATAACTGAGCAGAAACTCTATTCATAAGCCGGTGTGTGGAGGACATCCCCTCCATACAATTGATGTGGTAGGATATGATTTGTAAGAAGAATTTACAAAATTGAATCTTACAAATCAAATCATGCCACATCAATGATGTGGATGGTGTATTTTTACACCAGATTTTGAATAGGACTCACACAATTTTTTGTTAAATGTTCTTTTTCTATTTTTCAAAAGCCAAATACAACTAAAAACACCCATATACAACAGTCAGGACCTCTTTTTTTTTTTTTTTTTTTAATAGGTAGTGTCAACCTTAAAACTAGTTGGCCTCTCTTCGTGACACCCCAAAAACCACCTTAAACTGTTGAAAAGCATACTAGCACCTCAAATAGAAAGTATGAAAGCATAATCATTTTCTACTACTGTGTTTGCATAAGATGCAAAATACAACAGGCCTTGAGCTATTAGATATGGTAGACTAAGATACAGTATAGACATAAATGTCTGGCACCAATGAGAACTATTAAACCACAGCAGAAAGTATAACATACCTGGATTCTAAGGGATACACCCTGTAGTTGGGATTTAAGCTTATAAAACTTTTCAATCTGATGTCGTGTTCTGACAAGATCTTTTGCCATCACCCTCACAGCTCCCTGCAACAAAAGTTATGAGAGTCCATGAGGTGTAGTACAAATAGCACTTTGCCCCAGTGTAAGAATAGGATGGAAGGTGAAGTCCTGGTTTCGAGATACACCGGGGTCCGGGATGTCTGTGCAATTTATCCTTACAAGAAAAAGGGAAAACATGGGTGTTTGTAGACACACAGCCACCTAGAAAGAGAGTGAGAGAGAGATTCCACCATTTGAAAATATGATATGAACAATAGTATTGACTTGGGAGATCCAAGTAAACTCCAAATCTCAACATTTGACTCCTATTTTGTATTGAAGTTTCAGAGAATTGACGACTGATCAGAAAAGCTCATATTTAATGTAAAAATATCCATTGCATTACTCCAGAGTCTTAGGTTACTTATATGTCAAAAAAATCTTTATCTTTAAACAAAAGGGTGTAAGGATCTTGTAATGCATAGCTTAAAAGGAGATTGAGAAAATACATAGCTTAAAAGGAGATTGTAATGCATAGCTTAAAAGGAGATTGAGAAAATACTTATAAAAAAAAGAAGAATGAGAAATTAAAGTTCAGTTAACATATTGTTCAACTAGAAAAGATCACGAGTATCAGTAATTTTTTTTTAAGTTAAGCATTAAGATAAATATAGAATCAACAAGCTTAATCATTCAAATCCACCAAAGGTTAAGCAATTAAACCTCAATGTAACATCCACCAAAAAAGCAGAGTCAAATTTGACAGAGAATAAAAGTCAGACAGGATAAAACCCTGCCTAAAAGTACAAAGATGAGAAGCAAATGTATATAAGATATAAAATCCATAAATTGGAGCTCTTGCACAGGGTTCCCTAGATTACAGTTGAGCATATTTGCGTTCTCCATCTGCTTCACAGACCCACTGGAGCATGGGTCTTTGGTAAAGGAGGAAAAGCAGCTCATCGAGCAACTACTAGACGATACAGAAAACTAGACATGTTATCCTGATGAAACGAGCAAAATGTACTAGTAGGCAAAGATGACATACCATCTGCCCTTGCTTGGCACTTTTCTTTATCTCCGAAATTAGTTTCTTCTCCTGCGTTTGTAGACCTTGTCTCTCCCGTTCTATTTCTCTAATAGATTTATCCAGCATCCTCTTATTTTCCCGCAGAAGTTCTGAGGATGAAAAAATTCACAACAATGAAAAAAAACTAGTTAATAAACTATTAGAAGTTCCAAATAAAGCTTAATTGTAACTAAGAGCACACAATGCATCATCTCCCATAAGTTACCATAAACATAAACATAAGCAACAACCCAAAAACGAAGACACGGACAACAAGCCCAATTGATCTGAGCATGCACAGAGAAACCAGTAATGTCATATGGAAAACTAGGTCTACTATGGACCCCGCACGCCCATTTATAACCAGGCAACACAAGTTGTTTTCTTTTCAAAAAAGTTACGTGCTTGTATTTCAACAATTTTAAAACCCATCATCATTTAGATCATAGCAAATCAGCAGCAATATCGTTTTACTTTACGAATCGGGCTCGTTCAATTAGATTGTGCAGTGGAGCGGTAAATTAATCTACAACATACTCATCCGATAAGATATCCACGGACCTAGTAATAATAAATTTGACACACAACATCGACTCCAATTACAGAAAACCACAACCAAATAATAGATCAGGATGAAGTAATCAAATATAGTAAAAACCTAACTCTGACCGCAAATCCGATTCCTAGCCGAACACCTCAATCAAATTAATAAAAAATCAGACTGTGCTTCCACACAATATAATAAACGAACCTATAAAATCATATAACTTTGTCAGAATTCAAATTCTCCACACATATATACAAATCATGTTCTTTAACAAGCGACAACACAAGGAAGGAAGAGAAAGAAAGGTAGGAGGAGGGAACCTGCGGGAGTTTTTCTCTTGCCGAATAGAAAACTCATGGCGATCGAAGAGTACTACAGCGCTTTAGGAAGGAATCCTGATGATAGAGGTATTCGTAATTTGATCGTTCTTTTGGCTTTTCCTGGAGCAGGTATCGTTGATCGTTTAACTACTCCTTTACCTTTTACGCGGTAGAGTTGTTAAGGAAGGGAATTAACAAAAACGAAAAACGCATCTGCCTCTAGAGTACGACAAGGACGCAATGCCGTTCACTCGAAGTGGAAGGAACCATCCTTCGACTGCACCAAAGGGATGGAAGGCCAATACAAAGCGTGAAAATTTGAGAAGTCTAGATTCTCAATAAATAGTATCAGAGATATTAGATTCTTTTAACAGAATGGAGTTTTGATATGGTAGTGCGGATATATACGATCTAAGAAGGTTACGTGTAGAAGATTAAAAATTTTAAGTGTGTCTGTTGTTATCCTTCAATTTTTTCTGAAAATCTTAAAATTCTATTTAGGAAAGATCAGTCTTTCTTAAGAACTTATTTAGTAGATACTATCATTTCTACGGTAAAATTTATCGAAACTATGTCAGGAGAAAAGGCTTCTAATCTTATCAGATTTGAGGTGGAGAAATTTGATAGGAGAATCAATTTTAACTTGTGACAAGTGTAAGTCGGAGATATTTTGATTCCATCGATTACACAAGGGAAGACCAACCCATGAAGTCAATAATTTGCTGGAGGTGTGGACAATCTGGGCACGTCAAGAAAAGTTTTCAACAAGAGGTGGAGCCAGTTCGGCAATTGGTTTCAAATCAGTAAATGGAGATACTGACGATGATGCTAATATTGTGTCTCTCTCTATGGAAAAAGAGACATCTACATTCTCATGGCATGCCACTAATCTCAACGTTGCCATAATAGAGAATGTGTTAATGTTAGCTGTTCCACAAGTTTGCACACGGGTATTGGTTTGGCATTGATGCAGGATGTGTGGTGAAAATTCATGTCGATGGCTAATGAACTTCCAAGAAAGCTAAACGTGGGAGTTGCAACATAATTTTTCAGTAAGGTTATTTTTCGACATGAGCCGAAGTGAAATGTTTGGAATTGGTTTATTCTGAGTGGTTATAGTTTTATGGTGGAGTATAATAGCGGAAGTTATGAAAATCCTCATTGCGGTGGAGCGTGACTGTGGGATCGGTCAAAATCGTAAGGTAGAGATTGTTGGTTGTTTGCTCATTTAGAGTCCCACATGAGAAAGATGTGGGTGAAGGGGCAAGGCTAAGGCCTATATAAGGGGGTTTATCCTCATTGTTTTAAACACACCAGTCAGAAATTTATCTAATAATTTTTTACTTTAGAAAAAATAGAGAAAATTGGTTTTTTCCCTCCACTAGGATCTACTTTTGACAAAATACCAAGAAAAATAGAGAAATAAACACAATATAAGAATTTACTTGGAAAACTCGCAAAATAGAAGAAAAACCATCTGACCCAAAGAAGAAAATTCACTATATAAAAAATTATTACAATCACATAATTTTTCTCCTCATCCAACGACATCCACAATAACTTCCACACTAATAAAATTTTAACTTTCACATTTCTTCCTTTTACATACAAAAAGGACCACAAAAGAATTTTTCTAAAGTAAAAAATTATTAGATAAATTTCTGACTGGTGTGTTTAAACCAAGGAGATTAAACCCTTTATATAGGCCTTGGCCTTCCCCCTTCACTCACATCTTTATCACGTGGGATTCCAAATGAGTAAACAACCAACACAAAGTTATCCAAGGCCTAGTACAATTGTCATGAAACCAAGCCCATGTATCTTTTCAATACAGTTCGCTCTGGGGACCACGGAAACGATAAATTAATATAAATTTTGTAATCATATGTAAATATCGTAGATTTTTTTTTTAAAAGAGTGAGTAAATAAATTTACATGAAGAAATTAATTATTTAAATAGTAGATTCTATTTTTTTTAATACATAATATTTTCATAATTCATGATTACATCTAACATTATTTTCGATTTTAATTCTTTGAAAAATGGATGAGATTTTGACAATTTAAAAGAGTTTCCATATTTAAGGACATTTATGTGACAAGAATCCTTGTTTTTCGACTATTTTTTAGATTTCAAATTTAGAATTAGTCTGTTTTTGTAGATAAAATGAGATAAATTAAGATAAAAATAAAAAAGTTAAAATAAAATGTTATTAAAATATATTTATTTTAATAATATTTTAATTCTAAAATTTAAAGAAATTAAATTATTTATTTTACTTTATGTAAAAATTCAAAAAAACTATAATAATTCAATAAAATTAGATAAAATAAGATGAAAAAATTATGAAAGTGAACAAGGTCTTAATTTTTCTCCTATTAGCAAGGATCAATCTATTGGAACCATGTTACTATTTTCCAACTTTCCTTAATGGATGATTAATAAGGGTGGGGGAGTTTTTCGTTCAGCATCTTGTATCAAGGAAGAATTAATTGTCATCAATGTGCCAACTCAAAGCTAAAGGAAACATCAAATCAAGCTAATGGATTTTTGTAGCGAGAATCAATGATCGGTTTTTATTATTTATTGATTTTACGTTGTGAAGTTTCCATACTTAGCATACTCTTCCTCTTGTATATAAATCAATTTTGTAGATGAATGAAAGTGTACAAAATCCAAACTAAAAACATGTGTTATTTCTTTATATGGTATCAAGAGAGCAAATCTCTAACGAGTACCTTTTCTCATTCTCGATCATGTTGTCTTCTACAACTTTTGATAACCCCATCATCACCATTAAAGCTGCCACCACCATAAATGAGAAACTTAGGCCATCAACATTTCCACAATGGAAAGCCTAGTTTGAAGCCTTGCTTATCGGCAATGACCTCATGGATTTTGTTACCGGCGATCGTCAATGTCCTGCTATTGATGCAGCAAATTTGGCTGCTTCCAAATCAGAGAATTCTCATTGGATTCGTCAAGACAAACTAATCCTCCATGCCATGTTAGCCTCCACCTCCACTACAATCACGCCACTACTTGCTTCTTGTAAAACGTCTTAAGAAGCATGGACAAAACTCTCTCATCTTCATGCAGGGAAATCTCACACCCGTGCAATTCAATTGAAGGAGGATCTCACACTCAATAGTCGTGGCAATCGGACTGTCACAGAGTTTCTTCAGGTGGTCAAACTCATCACCGATGAACTGGCCACTATCGATTATCCTGTCTCTGATGATGACTTGACCCTTTACATCCTCAACGGGTTGGGTCCTGAGAATAAGGAGATTGCTGCTCCCATACAAGCTCGAGAAAAACCTCTTTGGTTTGAGGAATTCCATGATTTGTTGGTTGGACACGAGAATTACCTTCATCGTTTCGAATAGCAAGCTGGGCAACCTCTAGTTGCAATTGCAAATTTCAGCCATCACAAAGGAGGCTCGTCTAGTTTAAATAGACAGCGCAAGGGCTACACTGGTTCAGGTCGTGACAACAACAAACAAATGATTCGGGCTTCCACAAATTCAAGCACAAATGCCAGTTGTGTGATCAATTGGGCCACATTGCAAAAAACTGTCTAAAGTATGCTCTCAAAAATATCTCTACAAACTGTGCTGCCTCCTCTAAAATCAAAGATAGAAAATGGTTAATTGATTCGGCCGCATCACATAATATAACCACTGATTTCTCAAATCTCTCAATTCACTCTGATTACGACGGTATTGATGAAGTTGTGATTGGTGATGGATCCGGTTTGTCTGTATCTCATATTTGGTCATTAACATTTACATCTCCAATCGTATTTTTCATTTGCGAGATACTTTATGTGTTCCCGCCATTAAAAAAAAACTTTGATATCTATTTATCATTTTACAAAACAAAATAATGTGTATTTGAAGTTTCACCTTTCTCATTTTTTTGTGAAGGATCGGATCACGGGGGCGATACTACTCATAGGAGAAAATGTGAGGATGGCGTGTACCCTTTGCCAGAGACCATGGCTACGGTCTCAAAACCAACAATTGCTTATGTTCATGAACGTACTACGGCAGATGGATGGCACAAGCGTCTTGGACACCCTTGTTCAAAAATTGTTCAAAATTTTATTTGCAAATTTTAATTACCTATTAATAAAAATGGCCATTCATCTCTTTGTATTTCATGCTCTCAAAATAAAGCTCACCGGCAAATGTTCCAATCTCATGGTTTAAATAGCACGGCACCATTGAAATTAATTTATATAGATGTTTGGGGTCCATCTCATGATATTGGCGTTGATGGTTTAAACTACTACATTATTTTTGTGGACCATCATATCAAATATATATGGCTCTATCCTGTGATGCATAAGTCAGGTGTTCAAACTATATTTCCTCAAATTCGAAATCTTGCGGAAAATATATTCAACACTAAGATCAAGAGTCTATACTTAGATAATGGGGGTGAATATGTTGTTCTCAAAAATTATTTATTTGTTCATGACATCAGCCATTACACCATTACACCACTGCTCCCCACACCCCACAACAAAATGGCATGTTTGAAAGACGACGTCACCATCTTGTTGAAACAGGCCTTACTCTTCTCATGGATGCTCATATGTCTCTTTCCTATTGGCCATTTGCTTTTCAAATCGCCGCATACTTAATCAATCGAATGCCAACATTAACTCTGAACAATAAAACTCCCTTTGAGATGCTTTCTCATCATATTCCCAATTACATGAAATTAAAACAATCTGGGTGCCTTTACTATCCCTTAACCCGCCCCTATAACACGCATAAACTCCAACCCAAATTAGTGTCGTGTGTTTTTGTGGGCTACTCTTTGACCCAAAATGCTTACTTGTGCCTTGAGCACACGACCCAATGGCTCTATCACTCTAGACATGTGCTTTTTGACAAGAAAACATTTCCCTTTGCTTGACCTAACTCATTAGAAACTTCTAAAATCGACTCAAGCACAATGGACAAGGAACAATTTGTCATCTTCTCTCTGCTGACGTTATCTCATGAACCTTCGTCAGCGCCTCTCGTCTCAACATAGGGTACAACCACTCCTCTGTTGCCTCTAGTGGATTCACCTTTGACGTTGGCTCCTTCACAGGTAAGCCAGCCTTCTTCTCTTCCTTTAAATCCATCCGAAATTCAAACAGAAACCCAAAGTGCAAGTCATGTCTGAAAGTTACCCAATCACACTGAATCTTGCACACACAATATGGTCAACAGATCAATGAACAATATCTATAAATCCAAAAAATTGTTCCTGGTCACCAAGCATCCCATACCCCCATCTTCGGAACCAACTACGATGAATCAAGCCCTCTCTGACCCTAGATGGCATGGTGCAATGTCATTTGAGCTCACGGCTCTTATGCACAATGATACTTGGCAGCTGGTACCACCTCCACAGAAGTGTAATATTATTGGATGCAAATGGTTTTTCGAGTGAAACGACTTGCAAATGGATCAATTGATAGATTTAAAGCCAGACTGGTGGCCAAGGATTTTAATCAAATACCTGTATTGGACTACACTCAAACATTTAGTCCTGTAGTCAAACAAGCGACTATTCGAACAGTGTTATCCATTGTTGTGATGCACGGCTAGCCACTAAGACAATTAGACGTTAATAATGCTTTTCTACATGGCCATCTTACAGAGGAGGTATATATGAAACAGCCTCCAGATTTTCAGGATCCATCAAAACCTGATCATGTTTGCTATCTTAGAAAAGCTATATATGGTCTCAAATAGGCACCACGTGCCTGGTACCTTGCTCTCAAACAAGCCCTACTGGAATTTGGTTTTGTTAATACCAAGTTTGATTCATCACTATTTGTGTATACTGCTGAGTCGATTATTGTTTATTTTTTGGTATATGTTGATGACTTGATTATTATCGACAATGACTCCATTTTTGTTGCAAGCATCATAAAAAAGCCTGGAGAAAAATTTTATCTCAAAAACTTAGGACCCCTATATTTTTTTTCTTGGAATTGAGGTAATTCCTACAAAAAATGGGTTGTTTCTCACTCAACACAAGTACATCAGAGATCTCTTGGCCAGAACAAGCATGGATGGTGCCAAGGATGTCACTACTCCTTTGTCAACTTCAATCTCCTTAATATTGGATGATGGATCTGCAACTATTGATTCAACTGAATATCAACAAGTAATTGGTGCCTTACAATACCTTTCACTCACTAGACCTGATATCAGCTTCGCAGTAAACGAACTCTCACAATTCATGCACTGTCCAAAGTTGAATCACTAGACTGCCACAAAAAGGTTGCTGCATTACCTTAAGAACACAATTTTTTTATGGCATCAATATTTAGAAATCCATTAGCCCATCTCTTATATGCTATTCCGAAGCGGATTGGACGGGAAATTTGGATAACAGGAGCTCCACATCAGCATATTTAATTATGCTTGGTTCAAATCCCATCTCATGGAGTTCCAAAAAGTAACGTGCCATTGCAAGATCATCCACGGAGGCCAAATATCGAGCTCTTGCAACCGCGGCATCTGAAACCATGTGGATCCTCTCACTTTTTTATGAAATGAAGTTCTTGCTTCCAAAACCACCAATGCTTCTATGTGACAAACTCAGTACAACTCATCTTCGCTTCAACCCAGTCCAACATTCAAGAATGAAGCACATTCAAATCGATTTACATTTTGTTTGGGACTTGGTTCACAAAAATGCACTACTCAATGTTCGACATATTCATATAAATGACTAGCTTGCATATTTACTCACAAAACTACTCTCAAGACAACGCACAGGTTATCTAAGGAACAAGATCGGCCTCACCGATGGTAGCCCCTTTTTGCGGGGGCGTATCAAGGAAGAATCAATTGTCATCAATATGCCAACTCAAAGCTAAAGGAAACACCATATCAAGCTAACGACAATATGAAATATGCCAAGATTTTTGTTGCGATAATCAAGGATCGGTTTTTATTATTTATTGATTTTACATTGTAAAGTTTCCATACTTAGCATACTCTGCCTCTTGTATATAAATCAATTTTGTAGATGAGTGAAAGTGTACAAAATCCAAACCAACAACAAGTGTTATTTCTTTATATCCCGCTCCTGCCTACATGGGGACGGGGGCGGGGTACTCCCTACCACAGCAGGGTAGCAGGGGTGGGGGTCTAGTCGCCTGCTCCCCGCCGTCGTCCCTGTAGAACCTTGGCTCATTTAATTTTTTTTGTCCATTTTTGGCCAAAATCAAATTTTTAGGTCATTTTTTTTTATCCTGAAACACCATCAAATTTGATTTAAATATACAATTACACATTAAATAATATTATTCTATTAAATACTAAGCATTAACCATTACTAAAGTCACTTAGAAAAAAAAAGCCATCACTAAAAATAAAGACTAAACTATTACAAATTTACAATAATACAAATTAAAACTTGGACAACTAAAAAACTATTACAAAAATACAAAATTATCAATACATATAAACATAATAAATCCTACAAAACTATTAGCATTACAATTTACAACTACCACTTCTAAGAATCTAAACTAACAAAATCATAATATTGAATTTTGAAGAGTTGTTGAGTTGTTGACAATAATTTAACTACAGTGAGAATGAAAATGATAAAACTTGTAATAATAATAAGTTAAAAATAAAACAAATTAGAATTATAAATATAAAGCTAAATTATAAACATGAAAAAAAAAATTAAAATACAATATATTAAATACTAAGTTACTAACCAAGATTAAATTGGGTCATTCAGTTGGAAGATGAGCATTGAAGGATTTGAGTCTTGACATACATACTGTCATACACAATGAGAATATAAAAGTTACAAAATGTCAAAACTCATAAACAAAAGTTACAAAATAATTAGATGCTAATATTACAATTATTATAACATTATAAATGCAAACAACAATTAAGAGACAAATTGTGTAAAGTGCAAAGTGAAAACAATGGTGATGGTGGCCATACTGCAGCAGAGGTAGCTGTTGACGTTGTCCCAAGTGTTAGCGTCACAGTCACTACAAGTTACAACAATTAAATGTAAAATTAACTCTAATTAATATTTAATTAAATAAATACAAAATAATGTAAATTGATTAAGTTACAACTCACCAAATTTAGGCTGATCAACACCCTCTTTCTCGGCCTCGACCAGATCATAATCAATAATCTCCGAAATATGAATTAGACTCCCCGTGATCCAATTCGGTGTGCAAATTAGTGATTCAACAATAATAGGATCTAATGAGCTCTGAAACAGATCTCAATATGCGTCCTTTGGTGCTGAAGGCCGACTTTGAGGCTACTATATTGATTGGGATGACCAAAATACTGCGGCAATCTGTGAAAGTACAGGATATTTGGGAACATTCATTTTTCACCAAGCTAATATATCAAAATCTCATACATATGTATGAAGATCTAATGGCAAATATCTGTCTATTTTTTATTGGGAATTTGTAGACAAATGTGTCAAGGGAGTCGACTCCATCTTGTCATCTCAGTCCATTTTACATTTTTTTTCCACGCCCAGCATCTGCAACTAGTGGGGTACCTTTAGGTGTTACAATACTACCACATGCCATGGTGATAAACTCATCAAATAATCTATCAAGAGTTTCCTAAGCTCGAGATGCAATTTGCTTCATGCAATTTTTGTTAGTGACATCAGTCAACCCAAATACCATGTCATCCACCTTAAATCAAGGGTCAAGGACAACGGCTACATATAACAATATATTGGCTCTATCAAACTCTCCCTCCCAATACTTGTCTTATTTTCCCTTCATCGTCAATGACATCTCTCCTACGGGGTGGTATTACAATCTGCAAGAATAACATCTAATTTTTCTTTCACCTTGGATATTTATTGACAAAAATGATGTGCTATGGGATACAAAGAACCAAATAAAATGATCGTAAAATCATAAAAAAGCCTAAAAAACTCTACAAAATTATATACAACCTCCTAATCATCAGACATAGTCTTCCCCAAATTTTCATCAAAATACTTGATATATTGTATGTGTTCATCACCCAATACATCAAATGACAATTTATACTCCTGGGTCGCCTCCAACATAAAAAATGTTGAGTTCCACCTTGTAGACAAATTAGTGCAAAAACTATTTTTACATGTTATGCCCACAGTCTTTACAGCAACTTTGAACATCCACAATCTAACAAGAGAAGATCTCACCTATCTCACAACAGTCTTGACCCAAACAACCGAGTTATCAAGTTTTTTCAAACCATCACCCACAATTAGATTAAGAATATCTGCTGCAAATTGCATATGCAAATAATCCCTACACAAAACCGTTCTTTTCGCATTATTAAGGAAAGTCTTAAGATGTCTCATTGCGACATCATTAGCTCTGACATTATCAACCGTGCAAATTAGAATCTGAGTCAATTCCCACTCTTTTATAGCAAGCTCCAAGGCTTTTTTTATCGTCTCGCCTTTGTGATCAGTGATTAGACAAAATTTGAGGATCTTCTTATGCAATGTTCAACCCACATCAACCCAATGCACAGTCATGCACATGTAATTAACATTCTGACACGAAGTCCAACAATTAGTGGTGAGGCAAACACTCTCCCCCTCCAATAAACTCCTCAACTCCTTTTTTTCTCAGTACTAAAGTTTTTTATATCCTTTGCCACTGTGTAATGAGAATGAGTATTGAATCTTGGTTCAAAGTATTTAGAATAGGCTTGAAACCCTTTCCCATCCACCACTTGGAAATACATATTATCTATAACGATCATGTGAACTAAATGTGTCCTAACCTCGTCAAGATCGTACTTTGTGTACCCCTTTAATGCCAACTCACTACTATTCACCTCACCCATTTTTTTAATCCAACTTCAAGCCTAGACTTTTTTTGCATTGCTCCTCCAAGTGCAATTTTATTTGGGAAGTGTCAGTGTCTTTTGTAATGGCACCCATAAACTTTGATACAATAGTTGCACTTAACTTTTAGATCATTCATGTTACCACCCTCTATCTTAGTAACATGAGTCCAAATTATGGATGAAATTTTCTTGTCAGACTTGGTGGCAAGGCAATTTGAAGGGTTAGGACTAGCAGTAGTGGTAAGGTTTTCAACCGGAGCAGGAGTAGGGTTAGGGGTAGTGGTAGTGGTAGGGTTAGGGGTACCCAGGGCCTTGACCTGGGAGCCGCACTAGAATTGACTAGACTTTACCATTTGGTGGATTTTGGTGGGACAGTGTTGTACAACTTAAAACAATAACACTTTTGCCGCCTTTTATTAGATATTGAAACTCTTCTTTTATTAAAAAAAATGCTAAACCATTATTTCCCAAATGAAGTTATGATTTGGAGTTAAAAATTAATAGAAGCTAGAATTTCGAATTAATTGATATTGATGAGGCCCTTTGGTTGACTAAAACTTCTTTTCAATCTTGTCTAGTGTCTACATCTTTTCTCATTTTAGAAGTTAAACTAATAGGAAAGGCAGCAACCAGAACTTTAATTGAAAGCTAAAAATTGATAATAAAAAAAATGTTGGAAACTGGAAATGCAGCAATTTGATAAGTTGATAATGGCATAATGCATACACAATCATACATTTGACATTACCATTTGATTGGATGCTTATAATTTATTTTTTCACTTTGGATACTTTTATTAATACTTGATAGTTGACACAATCATAATAATTTCTTTTACGCCTGAGAGAGACGAGAGATGAGATAGGCTTCGTGTGAGGAAGAGATTAACCGGGAGGATTTAAATCACTTATATAAAATAGAGTCATTTTATATAAGTAACTTAAATAAATAAATAAAAAACCCAGTTGAATCAAAACGTCGTCATTTTGATTCATCTATTTTTTTTTAATATATAATATATAATGTATATTATATATTTTATTATTTAATATATATATGTTATGCTGGGGTGAGGGCAAGATATATGCGGGATGGGCTAAATCCTATATCGCTCCCGCCTTAAAGGCAGAAAGCGAGCGGGGTTCCCCTGTACCCTGCCTGCCAGGCGGATCATGTAACTCCCGCACAACAGTGCGGGGCGGAATCCGAGTAAGGCAGCGGGTATGGGTATCTGCTACCCACACCTATTCTAGATCATTTTCGGGAGAGAGATTCCACCCTTATAAATCTTTGCAAAATTGAAGATTGGTTAAACATTTTGGAGTTGTCACTAAGGTTTCAACAAACAAATCTTATTCAGGAACGGAAAAAATTCATGCCTTAGTTAAGAAACATCAAAAGGCTCCACCTTTTGTGACAGTAGGGGACCTTACATTTTCAAACCAACCCCAATACTCAGGATTGCAATGCATGGGAGAAGTCACCATGATTGGCCTTGGAGTAAACGGACCTGCAGATCCTTTCCAGTTTGTCAAGCACTTGATCATTACATCTCCCACTTTCCCTTCATTCATGGCCTCATAAACCTTCTCAATATCCTCACCTGGACTCACCTTCTTGGCCCCACTAAGAAGCTCAGTCCCCACTTCACTCCTCACAAAGCGATAGATAGGATAAGTTCTACATTTCTTGATTCTGTTGCCTATTGAAAAATCTCCATTCTCGAATCTGTCACGAGCTTTTGCTACTTCTTCCCCAAGTCTTGCTTTCAATTCATCTAGGAATAGTGGTATGCGTTTGAATATTGAGTAACCCTTGTCATCTCCATTTTCTGGTTTAGGATCTTTGAGAGCTCTTTCTACAAATACTTCTCGAAGTTTTGGCAGGAGAGCATAAGTTGGATTTGTTGGGTCATCAAGATAAGAGAAAATTGGCTGGTGCTCAATAACCTGTAATAGTTCTTTCTCGCAGAAACGGGATTCAAGAAGTGATCCATCTTCAGCAGTGTAAAGGGTTTTCCTCACAACTTGGAGAAGAACATGTTTTACAACTTCCCTCATGTTTTCCTCCAAATGTCGTAGATCAATTGCCTGACAGAGCGCCACCATGTAAGTGGCAGACATGAGTTTTAGGATCTCAATGGCTTCGGCACTTTTCCTGGCGGAAATCAACCCGAGAGAATTCACATCTTGATTGTGTTGTTCTGCACTCTGTACATGAGTTGTGACAGGGTTGGCCAAGTATTGAATCTCAGAGCAATATGCAGCCATGGCTATCTCTGCGCCTTTGAATCCACAATCCAAGCTTGGATTAGGTCCCCCACTCAAATTGGAAGGCAACCCATTGTTGTAATAGTCACATACAAGTTCTGAGAATTGGGCAAACATGAGCTTCCCAATAGCTGCAACGGCAATTCGAAGATTGTCCATGGAAACACCAATTGGTGTTCCCTGGAAATTCCCACCATGGAGAGCCATATCTCGAGCAACATCGATCAACGGGTTATCATTCACAGAATCGATTTCCCTTTCGATTGAATGTGTTGCCATGCGAATAACTTCGATTTGAGGACCAAGCCATTGGGGAGAGGTTCTGAGTGCATACCTGTCTTGTTTTGGCTTTGTAAGGGGATCTTTTTCATGACGTAGCTTTGCTTCTTTCATGTAATCACTTTCATCCAAAAGGAACTCCATGATTGCTGCTGATTCAATCTGGCCAGGGTGGTGCTTGAGCTCATGTGTTAATGGGTCTGTAAACTCAGGCTTGCCAAGCATGACTTCACAAAACAAAGCAGAGAGAACTTCTGAAAGCAGAGCCAAATTGTTGGCATCAAAACAAACTGTTGCTGCCACAGCAGAGCCAACCGCTGTCCCATTTACAAGAGCTAAACCCTCCTTTGCTTGAAGCTCAAAAGGAGCCGAAATCCCAGCTCTTTTCAAAGCTTCCATGGCAGTGATCTCTTCACCTTCTGAGGTGAGCACTTTGGAATTATGTGGTCCGGTTAGTAATCCAGCTATATAAGATAACGGAACAAGATCTCCTGATGCAGTAATAGTTCCTCTTAGAGGCAGTTTGGGGATCAAATTCTTGTTCATAAGCTTGGTCATGCCTTCAAGTACCTCCCATCGAATACCAGAAAAGCCTTGCATGAGTGTGTTTGTACGAACCAACATGGCTGCTTTTGAGTAGGAAGATGGAAGGTTGTCTTTTCCAATCACTCCAGCATTAAGGAACCGAATAAGCTCTGTCTGGAGATCAGAGGTTTTGTTGGTGTGCCGATGTGATGTTGCTCCAAATCCGGTGGTAACACCATTATGGTCTGCAACCCAGTTGGCGCTTTCGGCTACACGTTCACACGCCACAGCTTCTTTGAGATTAACCTTTACGTCGCCACGACGTGCAATGGCAGTGACTTGGCCGACGGTGAGGGTCGTACCATGTACGTCAACGGTTTGCACCTCTGCAAACTGCGACACCATGGTGCAGACTTCATCAAAATGGTTGCATTGCATGGCCTCGGCAGCTTTCTTCCAATGCAATGGGGTTGAGACATGAGAATTTTCTGATGGACAAATAAAGTTTGTGGTGTCTTTTGGGAGAGGGAGAGGTGGAGGACGGAAATTTTTGTTGAGGCGGCCAAATCCATTGGTTGCCATTGCCAGAATTGGGCAAAGAGTTTTCAGAGATTGAAGGAGAGAACTGGGAGTGGTAAAGCAATATGCAATGTGATTTGTGTTTGAGCTTGGGATGAAGTACTAGTAGTTGTTATCTATTTATAAAGGCGGGGGGTCAAGCGTATATCAAGACTTCTCAGGCCAACGTTGAGCGGTTCTTGGGCAGGGAAAATGGAAAATGCTGTAACGTGTAACTGTAATATATGGAAAATAATTGTTTACATTATAAAATGGATGATAGTGTAAAGATACAATGTATAGTTTACCCTTTTCTTAAATTAACACTAATTTCTTTCTTACTTTTTGTTTTGATCTTAAACTAGCATTTCGTACCAACCCCATTTTTTGTAATATTTTATTTTGTTGTCGATGGCTTCGGCACTTTTTCCCGATCTTTTTTTTTTTATCAGACGAAGTCTTGATATGATCAGAACCGGCTCTTTTATTAGACTATTTAGACAATTATTTAAGGTTCTTCTAATAGAAGAAGGCTGTAAAAAAATGTCAAAAGTAAATTTTTTTAAAAAATATATATATATATATATTTAATTAAAAATATTAATTATCTCAATAAAAAAAATCAAAAAAATCAAATAGATGTTATATATATTATTATTAATTAAAAACATTAGTTGAAAATATAGTATAACATCTTAAATAGTAATTTACTTGATAAATAATAAGAATTATTTTTAAATAAAAATTTAATATAAAAATAAAAATAAATTTATTTAATTTAATTTTTTTTTAAAAAAATCTCAACCAAAATTTTGGCCTTTTAAGTCCCCTAATCTATTCAGCCCGCCCTGAATATGATCTTGACCCCGCCTTTATAATTAATAGATAACAGCTACACTTACCAAAAAAAAGATAACAGCTACTACTTCATTTCAAGCTCAAACGCAACTCACGATGCATATAGCTTCTCCACTGACACTACATGAATTATAAAGAACTATATTCTATTCATGAAAAATTAGGATTTTTTTATAATTTTTATATTATTTTTAGATATTATTAATAAAAACAATTTTAATATTTGTTTTCGCATTCGAAATTCTATAATAAAATTTCATTATTTAATATTTAAATATTATTATTATTATTATTAAATTAAAGCATAATATATTTAAAGGTCATCTTAGACTGCAAATATATTGAGCCGTCCTAGAAGGGTTGGGTTGGTGGAGTAAGAAGTTGCAATGGAAGGATGGTGGGAAGTGGACGTTTGGCTACTTTTCTTTAGGATGGTTGGTGGGTTTTCTATATGATACTGCTTGCCAGTAGTCATAAAAAGACCATTTCATCTTCAATTTGTGTTAAAGCACCAACCTACCATTCATGTCGTTTAGCTAAATAATGGTAACTTTGTGAATCATATTTTGCCTCACATGGTATATACATATTTATGAATTTTTCAGGATAGGGCGTCTAAGACTCTAAGCTCTCGAATGGACGGATAAGAATATTTTCCTTAAATTCTCTTACCCCCTTTTCTTAATTTGTCAATTTCCTTTACTCAACAAGCCATCCATATTGTAGAAAGCACGTGGTTGCAACATGCAGGAACTCAAGTTCTAAATGAACAAGATCACTCGACAAGCCACTCAAGATCGGCTTGGCTTAATTCGATTTGTTTATTTGGGTTATGTTTGAATATTGTTTAACTGTTTAATCGTTTGTATTCAAAGATAAGATGAGGTTGTCTCAATTTATCTTAAATTTATCATTATATTTTTTTATATTTTTATATAAACTACAAATTTTAATACAGTTTTTTCAATTTCCAAATCTTTTTTTTTTCAATCTCAAAACAATAATAATATTAAAAAAATAAACTCAATTCAACTCATCTCGTCTCGTCTCCGAATCTAAACGAAGTCAATGAACTAAGTTCTTTATAAATAGTAGTAAGTTGAGATAATAAAATAGATTTTGTGAATTCACCTGATATAGGTTTAGATTTATGTGAATGTTAAGATGAATTTAGATTTGTTTATATAAAAAAGTTGAAAAAGCTCGTGAACCTTACATATAAAAAAATCTAGAGTTGAAAAAAAAAGTTGTGGGTTATAATTCCTAAGTCATGCCCTCCGACTCCGAATCCAATTTCAATATTGTACATATGTTATAAAAATATATATTTATCTTTATATTTATCATATATAATAATAAAGTTATATAACTAGAACTCATATAATTAAATTCAATAATATATTAATATGAGCTAATTACTATAAAATAATATATTTATACTATAATATAAATAAACTAACAATAGTTTAATATATGTAAATATCATAATAGTATTAACATACATTATCAAGTATAGAAATAAATTTGATAAATAAAAAAGTATAGAAATAAATTAGATACTAATATTTAAATGAGTCTAATTAATATCACATATACTAATTTATTAAAGTATAATAACATATAATTAGATACTAGAAAGCCTAGTATATAATTAAGTTACAAATAAGTTGGATATTAATATAATAACATGTAATACTAATATATAATAAGATGTAATTAAACGTTAAAAATACCAATATAGTATAAGTTTAATATAAAAATAAGCTAGATATTAGTATAGAAGTAAATTAGTAGGTAATAATTTACTAGTTTTAAATTGTTTAGAAAAATCGAAATTGAAATGCCAGAAAAATAATTTTTTAAAGACTAAACGGGAAGCTAAAAAAAATTCAAAGTCTAAATTTGACTCTGTTTGGATTATGGTTGTAAAAAGATCGAATCAGATTGATAGATTGGACCGAGACCGGATCGGACCGGATAAAATTTGGTCTGGTCCGATTCAATTTTTTTATGGACCGAACTGAACCGAATGCACACAATATATTATATATATATATATAATAGTATATAAATTTTAATTTTAATATTAATATAGATTAAGAGGGATAGTATAACATATTAATATATAATATATACTCTTATAATCTTAACAATTTTATAATTTATAATAGTTGTAATATAAGAATATAAATTATAGTATATCTGTATAGAGTATTAGTAATAACTTATAAATAATAAGTGTATTGTTATTATTTAATATATTATTACTAATTTATCACTATTCACTAACATATAAATTTATAATATACTAATGTAAATTATGTAATAGTATTATTAATTATAGTTAACCAACCTATGATGTATCACTAAATTACTATTAACTAATTAATAATTACTTTTCTTATGATTACATGTAACAATTATAAATATTAATTACTAATGTTGTTTTTAACTATATATAAAGTATGATTAATGATTATTAATATTATTGATTAATTAATATGACTTATGATAATTAAATTAACTAATCAACTTATGTGCTATATATAATATAGAATATTAGTTATAACTTATAGTATAAGTATTAAGTCTATAGACTATAAGTTATAAATATATATTTTGTTTAATATTTAGATGAGATTAGAAATTGAGAATTGGCAAAGGTGATTATTTTTTTATGAAAGTAGTATTAGTATATATTTAATAATCTATAAACTTAGGCCAAAAAAGTATATTTAATTATTACAAAATTTTGAATCAAATTTAATCCATTAAATCATATGGGGTATTCCTAGACCAGATCAAATTATCTTTGGACCAAATTAGACCGGACCAGTATAGATCGAATCCTATTCAATCTGGTTTAGAGTGAAAAAATTTTTAGATTGAATAGAATCGATTCATATATTTTTCAGATCAGACCAGACCGGATCGGATCCGACCTTTACCCCCTAGTTCTGACGCCAACTCCGACTCGGATACAGCCTATCGCCCTATACAAATCGAAGTTCGGATTAAACTCCAACAAAATTGGAATGGAAGTCGGATTTAGGAAAGTCTGACGTAGGGGAAGGGGCACCTTTTCTCAAGGGACACTATTGGTTACTGGAAGTGTGACGGGTTCACAAGAGGGGAATGGGAGACGACGTGGGGGAGAAAGAGATCGAAAATAAAGAAAAGAGCAGGAAGAAAGAGAGAAGGATTATTAGGGTTCTCGGCTTCTACACGGGCTAGGTTTCACTCAGCCTTCACATTGTTCTGTCAACCCAGGTAGCTTCGTTTGTTGTACGTCATCTAAGCAATTTCCTTCCAACTCAATCTCAATCTCTTGAATTCTATCTCTCAGTGTCGACAAATTTTGAAAGATTTTACCAAAAACTTGGAAATTCCAAGATTTCAGTGCATTCTTTAATTTTTTGATTTTAAAGGCTACTCTCTTCAGTCCTGTTAGTGCTTTTCATTCGAAGATTGACTCACAAATTCCATGAGTTTTGGATAAGAAATCGACATCCTTCGATATTCGAAAGAGGAAGGCCCACATTTGTTATTATAAACAAGTTGCATCAATGAGGCGAATGATTAGAATAAGTGATCAGAATAGAAGTCTATTTTCAGAAAAATTAAAGTTTACAAGAGCCCTATCCAATCTCTCCTATATCCTTCTTCTTTCTTTACTGCTAAACCATGTGTATTTAGAATCCAGGTAATTTATATCCACAATCCCTGCTTGACAAATAGAATTGATGAATTCATTTCTAATTGAAACAAAACTATTAAAATCACCGATGGCAATCCAAGGCTGTTGCTTATTTTGAAAATTAGAAAAAGAAGACCAGAGCTGCCCCTTAAAATCTTGCAACACTTTGCACAAACCAAGGAGACCAAAATTCCTAACCCAGACAAACTAGAGAACATTTAATAAACTATAATGATTTCAGAATCCTCTTTCGAAAACAGCCAAATATTGCCTCCTCCTAATTTTTCAATCTTTCTCAAACTCAACCATCGCTCCAATATAACTACATGCTTAAGTTTTCAATGATTCTATCTCGTAAGTACTCAACCAAGAAACATCAGCAAAGCTATTGGACTAATTTATTAGATCCATTATCCCATTGTTTTAATTCCATGTACAGTCTAGATCATATCAGGGAGAGAAAGAGACAGATAGATAAATCTTTGCAAAAATGAAGACAAAAAAAAAAAAACATTAGAAACGGAAAAAAAATCTTTCCACATACAAATCTTATTTAGAAATGGAAAAAAATTACTTAGATAAAAAACATCAAAAAGCTCCACCTTTTGTGAACTCAGGATTGCAATACTCAGGATTGCAATGCATGGGTGAACTCACCATGATCGGCCTTGGTGTAAACGGACCTGCAGATCCTTTCCAGTTTTTCAAGCACTTGATCATTACATCTCCCACTTTCCCTTCATTCATGGCTTCATAAACCTTCTCAATATCCTCACCTGGACTTACCTTCTTTGCCCCACTAAGAAGCTCAGTCCCCACTTCACTCCTCACAAAGCGATAGATAGGATAAGTTCTACATTTCTTGATTCTGTTGCCTATCGGAAAATCTCCATTCTCGAATCTGTCACGAGCTTTTGCTACTTCTTCCCCAAGTCTTGCTTTCAATTCATCTAGGAATAGTGGTATGCGTTTGAATATTGAGTAACTCTTGTCATCTCCATTTTCTGGTTTAGGATCTTTGAGAGCTCTTTCTACAAGTACTTCTCGAAGTTTCGGCAGGAGAGCATAAGTTGGATTTGTTGGGTCATCAAGATAAGAGAAAATTGGCTGGTGCTCAATAACCTGTAATAGTTCTTTCTCGCAGAAACGGGATTCAAGAAGTGATCCATCTTCAGCTGTGTAAAGGGTTTTCCTCACAACCTGGCGAAGAACATGTTTTACAACTTCCCTCATGTTTTCCTCCAAATGTCGTAGATCAATTGCCTGACAGAGCGCCACCATGTAAGTGGCAGACATGAGTTTTAGGATCTCAATGGCTTCGGCACTTTTCCTGGCAGAAATCAACCCGAGAGAATTCACATCTTGATTGTGTTGTTCTGCACTCTGTACATGAGTTGTGACAGGGTTCGCCAAGTATTGGATCTCAGAGCAATATGCAGCCATGGCTATCTCTGCGCCTTTGAATCCATAATCCAAGCTTGGATTAGGTCCCCCACTCAAATTGGAAGGCAACCCATTGTTGTAATAGTCACATACAAGTTCAGAGAATTGGGCAAACATGAGCTTCCCAATAGCTGCAATGGCAATTCGAAGATTGTCCATGGAAACACCAATTGGTGTTCCCTGGAAATTCCCACCATGGAGAGCCATATCTCGAGCAACATCGATCAACGGGTTATCATTCACAGAATTGATTTCCCTTTCGATTGAATGAGTTGCCATTCGAATAACTTCGATTTGGGGTCCAAGCCATTGGGGAGAGGTTCTAAGTGCATACCTGTCTTGTTTTGGCTTTGTAAGAGGATCTTTTTCATGACGAAGCTTTGCTTCTTTCATGTAGTCACTTTCATCCAAAAGAAACTCCATGATAGCTGCTGATTCAATCTGGCCAGGGTGGTGCTTGAGCTCATGTGTTAATGGGTCTGTAAACTCAGGCTTGCCAAGCATGACTTCACAAAACAAAGCAGAGAGAACTTCTGAAAGCAGAGCCAAATTGTTGGCATCAAAACAAACTGTTGCTGCCACAGCAGAGCCGACCGCTGTCCCATTTACAAGAGCTAAACCTTCCTTTGCTTGAAGCTCGAAAGGACCCGAAATCCCAGCTCTTGTCAAAGCTTCAATGGCAGTGATCTCTTCACCTTCAGAGGTGAGAACTTTGGAGTTATGGCGGCCAGTTAGTAATCCAGCTATATAAGATAACGGAACAAGATCTCCTGATGCAGTAATAGTCCCTCTTAGAGGCAGTTTGGGGATCAAATTCTTGTTCATAAGCTTGGTCATGCCTTCAAGTACCTCCCATCGAATACCAGAAAAGCCTTGCATGAGTGTGTTTGTACGAACCAACATGGCTGCTTTTGAGTAGGAAGATGGAAGGTTGTCTTTCCCAATCACTCCAGCATTGAGGAACCGAATAAGCTCTGTCTGGAGGTCAGAGGTTTTGTCGGTGCGCCGATGTGATGTTGCTCCAAATCCAGTGGTAACACCATATGTGTCTGTTCCACGGGAAATATGGTCTGCAACCCATTTGGCGCTTTTGGCTACACGTTCACACGCCACTGCTTTATTGAGATTAACCTTTACTTCGCCACGACGTGCAATGGCAGTGACTTGACCAACGGTGAGGGTCGTGCCCTGTATGTCAACGGTCTGCACTTGTGCAAACTGCGACACCATGTTGCAGACTTCATCAAAATGGGTGCATTGCATGGCCTCCGCAGCTTTCTTCCAGTGCAATGGGGTTGAGACATGAGAGTTTTCTGATAGACAAATGAGGTTTGTGTTGTCTTTTTGGAGAGGGAGAGCTGGAGGACGGAAATGCTTCTTGGGGCTGCCAAATCCATTGGTTGCCATTGCCAGAATTGATCAGCAAATATTCTCAGAGGGTGAAGGAGAGAACTGGGAGTGTTAAAGCTATATGACGTGTGAGCTGTGTTTGAGCTTGGGAATGAATTAGTATCTGTTATCTATTTATAGTGTGCTGAAGGCGGGCATCAAGGGTCAAATCAAGTCTTCGTTTAAGAAAAGATGAAGCGTTGGGTTGGTGGAGTGAGAACTTGCATGGAAGGATGGTGGGAAGTTGACGTTTGCCTGATTTTCTTTGGGATGGTTGGTGGGTTTCCAAGTAGTCGTAAAAAGACCATTGACCAGGATGAGATGGCACTCAAATGAACTTGAAGTCTTGATGCCCTTGGCAATCTTATCTTCAATTTGTGTTAAAGCATCAACCAACCATTTCATGTCGTTTAGCTAAATTATGGCACTTTTGTGAATGATGTTATGCCTCACATGGCATATGCATATCAATGAATTTGCTAAAAGAAGAGACTAGGAAAATGCATCGAAATTTTCCTCCCTAACAAACAAGATTCGAAGTTCTCAGTTACTGTTTGAGATTCACTTATGGGTAGAAGATACTTCCTATATTTGAAAATCGATACTTTTCATCCGTGTGAGGGCCTCCTTTCAGCACAATAAGCTTTTTGTAGACTTGGATCCACTTGGTAAATCATTTTATACTCTTAGACCTAACAAATTCAACATCATCACAAGCAATTCGTAGCTAAGAGGATGTTTGAAAGAGTTTTTCATGTCACATCTTATCTTATTTCCTTCACACAAACATCATTCATATACAAATATTTTCAACTAATTATTATAATTTTTTCAAACTTTCAAATAAAAAATACAAAACAATTAAACTTTTTTAAATTACAAAATAAAAGTTATCTTAAAAAATTATATTCTAATATTATTTTAATTTTATATTATTTTTTATTCAATGTTTTCTCTTTCATTTTTCAAAATCCAATAAATATTTAACTCAAACAATCTCACTAATATTTTCGAACTATCTTACTATTATTCCCAAAATTCTCATTATATCATTCTCGAAATCTTAGTGAGTTAAGAAAATCTATAGAAGTAGCATGCACATTTAGAGCACTCTCATTAGATTGGTCATTGTTAAAGTATTTTTAGCCAATGTAATTTAGTTTTTGATTTTTGACTATTTCATTTACATAAGTCACCACATTGAAATAGTTATTTTTTCAAAATATAATAATATAACTAATATTTGGCTTTGGATATTCATATCAAATTTTTATATTAGATTATCTATTTAATAAAGATACATAATAATAATAATAAGTAATTCATAACTAAAAAAAATTTAATTATTTGTAATTATTAAATTAATTAATCTTATCATATTTGACTATTCTATCTATTATATGTTAATTAATAATTATATTTTAATTAAATTATGAATTAAAAAAATTAAACTAGGAAAGGAAAGAGAAAATAAAGTTGGAAAAAGAGTGAAGAAAAATGAATAAAATAAGAAATTAGCCTTTCTATCATAACGGTCATTTTTTACAAATGTTTTAATTTTACTATTCATTTCTACCAAATTAATTACCCTTTGGCAATATAATGTAGACTTAAAATAAGTTTTATTATCTAAATTTTTATTAAATTTAATTTTAACCAATTCAATAAAATAGCTGTTAACTTGGTGAAGTATGTCAGGCATGTCCACGAAATTGACATGTTAAAGGGATTGCATAAAGCATATATCAGAAGAATGAGAAATATTGTGAATCACACAGTTCTACGTCTATCATACTAATTCATCGATTTAAACGGTAGACTTGTCACTTTCATCCGTGAATTTGTTCATTATTTGCACAAAGAATCACTATTCGAGATTCCAAGCATAAACTAATCTGTGTTATAAAACTAAAGACAGAAACTACTATTGCAAAACAGAAATATATAAGAAATTCTCTCTAAAACTCTTAAAAATTGAAACTTTCTTTCTCTCTTTATATTTTCTTATGAATTTCATTACAACTGAAGCCCCTATTTATAGGCTTTAAAATTACTATGCAAGTTACTATATAAGTCACTATGCAAGTTACTATACAGAATTTAAAATAATAGTGGTGGGGTCATTCACATAATTTTAGTGGTGGGACAGGGGGCGGCGGCTGTCCCTCCACTTACGGATTAATTTCGTTACACTCCCCCTTGAATGACCACCCATAAAGAATCTGCCTCGTTAAAACCTTGCCAAGGAAAAACCCAATGGAAAGAAAAACTAATGGCGAAGGAAAAAGAGTACAGTCTTCTTATGTATCCACAAGTGCTTTAAGATTGCCTCATTAAAACCTTGCAGAGGAAAACCTAGTGGGACAAAACCTCAGCGAAGGAAAAAGAGTACAATCAGCACATTTACTCCCCCTGAAAAGTGCATGACAAAAGATCTTTGAGTTTTCACATTCCAATGTTATGCACAATTTTCTTGAATGTGGAAGTTAGTAACGCTTTTGTGAATAAATCTGCCAGATTATCACTAGATCGTATCTACTTGACATCAATTTCACATTTCTCTTGAAGTTCAAGAGTATAAAAGAATTTAGGTGAAATATGTTTGGTTCTGTCACCTTTGATATATCTTCCTCTGATTTGAGTGATACAAGCAGTATTATCTTCATATAAGATTGTTGGGCTATTATTGATCATGAGAAGTCCACATTTTTTCTAGATATGTTGAATAACTGATCTCAGCCAAGTACACTCTCGACTTGCTTCATGAATAGCAATGATCTCTGAGTGATTTGAAGAAGTAGCAGATAGTGTTTGCTTAATATTAAGCAGATCTCCATGATATAACAGTATCTTTACAAGTAAATAAATATCCAGTTTAAGATCTACCTCTGTGTGGGTCTGAAAGATAACCTGCATCTGCATACCCAATCAATTATGGACTTGATCCACGTTGATAAAATAATCTCATATCAACCGTACCATGAAGGTAACGAAGGATATATTTAATACCATTCCAATACCTTCGAGTTGGTGCAGAACTATATCTTGTAAGCAGATTAACTGAGAATGTAATATCTGGTCGAGTGCAATTTGCAAAATACATCAAAGCTCCAATTGCACTGAGATATGGTACTTCAGGACCAAGAATTTCTTCATCGTCATCATAAGGACAGAATGGATCATTCTTCACATCAAGTGTTCGAACAACCATTGGAGTACTCAGGGGATGAGATTTGTCCATATAAAAATGCTTTAGGACTTTCTCAGTATACATGGACTGATGAATAAAAATTTCATTTGGCAAGTGCTCGAGCTGCAGGCCGAGACAAAGTTTTGTTTTGCCAAGATCTTTCATTTCAAATTCATTCTTTAAATATATAGCGGTTTTTGAGATCTCTTCAAGAGTTCCCACAATATTTAAATCATCAACATAAACCGCAATAATGACAAATCCGGATTCTGATTTCTTAATAAAAACACGTGGGCAGATAGGATTATTCTCAAATCTTTCTTTCAATAGATATTCGCTTAAGCGATTATACCACATGCGTCCGGATTGCTTCAACCCATATAAAGATCTTTGTAGTCTGATTGAGTACATATTTCTAGATGTACTTGTAGATGCTTCAGGCATCTTATATCCTTCAGGGATTTTCATATATATGTCATGTTCTAAGAATCCATATAAATATGCAGTGACCATATCCATCAACCGCATTTCTAATCCTTTTGTAACAACCAGACTAATCCAAAATCTAAATGTGATTGCATCCATAACGGGAGAGTATGTTTCTTCATAATCAATCCCGGGTTTCTGCAGGAAATCTTGTGCGACAAGCCGTGCTTTGTACCGCACAATTTCATTTTTCTCATTACGTTTTCGTACAAATACCCACTTATATCCAACAGGCATTACACCATTTGGTGTTTGGACAACAGGTTCAAATACTTCTCGCTTTGCTAGCGAATTTAATTCAGTTTCAATAGCTGCTTTTCATTTTGGCCAATCATTTCTACGTCGACATTCTTCGACGGTTTTTGGCTCACTTTCTTCATTACTTCTAGTAATGTCAATGGTCATTTTATATGAAAATATGTTGTCGACAACAGTTTTATTTCTATCCGGAATTTTTCCAGTTTTCATGAAATGTATTGAGATCTCATTATTTTCAGGTACCTGTTCCTTTTTAGGGGAAAACATTTCATGACATACATCTTCAGGAGGTCCCTTTTCAGGAGATTTATACTCTTCATGAGTTTCCTCTTCAGGAAGTTCTGGAATAGAAGATTTGAGCTCTTTAGGAGCATCAATTATTTTTGTAGCCTGTATTGTGGGTACGTGTTCTTCAGGTGTTTTTGTATTCTTTTCTTCTGGAAATTTTGTCTTTTGCACCAATAGGTCTTCCACGCTTCAAGCGTGCCTTAGATTCACCTATTGCTGTTTTGACAATTTGTCATTCAGGGACTTCAATATTTGCTGGAGCATTAACAGCAGGAATATAAGATTTTACTACACCTTTAGTATCAGTAAATACATCCGGTAATTGATTTGCAACATTTTACAAATGAATAATCCTCTGAACTTCCCGTTTACATTCATTTGAAGGAGGATCAAATTGAGACAGGGTCTTATTATCCCAAGTAATATCTTATCGTGCTTCAGGCACCGACTTTTCTTTACCCATTAATGGAAAATTGGATTCGTCAAAATAACAATCCTCAAAACGTGCTTTAAACATATTCCCTGTAAGGGGTTCAATGTATCTAATAATAGATGGAGAATCAAAACCAACATATATCCCAAGTCTACGTTGAGGGCCCATTTTTGTACGTTGTGGAGGTGCAATTGAAACATATACAGCACATCCAAAAGCACAAAGATGAGAAATATTTGGTTGTTGACCAAATGCAAGCTGTAATGGAGAATATTTATGAAATGTAGATGGTCTAATGCGAATTAGAGATGCTGCATGAAGTATAACATGTCCCCAAGCAGAAACAGGTAGTCTTGATTTCATAAGTAAAGATCTAGCGATTAGTTGAAGCCTTTTGATCAAAGATTCAGCTAAACCATTTTGTGTGTGTGTATAGGCAACAGGATGTTCAACATCTATTTCTATTGACATGCAATAATTATCAAAAGTTTGAGATGAAAATTCACCTGCATTATCCAATCTAATGGTCTTAATTGGATACTCAAGAAATTGTGCTCGAAGTTTGATTATCTGGGTAAGAAGTCTAGCAAATGCAACATTTCTAGTAGAAAGCAGACAAACATGTGACCATCGACTAGATGCATCAATCAGAACCATAAAATATCTAAATGGTCCACTTGATGGATGAATAGGCCCACATATATCTCCGTGAATCCTTTGTAAAAAGGATGGAGATTCAACAATGACTTTTGAGGGAGATGGTCTGATAATCAGCAATCAGCTTACCTTGAGAACATGTAGAGTACGGAGATTCATTGGGTAGAAATATCTTTTGATTATTATGATAGTCATTACGACGTATATCTTTGAAACTCAATAAATTTCTTCTGGATTGTGAAGAGAATAGAGCATCATCAATACAAAATTTGGTGCCATTAGGCAACACAATATAAACTCTTTCGGAGCCCTTAATTAAATCTGATGAACCTGATATGGTATGGACATAGGTTTTACTTAGTGTTAGATTTTGAAAATATTTCTTTTATTTGAGAATTATGTGAGTTGTAGTACTGTCAGCCAGACATTATCTTTATCATTCAACTCAAAGATAAAAAACTCATCAATATGATCCATGATTATATAAAATATACAAAACTTTTATTATAGATAGAAAGAAAATACATTAATTGAGTGGAACACTTCCATTTCCAATTAAGTATTCAATACTACCTTCAGGATGATTAAAGAAATCAGAGACATCAAGATGAGTAACATCTACATCTACTGAATCTAATAAATCATCTGATGGTTCTACTAAATTTGTTTCATGCACTTTATTCTTTCCTAATAGAAGCTTGATATAAATCAGCTAAGTGCCTGGCCGTACGACAGGTACGTGACCAATGTCCAGTCATTCCACATCTATGGCACACCTCTTCACTTTTCTTTGAAGAATTATTCTGGGGATTTTTACCATTTTCTGAATTGTACCACTTCTGGTGACACGGTATATTATTATCCCTTTTAATGTTGTCATTTCTGGGACCAACATTTCTATAATTTTTCCTACCACGTCCACGCCCCCGATTTCTTCTAAAAGATGCATCATTCACTTCTGGGAATGATGCAAACCTATTACCATTCACTTCAGGGAATGATATTGAGCCAGTAAGGCGTGACTGGTGGTTTTCTAATAAGAGTTCATTGGTCTGCTCAGCTACTAGAAGACATGATATAAGTTCAAAATATTTCTTGAACTTTCTCTCTCGATATTGCTGCTGCAGGAGCACATTCGAGGCATGAAATGTAGTATAAGTTTTCTTTAGCATATCGTCATCGGTGATTTTCTCACCGCATAATTTTAGTACTGAGTTTATTTTAAAAAGTGCGGAATTATACTCACTAACACTTTTATAATCTTGCAATCTCATGTGCAACTATTGAAAACGAGCTCTTGGGAGAATGACAGTCTTTTGGTGTTCATACCTCTCCCTTAAATTGTTCCACAAAATATAGGGATCTTTTACTGTAAGATATTTAGTTTTCAATTCTTTATGAAGATGGTGGCGAAGGAAAATCATTGCTTTAGCACGGTCCTACATGGACGCTTGATTTCCTTCTTTAATAGTTTCTTCTAAGTTCATTGCATTAAGATAAATTTCACCATCAAGTATCCAGGATAAATAATTTTTTCCAGATATGTCAAGAGCAACAAATTCCAATTTTGTAAGATTTACCATTTTCTACACATATAAATAATGAAATAACTATGTGTATCTCAGAAAATATATTTATAAATTCACACAGATAATCATCAATAAAATATATCAAAGGCTTCAAATAATATATTGAAAAACTTACAGAGGAATAAGGCCACTAGTTTCAGAATTGGTAGAACCGTCGTGCTGATAACGTATTATAAAACTAAAGACAGAAACTACTATTGCAAAACAAAAATATATAAGAAACTCTCTCTAAAACTCTTAAGAACTGAAACTTTCTTTCTCTCTCTATATTTTCTTATGAATTTCATTACAACTGAAGCCCCTATTTATAGGCTTTGAAATTACTATGTAAGTTACTATGCAATTCACTATGCAAGTCACTATACAGAATTTAAAATAATAGTGGTGTGGTCATTCACATAATTTTAGTAGTGGGACAGAGGGCGACGGCCGTCCCTCCACTTACGGATTAATTTTGTTACAATCTGAAATTTATTCAGGAATCAAATATTCACTTTACCTTACGTCGTCGTCCCATAATGAAAAAAAAAATGCAAAACAACAAAAAGCAAGCATCACCCAGGTTTATGTATTGTAACTGTCTCAGATATCAGGATAAGCGTCCAAGCTCTCGAATGGACCAGTAAGAATATTTTCCTTAAATTCTCTGACCCCCTTTCTTTAGGTTTTGTTAATTTTGAAGGATGAAACTCAAACTTAAAATATATTTTAAATTCATCATTATATTTTTTAAAATTTTCATACAAAATATAATAAAAAATGTAACTTTTTCAAATTTTTATACAAAACTAATATTTAAAAAATATCTTACAATAATAATTTTTTTTTTTTATCTTATCTCTAAAAATAAACTAGATTGTCAATTTTTTGAACTTAACAAGCCATCCATATTGTAGAAAGCATGTGGATGCAACATGCTGGAACTCGAGTTGTAAATAAACAAGATCACTCGACAAGCCAGATCAAGATTGGCTCGGCTAAGTTCGACTTTGGCTCAATTTGTTTACTAGGGTTATGGTTGAATATTGTTGAGCTGTTTGAGATGAATTGAGGTCTTTATAAATAATAATGAGTTAAAATAATAAAGTAGGTTTTGTGAACCCACTTAATATTAGTTTAAATTTATGTAATATTAAGTTGTTTAGATTTATTTATAAAAAGTTGAAAAATGTTATGGATCTCGCATATAAAAAAATCTAGAATTGAAAAAGATTGTCAATCCTAAATCATGTAAATAAGTTTTAAGTTGAGTGATGTATAGTGATTTGGAAGTTGTGTGTTTGGATGTTAAGTGATTATACTCAAAGAATAACGTAGTAGTTGTAGCATAACTTAGAGTATGGATTCCTCAAAAATACGGATTAAAAAAATAAAGAAAAAACAACAAAACTAAAAGAAAATATTTAGTGATCAATGAGAAAAAACTTGTTTTAAATGCAATTTAAAAATTGAAACTAGAGGAAAAAGAAAAACAAATCGGTGAACGGGTAAATCGGGCCAAACTGGTGGATTTAATTCGGTACTGAGTTTGATTCGACTCAGTACCAGTTTTATTTTTCTCAAAATCGATCAAAATCAGTTCATTTTTTGTTTTCCTTTTCTTAAAATTGAACCAGATCGGACCGGACGGGATCAATTCATATATATACATTTTAATTTCTTATATTGTATATCATTTTTCTATATATTATATAATTATACATACAATAGTTTTGTATTATATAATAAATTACCAATTAATATAATATTAAATTTTAAAATCTTATATCACTATAATATATTATAATATATCACTATAGTATAACAAAATTATAATACATATTATAATATACTACAATATATTATCTATATATTATTATATATTATATGTATTATATAATATATAATATGATATATTAAAACCGAAAAATCATATCAAAAGTAGCGATTTATAAAGGTAATTGAGCCATAATCGATTTTTAAAAATACAAAACTAGTACAACCGGTTCGGTTCTAAATTTTGTCTAAAATCGAACTAGTTACACCCCTAATTGAAACTATAAGGATTAAAAGAAGGATTATTCAAATTTACGAACAACAAAACATAAGGAATTCCTTGCATAAATTAATTATTTTTGTTTACTCTTGATTCATTGAATTACATAATTGTAAATTCAACTCCAAAGTTCTCAATTGGAATGTATAAAACAAACCACACTAATTTATAGATAACTCTTTTGAGAAATCATTCATTGCTTTTTAACTACGTGAATTATCATCCTTATTGAAAGAACTCAACGATAACAATATATTCATTGAGTAATATTGAAGCAAGGAATTAAATTAGTAAAAATGATAAATTAATCCAAACATAATTATAGGTCTACACTATTTTATAAAAAAAATATGATTGAATCTATAAAGAAAATGAATTCCATAATTATTTAGAGATAAGAAAATATTATCAATAGTTAGAGAATGATAAACAAGAGTTTGCATAAATAAAAAACAATTAGATGAATCAAAACAAACTAAAAATACCATCAATTATACAAATTTATCCCCAATTTTACTTAAGAATTTAGTTGCCCATATGAGCAAAGAACAACCAAAAACTCTAATAAGAATACCCAAAAAGCAACTGCCAGCCAAAAAAAAGAAAATTGAAATAAATAATCTCCCTATATATATGCCCTTGTACGTGCCGTCCCTGTCCTATACGTGTGTCCTTATATATAGTGCTTCTCTACGTGCCACTCTTTCCTAAGGTTGGATTGGGATAATAAATTAAATTGAAATGAGTTGAATAAAATATTATTATTAATATTATTAATATTTTGAAATTTAAAAATATTAAATTATTTATTATATTTTATATAAAAAATTAAAAAAATTATAATAATGAAATGAAATAAGTTTAGAAATCATACGGGCAATCTGCTCAAGTCCATCCGCATGTTGTCCAGCTGTTGAAGAGTCCTATCTCCCTTGAAAGCCTTCTTGAATTCATATCTAATATTTTAAAATCACCAATGACTGAAGACTTCTTATTTGCTTAGGACTTGCTTTTGAAATTTATCCACCTGCTTTATGCATGGGATTTGCTTTTGAAATGTCTTTCAATGCCACACGCCACCTACCAATCGGTCAACATTGAACAATTGATATATGAAATTCACGCATTTCACCCATCCATCTCACCAACCTCATGCCCATATCTCTGTATTTTAAATTTATCTTTTATTTGATGACTTTCAAAAACATTTCAATCTTACAATTCTCACTAACTCATCATCAAATTTGTAGGGTACTTCACTTATACATAAATATCTTGTCGTTAAAAAATCTCTCTCCACCAGCCCAAGTCTCCTTTTGAATTAGATTTTCATAGGCTTTCGACTCTCATCTGATCGGACTGTAGCCTCTTTTTTTATGTACTCTAAAATTAAATATAAAAACATATTTAGAAAAAACTCAAAACAAATAGAAACGAAATTCAAGAATATAAACTAACTTCTATAATTTATATTCATTTTTTACTATTTTAATACAATAATAATGTATTTAAAATATACTTTCGTACACTTATCATTAAGCTAAACATAAATTTGAACTCAACTAAGATGAATTCAGCTACTTTTATGTTCTAAATATATGGTTTGTTTGGATAGTGAGATGAGATAAGATAATTTTAGATTAAAATTAAAAGTTAAATAAAATATTTTAAAATATGATTTTTTAATATTATTACTATTTTAGAATTTGAAAAAATTAAATTATTTATTGTTTCTTTTGTAAAAATTTATAAAAATTATAATGATCAGATGAGATGAGATGAAATGAATTAAAATGGTTTTGATATCCAAACAAGCCAATGAGATGAATAATTTTAAGGGGAGTCAGTTTTAGGGAATCGATTTTTGTTTTAATTTTTTTTTTCTTCATTTTCAACCTTATTTTCAATTCCTATACCAAAAACAAACCAATAGAATTCAATAGATCCATGAAAACAAAGTTGAAAATGAAGAAAAAAAAATTAAACTAAAGCCAATTCCCTCTCGATTATCTAAAACTGACTCCCTTAGAATTATTGGTAAATATTATTTGATGATAAGCTTGAGCTCAACTTGCGTTTGAAATTTGATTAAAACAAAATGCACAAAGTTTGCCCACCTATTTATTCATTTGAACTCGTTTGTTTCTCTGAATAACACCTACAAATTCTCAAAGCAGCATCTATTACGGCAAAATAACCATTAGCATAAGAAGTCTGAAATGTTCATCTTAAATGACGCAAAGAAATTGTTATAAATATAATATAAATAATTAAATTTACCTCTTTTTATCTATTTAAAATTTTTAAATTAATAGTAATTTCACATATTATTTAGAGTAGAAATTCTGAATTTAAATCCTGACACTACAAACTACTTATTTAAATTTACAGAAAGTCTATTTGCATACACAGCCCTTCACGAGGACAAATAAAAAATGGCGCGTTTTTTATTTGAATGAGCGGGTCTCCTTCTTCTCTATTTGCAAGCTTTCATTTTTACAAGCATCTCATCTTCTTTAAGCATCCACACTACAATATTTTGGACTTTTTGCCACAAAGCTATATGGTGAAAAAAAGTATATGTTTAGTGAAAAATATTTTTTTTCCACCAAATTTATTGGTGGGAGGTTGGTGGCATATAATCCAAAAACAAAAATAATTTTCCACCAAAATTTTGCTCCATGGCAAATGTGAACTTTTTTCCACCACTTGCCATTATGGGTATAATATACAAAATTCGTGGCAAATAATCTTACCATATACTCTATTATAGTGCAAAGATGATGCTATCCATGGAAACAGTAGGCTGGAAAAAGACTTTACCCACAAACCATTTCATGGAAAAAGATTGTTTTCCACCAACATATTTGCTTGCAAATATGTATTAGCTATCAAGTGGATTGTAGGTAAAAAGTATTTGCCACGAATTACATTCATGGTAAATGCTAACAAATTTAAGAAAAAAAAAATCTGGAAAAAAAATGAGACTTGAGCCAAAAAAAATTATAACAAATAGGCTAACATAAATAAATCCTAATATTCAAGATTGGAATTGACACTTAGGAAGATTTACGTTTGTGTTTACAAACTTAACTTATATCCAATACATTTAAGATATAGAAAACAACATCAATATCATGCTTTTACAAACTCATTACTACTCCATTACTTAATCCCGATAATCATAATGTAATATTGATGTGTTCTCCATACAATAAACACAATGTAACTGTCTTCATGTGACACGTATATAATTACCTCTCATTGAGTTACCTGTTAGATCACAATCAATAAAAAAACTAAGAAAATTCTCTAAAACAAAGTCATAAGAATAATTTCTCCAACATAACCAATCATTTCAAGAAGTCACCCAAAATTACAACAAGTGTGTCTACAAAAAGCCCAACCATTTTAAATATCCAAAACAGAACACTATAGTGTCTATCTTCAACATACACGGCTATATATAAAAAAATCTGGAAAATACATGGCATGCAAGACATCAACTAAATAAATTCCACAATGACATTAAAAGAGGTAAAATCTGAAAAAGACAAAAGTTTTCAATTAAAAAAATGGTCCATTTTTGCATCAATCCTCTATATTTAGAAATACACTTTATAACATAGCAAAACAACCACTTAATGATGGTTTGGGAAACCAAAAATAGAGCATTTCGAATTTATAGCAAATAATAATTTTAACATGAAAAAAGGTGCAATACAGTTGAGGCATTAATTTCTAAATAAAAACTTGGTCCCTTCACAAAATTTTGAAAATATAGGGTCCCTACAGTTGATAAAAAAAAAAATCCAAACCCAACAACTAAGCCCTTAATTTCTAACACAAAAGCTAGCACATAGATTGTGGCTATAGTGGAACACAAGTATACATGTATTGAAACCATAAACTACACTAAGAATTGAACCACCGTTGTTCCAGACTTGTTAAAAGGGAACAAAATTCAATTACCAATAACAAATGTGAAAAAGCAGCCCATTGGTACAATTATCAGCAAAAGAGTAGGTGCAGCACATCAAAGTATAAAATTCTATACTTGGAGGGAACTATATACCTTGAATAAATGTTAGCAACTTCTGCTTTCATTCTTTTATGGGAGATTTCTTACTTCTTATAGAAACAATAGCATTCTCATGATAATCTTCTAAGTGCAGCATCTGCAAAGTCAAAAGAGAATGCATTAAAATAGATAAATATATTATAGGTTCCCAAATTTGTAAGGGCCCATGAGATGAAAACAATGGACAATGCACACAATCATTATTCTTATAACTAAAAAGATTGGCTCAGCATAAAGTGGGAAAAGGAAAAGAATGATATAGTGTATGTAAAGGTTCTAGAAGTAAATTGAGATGATATCGTGTATGATACAACCATCCACACACACACACACACACACATATATATAGCCATAGATCGAACAAATATTGGACCTAAACTTCGACTTATCCCAAAGCTTCAGTATGTTCCATATAAAAAAAACCATTGAACTTCAAAAAGTGTGTATCTGTACAATCTGAAAAATTATGTAATTTTTCAGAGAATTAAAAATAACTAAAGGAGCCAAGCTTAGTAATCTGCCAACACAAGTATACTGGAATAGACCTCTCACTTCCATGTTTTAAACCAAACTACCTTGTTTTGCAACACTGCCAAAACAAGGACAGATATGTGAGACACGATACTTCTATGCACATTAGTTGATAAAGCCTGATCAAAACATCCCGTGTACTTGGGTTATGCCTCCTAAATGTATGAATAAAAACCCTTTACTACCTATTAAAAATTTGATAAATGCATCCCCAATTTCTCCCTTGATTTTTAAATCCTACCTCTTGCATTCATGCTATTGCTTGAATCTTCAACTATCCAGAATGATGTTCAGTTGTGGCAATTTTTTTCTTTTTTGTAAGTCTACTAGCATTCAATCTTCAACCTTCCATCAATGGCTAACATTCCTATGTAATTAGAATTCAAAGCAATAAACTGAGCACAAAAGTTTGCTAGCATGAGTTTGTCACATAACAGGAGTCTTCTTGCTACCTTACATAATAGTTGACAAGAATAAGTTACGGGTAGAAAATCATTGGGCTTTGAAAAACTAGATCTGAGCTAACATGCATTTACTGTTAAATAATCCTTTCAATGTATTGAACAGAATTCCAAGACTTTTTGTTCTTGAACATTCATGTTGATTATATAATTAATGACCAAAAATATTTTCAAGCATGCATTCAGTATATATATATATATATATATATATATATATATATGGTCTATGAACAAACCAAGAAAGAAAGACAGAAAGAAACACACACAAATGGTCAAAGTGTCAAGAAAGCTAACAAATCATTTTTTTTTATATAAGTAAAGCTAACAAAACATATGAAAGGTAATACCTAAAACTAATACCCTGAAAAGGCAACACAAGAATCCTGCTTAAAGTGTTTCAGAAAATTAAACATAACATAAATCAAAGCAAAACAAATCCATTTTAAAAAAACACAACAGTTCAATAGAGTAAATATAAAAATCAAATTCCTAATTTGCAATCAACAAACCAACCCATCACCAAACGCTTGTGATCAGCAAGATCGAGGTTGAACTAAAAAATATTAAATGCATTTCTAGCATTCCAAAAGATATCAATAACAAAAAAACATATGTATAAGAAACAAATTCATATTGAGATACTAGAACTACATGGTACACAAGAAAGCACATATTGAGATATCACCCACGCAGACAGTTCCACCTTGTTGTGTTGTTGCATGTACCTCTGAAAAAAAAAAAAAGAATTAGAGACATGAATAGGCAAGTGAGCTCTTAATAATATAGAGGCCCTTAGAGAATTTAAAAGCAAAATGGAATATAGTTCTTTAAATCATGCCCATAATGCCTAATCATGCACCTATTCATGAATAAGAAATGATAAAAAAAAAAAATAGGATAGCTGAAAGATGAAACATGAACAATGATGATATGCTCCTTTATTATAACCTATAAAAAAAATATGCTCTTCTATTATATGTTCTTCTTGCACTCATATGTACTGATAAAAAAATATTCAATTCAAATGGTTCCACAAATAAGTGATCCAACCAACTCAATTACCTAAGCTTCTAATAAGTGTAACTATTAGCAATTGATGGAACATCCAATTAAGAAAAGTTTAATGACAAGAGAAGGAAAGCACAATCTATTAAATTGATTATTGAGAAGCAGGAAAATAAAGAACCATATGAAAATATATTGCTATGAACAAAAAATAAAAGAAGGAAAAGCAACATGAGACAGAGTCCAACTCAAGTTGATGATGAGACAGAGCAAATAAAGAACCATTTTAGCCTTGGTGATCATAAAACAGGAAACACTTTTTTTTAAAAACTATAAAACAGGATACACTTAGATTAGCATGCTTACCTGAATGACTAGAACATGATAGTTGGGCAGTGGGATTTTGTCAATATTCTGCACTCAAAACGTCATTGATTTTACAGCAACCTACAATTTCTAGCTAACACTATATATGCATCATCCAGAAATAACTCCATTAATTTGTAACCAAATGCCATTAATTTACAGCTAATATAACTAAACCCTAGAGGAAAAAAGAGATATTGTAAACACAAAGGAAAAAATAAATGAATGCCAAAACCCTAGAATCACAGATAAATACATGCAATTTTTTTATGTTTTATTTACAAGAAACGATACATTACCCTTCCCGCAGATTTGAGGGCTTCACATCAGTGGATTGAGGGCTTCGCGTCGGTGGGCTGTGCTTCTTGTAAACCTGAGTGTGTCGAACTCGTAGTGAAGAAGAAATCCCAGAGAAGAGCAAGAAATCTTAGAGAAGAAGAAATTAGAGTAAGTTGTTAGAATTACCTGTAGAAGAAGTCGAAATCGCATCCCAAACACGAAATCGTAGTGCCAAAGGGGTTAGGGGCTTCCCAGGGGGTGGGGGCTAGGAAACTCGAAAATGCAATAGAGGGGATGGGGTCTCGGCTTCAGGAACTTGAATCATAGCAAACAGTGCCGTCGACGATGAACGACAGTGGCTTGAGTGCGGGTTGTGACGGCGACGCAGAGAAGCTCAGAGGGCAGGAGGCTTGTCTCGCGGAAGGAGGGGAGGGAGGGAGAGAGAGGCATCGTGCAGGGGTTGGGTTCAGCGAGTGGTTATCGCCGGTGAGGTGGTGGTGGCGCGGCGCTGTACTCAATGGTCGGCGGTAGGGCTAGCTGTGGTCTAGGGTATTGAGGGAGGACTCGGTATAAACAGGGGAAGACGGAAGTAATTTGAAATGTAGGGATTCGACTGATTAGAAGTACTGAGGCCGAAGGGAACTCTGATTTTGTGTTTTTATAAAACTTGTTTTTGCCGCGAGACCCGGTCGTGGCAATTACTAAAAGAAGTTGCCGCAAATAATAAAAAGCCACATGAGTAGGGATTTATTAATTAATAACTTTTGCAGCAATTGAGACTCGTGGCAAAAGAAGTTTAACTCGTAGAAAAAAATATATTTTCAAGAAACATCATAATATTTGTATCTTTTTTATTCCACGAAATTAACTTTGTGGCAATAATTTTTTTTTTTTGTGATAAATAATTTTTTCTCACCACTTTTTATCCACCACTAAAAATTCGTAGCAACAACTAAGATTTTATACCCACCAAAATTTTTGGTGTGAACAAGTCACTTTTTACTACGAAAGTATATTGTGGAAAAGAAATTGATGGCAAAAGCTCCAATTTCTTGTAGTGCCACGAAGACGAACACAGGTAGGAAGCCACCTGTAGCTTAAATTTGTGTGTTTTTGTATTTTTTTTTATATAATATAATATATTAGTTGACGTAAGCCGATTCTCTTAAAAGGTACACAATCCTGTATAACTGTAGCAGCACTCTTAAATTTAAGTTTAGCAAGTAAAATCTGCTCAGAATAGCACTTCATTACTATTCATTATTTTATTATTACTTATCACATATTTTTTATTACTGCTCATTACTTTTCATTATTATTCAATATTTTATTATTACTTTTTTATTACGTTCTCACTACTATTCACAATTATTCTCAATATTTCTCAATACTTCTCACTACCTAAACGTAAATTTTATATACTGAGCCTAGTCCTACTCATAAGGCGATATCTTACTATGCTTCGAATAACCTCAAATACTGTTGGCAAATCATTTATCATTAAAAGATGCAAAATCCAGAAAATATGCATACGTACATAGACGATAAACAGGAATGTAGACCACCGATTTGATAATTATTAGATCACAAGTATTGCGTAACAAATAAAGCTTCTTTAAAATTCCCCCTTAAAATCTTGCAACACTTTGGCCAAACCAAGGAGACCAGAATGTCTAATCTGCCAATCTAGAGAACATTTAAGAAACTATAGTGATTTCAGAATCCTCTTTCTAAAACAACCAAATAATATTGCCTCCTTCTAAGTCATTCGAGATCACTTTAGGTAAAGCAAGCTTTCCTCTCATTTTTCAAGCTTTATCAAATTCAACCATCACTCCAAAATAGCTGCATACTAAGTGTTCAATGAATCTATCTCGTAACTCAATCAAGAAACATGAGCAAAGCTATCAGACTAATTTATTAGATCCATTATCCCATCGTTTTAATTCCATGTACAGTTTAGATAAGATCAGGGAGAGAGAGAGAGAGAGAGATTTCACCCCCATAAATCTTTGCAAAAATGAAGACAAAAAAAAAAAATTGAAACGGGGAAAAATGTTTCCACATACAAATCTTATTAAAAATTACTTAGATCAAAAACATCAAAAGGCTCCACCTTTTGTGACAGTAGGGGACCTTACATTTTCAAACTAACCCCAATACTCAGGATTGCAATGCATGGGAGAACTCACCATGATCGGCCTTGGTGTAAAAGGACCTGCAGATCCTTTCCAGTTTGTCAAGCACTTCATTATTACACCTCCCACTTTCCCTTCATTCATGGCTTCATAAACCTTCTCAATATCCTCACCTGGACTCACCTTCTTTGCCCCACTAAGAAGCTCAGTCCCCACATCACTCCTTACAAACCGATATATTGGATAAGTTCTACATTTCTTGATTCTGTTGGCTATTGGAAAATCTCCATTCTCGAATCTATCACGAGCTTTTGCTACCTCTTCCCCAAGCCTTGCTTTCAGTTCATCCAGGAATAGTGGTATGCGTTTGAATATTGAGTAGCCAATGACGTCTCCATTCTCTAGTTTTGGATCTTTGAGAGCTCTTTCGACAAGTACTTCTCGAAGTTTTGGCAAGAGAGCATAAGATGGATTTGTGGGGTCATCAAGATAAGAGAAAATTGGCTGGTGCTCAATCAGCTGTAAGAGTTCTTTCTCGCAGAAACGAGATTCTAGGACTGATCCATCTTCAGCAGTGTAAAGGGTTTTCCTCACAACCTGGAGAAGAACATGTTTCACAACTTCCCTCATGTTTTCCTCCAAATGTCGTAGATCAATTGCCTGACAGAGTGCCACCATGTAAGTGGCAGACATGAGCTTTAGGATTTCAATGGCTTCGGCACTTTTTCTGGCTGAAATCAACCCGAGAGAATTCACATCTTGATAGTGTTGGTCTGCGCTCTGGACGTGAGTTGTGACAGGATTTGCCAAGTATTGGAGCTCAGAGCAATATGCAGCCATGGCTATTTCTGCGCCTTTGAACCCATAATCCAAGCTTGGATTAGGCCCCCCACTCAAATTGGAAGGCAACCCATTGTTGTAGTAATCACATACAAGTTCAGAGAATTGAGCAAACATGAGCTTCCCAATAGCTGCAATGGAAATTCGAAGATTGTCCATGGAGACACCAATTGGTGTTCCTTGGAAATTCCCACCATGTAGAGCCATATCCCGAGCAACATCGATCAACGGGTTATCATTCACAGAATTGATTTCCCTTTCGATTGAATGTGTTGCCATGCGAATAACTTCGATTTGGGGACCAAGCCATTGGGGAGAGGTTCTGAGTGCATACCTGTCTTGTTTTGGTTTTGTAAGGGGATCTTTTTCATGACGAAGCTTTGCTTCTTTCATGTAATCACTTTCATCCAAAAGGAACTCCATGATAGCAGCTGATTCAATCTGGCCAGGGTGGTGCTTCAGCTCATGTGTTAATGGGTCTGTAAACTCAGGCTTGCCTAGCATGACTTCACAAAACAAAGCAGAGAGAACTTCTGAAAGCAAAGCCAAAATGTTGGCATCAAAACAAACAGTTGCCGCCACAGCCGAGCCAACTGCTGTCCCATTTACAAGAGCTACACCTTCCTTTGCTTGAAGCTCGAAAGGACCCGAAATCCCAGCTCTTGTCAAAGCTTCAATGGCAGTGATCTCTTCACCTTCAGAGGTGAGCACTTTGGAATTATGCCGCCCAGTTAGTAATCCAGCTATATAAGACAAGGGTACAAGATCCCCTGATGCAGTAATAGTCCCTCTTAGAGGCAGTTTGGGGATCAAATTCTTGTTCATTAGCTTGGCCATGCCTTCAAGTACCTCCCATCGAATACCAGAAAAGCCTTGCATGAGTGTGTTTGTACGAACCAACATGGCGGCTTTTGAGTAGGAAGATGGAAGGTTCTCTTTCCCAATCACTCCAGCATTAAGGAACCGAATAAGCTCTGTCTGGAGGTCTGAGGGTTTGTTGGTGCGCCGATGTGATGTTGCTCCAAATCCGGTTGTAACACCATATATATCTGCTCCACGGGAAATATGGTCTGCAACCCAGTTGGCGCTTTTGGCTACACGTTCACACGCCCCAGCTTCATTGAGATTAACCTTTACCTCGCCACGACGTGCAATGGCAGTGACTTGGCCGACGGTGAGGGTCGTACCCTGTACGTCAACGGTTTGCACCTCTGCAAACTGCGACACCATGGTGCAGACTTCATCAAAATGGTTGCATTGCATGGCCTCGGCAGCTTTCTTCCAATGCAATGGGGTTGAGACATGAGAATTTTCTGATGGACAAATAAAGTTTGTGGTGTCTTTTGGGAGAGGGAGAGGGAGAAGTGGAGGAAGGAAATTTTTGTTGAGGCGGCCAAATCCATTGGTTGCCATTGCCAGAATTGGGCAAAGAGTTTTCAGAGATTGAAGGAGAGAACTGGGAGTGGTAAAGCAATATGCAATGTGAGTTGTGTTTGAGCTTGGGATGAAGTACTGGTAGTTGTTATCTATTTATAAAGGCGGGGGTCAAGGGTATAACAAGACTTCTCAGGCAAACGTTGAGCGTTCCCGTTTTGCTTCGTTGAGCGGTTCTCGCGCAGGGAAAATGGAAAATGCTTTAACGTGTAACTGTAATATATAGAAAATAATTGTTTACATTATAAAATGGATGATATTGTAAAGGTACATTGTATACTGTATAGTGTACCCTTTTCTTACTTTTTGTTTTGATCTTAAACTAGCATTTCGTACCAACCCCATTTTTTGTAATATTTTATTTTGTTGTCGATGGCTTCGGGCGCACTTTTTCACGATCTTTTTAATTTATTTATCAGACGAAGTCTTGATATGATCAGAACCGGCTCTTTTATTAGATTATTTAGACAATTATAAGTTTATCAAAAATATCAAATAGATATTATATATATTATTATTAATCAAAAACATTAGTCGAAAATATGATATAAAATTTTAAATAATAATTTAAGTGACAAATAATAAGAATTATTTTTAAATAAAAATCTAATATAAAAAAAATTAATTTAATTTTATCTTTAAAAAAATATCTCAATCAAAATTTTGATCTTTAAGTCCCTTAATTCTTTTCAGCCCGCCCTGAATATGATCTTGACCCCGCCTTCATAATTAATAGATAACAGCTACTACTTCATTTCAAGCTCAAACGCAACTCACGATGCATATAGCTTCTCCACTGACACTACATGAATTATAAAGAAGTATATTCTATTCACGAAAAATTAGGATTTTTTTTTAATTTTTATATATTTTTTAGATATTATTAATAAAAAAAAATTCTTTAATAAAATTTCATTATTTAATATTTAAATATTATTATTATTATTATTAAATTAAAGCATAATATATTTAAAGGTCATCTTAGACTACAAATATATTGAGCTTTTAAATATATTGAGCCGTCCTGGAAGGGTTGGGTTGGTGGAGTAAGAAGTTGCAATGAAAGGATAGTGGGAAGTGGACGTTTGGCTACTTTTCATTGGGAAAGTTGGTGGGTTTTCTATATGATACTTTTATATTTTTTTTAGATATTATTAATAAAAAAAAATTTAATATTTATTTTTTCAATCGAAATTCTTAAATAAAATTTCATTATCTAATATTTAAATATTATTATTATTATTATTAAATTAAAGCATAATATATGTAAAGGTCATCTTAGATTACAAATATATTGAGCCGTCCTAGAAGGGTTGGGTTGGTGGAGTAAGAAGTTGCAATGAAAGGATAGTGGGAAGTGGACGTTTGGCTTACTTTTCTTTGGGATGGTTGGTGGGTTTTCTATATGATACTGCTTTCCAAGTAGTAATAAAAATACCATTTCATCTTCAATTTGTGTTAAAGCATCAACGTACCATTCATGTCTTTTAGCTAAATAATGGTAACTTTGTGAATCATACTTTGCCTCACATGGTATATACATATTTATGAATTTTTCAGGATAGGGCGTCTAAGACTCTAAGCTCTCGAATGGACCGATAAGAATATTTTCCTTAAATTCTCTTACCCCCTTTCTTAATTTGTCAATTTCCTTTACTCAACAAGCCATCCATATTGTAGAAAGCACGTGGTTGCAACATACAGGAACTCAAGTTCTAAATAAACAAGATCACTCGACAAGCCATTCACGATTGGCTCGGCTAAATTCGATTTGTTTATTTAGGTTATGTTTGAATATTATTGAACTGTTGAACTGTTTTTATTCGAAAACGAGACGAGCTCGTCTCAATTTATCTCAAATTCATCATTATATATTTTTATATTTTTATATAAAATATAGATCTTAATACAGTTTTTTCAATTCCCAAATCAACTTTTTTGAATTTCAAAATAATAATAATATTAAAAAATAAATTTAACTCATCTCGTCTCGTCTCGTCTCCGAATCCAAACGGGGCTAATGAGCTAAGTTTTTTATAAATAGTAATAAGTTGAGATAATAAAATGGATTTTGTGAACCCAACTAATATAAGTTTAGATTTATATGAATGTTAAGATGAATTTAGATTTGTTTATGCAGAAAAGTTGATAAAGCTCGTGGATCTTACGTATAAAAAAATCTAAAGTTGAAAAAAGTTGCGAGTCATAATTTCTAAGTCATGCTCTCCGAATCTAAATCTGATTTTAATATTGTACATATGTTTTAAAAATATGTATTTATCATTATACTAATAAAGTTATATAACAAGAACTTATATAATTAAATTCAATAATATATTAATATGAGCTAATTATTATAAAATAATATATTTATACTATAATATAAATAAACTAACAATAGTTTAATGTATGTAAATATCATAATAATATTAACATACATAATCAAGTATAGAAATAAATTTTGATAAATAAAAAAAGTATAGAAATAAATTAGATACTAATATTTAAATAAGTCTAGTATAATAAATTAATATCACATATATGTTAAGTATTTTAACATGACATTAATAAACGGATTTATGATTTTTTAGGATCCACAATAATAAACTAATAATATGAGAAACGTACATTTCTCTATCTGACTGATAAAGAACTATACTGAGAAGGATCGCCTTAGCAACATTTGCGTCAAGAGTGTCTCCCGATGGCTAGAAGCACTCTAATATTGTAGGTGAGAACATTTTAACCTCACAGTGCTAAGAGTTTGTGTCTGACTATAATTAGAGATATAGAGTTTTAATCTTATATCTTAAGAGTAATTCTTATCCCTTCATAACTCAAATATTAACCGATAATATTTTGAATTATTTCAAACTGATAAGATGGATGTGTGGGACACAGAGTTTAAATAAAACTCTTACATTCTCCCACTTGGCTCATACCTATAAAATAATACTTTTCGTTTATAGGCTTATCACAGAAAATTAACCATACTGCGCAAATTTATTTCCTGAACTTTTCATAGCTCAAAACACATTTCATAAGTTCCATAATATCAATGTCAAACTAACTACCAATGCGAGTCATGGTGGTCCACTCTTATATAATCAATAGATTCTCTTCTATGTACCACAACACCAGTAAATAAATTTAACACACGATCTTTAATTGGGATAATTAAGACTAATACAGTAATGTCTTTGGGTTCCAATTCATGTCTAACATAGACATTATCTTGTCATCATTCATCCATACTATTCAACGTACATATAAAATAAAAAGACAAGAAAACAGAAACAATCGTAATAGATATCTTTTAATATCCAATAACAAAATACTCATTGTATCAATTATCACTTCATCATGTTCACATTATAGGTATAAACATACAACCCATCTTTTCAACATGTCTTTTTAAAGTGTACTCATTAACATACGATTGTTATGGATATATTTGTTTCTATATTTTCTCCTTAACACTTAAGTATTTAAAATTTCATTAAATACTTAGTATTTGGAGAAAAAATACTCTGAGGACATACGTTCTTAGCAGTTTGGCTATAAGTTGACAATTCCAAGTCCTAAGATAAATTTCCTCAGCCATAAACCATATATTGTGACCTCAAAGCACGCCACAAACTCAGAGCAAGTGGTAAAATTAGAGTCTGAGTATCCAATTACCTGTAAACTATCAGTTCTTTTGAAGGTAAGTTAATAAACCTTAGTTCCTTGCATGTATTGTAATATCATCTTTATTGTTTTTCTAGCTATGAACAACTTTTCATATCAAATTTCTCAAGAACTCTTTCTATGTAACTTTTCTAAGACAATCCCAACAGTCATTGTTTTCGATATCGAAAAATTTCAATTCTGATCACAAAGGATGCCTCACCCATATCCTTCATTTCAAAGTTTTTAGAGAGAAAACCCTTGATTTCATAAAGTAAGCCAAGACCACTACTAGTTAACAATATATCATCAATATACAGGATCAAAATTATGAACTTACTTCCACTAATCTTTAGGTACATACACTGATCAACGATATTTTCTTTAAAATCAAAGGCAGTAATGGTATCGCTGAATTTTAAGTACTATTGTAAGGAAGTTTGTTTAAGCACGTACATTGATTTCTTAAACCTACATATTAGGTGATCTTTGCCCCTTTCTGAGAAACCCTCTGGCTACTCCATGTAGACCACTTCATCCAAACTTCCATTTAAAAAAATAAGTTATTTTCACATCCATCTGATGTAACTCTAAATTATAATGAGCCACCAATGCCATAATGATTCTAAATGAGTCCTTTTTAGATACTGAAAAAAAAATGTCTCTTTGTAACCAATGCTTTCTTTCTAAGTAAAACCCTTAGCAACAAGCCTGGCCTTATGTCGTTCGATGTTGCCTTTCGAATAGCATGGTCTTAAAGACTCGTTCACACCCGACTCATTTACTTCCTTTAGGCAACTCAATGAGATCCCAGACTTGATTTTGATTCATGGATTTCAACTCTTCTTTCATTGCATCGATTTATTTACTAGAATCACCTCCCTCTATGACTTGTGAAAACGTTAGTGGATTTTTATTTATCCCAATATCAAATTTAGATTCTTGGAAATATACCACATAATCTGCTGAAATGGCAGGTCTCCAATCTCTCTGAGATCTACGCAAGAAAATCTATTCTGGTGACTCCGAACTTGGTTCAACAATAGTATTATCATTCTGAGATGGGTGGCCATTTAATTGTTCCATGGTATCATTGTGATGATCAATTAGAGGAACTTTTATCTTTTCTAAGGATGTAAGTATAGAGACATCTACGCGTACTTCCTCAATGATCACATCTCTAGGTTCTATTCTCCCACTGATCTCGTCAAGTTTAATGAATTTGGCATTCCCTGTTTCCACAATTCTCGGACTGTGATTAGGACAGTAAAACATGTACTCTTTGGATCTCTCTAGGTAATCAATAAAATACCCACTTACAGTTCTAGAATCCAATTTCTTTTCATGTGGGCTGTAAAGTCTCGCTTTGGTTGGGCAAAACCCAAACATGCATATGTCTCAAACTTGGTTTCCTGCCAGTTCATAGCTCTAAATGAGTTTTTGGAACTGCTTTACTAGGAACTCGGTTTAAGATATACATTGTCGTCTTAATAGTTTCACCCCACAATGATTTGGATAAGGTAGAATTACTTATCATACTTCTGACCATATCTAATAAGGTCCGATTACGCCTTTCAGCAACTCCGTTCTGTTGTGGCATTCCGGGCATCGTGTACTGTGCAACAATGCCACGTTGTTCAAGAAATTTGGCGAATAGACCCGGATTACGGCCCGATTCATCATACTTTCCATAGTATTCTCCATCTCTATCCAACCTTATGATTTTCACTTTTCTATTGAACTGTCTTTCCACCTCCATGAGAAATACATCAAGTACCGATACAGTTTGAGATTTCTCATATGACAGATGGATATATCCAAAACGTAAAAAATTATTTATAAAGGTGATGAAATACTTTTCTCCACCAAAACATTCTATGGAGAATGGTTCACATATATCTGTGTGAATTATTTCAAGAAGCTCTTTACTTCTAGTGGCATCTTTCTTAGTATGTTTAGTTTGCTTTCCTTTCATGCAATCCACACACACTTCAAGATTAGTAAAATCAATATGCGGAAGAGTCCATTCTTTTACTAATCTATGTAACCTTTGTTTGGAGATGTACCCCAATCTTTTGTTCCACAAGTCATCAAATTTTTTTATTTCCAAAAAAAAAAATTCATGGTACTAGGAGTAAGTATTTTTAATAAATATACTATTGAAACAGAGAAAAAATCCAGAACCAATAGAAAAAATTAGTTTAAAACGAACTTAGACTACTATCATGGAACGAAAACGAATAACCATCAGTTCAATCTAGATAGAGAAATTAAACCATGCCTCATTGAAAATACATTTATGAAAGTCTAAGATTGACCGATACTCAAAACTAAATGAAAATTTCCAATGGCTAAAACTTCAACCTTATTTTTATTTTCTATAAAGATAAATGCTTATTGGAGTTTAGTGTTTGATTTGTAAGGTATCTTTCATGGTTATAAAGACATGAGCATTAGCACCTAAATCTAGCCACCTAGAATTAGTGGGAACATTTACAAGATTTGATTCAAGACATACAAAAGTAAGTGACTTACCCTTCTTTTCAAATCAAATCTTACATTTATGACACTTAGCTTTCATGTGTCTAATAGTTCCCACATATTTAGCATTTGCTATTATTATATTGAACCTGATTGACTATGTAGGTGTCGGAATAATACCACCATTAAACACGGTAAGGTCATCAAACAATGTACTAATGGTTTCTTAACCCTTGTTGTAATATGCTCTGCTCACATGTTCCCGTGTACCAATCCAAAGTATAACAAAATATTTATCATACATATAACAAAATATTTATCATACTTAACCATTTTGTGTGGTTTTTTGAATTAGAGGTTGGCAAGGGGTTTTTGGTCAATGCTAACAGTGCTTTTATAACAGGAGGAATTTGAATAGAGGTTGGCAAGGGGTTTTTGGGGGATGATACAGGAGGAATTAGAGGTTGGCAAGGGGTTTTGGGGGGATGATACAGGAGGAATTTAAAGGTTGTTTATAACAGTGCTTTTATTAAGTTATAGTATATAGTATGTGGTTGTGTGTTGTTGTTTCTTGTAAATCTTGAGGGTGAGATGAAATGTGAAGTTAAGCAAATTACATGATAACATTAAAAATTGGTAACATATATTGTCAATGTCATGAGCTCAGGTCCACTAGATGCCTTATAAGTAATGAGTAGGATGAACTGCACTAAGATTTTTGTTTATAAAAATATGCACCTCTCATTCATATGTATATTTCTTTTCAGTGGTCCAATTCGTTTCTTTTTATCATAATGGTGTTTTTTTTTTCAGTTTCTTTATTCACACAATTAACAGAATAATGTTCTTGTTGTTTTAACTTAGCCTCCCTTGAACTACATTACTTGCCAACTTATTTATATTCCATAAATCTTTAATAGCATTGTAATGCATCTGGAATGGACCATACTGAGGTGGTAATGAGTTCAGAATAAATTGAACAACGAAAGACTTCTCTACTTTCATTTTCAAGATTTGTAACCTGACAATAATATCTATCATATAATGTTTTGAGTTAGACACTTATAAACTGTAATCAGAATTTAAACAATTATGGATGAACTAGTAATGTCATCAAGACTCTCCTTTGGGAGTAGATCTTAATATACTAAGTATTCCCTCCGGTATTAAATTATGTGGATGAACTAGTTGTATTATCAGAATTCTCCTTTGGGAGTAAATTCTGACATATAAAGTGTTCTCTCCAACCGTACTTTTATAGATGAACTTGTAGTGTCATCAAGACCCTCAATTGGAAGTAGATCTTGACACACAAGGTGCTTCCTCCAACCTTATTTTTGATGGATAAACTAGTAATGTCATCAAAACCCTTATTTGAGAGTAGGTCTTGACACAGTACAAGATATTCCCTCCATCATATCTACCTTATTATGGATTTAATAATTTGTTACCAAAATTAAGAAAATTTTGTACCTTTGGGCAATCAATCTTTTCTTTATTTTGATGTAAATCATTTATCCCATATTTGATAAATAATATATGGCATAATAATAAGAACCAAAATAAACAATTCATACATGTTTAACAATAATCACATGTATATAAATTTAATAAAATTTTCATACATATAGATGACAATAATGACATGTAAATAATTTAATAAAATTTCCATACATTTGAATAACAATAAAGCATGCATAGAAATGAACTTTAAGTAAAACATTTTAATGCCTCAATGAATTTTATTGCATATATGAATAATACTGTCAAGTACGTTCTCAGGAAAGATTAATTTTTCCTAAACAGATTTTCAAAGTTCCTAGGAAAGATTGAATGGTCATAACGGACACACTTAGAATTTTCAATCTCCTAGACAGAATTGTCTTAGTTTGTACAGATTTATACTCCTACAACAAAAGTCCATAAAATTTTTCATTTTAAACCAAATTTGATTTTACAAGAAAAACACAATAATAACATGTATGAAACTTAATACATGTGTTTTAATAATAATAACATGCATAAATTAAATACACAACAACATGCATGTAAAATAAAATTTAATACATGTACATATAATAATAAAATGTATATAATAACAATAATGTGCATATGAGAGAAAATAATAAAGCAAAACTTTAATTTTTTTTTTTAATATCAAACAAAATAATAATTATTATTATTTTATTTTATTTTATCCTGACCGGTTCGGCCTGGAACCGGATCGGTTCATGAAACCAGGTTTAGACCCGGATCATTGAATTGTCAACATTTTCTGTTGACCTGGGTTGGGCTTACCTTATTCAGCCCTTGGTTTCAGACTGGGCCAAAACCCACAGCCCAGTCCAATTGCTATCCTTTACATTTGTCTTTTTCTTTTTTGTTATGGGGCTGGGCCATTTCCATTCGGCCTGTTTGCTTTGCTTTGCTTTCTTGGACTGGGCTAAAGCTCATGGCCCAGCCCAACCATGTTAATAAGCTGAAAGAAATCCTAAGGTTCCTTCTTCAACCTTCAACAAGACTATAGCCACAGCCTCCTTTCTCTAGACCTTGAGCTGCCGTGGCTGTGGCACATTGCCGGCGAGGAGGGGACCACATGGGTCTCCGTCCACTACTTGCCGCCGACCTCCAGGTAGCGTTCATTTCTTCTTCTTCTTCCTTTTTGTTCTTGGCATAAAATGTCACAGCCAGAGGGATTGAGGACCCTCTACCGCCGTTATTGGGACGTTGGTGAGGAGGTTCTCAGCCTCTTCGCGACGCCTACCCCCCATTCAACCGATTGAGACCTTAATGCCTAATGGGCTGGGGCGGCACCCATTCCGGATTTCACACCCACTATGCTACCTAGCCACCCTCTTTACACCGCCGGCGTGTTAAGCCACAAGCCACTATACCCACACTGACGACTATCCAATGCCTTGCTATTACAAGGTTCTTCCCACAGAACCCAGAGGCTTACGGTTACAGAACCACTCAACACTTGTTTTCCCATCTTAAATTCATTACATCAATACATTATTCAGAAACTGTAAAATAAACGAGAAAACTAAAACCAAGGAGATGCATCAATACATAATTTCTCTTCCTCACAGAGATTCAATCGGCAAGGTGAAATCCAAAATATATACATAATGTCATTGGATGAGTGTGGGCTTTCGTAAATTCAAATTAGAATAGGTTGAAGAGAATAACATCATAAATATCGAGTTTATTGAAAGCCACCGTTCTTTCGCAATATTACATAAATAAACGAAATCACATATAAAGATAATATTTATTTATTGAATATTTTATTAAGATCATAAAAAAATCTACAACCTGAATCTCTGATACCACATATTAAATATTTTAACATGACATTAATAAAAGGATATTTGATTTTCTATGATCCACAATAATAAAATAATAATATGATAAACGTACATTTCTCTATCTGATTGATAAAGAACTATACTTACTATGAGAGAAGAATCGTCCTAACAACGTTTACCTCACGACTGTCTCCCGATGGCTAGAGGCACTCTAATGTTGTAGGTGAGAATCTTTGAACCTCTCAGTACTATTTATAGACTTTCGATCATCAAGAAATCTAAAAATTTGTGTCTGACTATAATTAGAGATGTAAAGTTTTAATCTTATCTCTTGAAGATGAAAGCTTTGTTGCGTCAGCAGGGGTTATTCAAAGTTCTTGAGAAGAGGTCTGCTGATTCTCCCGTACCGTCTAAGAACGATAAAGAGAAGGTACATAGCACTATTTTATTATTTTTATCTGATAGAGTATTAAGAAAGGTTGCTGAGGAAGAGACTGCTAAGAGTCTATGGAACAAGCTTGAGAGCTTGTATAATAAGAAATAACTTACTAACCGGTTGTATTTGAAAAAACGGTTATATACTCTCAAGATGAATGAGGGTTCGTCTGTTTCCGAACACTTAGATAAGTTTAACAAAATTGTTATGGATCTTAGAAATGTTGACATCCAGCTTGATGATGAAGATCAAGCTTTAATTGTATTGTGTTCATTACCTTCATTATTTGAGAATTTTGTAAATTCTATGCTATATGGCCAATATACCATCTCCATAACTGATGTGAAGTCAGCTTTGAACTCGAAGGAGTTAAGGAACATGTATAGTGATAAAGGTGGTGAAACTCAAGCTAGTGGGTTGATTGTCAAAAATTCCTCCAACGGAGGAAGATCCAGTAATAAGGGTTCAAAGAAGGGCAAAGGTAATTCACCGGGGAAATCCAAGTCCAACAAAAAAAATGTCAAGTGTTATTACTGCCAAAAGTTTGGACATTACAAGAGTGAATGTACTAAGCTGAAGAAGTAGGAGGAATTCACAAGTTCCTCTAATGCCGTCAGTGTTGCTGATGAATCTGATGGCTCAGATGTGGTCCTTGCAATCAGTGATTCAACCAGTCGGTTTAGTGACAAGTGGGTCATGGACTCAGCTTGTACTTTTCACATGTATCCCAAAAGGGACTGATTCATGACTTATGAATTAGTCAACAGTAGTTCTGTTTTGTTGGGTAATGACACAGCTTGCAAAATTGCGGGAATGGGTTCAGTGAAAATCAAGATGTTTGATGGGATAGTTAGGACATTGACCAATGTCCGACACATTCCGTATCTGAAGAAGAATCTTATCTCCATTGGAGCCCTTGATTCTTTGGGGTTGAAGTACACGGGATAAGGTGGAGTACTGAAAGTCAGTAAAGACTCCATAATTATTATGAAGGGAGACCAGAAATATGGTCTCTATTTCCTCTAGAGCAGTACTATCAGTGGTAAACTGCAGTTTCAGTATCTAATGAGGCAGAGTCAGATAACACTCGTCTATGGCGCATGAGATTGGGTTATATGAGTGAGAATGGGATGTCTTTCCTAAGTAAGCAGATGTTGTTAAGGAATAATAATTTAGGCAAACTAAACTTGTGCGAGAATTGTGTATTTGGCAAACAGAGCAGGGTTCAGTTTGCAACAGGGGTCCACAGCACTAAAGGTATAGTGGACTACATTCATTCCGACATTTGGGGTCCATCCTCAGTTCCATCGAAAGTTGGAGCAAACTACTTGTTTACTTTGATCGATGATTACTCACGGAAGGTGTGGATATACTTTTTGAAGCAGAAAAGTGATGTCTTCAAGAATTTTAAGCAGTGTAAAGTTCTGATAGAAAACCAAACCAGCAAGAAGGTTAAACGGCTTCGGACTGACAATGGAATAGAATTTTGTAGCAGTGACTTTGATGAGTTCTGCAAGAATGAAGGGATTGTCAGACACCGTACAGTTAGGCATATTGCACGACAAAATGGGGTAGCTGAACGGATGAACCGAACCCTCCTAGAACGAGCACGTAGTATACTCTCCAATACCGAGCTGACTAAGGACTTTTGGGTGGAAGCAGTCAACACAGCCTGCTTTCTGAACCGCTCTCCAGCCACAGCTATTGGTTTGAAGACACCTAATCAGGTATGATCTGTTGCACTTACTGATTATTTGAATTTGAAAGTTTTTGGTTGTCCTACTTATTTTCATGTTAATGATGGTAAGATAGAACCTAAGGCAAAGAAATGCATATTTATGAGATATGCTACTGGGGTAAAGGGATATAGTTTGTGGTGTACTGATCCCAAGTCACCCAAGTTCGTGATTAGCAGAGATATTGTTTTTTATGAAAAATCAATACTTAATCTAAGAAAGGAGATTCCTGTATCTACAAGGAAGAATGTGGAGCTACAACAGGCTCTACAGAGGACACCACCTGATTCTCAAGATCATGCTATAGCTTATGAGCATGATTCTGAATCAGAGGATGAAGCACCGACTGAGGAGCAGTACAGTATAACTACTGGTAGACAGAGGAGGTAGATTAAACCACCTCAGAGATATGCTCAAGCAGACATGGTTATGTATGCAATCGCTACAGCAGAAGAAATTGTTGGGCAGGAGCCTTCCAGTTACTCAGAGACTGTGAAGAGTACCAAGTTTGCTCAGTGGTGTTCAGCTATGACTGAAGAGATTGAATCTCTTCACAAGAACCAAACCTAGGATTTGGTTAAGTTACCAGCGAAAACTAAGGTCGTTGGCTGCAAATGGGTCTTCAAGAGAAAAAAGGGAATCCAGTCTGAGACAGATGCAAGATACAAAGCACGCCTAGTTGCTAAAGGCTACAGTCAGAGAGAGCGGATTGACTTCAATGAAGTGTTCTCTCCAATAGTAAAACACAGTTCAATCAGAGTTTTACTAGCTATCATGACTTTGTTTGATCTGGAGCTTCAGCAGCTTGATGTGAAGATAGCGTTTCTACATGACAAGCTTGAAGAGACTATCTATATGCGTCAGCCAAAGGGTTCATTGTTGAAGGCAAAAAGGACCAAGTATGCAGACTGAAGAAGTCTTTATATGGTTTGAAGCAGTCGCCTAAGCAATGGTATAAAGGTTTTGATTTGTTTATGATTGATCATGGCTATTTGAGAAGTAGTTATGATTGTTGTGTGTATCATAAACAATTGCCTAATAAGTCTTTCATTCACTTATTGCTTTATGTTGATGACATGCTTATAGCTGCTAAAAACATGGTTAATGTTAATTTGATGAAAACTCAACTTAGAAATGAGTTTGAAATGAAAAACTTCGGTGCTACTAGGAAGATTTTGGGAATGGAAATTCACAGGGATAGGAAAACTGAGAAGTTGTACTTGTCCTAGAGAAAGTACATCGAGAAGGTTCTTGACATGTTTGGAATGTCTAACTCCAAATATGTAAGCACACCATTGGTGATGCATTTTAGACTTTCAGCTTCCATATCTCCCCAACAATTCGTAGCTAAGTGGACGTTTGAAAGAGTTTCTCATCTCATATCATCTTCTTATTTTCTTCACACAAACATCATTCATATACAAATATTTTCAATTAATTATTATAATTTTTTCGAACTGCCAAATAAAAAATACAAAACAATTCAACTTTTTTAAATTACAAAATAAAAGTTATATAAAAAATTATATTCTAATATTATTTTTATTTTATTTTATTTTTTATTCAATGTTTTCTCCTTCATTTTTCAAAATCCAATAAATATTTAACTCAAACTATCTCACTAATATTTTCGAACCATGTAACTATTATTCCCAAAATTCTCATTATATCATTCTCGAAATCTTAGTGAGTTAAGAAAATCTATAGAAGTAGCATGCACATTCAAAGCACTCTCATTGGATTGGTCATTGTTAAAGTATTTTTAGCCAATGTAATTTAGTTTTTGATTTTTGACTATTTTATTTACATAAATCTCCACATTGAAATAGTTATTTTTTACAAATATAATAATAAAGTAATATAACTAATATTTGGTTTTGGCTATTCATATCAAATTTTCATATTAGATTATCTATTAAATAATGATACATAATAATAATAATAAGTAATTCATAATTAAATTTTTTTAAAATTATTTGTATTTATTAAATTAATTAATTTTATCATATTTGACTATTCTATCAATTATATGTTAATTAATATATTTTAATTAAATTATGAATTTAAAAAATTAAACTAGGAAAGGAAAGAGAAAATAAAGTTGGAAAATGAGTGAAGAAAAATGAATAAAATAAGAATTTAATCTTTCTACCACACCGGTCATTATTGACAAATGCTTTAATTTTATTATTCATTTCAACCAAATTATTTAACCTTTGGCAATCTAATGTAGACTTAAATAAGTTTTATTATCTAAATTTTTATTAAATTTAATTTTAATCAATTCAATAAAATAGTTGTTAACTTGGTGAAGTATGTCAGGCATGTCCACGAAATTGACATGTTAAAAGGGATTGCATAAAACATATATCAGAAGAATGAGAAATATTGTGAATCACCCAGTTCACGTCTATCACGCTAATTCATCGATTTAAACGGTAGACTTGTCACTTTCATCCGTGAATTTGTTCATTATTTGCACAAAGAATCACTATTCAAGATACCAAGCATAAACTAATCTAAAATTTATTTAGGAATCAAATATTCACTTTACCTTACGTCGTCGTCCCATAATGGAAAAAAAATTGCAAAACAACAAAACGCAAGCATCACCCAGGTTTATGTATTGTAATTATCTCAGATATCAGGATAAGCGTCTAGCTCTGGAATGAACCGGTAAGAATATTTTCCTTAAATTCTCTGACCCCCTTTCTTTAGGTCTTGTTTATTTTAAAGGATGAGATTAAAACTTATAATATATCTTAAATTCATCATTATACTTTTTAAAATTTTCATACAAAATATAATAAAAAATTTAACTTTTTCAAATTTTTATACAAAATTAATATTAAAAAAATATCTTACAATAATTTTTTTTTTATCTCATATCATCTCATCTCTAAAAACAAACTAAGTTGTCAATTTCCTGAATTTAACAAGCCATCCATATTGTAGAAAGCATGTGGATGCAACATGCGGGAACTCGAGTAGTAAATAAACAAGATCACTCGACAAGCCAGATCAAGATCGGCTCGGCTAAATTCGACTTTGGCTCAATTTATTTATTAGAGTTATGTTTGAATATTGTTAAGCTGTTTGAGATATGTCTCAGTCTTTATAAATAATAATGAGTTAAGATAATAAAATAGGTTTTGTGCACCCACCTAATATTAATTTAAATTTATGTCATATTAAAATGTTTAAATTTATTTATGAGAAGTTGAAAAAGATTATGGATCTCACATATAATAGGTTTTGGTTCGGCTCGGTGCCGATTTTACTTTTCTCAAAACTGGTCAAAATCGATTCGGTTTTGATTTTCCTTTTCTTAAAATCGAATCAGACCGGACCGGTCAACCAAACCGGACCGGTCAATCAGACCAGACTAGATCGGTTCAGTTCATATATATATATATATATGGAAAATGAAAAGTAGCACCCGGTGTGCAGCTGCACACCAGGTGTTTGATGGGAAAAAAATATTAAAATATATTTGTGAGGGAGGTATACAGGTGTGCAGCAACACAGTAGCTGTTGCTAAGCACCCCTTATATATACATTTTAATTTATTATATTGTATATCATTTTATAATTATATATTTATAATTGTATATTATATATTATATAATTATACATACAATAATTTTGTATCATATAATAAATTATCAATTAATATAATATTAAATTTTAAAACCTTATATCACTATATCCATTGTATTATTAATTATACTAATACTATATCACTATAATATATTATAATATATCACTATAGTATAATAAAATTATAATACATATTATAATATACTACAATATATTATTAATAAATTATTATATATTATATTATATGTATTATATAATATATAATACGGTATATTAAAATCAAAAAATCGGATTGAACTAAACCGAAAGTAGTGGTTTATGGAGGTAATCAACCCGTAATCAATTTTTGAAAATACAAAATCGATACATCCGATTTGGTTCAAAATTTGGTTTTAAATTGGATTGAACCGGATCGATTATACCCCTGATTGAAACTATAATAATTAAAAGAAAGATTATTCAAATTTATGAACAGCAAAACATAAGGAATTTCTTTCATAAATTAGATATTTTTATTTTTTCTTGATTCATTAAATTACACAATTGTAAATTCAAATCCAAAGTTCTCAATTGGAATGTATAGAACTACAAACTACACTAATTTAGAGATAGCTTTTTTGAAAAATCATTTACTATTTTTTAACTATACGAATTATCATCCTTATTGAAAAAAGCCAACGACGACAATATATTCATTGAGTAATATTTCAGTAAGAAATTAAATTAGTAAAGATAGTAAATTAATCCAAATATGAAAAAACATAATTGAATCTATAAAGAGAATGAATTTCATGATTATTTAGAGATGAGAAAATATTATCAATAGTTAGATAATGATAAACAAGAGTTTGCATAAATAAAGAACAATTAGATGAATCAAAACAAACTATAGAACCATTAATTATGCAAATTCTTCCCCAACTTTATTTAAGAATTTAGTTGCCTATACGAGCAAAGAACAACTAAAAACTATAAGAAGAATACCCAAAAAACAACCGCCAACCAAAAAATGAAAATTGAAATAAATAATCTCCCTGTATATAGTGTCCTTGTACGTGCCGTCTCTCCCCTATATATAGTGTTCCTGTACGTGTCATCCCTCCCTAAGGTTGGATTTGGATATGAATTAAATTGATATAAATTGAATAAAATATTATTTTTTAATATTTTTAATATTTTAAAATTTTAAAATTTTAAAATTTGATTATTTATTGTATTTTATATAAAAATTTAAAATAATTATAATAATGAAATCAAAAATAAGTTGAATGTTGTAGATTATTGTAGAGTTGTGTAAAAAATCTTAGAGTGAAGAAATCAAACGGGCAATCTGCTCAAGTCCACCCGCATGTTGTCCAGCTGTTGAAGAGTCCTATCTCCCTTGAAAGCCTTCTTGAATTTCATATCCAATATTTCAAAATCCACCAATGGCTGAAGACTTCTTATTTGCTTAGGATTTGCTTTTAAAATTTATCCACGTGCTTTTGAAAGGTCTTTCAGTGCCACACGCCACCAACCGGCCACAATTGATATTCGAAATTACCATATTTCACCCATCCATCTCACCAACCTCATGCTCATAGCTCTGTATTTTAAATTTATCTTTTATTTGATGACTTTCAAAAACATTTCAATCTTACAATTCTCGTTAACTCATCATCAAATTTGTAGGGTACTTCACTTATACATAAATATCTTATCCTTAAAAAATCTTTCCCTCCTCCAGCCCAAGTCTCCTTTTGAATTAGATTTTTATTGGTTTTGGGCTCTCATTTGACTGGACTATAGCCTCTTTTTTTCAAAGGATTCTAAAATTAAATATAAAAATATATTTAAGAAAGTCTCAAAATAAATAAAAACGAAATTCAAGAATATAAACTAACTTCTATAATTTCTATTCACTTTTTACCATTTTAATCTAATAATAAAATATTTAAAATGTACTTTCGTACACTGATCACTAAGCTAAACATAATTTGAACTCAACTTAGATGAATTCAGTTACTTTTTTGTTTCAAATATATGATTTATTTGGATAATGAGATGAGATGAAATAATTTTAGATTAAAGTTGAAAGTTAAGTAAAATATTATTTAGTATTATTATTGTTTTAAAATTTTAAAAAATTAAATTATTTATTATATTTTGTATAAAAATTTATAAAATTTATAATAATAAAATAAAATAAAATGATTTAAAATAATTTTGGTATCCAGACAAGCCAGAGACTTCTTATACCATAAATCTTATCAGTTGGACTCGTATTATAACTTGGTCTAAATTCAAAGAATTTGTATTCGTTTTTCTGTGGTATTATTTTCAGTTTTACGTGAAACTATCTCGAGTGTACTTTAGAATGATATTTACAAAAATTCAAGGTTTCTTTGTCAAAATTTATAGATGAAGTTATATGGGATAAAATAAAGAAAAATATTAGAGTGAAGTCACACTCAAGAACACACACTCATATGAACAGTACCATAAATAGTAACATAATACTGTTCATGTGAGTGTGTGCTCTTCAGTGTAGATTCTTTTTATCGTTTCACTAAAATAAATAATCTTTTCAAAATTAAATAACTTTTGAACTCTTTATAAATAATAAAAGAGTTATTTGTGGATACCGGCTCCATTTGGATTTGGAGACGAGATGAGATAAGTTGAATTTATTTTTTTAATATTATTATTATTATTTTGGAATTCGAAAAAGTTGACTTGGAAATTGAAAAAGTTGTATTAAGATTTTTATTTTTTATAAAAATATAAAAAAATGTAATGATAAGTTTGAGATGAGTTGAGACGAGGTCGTCTCGATTTCGAATACAAACAGGGCCTAAATATTACTTGATGATAAGCTTGAGCTCAATTTGTGTTTGAAATTTGAATAAAAACAAAATGCACAAAGTGTTACAAGTGTCAAGTATTAGCTCTTGATATGCTCTTATTCGTATATGATAAAAGAAGAATGAATGGCTCGAATTAGAAGAGATTTGTTGTATTTGTTTAAGGGCATTGTTGTCTTTGCAATGAGGGGCATTTGTGTCTTTTACGTGTGTTGTATAAATACATCGCATTGATGTAAATCTATAATGAATTCTGCCGATTTACTTTCGATATTATTGAGTATGAGAGAAAGAGCAAAAGGGCAATTGAAAGAGGACTTAGGGTTAGGGTTCTTGTTGGAATCCGAAGGCTAAATCTCTTGTTATTGCATCTAGTTAGCTTGTAATCTCTATTTTAGTCAATAAAAGGCTTGGTATTGCTGTTCCTGCTGTGGATGTAGGCCTCTAGGGCCGATTCACGTAAATCTTGTCCTTTTTTATTTCTTGCTTTTGGTTTTAGTTTCTTGTTGATTTTGTGAATATTTTCTTTAACTTGGCCAACATTTGTTGAGATCTCTGATTCCAACAAGTGGTATTAAGAGTCACAGTTCCGATGGGAATAGCTAAATTTGATATAAAGAAGTTCACGGGCCAAAATGACTTTGGCCTATGGAGAATAAAGATGAGAGCCATTTTGGTGCAACAAGGGCTCCAAAGATGCAATCTCATCGACGAAGGAGGAGAAGCTTCGTCGAATAAGGAGACACATGTCCTTCAACAGAAGGCCCATAGTACAATTATCTTGTGTCTAGATGACAAAGTTATGAGGGAAGTGACAAGGAAGATACAGGTACGGGAGTGTTGAACCCAAAGTTTTAAGTATCGTATCTACGTATAGATTTTGATGATAACAAATAAATTCAAGACTCAAGCTCAAGTTGTCTACGTATGAAGAGAGCTAAGCACGTCAAGAAATCAAGCATGAGCAAAAAGAAAAACAAGTCTACAAATGAAACTCATTGAATAATTTTGTATATTTTTTAAATTTTGAAATTGGATTAAGGCTCAAAATTAATATTTTCTCATAAAGTATCAAATTGCATTTTTTACATTTGTATAACTTTATTAAAATATTTAATTTCAAAAATTATTATTATTTTTCTACATATGCATAAAAATTTGAATTTGTAAGATAATTGATTGTCATCTTTAACATGTGCATGTGTTGTTTGAAAATCTTGAAGAGTAGTTATGTGTTTTTTTGACAAATACAAAAGATAGATGATTTGTTTGAAAATCTTGAAAGGTGGTTGTGTGATTTTTTTGACATATGCAAAAAGAAGATGATTTGATTTGAAAATAAATCATGCTCATTTTGTCATGTATGAAAAGTAAAAGATTAGGTTTGATTTTTTTGAAAAATGAATGGAGTTATCTTTGACAAATATAAAAATAAGATGTTTTTATTTGAATCTTTTGAAAAGTAAATAGTGCTCTTATTTAACATGTGAACCTTTTCAAACTTGAATTTGAAGACTCGTTTGTCTATAAATAATTCACTTGAGTTTTAAAAAAATAACAACAAGAGCTTACACCTCAATTGCTAAGTTATGCATCATTCTTTCAAAACTCTCATTCTCTCTTCTCTAAGTTTTGTACCTTAATCCTTGTTCATTGTGAGAGAGATATAAGTTGCGTTGTATTGTTTTTATCTCACTCATTGAGGAGTGTATTCTGATAACCTACCAATTATCAGTTTTTATATTTGTAAGAGGGTGCGTATAACCCTTGTGCGTGTAGAAGGTGTTCTACATAGGGAATAGTTGAATAACTAAGTGTGAGGTGATTACAAGTGTAGAGGGTGTTCTACATAGATTCTTTGTAGCGGTGTTGCTCAAAGGTATAATAGGTTTCTATCTCCACTTGAAGGAGATTGAATAGTGAATTTGGAATCCTCACGGGGTAGCTTGAGGTGAGGACATAGGCAGTGGGGCTGAACCTTATTAAAATACTAAGTTTGCTCCTTCTTACCCTTACTCTTTATATTTCCTGCAGCTTCATATTCTGTTTATATTTTATATTGTATATTTGGTTTATAAGTATTAATTTTTTAATATAACTCAATTCACCCTCTTTTTTGTGTTAGTCATCTAGGTAACAATTGGTATCAGGGCGAGGACTCTATTATAAGATTAATTATCTGTTGAGTTAAGATCATATGGCTAACATTACAGCTACATTCGCTGAAGGTCAATCCAGTAGTCGGCCTCCGCTATTTTTTAGAAACAATTATACATTCTGGAAAGTTAAAATGAAAATATTTCTCCATTTTCAAGGTCGAGAAATCTGGAAATGTATTGTAAATTGAGCCTTATATTCCAACAAAAATTGTGGATGGAGTAAAGGTCAATAAGGAAGAAGAAGAGTTTGATTATGAAGATGATAGACTTTATACAGTGAATGTAATGGCTATAAATATTCTGTATAATATTCTCAATGGCAATGAATTTAACAGAATAATGACTTGCAGGACAATAAAGGAAATCTGGGATAACTTAGAAGTAACTTATGAAGGAACTTCGCAAGTCAAAAAATCAAAAATTTATATTTTTACGCATGAATATAAAATGTTTAAAATGATTGATGATGAATCTATTTCTTCTATGTATACTCGTTTTACTAACATTATAAATAACTTGACAGCTCTTGAAAAAGTTTATTTAACTTGGAGATAATAAGGAAAATTCTCAACTCTCTTCCAAAATGTTGGGATCAAAAGTGACGGCGATTCTTGAAACTAAAGACCTTAAAAAACTCGAAATAAATGAACTCATTGGGTCACTTATTACTCATGAGTACACATTGAAAAGATGAGAAGAAGAAGGAAAGTAAAAGAAGAGCTTGGCACTCAAAGTTGTTTCCCATGAAAGTGAAAGCGATGAAGATGAAGAAAGCGATAATAAAGATGAAAAAATTACAATGATCACAAGAAAATTTTAGAGATTCTTAAAGAAAAATAAAACTCATCCAAGGAAATCTTTCAATAAAATTTCCAACAAAGATACAGGTAAAAACAACTCATTAACTTATTATAAATACAAAAAACCAGGACATATTAAGGCAGATTGTCTCATGCTAAAAAAAAAACGATACAAAGACAAGAAAGTAATGAAAACTACATGGGATAATGATTCGAATAGTTCAGACAGCGATGCAAGTAATGAACAATCTACAAATTTTTGTCTTATGGCTAAAGATGATTTTAAGGTAACAAATTTTGAAAATATTAAAAATCCTTCTTATAAAGAATTGTAAAATATTTTGGAAGAGATATATGAGGAATTTGAAAAACTGGGTATCAAGTATACCACTTTGAAAAAGAAAATTTCTTCTTTAACAAATGAAATTGATGTTTTAAAAAGAGAAAACATAGTTTCAAAAGATGAAAATGATGAACTGAAAAAGAAAGTGACTGATTTAAAAAAGATTATTGAAAACTTTATAAATGAAAAAAAAAATTTTGAAAAATTACTTGGAAGTCAAAGATGTGTTTTTGATAAGGTAGGTTTAGAATAAATGCCAAAAGAAAATTTCTTCTTTAACAAATGAAATTGATATTTTAAAAAAAGAAAACATAGTTTCAAAAGATGAAAATGATGAACTGAAAAAGAAAGTGACTGATTTAGAAAATATTATTGAAAACTTTACAAATGGAAAAAGAAACTTTAAAAAACTTCTTGGAAATCAAAGATGTATTTTTGATAAGGTAGGTTTAGGATACATGCCAAAAGAAAAATCCAAACCCTATAAAAATTTCTTTGATAAACCGACTAAATCAAAATCAGATTTTCAAAATTTTTTTCATAAAAATAACTTTTTTAAAGAAAAATATTATCACTCAACATTTTCAAATATGTCACATGTTATTTGTAATTTTTGCAATAGAAATGATCATAATTATCATGCTTGTCCTATTAAAAGAAGACATACAATGACTATTAGGGCCATATGGGTACCAAAAAATATTGTGTCTTCTAATACTAATAAATATATGACCCAAAGAACTTGAGTACCAAGAAAAATTATTTTTATTAATTTTACAGGTATGTATGAAGTTCTCTATAGGTAAAAGTAAATGGTTTTTAAACAGCGGATGCTCAAGACACATGACAGGAGATAAAACTAAATTCATTGACCTCACTTCTAAAGTAGAATGACACGTAACATTTGGAGACAATTAAAAAGGAAATATCATGGGAATAGGTAAAGTTGGTAAGAAGTCTTCTCTCATAATTAAAGATATTCTACTTGCTGATGGTCTAAAGTATAATCTTTTGAGTATAAGTCAATTACGTGAAAAAAAATTTACAGTTACTTTCAAAAAGGATAAGTGCATTATTTTGAATAATCATGATTGTAATGTTTATTTTATTGCTCTTAGAAACAATAATGTATATACAATCGAATTTAGAGAAATTGTCTCATAAGATACTATTTGTTTATCAGCTTAATATGAAAATAGTTGGTTATAGCATAGAAAATTATGTCATGCAAATATGGAACTTATTTTCAAACTTTTAAAAAATGATCTAATGAGAGGTTTGCCAAAAACGAACTTTTTTAAAGACAAAATCTGTAATGCATGCTAGTTTGGTAAACAAACAAAAACTTATTTCAAAACCAAGAAATTTATTTCCACTACTAGACCATTGCAACTAATACACATGGACTTTTTTGGACCAAACAGAGTTGCGAGTCTGGGAGGAAAATATTATGCATTTGTTATTGTTGATGATTTCTCTAGATATACTTGGATCATCTTTCTCGCTCATAAAGATGAGGTACATAATACATTTACTAAGATATGCAAGAGAATTCAAAATGAAAAGGGTTATACGATTTCAAACATCCGAAGTGATAGGGGGAAAGAGTTTGTCAATAAAGATATTAAATTTTTTTTGTGATGAAAATGGTTTTTTGCATAATTTCTCTACTCCTCGAACTCCTTAACAAAATGTGGTAGTAGAGAAGAAGAATAGATCTCTTCAAGAAATGGCAAGAACAATACTTAATAAAAATAGTTTACCTAGTTATTTTTTGGCCGAAGCGGTAAGTACTGCATGTTATGTTATAAATAGAGTTATGTTAATGTGAGATCTCAGATTTACGTGTATTTTTACACGTTATTTTATTCTCGGTATTAATTATTTTAATTTATTTTAATAATATTATTGGTTGTACTTTATTTGTTTAAAATATTTATTTGAGCTATTAATTAGTTAATATTGAGTTACGTTACTTTTCTTATTTATTTTAATATGAGTTAATTATTTTAATGATTGGAATTTAATTCTTTTATTTTATTATGTGAGTTTATTTGATTTAATTCATTATATTAATTATTGTTTTATTTTGAATATTGCGCTTGGGTTTAATTTATTTCTATTGTTGGTTTTTAAATATTTTATTTTATTGATATTAAATTGTAGTATTTCAAGTCGACTTTTATTTAATTTATTGTGTTTCTTTTTTTAGTTAGTCCTTTTCTTTTTCTCTTTTTCCTTTCATTTTCTTTTCTTTTTCTTCTTTTTCTTCCTTTTCTTTCCTTTTCTTCCTCACGGATTCGACCCCAGACCGCGAGCCCTGTTCTCCTCTCCTTCTTGCCGGTTCTCTCATCCCCATCCAGGGCCGCCGTCGGCCACTCACTGGCGACACCGCCCAGCCCAACCTCACCTCCACATGCCGGCGAGTTCAACAGCACCGGTGATATCACCTCCGGCCACCCTACCTCCCCTCCATGGGCTGAAACCCGAAATGGGTGTTTTAGCTTCCCCTACATTTTCCGGCCACCCATTGGCCTCCGAATACCACTACTAGACTCCCCACCCTCCGGCAAGCATAACTCAACCTCCGGCACCACTCACGATAGCCCAAATAATCCAACCCGAAATTGGTCCTAAAACGGGTTGTTCATCGCCACGCCGCCGTCCGGCCACCGTAGGCCTCACCACCTCCACCAAAAGACTCCCCTCGCCCAGCCGGTCATCCCCCTAGCTCAGTTTCCCCAACCGTTGCCCCACCTTCCCGGTACAACCCCAAACCTGAAAATGAGTTTTCACCCATTTTGACCCCGATCTGCCACCTTCCGGTGGTTGTGCCGCCACACCACCACCTCCATGAGATTCCCCACCCTTTAATGAGTATCTCCCTAAATTTTGGTGTCAAACCGAACAATTTAGCCTAACGTATCGGTGATTGCTACGAACGCTGTGGATTGACGCTTGTTCGAGGAATTGCATTTTTATCGCTGTAAGTATTTTCCAAATAAACTTTAAAATTTAAATATATTTTTGGCATCAACAGTTATTGTGTTTGATTATTATTGGAATTTATTAATTGTTGGCTATCTGGTGCATGGTTGTTTGCATTGTGTATTTACGCGCATATTTATGTGTTGGAAATGAAAACTAGGTTTTCATTGTGTTTATGGTTTCGAGTGTGTGTGTCTCACGACCCCAAGCCAGGATGGGGCATTATACTGGTGGAGCTCCTCTGGTCACTCGGGAGCGGAATATACTGAGTGATATCCCCTGGGTCGTCGCCGGGCGACGACGGGATCAGACAGGATGGTAACGCTCTCGTGCTGACTCCGTGGCTCCTCTGCTAGCGGGAGCTAGGGGATGCCTGGTCATGATACATGCTGGACGAGGTTAGCTAGGCATCGCCTGTTCCGAAGTCACATACGGGCTCGTTACTTTCGGTGTGATAATGAAAGTCAGAGTGTACGGATGGTCCCTATGGGAGATCATGGTGCATACGGTTAATAAAACGGATGTTTAGGCCATTTTCTGGGAAAGTGGCGCGTTTTAATTATTGGTTTTACGTGGACCATTTTCTGGGAAAATGGTTGTGGTTTTAATGGATTTATGGCCATCATTTTCTGGGAAAATGATGGGTGATTTTACTGAAGTTTTAGTTAGGCCAAAATGAGATTTTGGCATGTGTGGTTATTTTATTAATTTTGAGAATGATGATTTTAAGTTACATGCATACGGTGTCCTGTTCATGCATAGTGTTGTTGCATGAATGTATTTATTATCTTGAGTTTGTTTGGGTTATACTTACCTATGATACCTTTTCTGGCGTCGTAGTTTTTTGGATGCAGATTTTGAAGAGGCTGAGCCTGAGGAGACGGCTCCGCTGTTGATGTATTATTGTTATAAATTGTTATTTCGGGAAATTATTTTCCCCTTTTAAAAATATGTATTTATTTAATTGTTTCTCGGATGACTGTATTAAATCTCCTGTCAGAGAATTTATATTAAAATGGTTTGTAACGTATTTCTAAAATTCTGGTACTTAGTTATTGACCTTAAATATCCGTTACTTTTATTTTTGTATGTCACGTGTGCACACACGTTTGACACTTGTCGTTGGGATGTGTGATCCATGTTGTCATCATCCTGACGCCTCGATTCCCATGTAATTTTAAGGGGAATTTGGGAGGCGTCACAGTTAAGGTCTAAATTAGATAAAACTTCTTATGAACTTTAGAATAAGAAAAAGCTCAACATTGATTACTTTCATTTATTTGAATGCAAATGTTTTATACTCAATGACAGAGATAATTTAGAAAAGTTTGTGCAAAATCTGATGAATGTATCTTTCTTAGGTATTCAACAAATAGTAAAGTTTATAAAATATTCAATAAAAAGACTTTGACTGCAAAAATTTTGAGATGGACGAAGGTAATTGGAACATCAATGAGTCCAACCACTAAACTTGATAAAGATGAAAGCGATAAACCAGTTGATTCAAAGGTATATCGAGGTATGATTGGTAGTTTATTATATTTGACAGCTAGTAGACCTGATATTATGTTTAGTGTATGTTTATGTGCACGTTTTCAATCATTTCCAAAACAATCTCATTTGATTGCAGTCAAGCAAATTTTTAGATATCTTGCCGATACCATTGACCTCGGATTATGGTATCCTAAGTACACTTCTTTCGATTTTATTAGTTATTCAGATGCAGATTATGCTGATTACGAAGTTGATCGAAGAAGTACTAGTGGAACATATCATTTTTTAGGTCATGCACTTGTTTCATGGTTTAGTAAAAAAATAAAATTTTGTTACATTATCTATTACTGAGGCAGAGTATATTGCTGTAGGTAGTTGTTATACTCAAGTTCTTTATATGAAACAACAGCTTGAGGATTTTAAATTTATGTACAATTATATTTCAATCAAATGTGATAATACAAATGCTATAAATCTTTTAAAAAACTCAATACAACATTCTAAGACTAAGCATATTGAAATTAGATATCATTTTCTTAGAGATCATGTACAGAAAGGTGATATTGTATTAAAATTCACGAACACACATGATCAATTGGCAGACATTTTCACAAAACTCCTACCAGAAGATAGATTATGCATGATTAGAAGAGAAATAGGAATGATGCATGTCATGAATATCTGTTAAACATTTTTATTTCATTATCTCAAATGACTTACAAAAACTTGAGACTTCTAGTCTCATCTTTCAACTGCATCTGCTCTTCATAGATCGACATGTTATTCTCATCTAAAAGATTAGGCAGTAGAAATAAAGAGGTAAGTAAGGATTTTAAATCCTTATTCTGTTATTTTAACTCTACTATTTTTTTGTTTGACTCATAAACAAGTCATTAAAGTACAAAAACAATCTTGCTAAGTTTCTCAATTTTACGAGTTTTGGACTTCAACCAAGTAGAAAAGTAACAATAGATGATGAGTATCGAATCCCGAGACCCACAAGCTCATAAATGGTGTCATGATCTGATTTATTAGCTAAATCAGTCTCTTATTGCTTCATGGCACCTACGATAGAAGCAGAAATAGATTGATCACGAGAAGTACTGAAGGAAAATTGATGAGCCATTACAAAATTGTAGAATGAAAATGCAGACGAATTGTAAAGATGAGAAGAATATTTGATACGAAATAGATAAAATTAAGGATTGCTCTTATAGAGACTGGAATAAGAACAAGACAAACTATCACAACTTCAAATCTCTACAATATCTTGCTTGTCAATAATGTCAAGTGGATTTGAATCTCCTTCCGTATCGAATTGTTAGAGCTAGGCCTCCAGCATTTGCAGGTGTCGGACACGGACATGGGAAGAAATCTCCTTCTGCACCAAATCTCGATAATATTTTATTTGTCAACAACATCAAGCAGATCTCTGCACCGAAACGATAAATTTATGCCTCAGCGTTTACAGCTTTTGTCGAACATGGACGGGGGAAGAAATTTTACTGAAACAAATTGCGGTTCCTTTTTAATGATGTCAAAAGGGGGAGAAGTCTTTTATTGGTATTATACTACCCTGTTATATATGCTAGAATCATGTCTATATTTTATTTGAAAAACTAATGCATATTTTCAAGGGGGCTTAAGTATTACTGCAGGTCACAGATTTCTACTAAGTATTTGTCATCATAAAAAAGGGGGAGATTGTTGAACCCAAAGTTTCAAGTATCGTATCTACGTATAGATTTTGATGATAACAAATAAATTCAAGACTCAAACTCAAGCTGTCTACGCATGAAGAGAGCTAAGTACATCAAGAAATCAAACATGAGCAAAAGAAGAACAAGTCTACAAATGAAGCTCATAGAGTAATTTTGTGCATTTCTTAAATTTGAAATTGGATTAAGGTTCAAAATTAATATTTGCTCATAAAGCATCAAATTGCATTTCTTACATTTACATAACTTTATTAAAATATTTAATTTCAAAAATTATTATTATTTTTCCACATATGCATAAAGATTTGAATTTGTAAGATAATTAATTGTCATCTTTAACATGTGCATGTGTTGTTTGAAAATCTTGAAGGGTGGTTGTGTATTTTTTTGACAAATGCAAAAGATAAATGATTTATTTGAAAATCTTGAAATGTGGTTGTGTGTTTTTTGAAATATGCAAAAATAAGATGATTTGGTTTGATAAATGAATCATGCTCATTTTGTCATGTATGAAAAGTAAAAGATTAAGTTTGATTTTTTTGAAAAATGAATGAAGTTGTCTTTGACAAATATATATAAAAAAAAAAAGATGTTTTTATTTGAATATTTTGAAATGTAAATAGTGCTCTTATTTGACATGTGAACATTTTTCAAATTTGAATACTAAGGCTCATTTGCCTATAAATAGTTCACTTGATTTTTACAAAAATAATAACAAGAGTTTACACATCAATTGCTAAGTTTTGCATCATTCTTTCAAAGCTCTAATTCTCTCTTCTCTAAGTTTTATGCCTTAATCCTTGTTCACTGTGAGAGAGATATAAGTTGCGCTATATTATTTTTATCTCACTCATTAAAAAGTATATTCTGATAACCTACTCATTATCAGTTTTTGTATTTTTAAGAGGGTGCGTATAACCCTTATGTGTGTAGAAGGTGTTCTACACAGGGAATAATTGAATCACCAAGTGTAAGGTGATTGCAAGTGTAGAGGGTGTTCTACACGGATTCTTTGTAGCGGTGTTGCTGAAAGATGTAATAGGTTTCTATCTCCACCTAAAAAAGATTGAATAGTTAATTTGGGATTTTCAAGAAGTAGCTTGAGGCGAAGACGTAGGCAGTGGGGCTGAATCTCGTTAAAATACTAAATTTGCTTCTTCTTACCCTTACTCTTTATATTTCCTACTGCTTCATATTCTGTTTATATTTTATATTGTATATTTGGTTTATAAATATTAATTTTTTAATATAACTCAATTCACCCCCCTCTTACATTAGTCATTTGGGTAACAGGGAGTATGGCTGAAACTTGAGTCATTATATATGACTAAGTCATTGGCCAACAGACTTCACAAGAAGACACGGCTGTACACCTTCAAGATGAACCCAAGTACGTCTATTCGTGAATACCTTGATGATTTTAATAAGATCATTTTGGATCTTGCAAATATAGACATAAGTGTAAATGATGAGAATCAATCTATACTGCTATTAAGCTCGTTAGATTCTTCTTACCAAAATATTAAAGAAACTATCATGTATGGTAGGGATAGTCTAACAGTAGACGAAGTTCAGTCTATACTGTTTGCAAGGGAACTTTAGAATAAGAATAAGGTTAAACCTGAGGCTGGGGAAGGGCTAACTGTTAGGGGTAGAACTGAAAAACAAAGTCACAAGAAAAGAAACAAGAAGTCGAGGTCTAAGTCTAGAGAAAAATGATTGAAGTGTTTTAACTTTCATAAGGAGGGACATTTTAAAAGAGATTGTCCTCAAAGGAAACAGTCTCACAGCACCAAAAACTCAAAAGAGAAAAAGGCAGTTGTTGTCACTGAGGGCTATGATAGTGCAAAGGCATTAAATGCCTCTAAGATGAGTCTAGGGCCTGATTGGATCCTAGACTCAAAGTGCTCATCTCATATGTGCCCCTATAGAACCCATTTTGAGACTTTTTTTGATTTAGATGGGGGGTGTGTGGTTCTGGGTAATAATAAATCATGCAGGATCCTAGGAATTGGTTCCATAAAGTTAAGATTGCATGATGGGACTGAAAGGTTACTCAAAGACGTGAGGTACATACATGGGTTGAAGAGAAATTTAATTTCTCTTGGAATGTTAGACTAATCTGGTCATACATTCAATTCTGAGTCTGGAATGTTAAGGGTCACTAAGGGATCGTTGGTGGTCATGAAATGTGTTATCAAGAATGGATTGTACATCCTACTTGGACAAATTTTGATGGCTCAGGCTTCCACTATCCATCACAGGACTGATGACAAGATTCTAATTTGGCATAAAAAAACTAGGCCATATAGGCCAACAGGGACTTCTGGAATTAGGAAAATTAGGTCTGTTGGGAGAAGGGAATCTTGGGAAATTACCATTCTTTGAGGAGTGTGTTCTTCATAAAATCTACTAGAGTGAAATTTAGTAGTATTGTCCATCAAACTAGTCAGACTTTAGACTATGTACATTCAGACTTATGGGGACCTACCAAGGTTGAATCTCATGGAGGAGCTAAGTACTTTCTCACTATGATTGATGATTATTCCAGAAAAGTTTGGATTTATTTTCTAAAATATAAAAGTGACACTTTTAATAAGTTTAAAGAGTGGAAAACAATGGTTGAGAATCAAATAGGGAGAAAGGTCAAAACACTTAGAACTGACAATGATCTACAGTACCTCCCAAATAAATTCAATGTTTTCTGTAAGAAGGAATGTATAACTAGACATAATATTGTGAGTGAGACACCTCAGCAAAATAGAATTGCTGAAAGAATGAACAAGACAATTCTGGAAAAGATTAGGTGTATGTTAATTGCCTCTGAACTTTTAAAGACTTTCTGGGTTGAGGTTGCTTCAACTGCAACCTACTTAATTAATAGGAGTCCAACTTTTGCCTTAGGATAAAAAATACCTCAGGAATTATGGACTGGAAAAACCCCAGGATATGAACACTTACGAGTTTTTGGATGTGTTGCATATGCACACTCCAAGACTGACAAGCTTGAACCTAGAGCAATAAAATGTACATTTCTATGGTACCCTGAGGGAGTGAAGGGCTATAAACTATGGGTTAATGAACCTGGAAAGCAAAAATTCATAGTAAGTAGAGATGTTACCTTTAATGAAAAATAGATGGTTGGATTAACTAAGTCACAATATTAGGTCAGTCAACCTATACTTAGACCTACACAAATTGAGGTGGAGCAATTCCACAGTCCCTTAGAAGGTAGTGACCCACTGGACTCAGGCAGGTCTACACAGACACTGAAGACCTGCTTGAGTCCTTAAGGGAAAGGTCAGGTTACCAACTGGCCAGGGATAAGGAAATGAGGGTAATACGACCCTCACAGAGATATGGACAGGTTGAAATGACAGCCTTTGCATTCTTAGTAGTTGAGGAAGTCATAGAAATGGAGTCCAAGTCCTTTAAGGAAGCCATGGACAGCAAAGAAGCTGATAAATGGTTGCTAGCAATGGAGGAAGAGATGGAATCCTTAAAAAAGAATAAAACATGGGAATGAGTTCCAAAACCAGAAAAACAAAAACTAATTGGTTCTAAATGGATTTATAAGAGGAAGGAAGGAATACCTGGTGTTAAACAACCTAGGTACAAGGCTAGGTTAGTGACAAAAGGCTTTACTCAGAGCGAAGGGGTAGACTATACTAAAATCTTCTCACCTGTAGTAAAACACACTTCGATAAGACTCTTACTGTCTACAGTAGCTAACCAAGATATGTTTTTGGAACAACTTGATGTCAAAACTGCTTTCCTTTATAGTGAATTAAATGAAACTTCATACATGCAACCCCTTAAGGGATTTGAATCTGAAAACTCTGAGGGACACATGTGCTTATTAAGGAAATCATTGTATGGTCTAAAACAGTCACCCAGACAGTGGTATAAAAAGTTTGATAATCACATGATCAAGATTGGTTTTAAGAGAAGTAAATATGACTCCTGTGTTTACTTTAAATAGTTGGAACAGGACCCTATATATATGTTACTATATGTAGATGACATGCTTTTGGCCAGTAGGGATAAATTTCAACTTGATTTAGTTAAACAGATGCTAAAATCAAAGTTTGAAATGAAAGACTTAGGATGTGCACAAAGAATCCTAGGGATGGAAATAACAAGGGATAAAAGTAATAAATTACTATTTTTATCCTAGAACTCCTATATATCGAAGATACTTAGTAAATTTGGAATGAATCAACTTAAACTAGTAAATACACCTATAAGGCAGCACTTTAGATTGTCTATAACACAGAAACCTGAAACAGATGAGGATAAAAAATTCATGAAAAAAATACCCTATGTCAATATGCTTGGAAGCCTTATGTTTGCAATGGTCTGTACAAGACCTAATTTAACCTATGCAGTTAGCATGGTTAGTAGATTCATGAGTAATCCTTGTAAATCACATTGGCATACACTTAAATCAATTTTTCAATACTTATCTGGAACCAAAAATCTGGGACTAACTTTTGGAGTTTCTGTGCAGGTGACAAATGAAATTCAAGGGTTTGTTGATTCTGACTTTGCTGGTAACTTAGATACTAGGAAATCTCTAACTGGTTTTGTGTTTACCTTGCATGGTGGAGCTGTAAGTTGGAAGGCCAATTTGCAACCAGTCGTGGCTTTGTCAACCACTGAAGTGGAATACATAGTCATGACTAAAGCATTCAAGGAAGCTATATGGCTAAAGGGGATCACTCAGGAGTTGGGATTATCCTCAGGGAAGGTTGTGGTGTTTTATGACAATCAAAGCACCATATACCTTGCCCGAAATCAAGTGTTCCATGAGAGAAGAGATCTAAACATATAGACATTAGGTTGCATTTTATTAGGGACATAATAGAAACTGGTGAGATTGAAGTGGAAAAGGTCTCTACTGAAGATAACTCTTCAGATATGATGGCCAAATCATTACCTGATGTCAAATTTAAGCATTGCTTAAATTTGATTAATATTAGAAAATGCTAGTACCCATTAGGGGGAACATTGTAGGAACAGCAGCCAAGCAAATGAGACTTGTGCGAGGATCGAATACTTACCAAGGTGGAGATTGTTACAAGTGTCAAGTATTAGCTCTTGATCTACTCTTATTCAAATATGATAAAAGGGGAATGAACGACTCGGATTAAAAGGGGTTTGTTGTATCAGTTTAAGGGCATTGTTGTCTTTGTAATGAGGGGCATTTGTGTCTTTTATATGCGGTGTATAAATACATCGCATTGATGTAAATCTATAATGAATTCTGCCGATTTACATTCAATATTACTGAGTTTGAGAGAGCAAAAGGGCGACTGAAAAAGGACTTAGGGTTAGGGTTCTTGCTGGAATCCGAAGGCTAAATCTCTTGTAATCGCATCTGGTTAGCTTGTAATCTCTGTTTTAGTCAATAAAGAGCTTGGTACTACTGTTCCTGCTGTGGATGTAAACCATTAGAGCCGAACCATGTAAATCTTGTCTTTTTTAATTTCTTGCTTCTGGTTTTAGTTTCTTGTTGATTTTGTGAATATTTTCTTTAACTTGGCCAACGCTTGTTGAGATCACTGATTCCAACACAAAGTTTGCCCACCTATTCATTTGAACTCGTTTGTTCCTCTGAATAACACCTACAAATTCTCAAAGCAGCATCTATTACGACAAAATAACCATTGGCATAAGAAGTCTGAAATGCTCATCTAAATTGACACAAAAAAAAATTGTTAAAAATATAATATAAATAATTAAAATTGACATCTTTTCATCTTTATAAATTTTTTTAAATAAATAGTGATTTCACATAATATTATAGTAGAGATTTTGAATTTAAATCCTCACACTACAAACTACTCATTTAAATTTACAAAAAGTTTTTTTGCACACAGGGTTAGGAAACCCCGTGTACACGGCCCTCCACGTGGACAAATAAAAAATGGGGAATTTTATATTTGAATGAGCGAGTCTCCTTCTTTATTTGCAAGCTTTCGTTTTCACGAGCATGTCTTCTTCTCATCTTCTTCGAGCATCTCCGAAGACGAACACAAGTAGGAAGCCACTTGTAGCTTAAATTTGTGTGTTTTTTTTTATATAATATAATATATTAGTTGACGTCAGCCGATTCTTCTAAAGGTACACAATCTTATGTATTTGTAACAGCACTCTTAAATTCAAGTTTAGCAAGTAAAGTATTCTTAGAATAACACTTTATTACTATTTATTATTTTATTATTATTTGTCACATATTTCTTACTACTACTCATTACTTTTCATATTATTTAATATTCTATTATTACTTTTTTATTACGTTCTTACTACTATGCACAATTATTCTCAATATTTCTCAACACTTCTCACTACCTAAACGTAAATTTTACATATTGAGCCTAGTCCTACTCATGAGGGGATATCTTACCATGCTTAGAATGACCTCAAATATTGTTGGCAGATCATTTATCATTAAAAGATGCAAAATCCAGAAAATATGCATACGTGCATGGACGATAAACAGGAATGTAGACCACCGATTTGATAATTAATAGATCACAAATATTGCGTAACTAATAAAGCTTCTTTAAAATTGCCCCTTAAAATCTTGCAACACTTTGGCCAAACCAAGGAGACCAAAATTTCTAATCTGCCAATCTAGAGAACATTTAAGAAACTATAGTGATTTCAGAATCCTCTTTCTAAAACAACCAAATAATATTACCTCCTTCTAAGTCATTCGAGATCACTTTAGATAAACCAAGCTTTCCTCTCATTTTTCAAGCTTTATCAAATTCAACCATCACTCCAATAGCTGCATACTAAGTGTTCAATGATTCTATCTCGTAACTCAATCAAGAAACATGAGCAAAGCTATCAGACTAATTTATTAGATCCATTATCCCATCGTTTTAATTCCATGTACAGTTTAGATAAGATCCCCGGGGGGGGGGGGGGGGGGGGTGGAGAGAGAGAGAGAGATTTCACCCCCATAAATCTTCGCAAAAATGAAGACAAAAAAAAAAACATTGTGAAACGGGGAAAAATGTTTCCACATACAAATCTTATTAAAAATTACTTAGATCAAAAACATCAAAAGGCTCCACCTTTTGTGACAGTAGGGGACCTTACATTTTCAAACCAACCCCAATACTCAGGATTGCAATGCATGGGAGAACTCACCATGATCGGCCTTGGTGTAAAAGGACCTGCAGATCCTTTCCAGTTTGTCAAGCACTTCATTATTACACCTCCCACTTTCCCTTCATTCATGGCTTCATAAACCTTCTCAATATCCTCACCTGGACTCACCTTCTTTGCCCCACTAAGAAGCTCAGTCCCCACATCACTCCTGACAAACCGATATATTGGATAAGTTCTACATTTCTTGATTCTGTTGGCTATTGGAAAATCTCCATTCTCGAATCTATCACGAGCTTTTGCTACCTCTTCCCCAAGCCTTGCTTTCAGTTCATCCAGGAATAGTGGTATGCGTTTGAATATTGAGTAGCCAATGTCGTCTCCATTCTCTAGTTTTGGATCTTTGAGAGCTCTTTCGACAAGTACTTCTCGAAGTTTTGGCAAGAGAGCATAAGATGGATTTGTGGGGTCATCAAGATAAGAGAAAATTGGCTGGTGCTCAATGACCTGTAAGAGTTCTTTCTCGCAGAAACGGGATTCTAGGAGTGATCCATCTTCAGCAGTGTAAAGGGTTTTCCTCACAACTTGGAGAAGAACATGTTTCACAACTTCCCTCATGTTTTCCTCCAAATGTCGCAGATCAATTGCCTGACAGAGTGCCACCATGTAAGTGGCAGACATGAGCTTTAGGATTTCAATGGCTTCGGCACTTTTTCTGGCTGAAATCAACCCGAGAGAATTCACATCTTGATTGTGTTGTTCTGCGCTCTGGACGTGAGTTGTGACAGGATTTGCCAAGTATTGGAGCTCAGAGCAATATGCAGCCATGGCTATTTCTGCGCCTTTGAACCCATAATCCAAGCTTGGATTAGGCCCCCCACTCAAATTGGAAGGCAACCCATTGTTGTAGTAATCACATACAAGTTCAGAGAATTGAGCAAACATGAGCTTCCCAATAGCTGCAATGGAAATTCGAAGATTGTCCATGGAGACACCAATTGGTGTTCCTTGGAAATTCCCACCATGTAGAGCCATATCCCGAGCAACATCGATCAACGGGTTATCATTCACAGAATTGATTTCCCTTTCGATTGAATGTGTTGCCATGCGAATAACTTCGATTTGGGGACCAAGCCATTGGGGAGAGGTTCTGAGTGCATACCTGTCTTGTTTTGGTTTTGTAAGGGGATCTTTTTCATGACGAACCTTTGCTTCTTTCATGTAATCACTTTCATCCAAAAGGAACTCCATGATAGCTGCTGATTCAATCTGGCCAGGGTGGTGCTTCAACTCATGTGTTAATGGGTCTGTAAACTCAGGCTTGCCTAGCATGACTTCACAAAACAAAGCAGAGAGAACTTCTGAAAGCAAAGCCAAAATGTTGGCATCAAAACAAACAGTTGCCGCCACAGCTGAGCCAACTGCTGTCCCATTTACAAGAGCTAAACCTTCCTTTGCTTGAAGCTCAAAAGGACCCGAAATCCCAGCTCTTGTCAAAGCTTCAATGGCAGTGATCTCTTTACCTTCAGAGGTGAGCACTTTGGAATTATGCCGCCCAGTTAGTAATCCAGCTATATAAGACAAGGGTACAAGATCCCCTGATGCAGTAATAGTCCCTCTTAGAGGCAGTTTGGGGATCAAATTCTTGTTCATTAGCTTGGCCATGCCTTCAAGTACCTCCCATCGAATACCAGAAAAGCCTTGCATGAGTGTGTTTGTACGAACCAACATGGCTGCTTTTGAGTAGGAAGATGGAAGGTTCTCTTTCCCAATCACTCCAGCATTAAGGAACCGAATAAGCTCTGTCTGGAGGTCTGAGGTTTTGTTGGTGCGCCGATGTGATGTTGCTCCAAATCCGGTTGTAACACCATATGTGTCTGTTCCACGGGAAATATGGTCTGCAACCCATTTGGCGCTTTTGGCTACACGTTCACACGCAACAGCTTCATTGAGATTAACCTTTACTTCGCCGCGACGTGCAATTGCGGTAACTTGACCGACTGTGAGGGTCGTGCCCTGTATGTCGACGGTTTGCACTTGTGCAAACTGCGACACCATGTTGCAGACTTCATCAAAATGGGTGCATTGCATGGCCTCCGCAGCTTTCTTCCAGTGCAATGGGGTTGAGACATGAGAGTTTTCTGATAGACAAAGGAGGTTTGTGTTGTCTTTTTGGAGAGGGAGAGCTGGAGGACGGAAATGCTTCTTGGGGCTGCCAAATCCATTGGTTGCCATTGCCAGAATTTGAGCAAATATTTTCAGAGGGTGAAGGAGAGAACTGGGAGTGTTAAACTATATGCAGTGTGAGTTGTGTTTGAGCTTGGGAATGAATTAGTATCTGTTATCTATTTATAGTGTGCTGAAGGCCCCGGCATCAAGGGTCAAATCAAGTCTTCGTTTAAAAAAAGATGAAGAGTTGGGTTGGTGGAGTGAGAACTTGCATGGAAGTATGGTGGGAAGCGGACGTTTGGCTTCTTTTCTTGTTGGGATGGTTGGTGGGTTTTCAATATGATACTGCTTTCCAGGTAGTCATAAAAAGACCATTGACCAGGATGAGATGCCACTCAAATGACCATGATACGCTTGGCAATCTTTTCTTCAATAAAGCATCAACCAACCTTTTGATGTCGTTTAGCTAAGCTACGGTGGCTTTGTGAATCACATGGCATATGCATATAAATATATATATATATATATATATTTAAGAATTTGATAAAAGAAGAGACTAGGAAAAAATGCATTGGAATTCTCCTCCCTAACAAACAAGATTCGTAGTTTTAAGTCACAGTTTCAAATTCACCTACCATATTTGAAAATCGATTAGTTTCGTCAGTGTGAAAGTTAAATTCCCAGCACAATATGCTTTATAAGCTTACATCCATTTTGTAAATCATTTATACCTAACAACTTATAGCATAGTGGCATTAATAAAATCTGCAGGTAACTGATGGTCGAAAAATAAGTGTACCGTAATTCCGAGGATTCCTTAAAAAACAAAAAAAACGAAAAATCCAAATTTCCTTGTGCTAACGATTATGTGAAGAAAATCCGCAGAGGCGGCATGTTCATTTGTCTGGTGAAGTAAGTCGGGCATGCACACGAAGATTGCTTATTTCTAAGGTTAAATCTCATACGATTTGCAGAAAATTTACTCCCAAGCAAGCATCCATAGAAAATGTGCTTAGATTGACTAGGAGTAATGTCAAGATAAGCATATTATTAATCAAATTGACAACAAATATGCCAGCTAGCTTTTACAGCAGCCCTCATGTGTCACGCATCTACAGCAATTAGAGAGGACATAAAGAAAGAAAGAAATAAATAAATAACTTATTGCTAAGCTTGCAAAGAAAGTTCCACTTCTACCAACAGAGCTTTATAAAGACCACAGAACATCCCCACCTCCAGCTTAAGGTAGAAATATACTTCGAACCGTTTAATATTTTTAGGGTTCGACGAAAACAAGCATAGCACTCCCTCGTTGCTGAAAGCTGCTGCGCAAGGCACATTTTGATGCTGTCACATTGAGTCTAACTAAACCAACAAAAGAACGAAAGATACAAGCCTAGCAAAAGTCTTAAAAATTGAAATCAGATAGGGTCATAAATGAAAGACCTTCTGCACTTTAATAAGGAAAACGATTTCTTACATGGTGAAAGGGAAGACACGTTCGGAACCTGCAGACTAACAAACATTTTCATATGTCCAAATAACAAGATCCAAGACCAAGATACTGAATACATATGCTGTGCTAAAATGGCACTGAACATAGAAAAACCTGACTAACTAAATAGTTAGCTAAGTCAACATATGAGAATTACAAGAGATGAGAATTGATCCACCTCCCTGTGATATCAAGGACGCGCTCTCTTGTTGCTGCACGAGGGGCACTTGTACTGCTTGATGTGCTCGGCCCTCGCAGGGGTGATCTTCACGCACTTTCCATGGAACCACTTCTCACATATGTCACAGCATATCCAGAACTCATCTGCAGCATAGTTCTCCCCACATGCTCCACACAAGGTCTCCCCATGCTCTTCTTCATCTTCCTCATCCACTACCTCATCCTCATCCTTTTCCTGCATTCCCTTTGAATACTTGACTAGTTCGGATCCCCGCTGTTTTGGTTTTCCAATTAAAGAAATAGTAGAGCAGCAGATACAGGAAGCAGAATGTCAATAAACATGCAGGCATTAAAAATAAGAACATTATAAGAAAGCCTGATGAGGTACCAACTAAAACATGGATTATGAACTAAAGAAGAAACTTAATCCAGAATGGAAAGTTTTCAATGCAAACAGACATCACCGTCCAGCAGCAACAACATGAGAGAACATATTTGAAGTAACACCAACTTTTTTTCTTTTTTTCTTTTGTTTTACAAGGCACGTAATAAAACTTAATGAAATATTCAAGTGGTCAATACATTTGGACACAGATACAGCCAGGAGATTGAAATTAAACCCAAAAACCAAAAGCACAAAAAAGCGATTACTTGGAGCATATATTAAAACAACGAGAAAGAGATATGTTAGAATCAAACAGTTCTGCATCAATCATGCTAATTCATCGAATCAAATAGGGGACTTCTCACTTTCATCTGTGAATTTGTTCATTATTTGTGCAAAGAAACACTGCAAAATTCCAAGGGAATGTAGCCATAATATTAGTCTTTTCTAGCCTATAATTAGTCTGAAATTTATCCAGGAGTCAAATATTCACCTTATCTTCATCCCTGAATTGAAAAATAACAAAACACAACAGACCCAGGTTTGTGCATTGTAAGGGACTATATACGTACAAACAGATTTCAGAATAAGTATCAGGTTCTATCGGCACTGGGTGTCTGGAAACAGCAACATAGCTAATCCCAGGGTGCACAGGCCCTCGGCAAGGAAGTTTCCCGCAAGTGTACCTTGGGTAATTCAAGGAAAAAATCTCAGTTTGATGGCCCCTACAGATTGTTTCTACCCAATGGGATTCGAACCTCGAACCCTTGGATAGAGCATACCACCAAGACCAATAAGAATATTTTCCTTATAAGAACAGTTTCCTTCCATTCTCTGACCAGTTCACTATATTTGTCAATTTCTTTTACTAAACTCGACTTTGGTTCAATTTTTTCACTAAATAAGTTCGAGTGTAAAATAATAATCAATCATTAATGGTACAATTCGTATGAATCTCAGTTTGACTCGTATAAGTACGTCTAAATTCAAATAGTATTATTTTCAATTTTACGATGAAACTCTCTTGAGTATTTAGAAAGATATTTACAAAATCCAAAGTTTCTTTGTCAGTTGTAGATGAAGTTATGAGAGATAAAAATAAACAATCTATTTTTTCAAAATTAAACAGCCTGTGAACAATTTTGAACTTGTTACGAAAAATGAGTTATTTGTTATACAACTTATTACTTCATAATAAGCTTGAGCTCAACTTACTTATAAAAAAAAATAATAAGCTTGAGCTCAAATTGTGTTTGAATAAAAGTAAAATGCACAAAGCTTGACCACCCACTATTGATTTGAACTCAACTCATTTATACTCCTATAAGTACACCTACAAATTCATCGTATCTATTACAGCAAAATAACCATTAGCATAAGAAGTCTGAAATGTTTATCTTAAATGACACAAAGAAACATGATAAATGTCAGCTAGAATTAGACAAGCCCGGCAAACCTGTATACGAGACAAAGGATCTGTGAGCTAACATTAGCCTCGATGCATATAACAAACTTCTTTGTCAAACACAGAAAAAGACAAATCTCATGCCAGAAATACAAAACTGAGAAGCAAGTATATTTTCTTTTACCCCCTTTGAGCCTGACTTGGATTTGTTGCTGCTATGGTTTGAAATTGAAGACTTCTCCTTCGACTGTTTCTTTGTCGTTCCAGTCACAACTTCAAATATTGTTGGCAGATCATTTATCATAGTAAAGAGGCGTTTCCTGTGTCAGAAATGGCATTCACAGGAAAATGGAAAATTTTTAATTACTCCTCATAGCTCCCGTCAAACATCACCAAAATAGTTAATATAAATTTGCTCTCTGCCACAGTTTTGACACCAATTGGCCATGTGAAAAATAACAATCATCTCACTACCCAACTGTTTTTTTTTTTTTATCAGTAACAATTCCCTCGCTCCCCATTGTTACTCAGCACCACAAGATCTGTGTTCTAAATAAAGGTGTAAGGAATGCAAAATCCAAAAATGTGCATAAATACATGGACAAGAAACAGAAATGTAGACCACCGATTTGATCAAGGCTACCGAATTATCATCTGATTTTTTATAAAGGTACAGCAAATGGTGACAAACTCAATAAACAATTGAGTTCATCTTTACACCACCCAATGGGAGGCTGACATGTCAGCTCCCATTGTTGCAAAATAAATGTGGCCACACTGGATTCTGATCCGGAATATAAATGGAAATTATCACTGTTCATGTTTCTGTAGACAAAAAAAAACTCTGCTTTCCACCAGTCTCTCACTGTCTCATCTCCATCTTGCACCATCACCCACCGTCACCAAGCCGAAACTCCAGTTGCCTTCACTCACTCAATCTCACGCCTTCTCTCTGCCATGGACAGCCTTCTCAGCAAATATTAGACTCCCTAAAGACCTCCTTGGTTCAGTTTGACAACTGATTTGCATGCAATGGGGTTCACGGTTCAGAGTTCGGGTCTGGTTTGGCCTGAAAGTTGTCTCTTCCCTTTACCATTAATTGGTTATTACAAATTTAGAGTTGAAAGAAAACATGAAGCAGATAACTCTCTCTCTTCACCACCGCCTTGATTCCTTTGCCTCTTGACTTACTTGGCCGTACCACCACCACGCACCTCTATTCACTGTGCCGTCACCCTCTTTATTCCCTTAGGTTAAGCCCGAGGCCTGAAAGGAGATGGTAATTTGGGGCACACGGGTTGGAAGGGGAACCACTTGATTGAGAATCTGTATTTGGATCAGATTTTTTTTTTTTATTGGCATTAGGTGTCCAGAACAATGTCCCAACTAATCCCGGGGTACATATGCCCTTAACAAGGAGTTTCCTGCAAGTGCACCTTGGTGAATTCAAGGGAAAAAATCTCCCAATCTGATGGCCCCTAAAAATGGTTTGCACCCAAGGGGATTTGAACCTTAGACCTAGTGGGAGTTTACCCCTAAGCCCAAGGCATTTACCACTTGAGCCAACCCCTAGGGATTTGGATCAGAATTTTGGTCATTAATATAAAAATGGTTGCCTTTTTACCTGGTAGATTTATGTTATTGATTGGTGAAATCCAATTGTTGTTTGATATCTTTTTTATGTTGAGTTAGAATGTATATGGTCGAAGTTGTCCTTTCTTTTATTGTCTAATTTCTGCTGAATTTTAAAATTTTGAATGGTTTTGGATGTTGAAATTATGATAAAGATTGGGGGTCCATTTTTCTATTGTTGCATGTGGTTTTTATCAAACACATGTTTGCTCTCTTTTATGAATGGTTGATTTAAAGTTTTGGATAAAGAGGGATTGAAATTGAATAAGATTTTGATTGTTGAATTTGGCTAATAGATTCAGAACCTGCTGATTGTGTAATAGATCTTGATTGCTGAGTTTGAGTTTGAAACTATGTTCAAATATTCTCATCTTCCAGTGGCGGGCGATGGCAAGGGCGATATCTACTAATTTCGTCCATAGGAAAGAGAGAGGGAGATTGTAAAGGATGGCCAATGATATTGTATTTATATCTTCGGGAGAATCCAGTGTGGTCAATTTTTTCTGGAGCAATGGGAAGCTGACGTGCCAGCCTCCCAATGGGTGGTGTAAATCACCCCTTTTTGCAGCACATCTAGTTTCCGGGTTTTCTTTATACAATTGTATTGAATATATAATACAACATTAATCAGTTCATGTTAATTATATAAAAAAAAAAAAAAAAAATTAATCAGTTCATGTACTCCTCACAATTTGTATACATATGAACATCATATAAATTTTCCAATATTTTGGAAGGCAGTAGGGAAGTGATGGTGGAAAGAGACAATGTACCGGTCAGTTTTATCAAATCCAAATCTGGCACCAAAATAGAATGCCACTGCAAGTAACCACGCATCACTGTGAACAGCAACTAGAGACAGCCAATCCTTTTCTTGCATTCCATCTCTGGCAAAGTTAATCCCCAATGCAGGTTCTGGGAGCTCTGGAGGCACTTCTTCAGCAGGTAAGTTAACTTCCCACTGTTCATTAGGAAATCCATACAGGCAAAGATTCTCCTTCTCTGACAGGTACACCAGTTAGTCAAATACAAGAGGCATCAGTAACTGTCAGATACAGCACGCATAAGAAAATCTTATTTTTATTTAATATATTTAGACATATCATTTACACTATAACCGATAAGGAAAACATATCATTACACACCAGGGGAAATATCTCTGCAAAAAATTGGGCTGCTGTAAGAAATGTTAAGAGTGAGAATTCTTACAGGATGATCCATGACCAGAATTGGACAACATAATCATCCAGAGAACCAATAAATAGGAAATCATATTCACTTTGGTACCGTAGTAGGTAAATAACTAATTATTGACTCAGGCTGTTCCAGAGCATAAAGACTAGGTTTAACATAATGAATACCGTATAATTATTCTTATCTGAAAGGAAAAATATCCAGCATATTTAAAGTTCAATCATGACTTCTGGTCCCAGAACTCAATTCAGGGTTGTTCAATTTCTTAGCCAAAAGAAACACTTCATCTATAAGGATCCTCCAAAATGGTTGTGAAAAACAAAATAAGTAAATGATGAAACTATAGAGCATTAAAAACAATGAAATGCTCTGAGAAAGCAATGATGATGCGATGAATATCAAACGACAAGAAAATGCATCTTACATAACTTTCGGTAAATAAATAAGTTTTGTGAAACGAATCAAGTAACTCTAGGATTTGCTATATAATTCATAGAAATATTGCATCTTTTAATAAATTATTTCACATAACACATTCTGAAAAGAAATTCACTATAATAATTAGTTTTTACAAGACACTAAATTGCAGACTCATCAAGACCATAGAGGAAAATCACACAAGTTGGAGAGAAAAAAAAAATCATCACCGAAAACCTAAGTTCCAAGCAGCAAAGAAACAAACAAGAATCGTAACATTACATCCAAGGGTATCTGAAATGTTGCTAATTTTCCAAATTAAGCACGAAAACAGTAATTAAGGGACTACAGACCAGAAATTCTACCCAGTTAAACATTACGATTAAAGAGGACAATTTTATTTTTTTTTATAAGTAAAAGAGGACAAAAATTTCATTCCACAGAAACCTTCTATTTTTTACCAATGAAAAAGCAAATGCCTATCTTGTTTTATCACGCACTAGAAAATTACCGCGAGAATTTATACAAGTGCTAAAACAAAACTACCATGTATAAGTCTCAAGCAGAAAAATAATACTCATTACAAAAATAATTTGCTACAGGAAAACAATCGAGCAACAACGTACGAACTTAAACACATCGTAATGTCAAACCCACCCCCCTACCCCCCCAACACACACACACACACACACAAACACACTCAGAGACGTGCAAATAAAAGCGAGAGTATAAACCCTAACCAGGATCGCACTGCTGATAAAATTCTTCAACATCTACAAAATCACATGAAAAGAGCCAAAATCAGAGCCATTACAAACTGGAACGTGAAAAACAAGGAAATTCGTAAACACACCCTAAACAAGAATTGAAGGATAAATAAGAAAGGAAATAAAAAAGAAAAGAAGGAATAAAATCGAAAAGGGAAAGTAGGAGACCAGTGGTGAGGGCTTTGATCATGCCAGCTCTACGTCCCTTGAAGTCCCTGAAAACCTCCTCCACTGTACGAGGGTTGTACTGTCCTCCTCCGTCCATGTCCGTACAGTCCCAGAGCTGGCTTCCGTGCGAGGGGGTGGTGGGGTGAGGAGGGGGAAAGACAGATTTGAAGGTGCAGAAGCGAGGACAGAATGGGAAAATAGAGAGTTTTCAAGGGGTATTTACGGCTATGTGAGTGGTTTTAATTAAATTTATCCAAATAGTAATAGTAATGATAATTTAGCTAATTGTAGAGTGTGACGCGGCGCCATTTTATTGGCTGAGTTTTGGGGGTAAAAGCAAATCCGAGGTGGAGACAACGCGATTTGGATTTGGGAGGGAGAAGGGGTTGATGCTAACGTACGCAGGGGGCGTTGTCTTTAAGCGGTGGTCCACTGGTGTCTCCTGGATTATTGAGAAAGATGGAAGAGGCAACAGGAATACGACGGCTATGTTAATTGTAGATCGCCGGGTTAGGGGGTGTGGGGTCCAGATCTGAGGCATACACGTGTCCTGCCCTGACAGGAAATCTTGAGCTCCGGTCAAAGATTTATCCATCTTTAATGAGGGAGAAGGACACTGATCGGCCGGAGGAGCACTACCTCAGGCGTCGACGTGGTCGGGGAAGATTCAGAGCGCGCAGTGAAGGGCTTTGCGCGATCGAGCTGACTTTGGAACATCGAATATGACAAACATCTCGGTTAAGATTACCCCTATCCGGATGGAGGGGTCCACTAACTGTGAGTAATGTAACCAATGTTACTTCATTTTTTTAATACGTCAGATTTTAAAATTATTTTTATTATAAAATAAATTATTAAATTTATTTTATAATAAAAATAATAATTTATTTTATAATAAAAATAATTTATGATTTGACATTCTTATCAAAACATGTCAGTTGCGAATTTAATTTTGTATAACTAATTTTATGACTAAAATATTTCTATTATTAAAGTGAGTTTTTGTCAAAACATTAAGGTTTAATTTAATATTAACGTGAGTTTGAATTTTTTAAGAAAAAGAGTGGAAAAAAAAAGTGAGCTTGAATTGTTCATAAATTATTTCGAGAAAAAAAAAATTATTATTTACATAATTTGTCTATAAATTATGAAGAAAAATATTAGTATGTCCATTCATTAATATTTTTTTGACATTTTATGTATTTTTTTTTAATATTTTTTTATTTAATATTTAAGGAAATGATTATCAGTATATTTTTATATTTTTATATTTTTATATTTTTATATTTTTTAAAATGTTTTAAAATAAAATAAATAAATAAATGAGAATAAATAAATAATAAATAAATAAATAACTAAATTTACAATAACGGTGAGCTCAAATATGAAATCATTAATTTCTCTCTTTCAACGAGTGAGTATCGGTTGGAGGCTTGGAGCGAAATGATTGGATTATGTACAAATGATTTATAGCCCTTGATTCTTGAGTTAAAGAATGTAATTTGGCGAGTAATTATTTCTCTGTTGATTGATTTTCTAGTTTTACCCCTTCACGAGTTTTATGAATGAACTCTGGGAATTGATTGATAGCTTTCCATGTTTCTGTTTGTTTGCCAATTGCACTCTATGCTTGTTAAGCTAGAGGACAGAGATAAACTCTTATCCTGGAATTATATTAGCAAAACAGAGAAAGGGAAGTCAAATTTGACAATTTTCAAAATACACTACACACTATTACTAATTGCTTACTTTTTAGACAGCTTTATGTATCAAAATAGTATCAAAACGATTTTTACGTGTAAAAACCGACAACAATGAGTTTTGTGTGTAGTTATATAATTAACATGAGCATTTTTGGACAAGTATCAGTGACTTGGACTCGATTTAGATTAAAAGATGAGATGAGTTAAATTTATTTTTTAATACTATTATTATTTTAAGATATAAAAAATTGAATTGAAATTTAAAAAAAGTACATTGAAATTTGAAATAGTTGCATTGAAATTTATGTTTTGTATGAGAATTTGAAAAAATATAATGATGAGTTTGAGATAAATTGAGACGAGCTCGTCTCGTCTACGAATCCAAAACGGACCTTAATGGATCTTTTTATGCCATAATAATGATGGTAAATCCTTGTTATTTGAACCTCAAATTGAAGTTTTTTAAAACTTGATCTAATTCGAACAAGCTGTTGAGTTGAATTTGTTCGGTGCCTAGCTAGACTACTTAGGGGATTCGTTATCAATTACCTGATGATTGCTAACTTGTTAGAATTGATTGGCTTGAGTTGTGGAGTCATAAACTTAAAAATAAAAGAATATATGATACTATTTTCAACTTTTAATGTAAAACTGCCAAGGTATCCTAGATATCGGTCTCATTTTGATCATGTTAATATGTTCGATCTGGGCTGGGCTTTTTTTTTTCAGAATGAAAAGAAAATGGGAGGGGAGACTTGTGTATGAGTTTATGCTCTTTTTCTCACAAGTAGTCAAGGAACTGCTCTTTGCGTATGAGTTTATGCAGAGGAAAAACTTGGATCATCATCTTTGTAGAAGTTTAACTTTGAAGAGAAATTTGAGAAAATAAAATCACTTGTGCATGGATAATATCGGCCTCGTTTACTTTTACAGATGAAATGAGATTAGATAAGATAAATTAAAATAAATGTTAAAATTTTAATATAATATTGATAGTATTATATTTTTTTTTTAATATTATTTTTATTCTAAAATTTAAAAAAGTTAAATTGTTTATATTAATTTGTATAAAAATTTAAAAATATATATATATAATAATTATATAAAATGAGATAAATTGAGAAGTTTTCTAAAAACAAATAAGGCCGCACATCTAGTGTTTTATGCTACTTGAGTTTAGATGAACATTTCATGTATATGGTTCTTGCCTTCTCCATCTCATTTCCTCTTGCATCTTTAAAATTTTTATTTTATAATGATTTGAGGGTGACATCAAATAATTTTGCAGGAACCCAATATAAAGATTTCTGCTAATACGCTTACACCCAAATTTTTTCTAAAAGTTTATGCTAGTATGTTGTACTTGGCAATACTTATAAGTTTTGTACTTTAAACTAATTCTAAACTTGCACGCTTAGAATATAATGTAATCGTTTAATGGATTGGAATTTAATGTATATAATTACTTCTATGGATTATAATCTAATTTAATTGCATAGAATATAAAGCAAGTAGTTTATATGATTGCTTTATGGATTGTAATATAATATAAGATGTATACTTTTTTAGTGGAATAATCACTACAACCTGTTTTTGTTAAAGCGAAAATTGTTCATAATATATACTTTTCGCTATAATATTTTATAAATATCGCAAATTGATCCTTTTTATGAACATTTTTAAACTTGTGTCATGATGTTATTTTATGAAACTGACATTAATAATCCGACCATTAAGGTTCGGTTGGGAGCATTACATAAACACTGTCGACATTGTCTTGAACCAGTACATCCATGGCAGAAGAAAAATGGGTGAAGATCAGGACTACCTATGCATTATAATGAGAACTTCAACTTGAGTATATTAAAACAAACCTATGTTAAACATTTAATGTTATACCAGGTAGAGATTAACTACTGAGCTTATAAATAATTAATATAATTATGAAGTAAGTCCCTACATCTATATTATTTTGAAACTTATAACATATATAGAAATATAATAATTTTAATTTGTGGAATTTGCTATCTTTACTTTTATATATATATAATGCCATGTTGAGCATGGGCTAATGGGGTGTTCGGAAAAGTCATTATACTTTTTCAAATTTTCATATAAAATAATCTAAACAATTTAAATTTTTCAAATTTTAAAACAAAACTAATATTAAAAATATATATTATAACAATTTTTTTTAACTTTTATTTCATCTTATTTCATCTAATCTATAAAAACAAACCATATTTTTTTTTAGAATTGTACACTCAACAATGCACATTTTTATAAATAAACCTATTCATTATCTTCTTTTTCATCATCCTTCCATTATTTTAAGATATGATATTAGATGATAGATTAATAAATAAAACATAATAAATAATCTCTAATTATTTAATATCACATCATAAGATGATGAGAGGATTATAAAAAATGAGATGATGAGTAGTATTGTACTATTTTTATTATCAGAAAACTCAATTTTTAAAACAAAAAATTAAAGAAGACAAAAGACAACCGCTTGGTTTATTCTTCATTCCCATCGAGAGGCAACAAACTCCCCCGAATTTTTTTTTTTTTTTCTTTTACTTCATAGCTTGTTTTCACCTACTAAACATTGAAATTGGAAGTTTTCATAAAATAAGTTGTAGAGCTTTTAATAGGTTTCCAACCACATCAAACTTGTATTCATCATATTTATATATCAAAAGATAATCAATTTACCAAGGCGAGATAAATGAACTTATTTATATTGTAATAAAATTTATAAGTCAAAAAAGGATAAATTCTGAAAATAACTTTCCGTTATAATATTTCATGAATATTTTAAATTAAGGTTTGGTTTGTTAAGTATAAATTTTGAAAATAATTTTCCATTATAATATTTCATGAGTATTTTAAATTAAGGTTTGATTTGTTTTCATAGATAAGATGAGATAAAAATTAAAAATAAAATAAAATATTGTTATAGCATTTTTTTTAATATTAATTTTGTTTTAAGATTTAAAAAAATCATTTGAGATTTAAAAATTTTGAATTATTTATTTTAATTTGAAAAAATAATAATAATAAAATGAAATAAGATAAGAAAAAATTATTTATAAAAACAAACCAGGAGTTTTATGACCATTTGAAATGAAAAATCTTTTTATCTAAGTCGGTGTGTAAAGCAGACATAATAAAATACTTGATATAGCATAATTTTATTTAGAAGATAAATTTACATTTTGAAATTTGCAAATTCAGTCTTACTATTTATGCTATACGTATCATGTGCTCTATACAACGATTTGAGAATATAATGACTCTTTGAAATTCCACCGTGGTGTTATTTTCTGATGTGCAAGACAAACTAAAACCCACTCTCAACCAAAGTCCATTTGCGGAAAAAGCTATAGGAAATCGAGGTAATAACCCTGACGCGACCTCGCATCCAACGTGGAGCCCTTAAGAAAATGCCGTTGTTTTCTTACGATGATCCACAATATAATGAGAAACATCGTCCACAATATCTTCAACCACAAGATGATAGAAAAAAATGTGTGAAGAGGACTAACATGTGCATCATAATGAGAAAATCCGACATGATTCATGAATATCCATAAAAATTTTGAATGTTGCTAATAATAAATGTTTGAAAAATATGATGATTAAAAAAATAATTTTTCAAAAACATGATTGTTGTAAAGATGAAATAAATGTCTTTGTAACAGCAAAAGTAATGCATTAGCAAAACTGAATTACAAGCCACTACACCTCACACAACCATACCAATGTAATAGTTAGGTAGAGATTACATCGTGGTATGCCAAACTCTTTTTCCAAGACATGAAGGAAACATATAGAAAGTAAGGTAACAAGCCAAGGATGAATTGCCAGACCAATAACATGGTCTTTGTTTATATTTGTCTTACCGGACGACTGAAGCACAGTGCTGGGTGCCGCCAGACACAAGGCTTCCATTGCATTGCATGGATCCACCCATGAGCGGAGAGATGCCTGAGAATCTAGGATCCCGAAGAGGAAACGTATTGTTATCATTGCTATTGGAGATAAGCTGTGTGATGTTGGAGCGGGTGGTAAGGGAAGCAACATCTTGACCGGCTGCAAATCGATGACTATCATACTCGGACATAGTTTTACTTGAAAGCAAGTCGATGGAGCCTGAGACGCAATGGCTGTTGCTAGTGGCGGCCAGATCAGGATTATGAAGCTTTCTTGTGCTGACAAAGCGTCCGCCGGATCCCCTAACCCTATTTAACGCATGACGATGCCGAGACTCGTGAAGATATGGCTGCAATTGATTATATGTACCAGAAGTAGAACTTACACTTCCATAAATAACCAAATCCAACAATATAATTTAAATGAATGCTTAGTTTGTGGACATACATACCTTTCGAGTTTTGACAACTTGTTTTTTAGCCTCAAGCTTTGCACGCGACTGCCTCCTTCTAAGAATTCCATGGTACTGTTTTGGATTGACATAAATGGGTCCATCATCTGAAAAATCAAGTGGAAGTGGGACTCTTGCAGGCGCTCTCCCCACCATCTGGGGCTGAATCTGGTAAAATTTAACTATACTATCATATCAAGAAGCAACAATCACAAGCAATTTTCTCAAAAATAAATAAATAGTTAAAGCTCAAGCTAACTATACTAGAACTGGCAAAAGTTCCATTGTCTCTTTTAGACTTGAAATCACGTATAAATTGGTGGTAAATACAAAAATAATAGCATGTAACAGATAAGGATCTATATTTCCAAATTCCACCCTATCTATACCCCACTAGATGAAACTAACAAGGTTGCAGATTAGTATCTCTGGATCAAAAGGATAACAAAATCAACCTGCAGGAACTTACAATGACTGGTTGTCTGTAAGTAGTGAACAAGCATGGCTCGGCACAGGCGTGTGACACTCGAGACTGAAATGAGTGAAGAATGAGTTTACAAGAGTATCTAACAAACAGGATTCCATAGTCTACATATCAACTTTACCATTAAATAGTTGTGAGCAACTTGTGAAGGATTGCAAATAATATCGGGATTATTCAAGAAGAAAGGCTTCTTTTGACCTTCCACATCCCTGACACAGCCTTCATCTCCATCTAGATACATGCATAAAAGACTTGACAAGTTAGACTAGCTTATAAAAAGACGAGAGCAACAAAATTAAAAGCAATCCCCTTCATAGCCCTAGCCACAAAGTAAACATAGAAGCTCAATGGAAACCATAAAATGCGAGAGGAATGGCTGTATGGAAAAGATAATATGGAACAACACTTTCAACACTGGGCCTGAGTAAGCCATAATCTGTCTGAAGAATGACTTTATTTTTAAGCCAAGTTTTCTATCGAACTTATTTGTAAACCTAACATTTCTTCTAGTTGTAACAAATAGATTGTGGAGAAGGTAAACCTGTGTTTACAGATAGAGGGACGTCTTTTTCTCTCGGCAGACATGGTGAACATTGGCTACTAGAAAGCTAGAAAACAAAGTTATATGAATAGAGGGATCTTGAGACTTTACACAACACAAAAAAGGACTCAAAACTAATTTAATTGTTCACCCAACTCAGATAGTGCCAATCATATCCACTGTAAACATAAAACATCCACAAAAATATAAACTTTTATAACTTAATTCTGCAATTACCATTAAATTTATATAGCATCTTAAAAAAATTAACCAGGAAAAGCGGGTCATAAATTAACGGAAAAATAAATATATTCAGATATACTTTATATCACAGATTAAACCCCACAGGAGTGGTTCGGGACATATAACTAGCTCCTGCTCTGGAGAATATCTATTTCTTACAAAATTTAACCAAACAAGTATAAATGTACCCTTTATTTTCTTTGTACCTTGGAGAGCACAACCAAAATGCTATTAATCTAGAAGTCTGCCGAAAAAAGGATACAGAAATGATAGAATGTAATATTTTGACACACTTGTGTAATGAAAGGGTAAATACCAGATTCTGATGAAATGCATTGATCTTGAGAATTGCTCCCTCCTGCAGCACCTGCTTTGGGGTGAGATTGACCAGCCAACTGAATTGTGGCTGATTCCTGGGTCGGTAGTTGAAGACCTAAATGCTTTGCATCATGACAAAGTTGTGGAGGAGATCTCGCTTTTAAGCATGCATTTTCAGATAAAGCCAGTGGAATTCGATGTACATCGGAATTCCACCACAATGGGCAATTAGCAGTAAAACGGGGCATTGGATGAACAGGAATTCTGATCGTTTCTTGGCAAGTCCAATATTTGTATGGCCTTAAAGTTGTCAATACTTTGGACTATTATGCAAAAGCCACAAGACCTTCAACAAGGAGGTTACTTTCTTTGGGATTAGCTACACAATAAAAGCACAATAATTACTGAGTAGCAGTGTATTGATTATGTCAAAAGATGCTTATGTTATAGATCTGCAATGACTTATAAAAAACAAAACAAAAAATGATACAGATTCGCAATCACTTAAAACATCAAAACGATAAAAAAATGGACACATAAACAATGTTAATGCCCAAAACACACCAATACTAAGCCTCCAAGCAAGCACACAACTTCCTTTCTCCCAATGGTTGCATTAGTAACAAAAATTTTGAGGGTGAAAACCACTTCTAATCTATTATGGTAGAGCATGAATGACATGGTACTCTCATCTTCACAGCATATGCCACGTAAGTTTTTTGTAAGTTCACACTATGGTGCTGAATATAACATGTCATTAAAATTGCTTACATAAACACCAATTTTAAATCATATGGCATCCTATTATTGGATGTGCATGCCATGTGTACTACGAGACTATCTAATAATTACTCCCAAAAATCATATTGCTTGACCCCATCAAAATAGTTTATTTTTAATGCAAAACTATAACACACATAGAAATTAGAATGTTCAAACTATGAAAACTGTAAGATCTTCGATTAATAAGAAACATTTGTGCTCAAACTTCACCATTGCAAGCTACTAACTCTTCATTCATGGTTGATCGCTTGGTTGGATTATTATGTGTCCATTTTCAAAAATAACTACAATTATAGTTAAAGCAACCTCAATATAATCTTTATGGTTTGATTTTTCATAACTAATCACAATATATATTTTTGAGAAATAATTTCACATGTGAATATATTTAAGTAAATTATACATGTTATGCACCAAATTTTTATACAATAACCTATCTATGGAGTTAGACATGTCTTAAACCAACACAAAATCTGTTGGATTACCCAAAACTTTTTTTTTTCTTGGCAAGTATTTCTCAACTTTTCTTAGGTTGCATTTGGGTAATGAGATGATCTCAGATATTCTATGAATAATAGTGAAAAAATCATAAAAAAATACAGACATAATATTGAATAGTAGTGAATAATAGTGAAAATAAGGTGAACAGTATTAAACAAAATAATGATTAGTAGCGGAATATTATCCACTTCTCTCTCTTTTTTTCATGGCAAGTCTTTATTTACTTCAGAGAGAACAAAAAAAAATCAGCAACAGATTCCCTTGTTTGCAACCACAATTTAAGATCAATATATACATTAAAAATTTTAAAATAAAACATTATGAACTCAACCGACATAGCAACTAGATATGGATTTCCTTGAATATAATAATATGTCAACAGCAGTAATAGTCATCTCCCGCATATTTCTGTGGGAAAAAAGTCTGAAGAGAGAAGAGGAAAACAAACACCTCCACATTCTCATATCACTACCATAGTATTAAAACAAAGAGAATACCTACTTTAGTTAATCCCAGAAATACAATGTTCCTTTTTTTCCCAAATACCTCATCTTGGACTCTCTTTAACATACAGTTAGGAAGAGCAAATTACCTGATAAATAACTCCACACCAATATTGAAAACGATGCTCAAACAACATTTTCTTGTAATTTGATATGCTCACCCAAAGTAATTACTGAAAGATCACCCATTATTCTACACGTGTCAGCTAGACTTCACTCTGCTTCATTTATGTTTTAATAGGACCAAAAAAAGGAAAAATAGTTTGAGAAGACGAAACGGAAGGGCATCAGCCCTCACGTTGTTACATAGTCAAATTCTGGTAAAAAGGGGGGCTAATTTCTTTCCACATGCAAGAAAATCAAAAGAAAAACGTTACAGAAGCATACCTCTAGAGAAGGTGACAGAAACTCAAACACAGGAGCAATACATGAGCCACTTTGGTCAATAAATCATTCAGAAACTCCGCATTATTCATCCCAAAAACGAAAAAAAAAAAACCTACATAGGGTTGCCATAACCTCGGCCTATCGAAAGACATCCAGAAAAACCCAATAGGATAAATGGGAAAAAGAATTATGTCCGTTCAGATTAGGAGAAAAGGTAGATGCCAAATGCAGTCAAAAACCCACCCATTTCAGAAAATGGAAATGCTCCGACTATGAAATAGCCCAAACCAAAACCTGAGAAAGCAAAATATATACCAAAAGAAACAATCAAAGTTAGAAGCCAACAATAGCGACTACTTTACCAAGACTATAACTACTTTTCCATCATCATCATCGCTATGATTTCAAACTCCACATGCATCCAATAAACAAAAAAAAAAACAATAAATCAACTAAGATTCCAGGCCAATAAATGAGCCCCTAGGCCCTAGTACAAGAGGAAAAGTAAAAGATAAGAGAGAGAAAGAGAGAAAGAGTCAGAAAGGAAGCAAACGAAACAAAGGAAAAGTTGATAGTGGAGGTACGATAAGGAGAGATAGATAGAGAGAGAGAGAGAGAGAGAGAGAGAGACCTTTGGGATCCACGAAGACATGAAGAAGCAAGGAATAGTCCTGTTGGGATGAACTTGGACATGTCTCCCATCTCGAGTCTTGGAATCGACTTATATACACAAATATACTCTCTCTCTCTCTCAAATGCTTTCTTCTTCTTTGCTTCTCTGATCGTACAAGTCTTCTCTTTCTTGATATTAGCTTTGGATTTGGCTGTACTGAGAACAACCAACCACCATAAAACTTTAAAATAGCTTCATAATACAGTCACCCACATAGAGAGAGAGAGACTAGCTCACCCACCGTTCCCGGGTCCACCACCATTTCAACACTTTCTTCTCCAAAACCTTTGTCCTCTTTGTTTTTTGTTCTTTCAACTGCAACATTCACAAACACAAACCTTTGCTCGTATTTTCCACTTTAAAGTCTTCTTTTTCTGTCTGGTCCCACGCACGCATACTTCCAAAATCCAATGTCTCGCAGCCGCCCTTTACTGTATAACCACACTCCCACGCGCAATTTTGCCACGCGCTATTTCCCACGCTCCTTTTCTTTCTTGACACGTGTCTACTTATCTATCCCGCTGTTGTCTCGTTATCCATTTTATTTTGAAATTACCTTGGGGCAGACTGTCTGCCCCTCTCGAACGGAGCAGCTCTCGCCGCTGCCGGTGGCGGTAGGCGACACCGCCCACGCCATCGGGACCGGCTGACTCAGGCGACCTCACCCCTACAACGGCGGTATGGGTCCGAAACGGGTTTAAGGCTGCCGGGAGCACACCGGAGCTCGCCGTTGTAGGGGTGAGGTCGCCTGAGTCAGCCGGTCCCGATGGCGTGGGCGGTGTCGCCCACCGCCACTGGCGGCGGCTCCGTTTTCTCCATGGCCGAATTCCCTTAAATTCATCTTTATTTTATTTTTTTATTGTATTTTTTATTATGTTTTTATTTTTTATTGTGTTTTTTATTATGTTTTGTTTATTTTATTTTTTTATTATATTTTTAATCTTCATTTTTTTATTTAATCATATTTTTTTATTTTATTTTAATGTGTTTTTTATCTTAAAGCAGCCCAACTAACGTTGGGCTGTTTTAGACGCTGGGGACAGCCGGACCGGTCCCCAGCGTCTCTCTTTTATTTTTTAGAGGAAAACTGACTCAATCCTTTATCATTGTAGTTCTTGTTATTTTTGGTGATGGTGAGTGACACTGTTTATTTTATTGAGATTGAAGATTGTTGGGATTCACCGTCGTAGGGTTGAGGTCGTTGGCTCCCTCCGATCCCAATAGGATGGGCGGTGTCACCTACCGCCGTCAGCAACGTCGAGGACTGGGTGAAGCCGAATTTCTTTTAAAAATTCATCTTTATTTTATTTTTTTATTATATTTTTTCTTATGTTTTCTTTATTTTATTATTTTATTGTATTTTTTATTATATTTTTTTAATTTTATTATATTTTTTGTATTTTTTATTATATTTTCTAATATTTTTTATTATGTTTTTATATCAATTATAGGAGTTTAGGGAATGGGTTGCAAAACGCTGGGGTGCAACCCGACCGCACCCCAGCGCCTCCTTATTTTTTAACAATGTTATATAGGTACTCCAACTTCGATGACGTTGGAGTTCAGAATTTCTAACTTTCATTTTTGTTAGAGTTGAAATTAGTTGATTCTAACTCTAAAATTGAGTCCGAGTTCGACTCTAATAAGAGGTCAAAGTTCCTTACTCTATTATGGGCACTTTCCTTCTCATGACAAATGCGACACTCAGCTATTTGAATTAACGGCTCCTCCTCATCTAAAGTGACGTTCTTTTCAACCATCTTCCCAGAATCGGATAACTCACACACAACTCCAAGTGATCACTCATATTCTCTCGGAGAAACCCTAATTCACCACAATATCACTCAAGTCCTTTTGAAATACCAAACACGACGTAGTTTTCAAAATCTGAAACTTTAAAAAGAAAACCCTCGAGAATGTTGCTAATAAAATAAATGCAAATAAATTGAAGAGGCATGACCTAGGAATCTTTTGATCCTGTTGAGAAAAGACAGCAGATTAGAGAAGCCGTCGAGGTGCAGACAGCAGCAGTTGGTGAAAAAGAACAAGATGTTCTTCTTCTAGACAACTCGGAAGAGCTCGATGCACCATTAGGTACGTATTTCTTCAAGCGATATTGGGCATGAAGTAGAACTGTGGAAAATGAAATAGAGAGAAAAAGAGGCTGAAGGGTTAGGGACTTAGGGTTTTTAAATTTGTGATGAAATAGATGTATATATACAAAGATAAAACGGTGTCGTTTAAGGTTTTTTTTTAAAAGAAAAATTGCAAATGGAGAGATGACTGTGCAAGAATTTGAATCTGCGTCGAGAAGTTCATAAAATGGGCTTCTAAACCATTAGGCCAGTTGGTCAATTATGTTTTATATACGATATATAATATATAAAGGCTAAATCGTCAGAATTTGGAGTTTAAAATCGATATCTAAGCTGATTCCGATTTTGACTCTGAACTCAGATTTTGGAATCAGAGAAATTTTAACTCTGACTTCAAATTCTGACTCCGATCGAAGTCGGAATCGAAACAGACTCCAATCAAAGTTCAGAAGTCAAAAAATTTGTCCATTCCTAATGTTACATTTGCATAAATATTATGTAAATATTTAAAAATAAATTAAAGTAAATTTATGATTAAAAAATTAATTTTTTTAAAATAATTATATAATATTTACTTATTCTACTTTATAGTTTGCCAAATTATGACTTCATTTTCAAGAAAACTTTTTCTCTTTTTCTTTTTAGCAGAACTCTCGAAAACCTAAGATGATATTAATTGGGAGGTTAATGATTCTGAATTATTAGTAACGACAATATAACAACTCCATACTTTATGCGACCATCTTAAAATAAGTATTAATTGTTAGGCACAAATACACATTGTCGGCGAGTAAAGAACAGTAAGAGACTAATAAAGCCACAAGAGATTCACGTGATTAAGAATGATTAAAGAGGCTAACATTATGCCGAATATAATGTTTTCCCTAAACTTTATCTCTAAGGAATGCGTTTTGTTTTATCCTTTTAAGATCGAAATCCATAAAGACAATTTGACCATGTACTCATATCACTAAGCTGCCATCAATGAGACTCTGCTCATGAAGGTAATTTTTATTTAAGTTCTTCTTTATATTCGTAACTCACTTCAATTTATTTCAATTCATTTCTATTTTATTATTATATTTTTATAATTTTTTATACAAAATATAAAATTCTTATACACTTTTTTTAAATTTCAATATACTTTTTTCAAATCCTAATACATATTTTTTAATTTTTAAAATAATAATAATATTAAAAAATAAATTAAATTCAACTAAATTTATTTCATCTCCAAATCCAAATAGAATCTAAAATTATCTCATTATATTTTATCTCACTATTCAAACCACACTGAAAGGTCAACACTAAATAAAACACGTGGTTAGAGATAAAGTCTAGGAAATACATTTTACTCAATAAGAAATCTTAACTAATTATATAGATCAAAATCCATAAAGATATTTTGAGCATATATTCACGTTGAAATGACTTTATTACTGACAGAGTCGTGTTCATGAAGGTAACATATCATACTAAATAAGAATTGTGCCCTTGAAATGGGTCATATCATATAAAACTCTCTCCCTGTATATTAAGAATGTAACTCATCTGATTCGATTCGATGAATGCTTGATTGAGGAAAGCAAGGAAAGAAGCAGCAAAATATGAAATGTGAACCAAAAACTAATTTACTGTTTCGAACTGGTTTCGATTTTTAAAAAGGGTATTTATCGGAATTAATCCACTAGTTCGGTCTGATTCAATCAATTTTTTTTTAAATTCTTTTTATACCTTATTGAAAATACATATTGGACCTAAAAAAATATAATTATGAATTTTACCATTCGTTGGAAATATTTTATTATTCTTAATTTTAAATTAAAAGCAAGCCGTCATAACTAAGTTGGATGGGTAACATATTCCATCCACACGTAAAAATCCATTGCAATATTTTATATTCTAACAAAAACAATAATCATTTAGTCCTATTTGAATTTAAAGATGAGTTTAATTCATTTTAATTAATTTTTATTTTATTATTATATTTTTTTAAATTTTTATATAAAATATAATTTTTAATATAATTTTTTTTAATTTTAATACATATTTTAAAATTTTTAATTTAATTTTTTTAAATTTTAATTTAATTTTTTTTAAAATTTAAAATAATAATAATATTAAAAAATAAATTAAATTTATCTCAATTCTTTTTTTTTTTAAATCCAATCCAAATGGGTTTTTAAAAATGTGTAAGCAGATTCGAGTTGGCATGAATTATATTCTAATAATGAAATTTTCTTTAAGAGCACGTGAGAGAAAAATAAATGGTTTGGAGCGGTAAAGAAAATGGAAAAGACCAAAAGGTGGTTTGTCAACTTGTGTGCTGTCGTGTAGTGGCAAGAATTGGAACCTAGGCAGACTATTCTCTTTCTTATAAGAAATGGAAAAAGAAGCCGAGGATGTCCTCCTAAAGTCTTGGTGTTTTGACTGATATATCCTCGGGCTAAGACAAGGTTTTTGTTTTTTATTTTTTATTTTTTATATTTTTTGAAGAATATTTTTATTTGTATTGAACAAATACAAACTTTGACACTTCAAAGATAATGTAAAAGTGAAGGAGATGGGTTCCTTTTTACATTTTTCTGGCGAGAGCAATTCACAAATCACACCAAAACCTTTTTACGAGGAGTCTCACTTAGGGCCCGATGGGTTTGAAGCCCATTTTCACACCAACTAATAAAATAATAACACATAAGTATACTGTAGAAATTTACAGTACAACTGTACACCCACGACGTCTCTCCCTCCCTCCCGAAGTCTTTGGTGTTTCGAGTTTCGACTGATATATCCTCGGGCTAAAATGAAGAAGCCAAACAGAAACGATTTTGCATGGACTTGGATTGTTTTCGAACAAAACTAAAACAAACGGCTAAATTCAACATTCAAGTTTTTATTTTATTTTTTATTTTTATAATTTCATCTTGTTTAGTCGGCAACCGAATGGATGGTAAGGTTTTTCTTCTTCATTTTATTTAATTGAAGAAAAAATTTATTCATAAGCCTATACATCATATACCATATTTTTTTTTCTTTTATAAAATATTTAATATATAAGAGTAATGCTACATACAGTCGTGGAATTACAAACGGCGTACAATCGCTTTAGAAAAAAAGTTAACTTTTTCACGTGGGTCCCATATATATTCATTTTTTTTTCGAAACGACTGTACGCCGCTTACAATTCCATGAGTGCATCTATTATTTCTCAAAAAAATATATATCATATGTGATATATAAATTAGCAAAGCTCTTGTGCTGACTGTTTTTGGTTGAGTAACCACTACCATAAATTTCTATATTCTGGTAATTGTTTGAATTACAAATATGGAAGTACTTTTGTTGTATGTACTTCGACGTGAGGGAGTCTCAAACATAATACAACTTTATAGGGACCTTTCAACGTCAATCACAGATGGAGGAGGAAGAGAGAGCTTCGACTTCTGCTTTTGGCTTCGTGTGTCTTGTAGATGGGTAAGGGAAAGGGAAAAAAGGAGGGGAGACGGTTTGGTGTGTATGTGGTTGTACTAAGATTTTTTATAGAATACCTACATGTCATTATTTTATTTATCAGTGCGAAAATTAGTTTCAACCCCATCCAATTTGAAGCTTTTTCCTTTTACAAATGGTGAATAATGAATATGATTATCCCATGAGATCAATGTCATACCTTACTATCCTCGATTCCTCACATGCCAACCTGAAGATGCCCCCACAAATCATCCTTTCCTAAAATTTTGCAAATCCATCGTCATGTTTCAAGGAATCACAATTATTTTTATAAACATATTATAAAATAACGTTACAGTAAAATCTGTGTATTGGGTTTTGCTCTTGCATTTCCCTTATTGGACAGCCACAACATCCATCGTTATTGCGGGAAAAAAATGGGAAAGCACTTTGATTTCTCGATTATAATAGTTGGGTCCCGAAACTCACCAGCAAAGAATCCGCTATCTATTACAACATATTTTTCAACAATGATATGGTTGATCAGCCTAACATGTTACTATACTTGTATCATTAACCCTTTTAGTAAGTTCAACAATTGAATCAGTCCAAAAGGAAACGGGTGTCACCAACATCTCAAGTAGGTTGCGAGAGAGAGAGAGAGAGGCAAAATTGCAATGAAATACATAGACTAAATTAGTTAGAAGTTTTATTGTCAACAATCAAATGAATTAAATATATATTCAAAATTTGTAAGGCACCTCTGAAGCCCTATGTAATAGGTAAAGGCCACAAATACCGCATAAATCTGAATGCATTTGCTTTAGCAACCAGCACTTCACCCATTGGGCTTCAATTTTGAGTATAACTACACTCTGGAATTACTACCGCCACCATTGACAGGCGATGGTTTCACCGGGTGTATCTACGCATAAAATCAACTACGCTGAAACGAGTGTGGAAAGAAAGTTTAATAAAAATATCTTTAAGGGGAAATGAGGATAAAAAGACATCAAGGAGACAGTAGAATTGAATATACAATGAGGATGGTCCCCTGGTTCCTAGCCAAGCATGATTGCTGGCTCTAGTTGATCTCCAAAGGTTGAGTATCAATTAAAGTTGTTCCAACAACATATTGCTTTAAGTTTAAACATTGAAGGAAATTTTATCAATAAGCTTGAGATTCCAACCATGTGAATCTAGAGTTGTAGGTTGATCTTTTCGGACCATTTGTAAATGTTAGAGTAAACTTGATCCCCACTTAAGTCCTCTCTAGTAGCCCCTGCTGCAACTCTTATAACATCTTCAATCAATGCAAAATTACCCATTATATCAACATGAGCACCACTTTGGGTGCCACGACCCTCTAGAAGATTAGCTGGAGGGGCATGATCATACTCCCTTATGTAAGTACGAATGCCTGAAGGGTTGAAACGGGTTGTTCCCCGCCAACCTTTTGCACACATGAAACCAGCACTTAAAATGGAAACGGTTTCATCCCCATCAATAGAAAACACCCCACCTTTTAGACAAGGATTCTCACTTCCACCCTCTACTGATGCATCTATTTGAAAGGGAACGTAGCATTCTGCAGCAGGAGTTAATTCGTATACATATGCTCTTTCTGTGGGGACTCCAACACCATACATAGTATAGATTTCCATGTCTGGAGCATTTGGTAATTTGCAAAGCCAGTACACAAAATTTAAGCAGCATTAGTATGGGGAAATCCAATCAAAGAACGCTTTTTAATGAATCACCAACCTAGAACAAAATAAGAATGTTTTGACAATTGCTCCAATGTAACTCAAGGGGCAACTGGTAAAAAAAAAGTTGATTTTAGGAAGTGAGTTGTAAGGAGTCAAAGTTTGAAGGCTTAAGAATGTGGTGCCATTTTGAGAGGGTTTTGTAATTTAGCCAAATTATACCACAATAACACATCATGCTCTGGTATGTGTGGATGGACACAAACTCACACACACGAGCACGCACTTCAAGATTGATGAAAGCAAAATTGGTGAATGCTTCGTGCACTAGACACATCACACACTCCAAAACTGATGCATGTTTGGTACGCACGTACACATTCAAAAATCGACACATGTTTGATTGATAAAATCTCATACATTGGGCAGTTACATTGATGCGTTAAAAAACTTATATAGAATATCATCAACACTATTTGAAGGAGGGAAATAATTCTTCCAAGTTCAATTGAGCATTGATAAGGAAACAAACTGTTAGAACAACAAAGAAACATTGAAATCTCACTTCGTTTCTAAAGGGTTTGACCAATATTTGTGATGTTCATATTTAGGGTCATCCAAATTGTCTGCAATTCCGTGTGAAAAATGAGCATCCCCACGTGCCATTAACTTGGGGGCTACATAATGAAGCAGATCCAAAATCGATCCAGCTGTGTAAACTTTGTAATCTGCAACAGCTTTGACACCCTCAATAGCCATTTCATGGTACTCTGTCCATGCATCACACTCGGTCGTATTTATAAGGTTTTTACCCTTGAAAGCATCCTGCTGACCAATGACCAGTTAAATTCATTGAACTCCAAGTGATACACAATAATAAACTTTAGCTTTGACTATAAGGACATCAGCCATTCCAAAGAGTGCAATTGATAGCAGTTTGCCTTCCATATGATTGTTGCCATTCTAGCAATGACATATGACAACTTTACATGCTTGCATTTGATGATAATCCACACAAAATGCAAAGCAGATGCAGCACCTAGTTTTTTCATACAAATTAGTTGAAAATATTATATTATCTTATATGTTTTATACAAATGGAGAAATTATTTTATGGCCATCGATCAAATCAGTTTTTTAAGTATGATTTAAGAAATAAGATAATTTTTTGTGCCACTGGTTGATCCCCAGACACCCTTATTGGTTCTGCCGTCTCAATAATCTTCTACTTGTTCTGTTTTGTGAGATTGATGAAAAAATCACATATTCTTTTACTTTCAGCATAATAATCTTCTACGCACCTTCCTCTCTTCTTTACTATAAGTGCATACTCTTTTCCTTGGACAATTATACCAAAATGCATAACCTTTCACAGACTGAAAATTTGAATAGACTTGGAATGGTTTTTTCTTTTACACGCGCACACACACACACGCACGCGCACACACACACACACACACACAGATCTTACTATCAATGGGCTTGGATGTACAGAAACCAAACTAAAACATGGAACATTACCTGGAAATCCACTCTTTTAATCTCGGAGGAATGTATGTCGGCTACATCTTTCCTAAATGATAGGATCCTCCCATAATTTACTCTCTTTGTAGAACCCAGACTCCCCAAATCTTCTACGTTCCTTCCTCTCTTCTTTACTGTAAGTGCATACTCTTTTCCTTGGACAATTATACCAAAATGCATAACCTTTCACAGACTGAAAAATTGAATAGATTTTGAATGGTTTTTTCTTTTACACACACGTGCACACACACACACACACAGAGATCTTACTATCAATGGGCTTGGATGTACAGAAACCAAACTAAAACATGGAACATTACCTGGAAATCCACTCTTTTAATCTCAGAGGAACGTATGTCAGCTACATCATTCCCAAATGATAGGTTCCTCCCATAATTTACTCTTTTTGTAGAACCTAAACTCTCCTTCCCACTTTGGTCTGCAGTTTGGGTATCATTGTTCTTAAGCTTCTTTGCACTACAGTTAAAGTCCCCTTCAGGTGACCAATCAGGGCCACCCCAAATAGTATCACCGCCTTTTGGTATCATTGACATGGTTGCATCCCACATGCGGGTCATCCACATCATATGTTGAAAAGTTTGCAGACCAAAAATATCCTTATCCAAAACACCCAGTGCAAAAGCCCTGCTTAAGGATTAGCAGTTCATCAAGAGTCCAAAACAACTGAAAGCATGCATGCATTGTTTTCAACTGGAAACCAAAATCTTAAAAAATTGAAAAATAAATAGCAACAAAAATTTTAGCATATGAACAAGGATTTCTTGTGAAAAGACATTTGTAAATCAAATACTCATGAAGCAAATCTAATGTCTCCTTTTTGTTCTTTTAAAGTGCTTGATTCTATGCATTTTAGATTGTAATTCTTCAAGGAATCTCTTGTAGATGATACCCCCATGTGCTTGAGGTTCTCGTGTTAATAATAAATTATATTCTTTTATTAAAAGAGATATTTAGTAGTCAAAATAGAACAATGAGACATCTCTGCTTTTATAGCAATCCCTACAGCATGCATTAAGAATTGCTAATGGAATGATTCTCTCCCTTTGTCTCTTGGCATTGACAGCATGAATCCATTGGCTAGAATGAACTAACCATGAAATCTTTATCCACTGCTAAATTCATAATAAAATAATTAATGCTTCCTGATCTCATATATGCTTATAAAACAATCTCTTTTCTGCAGTGATTCTGAATTTGAGGTGATTTATGACAATAATGATAAAATAATGGTCTAGTCCTACTCATATAATACTAGCTAATATTTAAACCTGGCAATAGCAACATCCTTGGCTTCAATAAAGAAAAGTCCTGCAACTGCTTTTGGAACACCTAGAGAGGGTGCACCACTGTTCATTACTGCTTTTTTATATGCTTAGCACACCAATCCAACCCGCCACCACCACCCATTGGAGCTGGTGCCTCAACCCATTTCATGAAATGCAGAAAGTACAGAACACCCATTGAATGTGGTATAACAACCACCTTTTTTCCACCACTTGTAGCTACCACGAGTTCTATATTACTTTTTATCGTGCTTAGAGTTTGGTCTCTGATCTGATCAATCCAATTAGGTAGAAAAAGAATAAACCGATTTAATATGGTAAGTAAAGGGTACTACAAAATCATAACAAAAACTTCAGTCAACAACAAACAGCTAAATAATGACATTTCACCGATGCAAAATGAGCTGGGGGGATATAATTTACTTATTGAAAATACCTTAGTGTCTCGAAATGATAATCTCCAATCATATGCAGCCATATACATTGTTTTCTCCTCATATCCGATGCGAGCCAAATTGAAAATTAAGATAGCCCAGACAAAATAACCAGGTGCAAAGTAATCAGCTGCGACAAGTCCAGATACAGGTCTGAGCCATATACCAAAAGGGTCCAGTCCAGTTTCATTATCTAGTGACATGTGCTCAACCGAGCATAATGGTCTTCACAGAACAAACAATAACAAATTATAGAGTCAATGTCACCGAGACAATAGCAATACATCATAACAAAGAGGGAGCAAACTCTGACAAATAGTAAGAACATAGACAAATTTGGCATGATAAAATCTCACTGTTAAACAATTTGAAACACGCATAAATGGTCAATTTAACATATAAAGCAAGGATCAAAAGTAAACTCAATGCGTCAGAAGAAGTAGCGGAGCCGCTGTGTAGCCCAAGTGGTAAGGGCAAACTTGTGTGCATGACCCACATATCACAGCTTCGATTCTCCCTACAATTAAACTACAGTTTAAGTGGGGGCCATGGCAGTGGGTTGTGTGCTAGTCTCCTCGGCGGTTTAGGATTTCATAGGTGAGTCCTAAGGGCTCTCCTATGGGGTGGTTTCCCATCATCAAGAATAAGAAGAAGAAGTAGCGATTCTCTCGTTCCGCCTTACATTATAGATACTATCTACCAACTTACGTATACCCAATATCCTCTCGTTCAAACATTGTTACAAGTTCTATCCACAAACGAAAGAGAAAGATATCTTTATCAGACCTTTATGGAATCCTATTAACAAATTAATTTCCCAAAACCTCGACCATAAGACTTTGAGAGTAAGCTAAGAACAAAATGACATGGACGCTTCACATTATTGCAAGATGCAACTGCGACACTTTTCACTCCAATGGCATGCTCGAGAAGATTTTCTCAAATCAACATGTATGATATGCTTGAATTGTCTATTGTTGCATCTTCCATATCACACTCGTTCACCTCCAATAATGTCGATTCCAATCTCTCTTACAGGAGTGGGAATGAATAGTTTGGGTAGAGGATCTTTGTTTTTCTTAAGTTACCGAGGATATTGGCAGATAGTAGGTTTTTCGCGACTTTATCATAGGTTTCTTCAATAGGAAAACAACCCCAAACAAAATATGCATTCTCGATCCCTATACCACCCTATAAACAAGAAATCAAGCACTTTCCTTACACAGTTTAATCGAACAACCACTCCAAGTCTAAGCAACCTCAACTAAAACTTTCTAATGCAAAAGATGCACGGTAAATTTTTCTTATTATCAAAAGCAGGAAAAAAAAAAAAAACAAGAATACCTTTTATACAATTCCCCGAAGGACCCACCCCAAAGCCTATTCCTAAACAAGTCCTCAGCGCACTCGTGCCCCTCCCACAACTCAAGCCCACCAATAACGATTCCAGGTATGAACACCACCGGGTGCTAGACCTTCAAGCTCTATTTCATCAACTTTACGGCGGGAGGGTCCGATAACGGCCTCATTATCGCCTCCGTCACATACTGGGGAAATGACGCTGACATTGCGTTGTACAGGAACATCAAGAACCACCAAATCGAACATATGCACCCAATGAACCAGCAACAACTATCCACGCAAAACCATCTCTTGTCCTCTCTAAGAATCGTCTTCAGGTTCCTCTTCTTGTCATCATCCTCGTTTTCGTCGTCAATTTCATGAGGCTCTGAGTTTTGAGTCTTTGAGGGCTTTCTGCGCCTCGGAAACGACATGGTTTCCGCTTCAAAAGTAGGAGCTCCTTTTTCAATGCACTGGGAGCTTTGGCTTGGTCATTAATGGAGTCTGAGCTGGTGTGGAGCTTCACGAAGTGTCTGATCAAAAACAGAATCCTAGACCTTCAATTCTAGTATTGACTACTAGCAGAGGAGTAAAATATAGATATCGTAACTTAGTAACCGTCGGTGACCGGTGAGAAGTCTCCGGGCGGAGGCAAGGTGTAGGTAAGAGATTGGCGCCCAAGTGTTTGTTCGTCGACTCTCTTCTCTCAGTCATATGGGGAGGTGGAATGATAGGTTTTTAGCCAAATCATCGATTGGGCTCGTAAGAAAATAGATACTTTCTTCTATTTTACAAATTCGATTTAATTCATCCTATTTTATTCATTTCAATCATTTATTTTAAATTTTAATTTATTTCAATTAATCATTTTATTACTATTCATAACTCATCTTATCTCTAAATTCAAAAAACCTACTATATACGTAAAGGAGAGAACTAACCCGCGATTCTATGACGCAGGATCGCAAGTATAGTTTCATTACGTCATCCATCGTTTGTCAAGTGGGAGTTTTAATCTAACGATTATTTTTGGGAGGTAATAATAAAATATTAAATTATAATAAAAAAAAATAATGAATAAAATTAAAATTAAAAAAATAATAATAATAAAATAATAAATAATAGTAAAAAATATTTGAAAATATTTGAAAGAGCAATGTTAGAGAGCATCCATTATTTGAAAATATCCATTGCACTCAAGAGCAATGTTTAAAGATAAATTAGTCAATTTCTTCTAAGCATTACTTATGAGTGCAATGGATACTCTCAATAATGGATGCTCTAAAGAAATTTTTTATTTGAAAAATTTTGATTTACAAACCCTCCTTAACTATTATTAATTTTCGTTCATTTGTAATCTTAATATTTTCTCCGACTTTAAAAAATAGATATAGCAGTTAGCACAATGGGGTGCTACCTACATGCCTTCATGGTTTGGGGCATAGTGGACCTTTGCATCCCACCCCGTATCATGTCAGGGAGGTTTCCTACGCCGTTACCTGCCTTCAAGAGGTGGGGGCGAACCCCATCCTAGTGTTGGGGAACATTTGAAATATTGACTAATTTTCTGATAACACATTTTTAAAATTTGTAAATTAAGATTGAAATGTTTTGTTTTTGCATTTTGAACTATCTAAAAAGATTCATGTTTACATATTAATATATATTTTTTGTTCATTAAGTTATTGATAACTTATTCTTTATTTTCGTAATATTTTTTCAATAATTTAGATGATTCAGCGAGAAACCAAAAAATAGAAAACATGGATAAGACTATGCAAGCATAGTGAATTAAGTACAAAGATAGTCCTTGAGGTATGTTGATTTTGGTAGGGTTTTATGCAATAGTTTTATATGTTTCTGTTGATGGAAATTATGAAGGTTGATGGACATTTTGAGACTTCATGGTGTCTTAGGTTAATTATATTAAAGTTATTGGTTCGCAATAATATTTTTATGGTTCATAGAAAATTTCGATTGTGTATATTATATTGTTGGGATATGATGGTAGGTAATAAGAATTAAGTCTCCAACCATTTGGGATTGAGAAGTTCCAATTAAAAAGGACAAAAACTCGGTGCGATGTAACTTGAGGAATGGGGCACATAAAAATCCAAAGTTAATAAGGAATCTTAATAGATGAATATAATTAGATAGTATTTTTTTAATATAGAAAATACTTCATTTCATTTTAACAAAATCGAAGTTACAACAATGATTTGATAAAGATAAGAAAAATCTAGATTATAAGTCAAACTATTCAACTGTTTAGAACATCTCCACATACAAATTTATTTGTGACGGACATTGTTTTAACTTTTATACTCTCTCAAGTGACAAAACCTACAGAAAATTCAATATCGATTCGTCTGAGAGTGACACTCTATAAACATAAATAAAACAACCCCTACCCTCCAAAGAATGAGAAGGAATCAATATCACCATCCTCCAACGAAGGGGTGAGATAACTAAATGAAAAGTCTTTTTCGTTTTATTATTACCTAAACCAAACAACCACACAAACAAACATAAAATAGAAAGAAGACCAAAATAGTTAGCACAAAAACATTGAAAAGCTACACAATACATGACTGTAATTGAGTGTGTAGACGTTGAGAGTGGTCGGACAGGATATCTTGAAGCCATTGAAGCTGCGGAGCCCAAAAATGCCGCAAATGGCTACAACAAAAGTGTTTGTGATGAGGCATTTGAAATACACGCATTCTTCAACGACCCGCATGTGTGGAGCACACTCCGCTCCTCATAGTGAATCCTTTGATTGACTGGTAGATTGGTGCCAGACGAAACTTCTAATGGGGCGCGTGGGTGTCGTGGGCCACCGAAAAATACCAAACTCCACCACCCCATGTTTGAAATGAAAACTCACACAGAAAAAACACAGAAACATACGGCTGAAAATGAGGAGAGAATGAAGAGAGAATGAGGGGGAGCTGAGACTCCTGCCCCCTGCGGCGAAACTTGCTTTTTGGTCATGAGAGATGCAGTTTTAAGCAATGTTTTGAATACCGTACTGGTGAGTGTACCAGTCAAGGCACTGAAACAAAATATTTCGGTACCGATACCATTTTCGTGTATCGTTTCGGAATAGTCTATACATAAAAAAAATTATACATATATAAATACATATATAAATTATATTTCAAAATAATAGTTAATATATGAATAAATTATATATATAAATATATATGTAAATAATCTAGTGTAAATTAGGATTAAAAAAATAGCAAAACACGAACAAAAAAAAAGAGTGAAATCCCAGTACGACTGGTATAGGCCGGTACACATGGCTGATACAATCGAAATATCGGCCGGTACAAAACAGACCTAATTTCTGTATCGGTTACTACTTCGATACAATACGTAATACAGTATGAAATTTAAAATTATGATTTTAGGATCCTCGAAATCGCCAAAGCAAAAAGTTAGGCAAGAAACTGTAAAAGATTATATAATAATTTTATACCTAGCTTGATAATGCAATATATCCAAAGTGAGTTTCTACACCTTGTGTTTATCGCTTCCCTTGTTTTGGGGAAAAGAGGTCCTTGGTTCAAGTTTTCACAAGTGCCTATTCAAATTAACTGTAGATTTTTGAAACATTGCATCCATTCAAGTGAGTCTTTCATATGAGCAGGTTTGGTCCAATATGTGGTGCATTTTCAGCCCAAGCACATATCTAGTTGGCCCAAATACTTTGGACTATTCCAAGCCCTATTAAAATTTAAGTTTCAAAACATAGCCATGGTGATTAGAACCTATATCCTCTCATTTGATACAACACGCCATTACCTGTGAACTAACAACCTATTTGAATTAAAATATAACAACGATAGGGATATTTAGGAGTGCAAAGAACATTTTTCAAGTAATCAAGTTATGTTAAGATTTTCATAAGAGTATTTTTTCTCTCTCCAAGAATAAAGAGATTGAAGTAATGATATTAGTTTTAGGCTATGTTTGGAATATGGAAGTAACTAAATTCATCTGAGCTAAGTTTAATTTTAAACTAGCCCAACATTCAAATACATTTAAACTTATTTTAAGTAAGTCTTATAATACTCATTCTATTATCTTAATTTATTATTATTTATAAAGAATTTAACTCACTTCAACTCATATCAATTTAATATTCAAATGCAATCTTTAATCTTAGACCCGTAGAATTCAAACATACTTTTTGTAAAAAGTTTGACTAATTAGGGAAGTATAATATTTTCATTTTTACAGTAAAACTAATTTATTTTTTCATAAATAATTTACACGAGACCTGTATTATATTATATCATTTGCCTTTTTCTAATAAGATGTGAGGTGGTGGTCAACTGTTACATAATTTTTTAATACTAAATTTTTAGAATTTAAATTTTAATCATAAAAACAAACAAATATTATGACCGAAAGTATTAGTCCTGTATTGATATACATACAAATTTCTTTACAATTTTTATTACAATTATATGTTAAATGAAGAATATTTTTATAAAATAATTTATAAAAGTAACTTTAATTTACACAAATATCTTTATTTTAATACATGGTTGTATACATAATTATAAAAAATATTATATCTCTATAATTATTGTTTTTAAATTGAGATGAATTGAATTATGATAAAAATTAAAAATTAAAAAAATATTATTAGAATATAATTTTTAATATAATTTTTATTTGAATATTTTAAAAAGTTCAATAAAATAATTAAAAAAACTATAATAATTATATAAGATAAAATAAATTCAATTGAGAAGAATTTATAAAATAAACCGGACCATAATTTTCCGGAGAATTTTGCCAAAAGAACTGAAGCATGCAAGGGTGCCTGGGGGCATTTAGGCCGTACATGTAAGAACCGGTGAAATAGCCGGTAGCAGGTGAAGAAGAAAAGCAAATTATATTATAGAGCCATTTTTCCTTTGGCAAAGCCTTGCCTTTTCCTTTACCGCTCCCCGGCGCTAGCTGCCTTTTCCCCTTCTTCTTCTGCACATCACATCACTCCGATCATCACTCTCCCTCTCAAACACACACAGCTAAAAAGGAAAAGTTGCCTCCATTCATTGTGTTCTTAATTCTGAGAGGAATCTTTGATAGCTTAATTTATACAAGGGTGGCAGGCAGACATCGAAGAGGTCTGAGCACGAAGCATTCGGGTTTCCGCTCTGATACTGAACCCTAAACCCAATTATTCATTACTAACAACAGCTCCTTCAGCTTTCAGAAAACACCTTCTTACCGACGACTCTCTTCGTATCGTATCGTTATCGCAGAGAAAGGAAAATGCTAACGTGCATAGCTCGGCCGAAGAAACTCGGAGATGACTCGCCGGATCAGGCCGAAGAATCCGACCCATCTGACCCCTCCGGCGTCAAGACCCAAACTATCAAATCTCTCACTTCTCAGGTAGGTACCTACGTACTCTCCTACTCCAAAACCCCTAAACTCATCGACCTTTAATTTTTTTTTTTTTTTTTAGGCTTAACATCGATAATTTGGTCATTTCAGATCAAGGACATGGCGTTGAAGGCTTCGGGGGCGTATCGGAGCTGCAACCCGTGCACGGCACCACCGCCGACGACCACTCAGAGTCGACTCAGGATAAACGGAGAGTCGGACGCGGAGTCGGAGCGGTTCAGGTGGTCGAGATCGAGGTCGAGGACGGGGAGGGTGTGGGGGAAGGAGATGGAGGCGAGGCTGAAAGGGATGTCGAGCTCGAGCGGCGAAGGGACTCCGAACTCCGGGAGCGGGCGCCGAGTGGAACCGGTGGTTTTCGTTGAGGAGATCGAGCCAAAGGAGTGGGTCGCGCAGGTGGAGCCCGGCGTGCTCATCACCTTCGTCTCGCTCCCCCGTGGCGGGAACGATCTCAAGCGTATACGGTTCAGGTAAAATTTCTCACTCTCTCCTTTTTACCCTGCACAGGGCTCCTAATTCCCATTTCGTCCATACGCATCCGAACTGCTCTTTCGTTTTCTTCGCCTTCACGCCGTAGCTGTGCCTTTAATAAGTGTATTTACTGATTCGACTACTCTGGTTATAATATATTTTTATATTTTATTTATTGATCATTTAAATTTTTTTATTCAAGATTAATATGAAAATGAGTTCTAATTACCATACACATTACACACAATATTTCTATGTTATTAAAATTTTGTATAAATGGATAATAATTTTTTTACAAAATTTTAACTTAAAATCAGATAAAACATTTTAAACTTGTCAAAAACTATTAGGCCTCTTTTGTGTTTACGAATTATACAGATAAGATAAAATGAAATGAGTTAAGATAAAAATTAAAAAATAAAAATAATATTTTTAGAAGAGACTATATCTTTTTAATATTATTTTTGTTTTAAAATTTAAAAAAATTAAATTAATTATATTATTTTGTATGAAAATTTAAAAAATTATAATAATTAAATAAGATAAGATAAGTTGAAAATTTTTTAAAAACAAAGCACCTTAGGCCTTATTTTTATAGCCATATAATTCTCAGTTCTTTCTTTTTAATTTTACTTTAGATCGTGAACAGCATTACTTTAGGCCGAGTTTGGATTCAGAGTTAAAGTAAGATGAGTTAGGATGAATTTTAAAAGTTGCTAAAATATTATTTTTAAATTATTATTATTTTGAAATTTACAAAGGTTGAATCGGGATATAAAAAAATTCATTTATTTATTATATTTTGAATAAGAATTTAAAAAAGTATAATAAGGAGTTTGAAATGAATTAAGATCAGATGAATTTTTTTTTTTTATAAGTAATTATCCAAACTTAGACCCATATAAAGAAGTACAATAAAAAAGAATAGAATTTATTAAGGTCTTATTTGTATTGTGAGACAAAATTAAAAATTTTAAATTCTCAAATTTATCATTATTCATTTTCAAATCTTTATATAAAATATAATAAAAAATTTAACTTATTCAAATTTCAAAATCACTTTTTTAAATTCTAAAATAAAACTAATATTAAAAAAATATACTACAATATTTTTTTTTTTAATTTTTATCTTATCTTATTCCTAAAAATAAATTAGAACTAAATTATTTTGAAACCTAATTAAACGTGGCATCCAAACAATACTTTGGAAACCAGTCTGTTCATTATGGTTTGAGGAAAGTTTCGGTGGGACCCAATAAACAAGTAATTTTCACGCCCTTATAAAAAGCAATCCGAAAAAGTCCAAAAGCAGAAGCCATTGTTGGTTTGGGTGGGGCAACTTTGATTGTGTTTTGGGACCTTTTTCATGGAGTGCTGTCTTCGTGTCGGAGAAGGCTTCTTCCTTTCTTTCCTTTACCCATATTCCTTCACGCCTGACCTGATTCTCCGTCCCTTTGTCTGTTTTGAGTGACCATTATCTTGTCATTTTATGTTCTAATGAACTTCGACTGCCCACGTCATCTGCCGCCAGAAACTACTCAGAGGACTGAAATTGTCAGATCTTCTGATCTGATGGTAATGGTTTGGCAACAAATAAAAGCAGAATTAGATAATCTCATAGGAATGGGACCGTCTACTCCCACGTTTTCTGGTGTCATGGATTGACTATGTGAGATGGGATTGATTCCAAATTAAACGAGACAAATGTTATTCTTTATTGCAAATATCACACTACTTGTTGTACTTTTTATTTTTATTTTATATTTTGAGAATGGTGTGACTTTATAGTGATATGTTTGACTGAAATCATTTAAAATGTATCATATTTATGGCAATGATTGTGGATGACAGAAATAAGAATGAAGATTAGCATTGATCATTACACCATACAACAAATTGGGTATTGCGGTTTTTTGCTGATTAATACTGCAGAAGGAATGGTTGATAACTTGATCGTGGACCCACATATCTTCTGATTGTTAAAGACAATCTACCCCTACTACTACAAGGGCTATGTTTCCACTAAAAAAACTACTTTATTACACTCACCTAAGGTCCGTTTTTATGTTAATTATTCTTTTAGTTCCTTTTGTCAAAAGGTATCATGAGTGTGCAGTTCAGTGGTCTAACGTTATTGACTATGTTCAATAACCAATGATAATTTGATATAATGGAATTGGTTCAAAGGATTCAAGCAATAGGCACGCGGAGTAATTATGGCAGGTAATGAACTTGATGGGTCTTTATGAAGATGCTCCTGTAATATTACCAAAAGAGGAAATCTAAAAAATAAAAAAACAAATTCCATGTCTCTGTTTATCAAGAAGAAAATGCATGGCAGTTGCCATGATGTGCTTATGGGGGCCACCATTTCTCACTTCTCATCCAGTTAGTTCATTAATCAGGAGTTCTGAAATTGTAGTTTATTTTTCTATGATTAGTCGAGAGATGTTCAACAAATGGCAAGCTCAAAGGTGGTGGGCCGAGAACTATGACCGGGTTATGGAACTGTACAATGTTCAGAGATTCAACCGACATGCTTTCCCGCTGCCAACTCCACCAAGATCTGAAGATGAGGTGAGCATTTTTCATAGAATCGTGTGTTCACATCCATGGCCCTGCCCCATTGATGATGCATCGATGATTTCAAATAAATTTGTACTGTGTACACAGTATTTTTCCTTTTGTCCCTTTTAAGTTCTAATAATAATGTCATTCTTTTCTCCTGTTACAGAGCTCAAAGATGGAATCTGCAGAAGGCAGCCCCATAACACCCCCATTGACTAGAGAACGGTTACCTCGTAACTTGTACCGTCCAACGGGGATGGCAATGGGTTACTCATCCTCTGATTCACTTGAAAAACACTCGATGCAATCTCGACATTACTATGATTCGGGTGGTCTTGGATCAACCCCAAAACTATCCAGCATCAGTGGTGCCAAGACAGAGATATCATCTATGGATGCTTCTATAAGGAGTAGTTCATCAAGGGATGCAGATCGCTCAGGGGAGCTGTCCATCAGTAATGCTAGTGATCTTGAGGCTGAATGGGTTGAACAAGACGAACCAGGGGTGTACATCACAATTAAAGCATTGCCAGGAGGCAAAAGGGAGCTCAGACGAGTGAGATTCAGGTGAGGTCCTTGGAAACTTTTTGGTCGGATTGAGTGTCTCTTAAGCAGCATACTGAGGGAAAATTCTGTCGAGATGCCTTATCAGACATGGCTGGTATAATTAAATTGGCCTGGCCGCCTGGTAGAATTTTCATCCCGACACAATCTTTAATATTCTTCCAACTATCTGATAGATTAGCTGTTTGGTCCTAATGGATACTCTTGGACTTTGGTTGGAACTGCCTGATAGAGTTCATATTAGTTCAGCATGTGCATCCTTGTCCTGTCAAATTCATGAAATGATGGGTCCCATGCCAAACTTTCCGGCCATTGAATTTTCTTACAACTTTAATGGCGAGACGAAAAAAAAAAAGATATAATTTTAATCTGCTGCCCCACCTTGTTCATAAAAGTTCTCACCCTGTTTAAAGCATCATTTGATTAGTTGCCTGCTTCTCTGATGGGTAATAATCTAAGAGAATATGCCACTCACAAACTTTTGCCAAAATCACCGACTTGTTCAAGCATTGAGGCCATCATCCCAAGTTCCTGTTTATTACTAATGAGGGGTCTCATATGGTTGATGACAGGGAAGACCAAGTACCATAATCTGTAGACAGAATTTAGGTATTTATTTACTGTTTTCTCAAGGGAAGTCTATACACCTAAGAAAATTCAAAGTTTGAATGCGTTAAGTACTGCCTTTTTAATGAATTTGATTAGACTTTAGCCACAGTGTTGCAATTGAGGCCTTATTTTAGGTTCAACTAATTACAAATCATGACTTGAATTTCAAACAAAAGGAACATAATCATAAATTGCTACCCTTTTTTTGAACATCATTATTGCTTCTTTCAATTATGCTACTTGAACTAATTTTCCTGCTTCATATATCATTATGGTATGGAACTGTATTGAGTTGAATGATGCTGGATATTGTTGCTTTGTGTGCCCTGCAGCCGAGAAAAATTCGGGGAGATGCATGCTCGATTATGGTGGGAAGAGAACCGTGCCAGGATACATGAACAATACTTGTGAATGAGCAAAAGGGTTGATGCTAGCCATTTCCAATGGTGTGGAGGTGTTCCCTACTACCAGAGTGTTTTCATTTGTTTATTTTTCCACACTATTAAAGTCTCATCTATAGCTAATTGGGTATGCAAAGAGGTGCTACCAGCACCTCTCGATGTTTTTTTTTAATCCTTTGGGGCCGCCCAGGGGAGGGAGTGGGGGGCACACCACAATTTGCTGCAGAATATATTCTCAAGGGGATGTGGGTGATAGAAGTTATATTCCTGATCAAGTCAATGTTAGTGAAAAGCAATATCTTCATTCTTCTAAATCTTTTTGAGTACATTTTTGCTTATCCAGTTTCTTTTTATACTACACAATGTCTACGCATCTTTAGCTTTAAAAATATAATCTAGTAGCTCATTTAATATGGAATTAGCAGTGGTTGAGATTGCGTAGGAAACTTCAATTAGTAGTGATTTTAAATCGAAATAAATTTCTAATGATTAATTTTTAAATTCTAAAAGGGTTTTAAATGGGTTTTATCCTAGTTATTGATCTAATTAAAACACCCAATCAACTTTAATAATTTATCACTTTTGAGCTGAGCTTATCTAATATGACCATTTAAATGTAACTTTGGTTCAATGAAAATTATTAATATCTAGATCTTAGAATTATTAGTCGGATCGTTACAGACATTTTCAAAATCAACATGATGTGTTTTGGGTTAAAAATAAAAATAAAAATAAAATTTCAGAATTAGCAATTATCAAAAAAAGAAAAAAAGAAAAAAAGAAAAAAAGAAAATTAGACTTAGGGTAAAAAAAACCTAGGGTTAACTTTCAAAACGGTCTCTTCATCAATCTCTTGACGGAAAATGCTAATGTGACAGTTACTCCCATCACTTTTAATAAGAGAAAGACACCTTCCCATATTTCGGAATTTGTTATTCATCATTTCACACATTATATATTATATTATATTTATTTATTTATTTATATATATATAAATAAAAAAAAAAAATTAAAAATTAAATAAAATATTTTTTAATATAATTTTAATTTTAAATTTAAAAAAACTGAATTATTTATTTTATTTTTATATAAATTTTAAAAAATTGTAATAATTATATGAGAAAATATGAGTTAAAAATTTTGTAAAAACAAACTAAGCATATGAACGCTATTTCAAAAAATAAGAGGAGGATGCGTGTCATATTATGCTACTTAAAATGATAATATATTTCCCTTAAAAATATACAAACATCAAAATATATTGGGTGATGCTGCTCAGTCTTATATTTTTGGCATCTAAAAATTATCAATTAAATTGTTTGTTTTCTTTAAACATTTTATGAGTATATTTGAGAGGATAAAAATTATGGGGCTAAGTATATTTTAATAAGAAAATACAGAGTTTAATGGACGCAAAGATTATTTTCTTGCCATAAGAAGTGAAGCATGGAATGATGCATAGAGGGGGCATTCAGGCCGTACATGTAAGAACCGGTAAAACAACCGGTGGCTGGTGAAGATCAAGAAAAGCAAATTTATATTAGATGCCTTGCCTTGCCTTTTCCTTTACCGCTCCCCGGCGCTAGCTGCCTTTCCCCCCTACTTCTTCTGCACATCACATCACTCCGATCACCTCTCTCTCTCTCTCTCTCTCTCACAGCTAAAAAGAAAAAGTTGCCTCATTGAGTTTTTAATTTTGAGAGGGAATCTTTCATAGCTTAATAATACAAGAGTGGCAGGCAGACATTGAAGAGGTCTGGGCATGAAGCAGCAATCTTATCTATAGATTTATATATGTAGTTGTCTTGTTTGTTTCCGCTCGGCACTCTGATACTGAATCCCAAACCCAATTATTCAATACTACCAACAGCTTCTTCAGCTTTCAGACAACGCCTTCTTACCGACTGTATCGACCCGTTTTTCTTTGGGGGCGGGGGGGCGGAGTGGCCTCTCTCTTCTTATCGTATCTAATCGCAGAGGGAAGTAAAATGCTGACCTGCATAGCTCGGCCTAAGAAACTCGGCGATGACTCGCCGGATCAGACCGAAGAATTCGACAACTCCGGCGTCAAAACCCAGACTATAAAATCTCTCACTACTCAGGTAGGTCCTTACGTAATCCGTACTTATATTCCAAAACCCCTAAAACCCGTTTAACACGGGTAATTTGGTCATTTCAGATCAAAGACATGGCGTTGAAGGCCTCGGGGGCGTATCGGAGCTGCAATCCGTGCACGGCGCCACCGCCGACGACAACTCAGAGTCGACTCAGGGTAAACGGTGAGTCGGACGCGGAATCTGAGCGGTTCAGGTGGTCGAGGTCAAGGTCGAGGACGGGGAGGGTATGGGGGAAAGAGATGGAGGCGAGGCTGAAGGGGATGTCGAGCTCGAGCGGCGAAGGGACTCCGACCTCCGGCAGCGGACGACGAGTAGAGCCGGTGGTGTTCGTGGAGGAGAGCGAACCCAAGGAGTGGGTGGCCCAGGTGGAGCCCGGCGTGCTCATCACCTTCGTCTCGCTCCCGCGTGGCGGGAACGATCTCAAGCGTATACGGTTCAGGTAAACACACTCTTGACTCTACACATCGCTCCAAATTCAAATTTCGTCTTATATGCAATCCTTTCTGCTGTTTCGTTTCTTCATCTTCTCGCCGTCTGTGATCTGATTATTTTAGTACGTATTTAGTGATTTTATTCTATAGTCACGTTTTTATTTTATTTCTATATTTCATTTGTTTCAAAAATAAATTTCCAAGAGGCACATGAATTTTATATTATTTATTGATCTCTGTTATAATTTTGTTATTAAATGGATAGTAATCGGGCAAGATTTCAAATTAATTTAGAGTTTTTTTTTTTTTAAGTTATTGTTTTTATATTCATATAATTTTCTGTTCATCCATTTTACTTTAGATCGAGAGCATTGCTTAAAAGAATTATAAAAGAGTAATCATGGATGCACAATTTTTGTTTTGACAATTATTTATAAAGTTGTGTTTTGAAACGATAATATTTATGAAAAGGGATGATACTTTTATAAATGTTATTTTTAAGTAGATGTGTAAAATGTAAGGCTTTTGTTTATATATTTTTATTAAAATTCATTTTATAAAAATATTCTTTAAAAACTATATGTAGATTATTTTCCTATATAAAAACGATATAACAAAGTATTCCACAAGATATCTTATAAAAATAAATTTATAAATTGACATAATTTTATATAATATATTTAATTAATTTTATAATATAAATAAAATTTATAATTTATTATATTATATTAATTTATAAATTTATTTTTGTAATATATCATTGTGGGGCTAAATAATTTCTAAAATAAAGAATACACAACTTATTAAATTTGTAATAGTAAATAATTTTGAACGTAGCATCCAAACAATACTTTGGAAACCAGTCAATCTGTTTATATGATTGAGATGTGCTAGGGAGTATCCACACCCAGAAGACTTCCTCTTACATGAACAGTGCATAAACAGTATCATACACTATTCATGTGAGGGGAGTATCCTGTGTGTGGATACTCCCCATAATTTTTCTATATGATTTGAGCGAAGTTTTGGTGGGACCCAATAAACAAGTAATTTTCACGCCCTTATGAAAAGCAATCAGAAAAAGTCCAAAAGCAGAAGCCATTGTGGGGTTTAGATGAGGCAACTTTGATTGTGTTTTGGTGCATTTTTCATGGAGTGCTGTCGTCGTGTCGGAGAAGTCTCCTTCCTTTCTTTCCTTTTCTCTTATTCCTTCACGCCTACCTGATTCTTCGTCCCTTTGTCTGTTTTAAGTGACCATTATCTTGTCATTTTATGTTCTAATGAACTTCGACTTCCCACGTCATCTGTACTCAGAACTCAGAAGACAGAAAATGTCAGACCTTCTGATCCCCGACACTAATGTTTTGGCATAGATTGACAATCCGCTATAAATCATCGGACCTTCTACTCCCACGTTTCCTCAGGCCATGGATTGACGACTATGACATGGCAATTAGCCGATGGGAATGTTATTCTTTTACTAATATGACAGTTTGATCTGTTTTAAGCAGTTGACATATAAAATTACTTAATCATATTTTTCAAAAATAAGATTAAAGATTAACATTGGTCATTAAATTTCTTTAAAAAAAAAAAACAATGGTCATTAAATGATGCTAATTGGGTTTTGTGTTTTTCTTTTGTTGATTAATACTGTAAAAGGATTGCTTGAGAAAATTATATTTATATTTACAATTTTATACACATGACCATACGTGCTTATGTGTGTCAGTTACTAAAATTTTGAATTTTGAATTTGATTTAAAAAGAAAAAAGAAAAAATTGATAAAATGGGAATTTCACACTCAATAGGTAAAATATTGTGCTTACATAGCACTTAAATCATTTTCTGATTGTTAAAGGCATTCCCTCCCTAATGCAAGGTCTTATGTTTCCACTAAAAAGATTACTTTATTGCACGCACCGAATGTCTGTTTTTTTTCTGTTAATTATTCTTTGAGCTCCCTTTGTCAAAAGGTATAATGACTAATGAGTGTGTGCAGTTTAGTGGTCTAACATTATAGACTACTGTTGCATAACTAATGATAATTTGATATAATGGTATTGGTTCAAAGGCTTCAAACAACAGGCACGCGGACTAATAATGGCAGGCAATGAACTTGATGGCGTCTTTATGGAGATGTTCCTGTATTATTACCAAAAGAGAAAAAAAAAACAAAAAAACAACTTCCATGTCTCTGTTTATCAACAAAAAAAAATGCATGCCACTTGCAATGTGATGTTCCAATGGGTGCCACCATTTCTAACTATTTTAGTCAATAAGTTCATTGATCAGGAGCTTTGAAAATGTAATTATTTTTCTATGATTAGTCGAGAGATGTTCAACAAATGGCAAGCTCAAAGGTGGTGGGCAGAGAACTATGATCGGGTTATGGAACTGTACAATGTTCAGAGATTTAATCGACATGCTTTCCCACTTCCAACTCCACCAAGATCTGAAGATGAGGTGAGTTTTCTTCATAGAATCACATCTTCACATGCATGGTCCTGCCCCATGGATGATTGCATCAATCGACTTCAAGTAGATGTGTTCTGTATAAACAATATTTTTCCTTTTGTCCCTTTTGAGTGCCAATAATATCATTCTTCTCTATTGTTACAGAGCTCAAAGATGGAATCTGCAGAAGACAGCCCTATCACACCCCCATTGACCAGAGAACGTCTACCTCGTAACTTGTACCGTCCAACAGGGATGGGGATGGGTTACTCATCCTCAGATTCACTTGGAAAACACTCGATGCAATCTCAACATTACTATGACTCAGGTGGTCTTGGATCAACCCCAAAACTATCCAGCATCAGCGGTTCCAAGACAGAGATATCATCTATGGATGCTTCTATAAGGAGTAGCTCATCAAGGGATGCAGATCGCTCAGGGGAGCTGTCCATCAGTAATGCTAGTGATCTTGAGGCTGAATGGGTTGAACAAGACGAACCAGGGGTGTACATCACAATTAAAGCATTGCCAGGAGGCAAAAGGGAGCTCAGACGAGTGAGATTCAGGTGAGGTCCTTGGAAACTCTTTGGTTGGATTGTCTCTTAAGCAGCATACTTAGGGAAATTCTGTCGAGTTGCCTCATCAGAGATGGCTGGCATAATTAAATAGGCCTGGCCGCCTGGTAGAGTTTTCATCCTGACACAAATCTTTAATATTCTTCCAAGTATCTGATAGATTAGCTGTTTGATCCTAATGGATAATACTCTTGGATTTTGTTGTGACTGCTGATAGTTCATTTTAGTTCATGTTATCTGGTGTTTTAATTTCTTAGCCATCCGCTGCATCTGCATCTTTGTCCTGTCAAATTCATGAAATGGTGGGTTCCATGCCAAACTTTCCGGCCATTGAATTTTCTTACAACTGTAATGGTGAGACAAAAAAATAAGTTATATATTTTAATCTGCTGCCCCACCTTGTTCATAAATGCTGTCACCCTGTTTAAAGCGTCATTTGATTAGTTGCATGCTTTTCTGATGGGTAATAATCTAAGCATACATGATGGGCATTCTTCCTAGAAGAATATACCACTCACAAACTTGGGTTGTCAATCACCGACTTGTTCAGGCATTGTGGCCATCATTCCAAGTTCCTGTTTATTACTAATGAGGAGTCTGATATGGTTGATGACAGGGAAGTTCAAGTACCATAATCTGTAGACACAATTTAGGTATTTATTTACTGCTTTCTCAGGGGAAGTTTATACACCTAAGATTTGTTTCACAGTATTCCTCCGCCATAAGTGAAGTTTATTAATAAAGTGCCGGAAGTGCTGCCCTCCTTTTGGCAAAAAAATAAAATAAAATTATACACCTAAGAAAATTCAGAGTTTGAGTGCCTTAAGTACTGCCTTTTTAATGGATTTGATTAGACTTTAGCCAGTGTTGCAATTGAGGCCTTATTTTAGGTTCAACTAATTCCAAATCATGACTTGAATTTCAAACAAAAGGAACATAATCATAAATTGCTACCCTTTTTTGAACATCATTATTGCTGCTTTCAATTATGCTACTTGAACTAATTTTCCTGCTTCATATATCGTTATGGTATGGAACTGTATTGAGCTGAATGATGCTGGATATTCTTGCTTTGTGTGTCCTGCAGCCGAGAAAAATTTGGGGAGATGCATGCTAGATTATGGTGGGAAGAGAACCGTGCCAGGATACATGAACAATACTTATGAATGAGCAAAAAGGGCTGTTGCTAGCGATTTCCATGGTGTGGAGGTGTTCCTTACTACTATTGTGCTTTCTTTTGTTTATTTTTCCATTCCACACTAGTAAAGTCTCGTCTATAGCTAATTAGGTATGCAAACAGGTGCTACCGGCACCTCTCGATGTTCTTTTTTTCCGGGCCAGCCTGGGGGAAGGGTGGGTTGGGGGCCACCCAACAATTTGCTACAGAATATTCTCAAGGGGATGTGGGTGGTATTAAGTTATAACCCTGTTCAAGTCAATATCAGTGAAAAGCAATATGTTCATTCTTCTTAAAGTCTTTGAGTACATTTTGATAGTCCAGTTTCTTTTCATATTATGCAATGTCTATGCATCTTAACTTTTTTGTCCAATCCTTTCGGTGAAAACTCAAATCTTGTACATCATTTTCGCCAGAGTGGATAGGTGAATATGCACGTAAATGGCAGTTGAAGTAGGGCTGAGAATCTTCCGATATGCTTTTCTGCCAACGAAGATCTTTGTCATTTTACATAAGTATGAAATCTCTAAGAAAGTTTTTTAGTAATAAACTTTTGTGAGGTTTTGTGAAAGTGGTGGGACTCATAGGAAATGGTTCCCCAGATAATTTTTTTGTTTAGATATTTTTGTTTGAGTTTGTAAAAGTGGTGGGATGGATATAAGATTTTGTAAGAAGCTTTTTCTCCATAAGTATCATGTTCCCTCCGTCATGGCTCATGATACCAATTGTAATGGACCCAACAGACTGCATTCAAGATAGTCAATCCCAAGAACAATAGAGAGAAAGTGAGAAAGTATAAAACATGGATCAAAACTCAGAATGCTTCATTCCTTCCTTCCTTCCTTTCCCTCCATTTTTACTTTTGTTAGTTCTTGCTATATGATCTTGCTTCATCCATTTACACTTTTGACTAAAACGACACCAATCTATTAAATCTAAATGACATCGTAACTTCACATGTAGAACAACCAACTTATTTTCTCTTGGAAAATTTTAGATGCAAGCGATATTGTGCACTTATACGCGCACCAATGTTGAGGTGGAAATATAGAGTTTAATGAAATGCATACATCTAAAATAAAAGATATGAAGGCAACCAATAAACATGTAATGGTGTACAGATTAATCCATAATTCTATTTGTATGAAGCATTATTCTTTTCTCTTTTATTCCTTCGAATATGAACTTTAATTTCTTTCTTCCTTACAACTATTATCTTCTTCTTCTTCTTCTATTAGCCCCTTCAATCGATCCCTGACAATCAAGTGATGGAGAGACTTTTAATTTCTCATTGTCATTGGTTGGGAAGACAATAAGATAAAGGAATAAGATAGCAAAAAATGATTAAAAAGTTTAGCTATGAACATGGAAAATGGAAGGAGCAAAGTAGAGGAGAAAGAGGGTCCTCTCACTTAAGAAGGAAAAAATAATGAGGATTTGAGTTTATTTTTTCAAGCATATTTGTGGTTAGTGACGAAAGCAAGGGTCCCATCACGAATGAGTGAGAAGTAATTATAATATTAATTTAAAAATATATTTTTAATAATTTATTTATCATTGTTTTTTCAAGATCATAGATCAAGAATTATAATATAACATAAAGAAAATATAAATTTATTAGTGTCGCAAATAATGTTCATTCACTAATAATGGTAATTGGTATTTCAGACTTGGGTCCTCTCTCCCTAAGATGAGGAAAGTCATTTGCTACGGCGAAGGGAGAGTCTCTTGGACTTTCGTCTGAAGAGCAACTACTACAAGGGAGACAACTTATAAAAACATTGGAGGGTTTCACGCTCATGGAAGAGGAAGCCCTATCAGTTATGGTGGAAAAAGGAGTTATCACTTCCTTACTCGACAAGGGCAAAAGATTCCTGCCTGTGCTGATCATTGTCGATGGGATTATTAACAGGCAAGCCTTCAGGAGCACGATGAGTAAAGTTTGGTGTCTTGAGGGTTGGATTCAGCTTAAAGATGTGGGGGATAATAGAGTTGTGGTCGATTTTCAACTCGAAAATGACAAAGCCAAGGTCTTAGAGGGTCGCCCCTGGTCCTTCAACAAGAACTTGGTGTGCCTCTAGGAATTCAACGCCAACATCCCATTGAGAGAAATCTCATTTTTTAAGGAGTTGTTCTGGGTCCAAGCACATGACATAACCATGGCTTGGATGTCAGAAACTATCAGATCAAAGCTCTTCTCAGTAATGGATAAGGTTCTTTAGATAGAAACGGATAAGGGTGGATGCATCTGGGGCAAGTGTCTTTGCACCAAGGTAGAAATGGATATCTCAATACCTTTAATCTGAGGTAGATTCCTATCGTTGGATAACCAACAAAGGTGGATCCCCTTCAAATATGAAAGGCTTCCTTTTTTCTGTTTTGATTGCAGATCCATTATCCATACCAAGAACTGCCCTAATAGCAGTAGATATTCAAGAAGGGAAGCAAGCAGCCAATACGGGTCTTGGCTGAGGGCCTATCAAACAGAACGACAATGATGCCAACAGATATGGTGGCGAGAGAGTGGAGCAACCACACGATGACATCACCAACACCTCAACCACAACTTTGAAGCCCAAAATGGCGGTGCATGCAGGGGCGGAACCAGAATTTTAAGTTTGGGGGGGCGATCGATAAAATATACGGTACATGTAAATTTTAAAAAGATGGTCTTCAGTGATAGAAGTATTATACTCTGTTGTTACCAAGCTCTCTAAACATATATTAGTTTTCGAATTGTCTACGTCTTTTTGAAAAAAAAAAAACAATTGTACTTAAGTACTTGCTCATATTTTTCTATGATTTAAGAAAAATTTATAGATCAAGAATAAATTTGAGAACTTTCTAATAAGTAATAATGTAACGCTATTAAATTTTTAACAAACTATATCTCACAATCATACAAGTTAGAATAAAATTAAATAAGTGAATATAATCAATTAATTTTACAATCATATAAATTTATAATCAATTTTTTTGTTAGAATTAGACTGTTAGAATAACTGCGAGATTACATGAGTTAAAATTTGGATTTAAATGAAAATAAAAGTTAAAATATAAATAGATGTATATGAAGATTTAGAGAAATAATTTTAGTAAAAAATTGAGGGGGGCATTTTTTTTTTTTTAAATTAAAGAGAGAATTTTAATTATATATATAAATTATATATATTTATATTAAAATTACTGTTTTTGAAAAAGTTTGGGGGGGCCGTAGCCCCCCCAAGGATGAACATGGGTCCGCCCCTGGGTGCATGGATTTAGGCTACGTTTGGATGTCAAGAAGTTTTAGAAAATTTTAAGAAGACTTGTGAATAGTATGAATAGAGATTGAAATAAGTTTGTGCGTCCCATTGAGGATATTTTGAGTTGTTTGGATGTATGAAGTATGTTGAGTATTAATTTTTTGATTGATTTGATTATTAATAATAGTGCAATAATGATTTTATTCATATTTTTGTAATAATAAAAAGAATTATTATTAGAAATAATTTTTAATATATTTAAAATATATTTTTGCACAATTTATTTAAAAATATTTTATTTAAATTAAAATTGATAAAAATTATTCTTTAATTATTTTTTAAAATTGCCTGTGTTTTTTTTTTTCATTTAAAACTTCATTTAATTTAATTTATTTATAATTTAATTATTCTTTAATTATTTTTTTCATCTCTCTCCCATTTTGGCGCATTCACGTGCACATGATTCAATTGGAGTTGGCGCTTTGAAGTGCAAGACACCGGATTTGAATTTTTCTTTGGCGCGTTGGAGTGTTTTTAAATATATTGAGAGAGGAAGTTTTGAGATATTTTGGCATGTTTGGACATGAAGAATCCTTGACCGTACGAAAAGTATTGAATATACTTGAGAGTATTCTGCCATCCAAGCCTAGCCTTAGGCAAAGTGTCAAGTTAGAGCCCCTCAAGGAAATTGAGAGCCCCCAAGTGCAACATGATTTGGGAAAGTCGGGATAAACTCTAGAAAGGACAGGCCTGTAGGCCTCTGGTATGTCTGTCAATACCTCGAGGACTAAGGCACCAACACCCGCCAGCTATGGAGTTAACTACGAAGGTTCTCCTAAAAAGGGCAAGTCTTGGCAAGACAAAGAAAAGTCAAAGGATGTCTGAAGCAAGAAAAGAGGATATGGTTGCGAAGACCAATGCAAAACTAGCTAATAAGATCCTTTCTCCCGCTGACAAGTCTTTGGAGCATCAAATCTCTTCCTTGGACACATTCTTGGACCGACAAATCAACGAGTTGGCCCACACAAGAAAGTCAGCCTTGTGAAAAAGGTGAGCCTGTGACAAATGTTTCACCTCTAACCTCAAAGACCCATTTAGACTTGATAGCACCAGCGGGCTAAAGCGAAAGATGATCTCAGGCCTAAGCCCAGTTCGCATCACTAGCCCGAGTAAGAGAGTTAAGCTCAAGAAAACTAGTAAGGATGATTTCCCCAGCAGCAAGGTGGTAGCTGCCATGCAGCACCACCACCCTAATGATTTGCATCAGTTGGAACTGCCGAGGGTTTGAAAACTTTCGAACAATTCAGAAACTTCACAGGCTTGTGAAGATTAAGTGCCACTCCATTATCTCCCTTTTCTAACAAATGTAGAAGAAATAGAACCTAACATGTTCGAAACTTACTAGGATACAACCACAACTTCATCGTAGAAAGCAGAGGACTCAGTGGAGGGGTGGCCTTCTTCTGAAGGAAGGAACTCTACGTTGAGCTTGAGATATACTCCCCGCAGCACATCTCTCTAAAAGTTCATGAACAATTGCCAACTAACGCATCGACACTTACAGGTTTCTACAATTCCCCAGTAACTAGCAAAAAGAGAGATAGCTGGGACCTGATGTGAGGTCTAAAGCCTAAAGACTTGACGGCATGACTCTGTATCGACAACTTCAATGAGGATATGTACGCAGACGAGAAACAAGGGGCTGCTAGTAGGCTAGTCAATCAAATGGACAATTTTTGCGTAGCTATAAGTGCATGTGATCTCTATGACTTGCAAAGGCCACAAGTGCACATGGTGTAATAACAGAAAGGGACTCAATTAGTCATTAAGGCTATCCAATAAGGGACTTAAGGGTGGTTTGCCCCGAATATGATCATTCAAGACACCAAAATGTTGCTAGCTCAAGTAGTGAATTGGTCAATTAGGCATGTGAGGCATGAGACCAACTCTGTGGCGAACATTTTAGCCGAAAATGAACTTCTTATGGTAGATTTTGTAGTGGACATTGAGGATCCACTCTCTTGTATCACAAACTCATTTTAAAAGAAAATAATAATGACGATAATCAGTTTCGAGAATAACTAGAAAAGTTATATTGAAAGTAAATATATATGTAACAAGTGAAGAAAAGAAAGAAAACTTATCTCTTGGTTACACATCTTTTATTGGTGCTTTGCCAAGTCGAAATTATTTATTTATTTATTTGGAAAGAGAAATGATACACATGACAGTAGCCATGATCTCACTATCACGACAATGGATAATTTGTTGGCTTTCTTTTGAAAACCTTTATATAGGAGAAATGCTAAGGGTTGGATGGATTTGAAACTGAATTTCGCATCCGGCCAATCATGTAGCGACACGTCAAATATCTCATGTTGGAAATGCTAGACCTGACCACACCAAATCCTGAAACAAAGTTACTGCCTTCGAATCCTCTCTCTCTCTCTCTCTCTCTCTCTCTCTCTCTCTCTCTCTCTCTCTCTCTGCCTTAGACTCGAAACACATCTCCCTAACGCAATTCCGTGCTTGAAACCCATCTCCGTCATAGCATACTATAGTTAGGAATGTGAATAAGCCCTTTGAGAACCAACCTTGTATAGTGCTTAACATTGGATTCGGGCGACCAACAATCATCGGATTTCTTGATTAAATCTGCTAGGGTTCCTCTAGAAGCATACTCCAATAACAAATTGTAAACCATCTCACCATTTTCATGGGTAGTAGTATCTTCCCTAAAGCAGCCAATGATATATGGGCAGCCTTTAACATTGTCGAGAACCAGCTTCTAAAACGAACTTGAAATGGATACCTCTGTGGATTCCATGGCCATGGAGGACAGGAAACAAGCAAGCTGTGATCTCAATTTCTTTGAAATGGCAAGAAACACAGACTCAAAACTTCCTTTACTAATCAGTGGACTTCTCACCCAACTTCCACCATTACAACAATTACTCTCCTATAATTTTCTCTTTATCTTCTTTTTTTTTAGCTTTGCGAAACTTTTGCTTAATATTTTCAAAAGTCTTAGGATTAAGGAAAAGTAGGCAAGAGAAGATTAGAAAGTAGAGAGACTTTAGGGCTTTGAACCAGTAAGCCATGTTCTTTGCCTACTCTTCGTTTTGCTTTCGTCGTTGTATGATCTGCTTGCAAGGAATAAGGAACTGGAGAAGGAATATGCAAGCAAGGAATGGGGTGCTTTAGGGCTTCGGTGAAGTATCTATGATAGAGATATGTTTGGCATGGAGTTGCATTAGGGAGATGAGTTTCGGGTCTAAGGCAAAGATGCAGAGAAGGAGGGATTCGAAATGAGTAACTTTATCTCAGGATTTTTTTTTTTTTTTTGGAAAGGAACTTTGTCTCAGGATTTGGTTTGGCTGGGTTTAGCATTCCTAATATGAAATACCTGACATGTCGCTACGTGATTGGCCAAATACGAAATTCGGTTTCAAACTCATCTAGCCCATAGCATTTTTCTTCTAATAGTCGAGAACTTTTTAATGAAAAAAAATGAAACTCTCGTTTGGAGGTGTATTTTTTTATGAAAAACGGTATACATAATTTTTGTCGAAAAACATGATCCAAAGTTACCAACAACATGAGTCATATTTAAAAAAAATGCACAAAATCTTAATTTATGTAAAGCAGTGGAGGTGTTTGACAAAACACTTCAAAGAAAAAAAAAATCCTAAATTCCATCATCTCCAAGAAAAGAGATATTTGAAGAATAGAAATTCAAGTAAAATCCAATCAAAGGCACACAATAATAATAAAAAATTATAATTTATATTCATAAAACTTGAAAAAGATGATACAAATATTTATTTGTTAATTTTTTTTATATATGTAAAAAAATAAGAGCGAAAAGTTTTAACAACTAAAAAGCTAAATGCCAACACCAAACCCTTATTAACAGTGAAGGTACAAAGAGACAAAATATAGTTCGTTTTAAATATAAGAATCATGAGCAAAGCCGCGTGCGTGATGAAATGTCAAGAAGAAGAAGAAGAAGAAGAAGAATGGGAATGAAAAGTAACGTAAAAATTTGAACTCATGTAAGAATATGCAAACGTAAAATAATAAAGGAAGCTTTTTGTTTCTAATTAAAGCTTTCTACAAATTGCAATGGAAAGTCTTCGTGGGTCGAAACCTTAGAGATCGAACACGTGGAAATGAAGAAGGTCTCCAAGTTGTTTGTTCAGAAATATGATGGATCCATGTGCTCAGAACCATCCACAACAACAATTTTCATTTATCTACAGTACAAAGATTCTCACTTGCTTTTAATTTTCTTTCAAAATCTTTGGGGCCCTCAACCCTTCTTGGATTCGTTTCCAATCTTTTCCTACATGTTATTCTTTTAAGTAGTTCTATTTTTCGATTTATTCCTTTTCTACTAATATTTGTTTGGAATGTGTTGAGATAACATTTTTTTTAAAGTAGGCAATCTTTGACATGAACACAATGTAATAAAGATAAAAGTTGAGCTTATTAGACATTTTTTTTAATAGAAAAAATGTATTGCATTACATTAATAATAGAAGTTACGGCTAGGACCAGTAGTTATAGGACAGAATCTTTATTACAAGTCAAATTATTTATTAATCTGTAATATCTTCAGACACAATTGTAATGGACATTGTTTAATTTTTAAAATCCTCAAGTGACAAAATCTATATAGATTTCAATCTCAATTTATAATTTGTGTGAGAGAGTGACATTCTAAAAACAGAAGAACATCATCCTTCAAAGAGGGAGAGGAAATTATCACCTCCATCCTCTAAAGAGAGGAAGGTAAAATTATTTATTACAAGTCAAATTATTTATTAATCTGTAGTATTTTCAAACACAATAGTGATGGATATTGTCCAACTTTTAAAACCTTCAAGTGATAAAATCAATATAGATTTTAATCTCGATTTATAGTTTGTCTGAAAGAATAACACTCTAAAAACAGAGATAAAGAACCTCATCCTTCAAAGAGGGAGAGGAAATTACCACCTTCATCTTCTAAAAGAGAGGAAGGTAAAAAACCTCCAACCTCCAAATGAAGAGAAGGAAGTACAATTCAAAAATTAGTCTATTCTATCTTATTAATAGCTAATAATAACAGCCAAACACACCTAACCAAAACATAAAAACACAGCAGCGTAAGACCAAAAAGCTCAAAACGAGCTTATTTGACCTGATTAACCCGTATAAGATGCGGGTTCATGTATACTTAACATGATGTGTTAATCCGACTAATCCCGTTTTTTATTTATATGGGTTAACCGAACTAAAATTAATACAGTTGGAGTCGACCTTAATCATACCAAAGTTAACTTGACATAACCTCAATTGACATGATTAACTCGTGTAGCCTGCAGTTTGATTTACATGGATTAATCCGACTAACCCGTTTGTTTGACGCAAAACAAAAGAGGTAAGATCAAATTTAATTGGGTCCAAATCAATTTGACACAAACTCAATTAATTCAGTTAATGATCTTATCTATTTCGGGTCAATCCGTGTAACCCGCATGGTTGAGTTTCTGGAGAGTTTACACGGGTTAATCCAAATGGTTAACTCAGTTATATAATGATGCATCGTTTTCTAAATGCACATATCTTTAAATAGTTTTTTTTTATTATTATTATTATAGGAATATGACGATATCCTAATTTTATTGATTACTCTAATTTTTTTGTAAAGAAAAATCGTGGTTACATCTAGACATTTAAGGGATACATATCTTTAAATAATTTTAATATCCATTAACAAATTTTTAGCGAATGATATTACCCCTAAATGTTAATGAAAAAAGAACTATAATTTATACATTTATTTTGATAATTACGTGAATTCAAAAACACAATTATTGAAAAATTGAAAACGCTTGAACCATGAATAAGTCTTGACTAAAAATCCTCCAAAATGGGAACCCTCCAACTGAAACCATTAAAGATCAAAAGTACTCTATAAGATATCTTACCGTAATATGATAGTCGAAACCTACTTCGACCCTTGACGTATGCATCAATGAGTCCCTTGAAAGATAATATATTGTCTTTTTAGTTTTTCAAGTTTTAGTGGCAACCAAGTGGTTTTTCATTTTATGATATACTTGGTTTTTTTAATAGCATATATATATATATATATATATATTAACTCCTGAGAGCTTAAACATTTTGGATTGGTAATATATTCTTAACTCTTATGACATGTTTCATGTGTGTAGATAAATTATGAAGCAACTAAGGAAACATGTTGTGCAAAAAAAAAAAAAACATAAATAAATAAATATCAATAACATAATTTTGGTGAGCAATAAAAAGAAAATGAATAATGTATAGTATCGTACTCTCATCTTACTTTCATCCTATAAAGTAATATATGTCATATTAATTATTATGAATGTAATAAATGATTATTAATAATGATAAATATGTCACATTTTATTTCGTGAGATGAAAATGAGATAGTATATGGTATTATTATCAAATTTGTTGATCCTAAAAGAACACAAATAATCTGACACAAAGAAAATGTCATCTCCATTTTTTACACAAAGTTGCATTTCTCATCAATGTTTACACAAAGTCGTACAGAAACAAAGCACAAAACATGTTTCCAGTGACTAGTAAGGGAAATCCCACACACACACACTTTCTAATTCTTAGTTGCTTCCTCCACATGATGTCTTGCCTTGTGCAGCTTTTGACGTTCACAAAGCAAACACAACAGCTCCCAACCCTCTTCCCCCTCCTTAAACTAAACTAATACCTCAGTCTTGTCCTCTCCTTTCTCAGTCCTTTGTTCCTCCCTTGTTCCTCTCCTCTCTGTTTTCTCTTTTAAATACTCCGTTTTCCTCTGATTTCAAAATCGTTGTTTAACACATCGCAAACATGTATGGAAGGGAGAGATCGCCGAAAGAATACTCATTCCCCCAAAGGAGAAGAACCCCTTCTTTTTCTTCTAGTCTCTTGGACGTCATTTCCCGTTCCATCGACGAACCCAACGCCGGCGAAGCTCACTTTAAAGAAACAACCGTGTTCAAGAAACAGAGCATCTCCAGCTCTAAGCGTGGCAGTTGGGTACAAGAAGAGGACAGAGAGATAAAGAATCTTCGTCGGTCGGTCATGATCGAAGATTGGATGGAGAAGCAGAGCATTCACAGTTCTGTGCCATTCAATTCAACCTCAAGCTCCTCGGAGTCTAGCTCCGGCGCAGGCTTCTCATCATCGGAAACAGAGTCTTTCTACAAACACAAACCGAAACCCAAGTTGCAGGGCTCCAAGAAGCAGACAAAGATGGAGTATCGGAATTCAGAGAAGCATCCCAAGTCGAAGAGTGAAGGAAGTTCATCGAAGTTGAAGAAACAGGGGTTGAAAATGTACAGCGAGTTGAAGAAAACGAAGCAGCCCATTTCACCAGGGCGTCGAATTGCTAGCTTTCTCAACTCGATTTTCAATTCTGAAAACGTCAAGAAAGCCAAAATGTGCTATGTTGGAGCTGTTAAAGATGTGAACTTTGAGGCCAAATCGAAGTCTGCATGTTCTTCTGCACCTCCATTTTCCAGGTCTTGCTTGAGCAAAACCACTGCTTCAAGAGGAAAACTGAGCAACGGTATCAAAAGAACTGTGAGGTTTTATCCTCCTAGCGTGATTGTTGGAGAGGATTCTCCGCCCTGCGGCCATAAATGTATTTATGAAGAGGATCCAAGCCTAATGAAGATTCCAACTCTTCCAAAATTTTCAAAAACTCGTTCTGTAAAGAAGGTTACAACTGCATTTGATTTGAGAGGTTTAGGCCAAAGGAAGGTTGATGTTGATGATGATGATGATGATGATGCCGAGAGCTATTCGAGCTCGGATTTGTTCGAGCTTGATCACCTTGTTGGAATTGGGATGTATAGAGAGGAGCTTCCAGTATATGAAACTACAAATTTCAAAACAAATCAAGCTATTGCTAATGGCTTGATTTTTTAGTTCATTTGAAATCATTGTAATTAATGGTTTGGAGAATTCAATTAACTTTGAAATTTGAATTACTTCTTTTTTACATAGTTTTATCTTCCATAAGAGTGATTTTAACTAACCTTGCAGAGTAATGATCATTTGATGTAAAATGCAGCAATGGAGGAATTCAAAAGTTAAAAATTCACATTCAAAAGCCTAATTGTCAAAGCACTAGACAAAGATGGATTTTAAAAGTAAAAAAAAGGGAAAAAGCCAACAGAGCTCAATCTCCCACATGAGATGGGATCATGGGAGAAAGTTCAAAAGCCCTTAACTTTTTCACTGGCTCAGCACATGGCATCAGCTTCACTGGTAAATTTTAGTCCCACTTTTGAAATCATAGAATTAAAAATGATTACAAAGTTTAACTTTTTTCCTTCTTTTTTGTTTTTATTTGATTAAAAAGTACTTTAACTGCAAGTGAAGGAAGAAACAGTGAAGTTCAATGCAAGCCAAAAAGGCCACCGGAACAAAACAAAATACATAACCATACACCAGATAGTAACAATTGGTGCTTATTATTGAAGTATATGCACGTGCAAGTAGGAAGTTTTTTAAGTCTCAAGATGGGTCTGTAAATTCTTATCCAAGTTCTGTGAATTCCTTTTAAAAAAAGACTTGTTTTTTCAAATGATGGAGTGTACGGGTCTTACATACTCTAAGACTGTATCTAGCATTACTCTTAATATAACGGGATTTACAAATTGTCTCTCTAAATTGTAGGAAATTGTAATTCTAGATAGATACATTTCTTGAAAAATATGTTAACTGAGACGTACACTTTTTAGCTGAGACGTACACAGTTCTTGAAAGCATACCTCAAACTTCTGTTAGGATAAAATGCAAACATATCATTGGCCTTAATATGGGAATTGGCGTGGTATCCACCATAACAGTACTAGACACTTGGAAGGCAAGTAGGGCCACGGAAAGAATCTTCGAAGTCAAAAGTGTTGCAGGATCAGACGTGATGGCAAAAATCTAATCCAACTTTTCCATCAAAGGAGAAAATAAAAAGTTTTTTGACCAAAGTATATATTGTAGGATACTTTGGGGCACCAATGGCCACCATGGTTGACTTCAATTCTATGGCTTCATCATCTACTTTGAATATCAAAGACTAAAAAGAGAGAAATACAGCAATAATGTATCTGCTGCAAAGGATAAGCAGAAGAAAAGAGCTAGACAATATACTAATTTATGTTCTTCTTAACATTTTTTCTACCGTTACAAAACTTGATACTTTCAAGTCGAGTAATACTATACACTACACTATCATCTTATTTTCATCTTACTATATAACATGCGTCACATTTATCACTATTAGATGATAAAGAATCATCTAATAAAGGATTATCCGATAATAATAAATGTATCACATCTTGTATAGTAAAATAAAAGTGAAATAGTGGTGTAGTGTATAGAATTTTCCTTTCAAGCCTGATAATACCCACTAAAAGAGGATTAAAAAAAGGACATAAAAACACTACAGAACCCATTATAGCTATTGCCAATAAGAAATGGTGGGGTATGTTTCTTACCAACCATGCACAAAATCTGTAGTATGCGCATACAAGGATTATAAGCAAAGGCTGGATTTTGGGTGACTAATGTGACAAACTCCACTGCAAGCTCATCACTGAGTAATGGCACCCTATCCAAACCAGATGCAAAATTATGAACCCTACCAATTAGGCACCTCTTGGATTTTCAGATAATGATACTGACTTCTTGTATATGAGGTGGTATCGTGTGTTAGATGGATAGGGATGATAGGGTTTTATTTTCCTAGTATAAATAAGAATAATTAAGGCAAGGTCAGAGCAAAAGTCTTGAATTTGAAGTCTAACTCCACACTTAATGCATATTTAATTGAACAATCTGCGTGTGTTGAACCCACTCCATAAAAAGGAGTTTGCCTTACCAATTTAACTCATAAAAGAACTATGTGGCATTATGACTTAGCAGATTGGCTGCTTCTTTAGTGTTGAGTGAGTGAATTATGCAGGAGTGATCGGAGCAATTTGAAAAGAAAACAAAGTAGGGTAAACAAGTAAAATAATAGTTGATCATCATCTTTGGAAGATACTTCTTTTCTTTTTCTTTTTTCCTGAAGTAATTTGGAAGAGACTTGTTGCCAATAATCAAGATATCTGGCTTTAATTATTATGTAGACTTTCACATCAAAACAATGATCAGTTGGTGTAATGGAATATAGACCTTGCAACTACAGCATGCGACCCACCTCACCTGGCTGTCTGTACTCTGTACCGCATGCAAAATTTGAGAAAATATATATACAACTCTGAATTGAGAGTCTGCCACATAATCATTTTTATAAAAATAAATAAAACACAAGTCTTCTATTAAAAAATTAATTTTTTAATAAGTAATATTACATATAAATATAAAGTACGTAAATATCGTATAACTATTTTAAAAATAAGTAAAATTTATTATTTAAAAATTTATTTTTTTCCTATGAATCTCATATTATTTTTATTTTTTTTAAAATAGTTATACGACAGTTATTTAATTCATAATTACATAAATTTTTATTCTTTTTTAATAGTAGATTTTATTTTTATTCAAAATAATTATGTGTAGTTACGTATTCAGGATAATCATTCGCAAAAATTTAATATGCAATTAATTAGTTTTATGTAGGCCTATTTATCCGGGTTAGATATAACCTGGCCTGGTTTAAAATTTTATTTATTCTATAATATATTTAAATTTTTTTAAAAAAATATTTAAAAAAATTTTAAATCTAGATTTCAAATTCTCAAATTCGGATCAACACGTTTATAAATGATTAATATAATTAATTGCATTATTTTTTTAGTATAAAATGATTAATTTAGCCCATAACAAAACTAGCATCGTATGTCACGCTTTTCCAAAGGCGAGCCCACCCTTCCCAACACGTGCGCTCACTCGTCTGCTGCGCCCTGCGCATTGCCTCTTTTACCTGTCAGAGCTGCTGCCGGAAAAATTAAAATATAAATCCTGCTTTGGCTAAACGCCCCGATTGGAATCTGGATTGAAAGTCCAGTCAAATTTTAAACTTAATTTCATATTAAATTATTAAATTTGTCTTAATTTAAAATATCCAGATAACTCAAATTTTTTTCAGTTTAATACATCGTTATTCGTAAAATTTAATTTTTTTTTAATTTTTTATAAATATATTTAAATTCATTTTAATATTTAAATATATTTAAACAAAATACTTTCTACTGTCTCAACTCATAATTATTTATAAATAATTCATTTTATTTCAATTCAACAAAACACTCCAACTATGAGACAATTCCAAACGTCTTTTAACCAGTTTGAACGTTCTGATGTATTTTTTTTTCTTTAAGGTGATATCGTAGTACATGACACTGAAATAATTTGTCTTAAAATTTACAAGTATCAAAATTTTTTGTTTGTTTGTTTGTTTGTTAAATTAACTCAATTTAATTAGAGTATTGATGTACACAATATAATTATATAATATATTTCACAATAAAATGTTAAATAAGATGTAGTTTTGTAAAATAATTTATTTTTATAAAGTGTTTTATAAAAATATCCTTCATTTAACACTTTATTATATAATATGTAGTGTAATTGTATTGTGTATTAATCATTTTTCATTTATTTTAAATCGATTATTAATGCGATGTACTACTTTTTATTTTTATTTTTTTAAATTATATTCATCTCTATTTATTTTATATATTCAAATACATATCTTAACTTATTTTCATTCAAATACATTTTAATAAAACTCATAAAATACTAAACCCAGATCATCTTAAATACAGGGAAAACAAAATTCAGAACTTTGCACTGAACAGTAAAAATTCAGTAGAAGGATTTAAAGGAAAATGATTACGAATACAATTTTTTAAAATATTTTGCACAACTCTGATGTAACTTAAGAGGCATTTTTAATAAAATTACTTACAAAAATAATCTCATTTTATATAAATAATCTCAATTTTAAATATAATTATAAAAAATTTGTATATATCTCATTATTCTTAATTAAAAAATTGCATTTTTTGAGTTATGCTATTAAGGATCCCACACCACACACCTCATTTCTTTTAATTTTAATTTTATTTTATTCCTATTAAATTAATTAAGTTGCTTTATTCATCATCCATACTCCACGTGCTTGCTATATAAAAGAAAACACAATTAAAAGATATATAGTATGTAATATGTGAGATATTAAATAGAATTATTATTTTTTCATACCCAAACAAATAACAGCTTGTACGAGGCCCAAAATAAGTGTGTATTCAATTTCTTGGACTTTTAACTCAAGTTTTAGATCCATTATTTCAGTCTAGTCAATTTTGGGCCGACAAAGTCCAGTTGACGATATGATATTCCGACATAAGAAATTCACCAATTAAAAATTATCGTTTGTGTGGATTTTTTTTATTTAATAAATAAGAACGCATTTTTTAATAAATCTATAATTTTTAAAATATTTAAAAAGTTCTATAAAAAAATTTAAAAAAAATATATCGTTCGTTGAAAAGTCTCGATGACTCCTTTAGGTTATTTGGTCCCAAATATTCTTATTATTGAACAATGATACTCATCATTTTATATTACACATTTTTTATATAAAATTATTTTTTATTTTTTAAAATTTTAATTCCATTTTATTTTTATTAAACTAATTGAATTATTCTACTTATCATCCATGCTAAATAGAATTATCCGTTCTTATTATGTTGAGTAAAATGTTGTAAATGACGTGGATTTATCATTTCCTTTGTTATATCCATTTTTTTTATAAGGGTACAGCTAACAGGCTGGCATGCCCACTAGTGTACTTAATTTTTTTTTTTTTATTTTTTTCTAATTTTTTTAATTATTAAAAAATATATATTTATAACTTTATTAATAGTTACTTAATTCACTATTAAGTAAAATAAATAAATAAAATTAAAATAATCAAGTGGTAATTTTGAATCTTAAGTTTGAGAAATTTCACTAATATTTTCCTTAATCACAAATCTTTTACTTAATTATGTCATTTTCAAAGCTAGACCAAACTAAACCGCACTCCTAAACAATAGTATGATTTTATTTATCATTTCATTTGAATTTCTACAAATCATCCCAAAAATGGAGATATAAAATAAATGACATTTTTGTTAGTGCTTTTAAAATTTTAAAAGCTACCTTTAAAGAAAAATTGGTATGCTTTGTGAATTTATTAAAAAAAAAATTAAATCTACTTTTTCATAAAATAAAAAATAAATAAAAATAAACTGCAAATGAAATTCCAATGAAAAAACATTCTGAGAGATTATACAAAACAAATGTTACAATTTTAAAAAAATTAAGTCTATGTTTATTAAAGAGTGAGTCATTTTTCAATAATAGAACTATTTTAGAAAGTTCTACAATTAAAGGCTTTATTTATAATGTTTTACTAGCTTCCTAATTATCACAGAAATTGATGATGTTTGACAGTAATAAAAGATTTTTAAGAGAATAATGATTAAAAATGTGATATATAATATTATTGACAAATGTTAGATGTCTGATGTATTCATAAGTCTTACTCGTAATTTAACCTAATATATTAGGTATATTTTACAATAAGACGAGTGTTACAATTAATTGATCTATTAAAACTTGATTTTGATAGCAAAAACTTCTCATCCTATTTAATATTTTTCCTATATTCAAACACCATAACCATATCAATTTCAAATCCTCAACTTCATCTAATCATTACTTAATGGTTATAATTTTTTCAAACTTCTAAAACACAAAAAAAAATTTCAAAATTTCAAATATCAAAATAAAAGTTATATTATAACAATATTTTAATTTTATAATATTTTTTATTTAACTTTTTCTCTCTCATTTTTTAAAACTCTATAAAACATCTTAATTCAAATCATTTCACTAGTGTTCATAAATTGATAATATTACATACAATTGTTGAGTGTACAAATGCCGCATAATTATTTAGAAAAAAGGTGGAATTTACTATTAAAAAAAATTATTTTTTCATATAGATCTCATATTTATTATCTTTTTCCAAAAAAATTGTATGATCATTGCACACTTTACGATTATAAATATCTCATTTCATGTCACTATACAAAATAGACTTAAATCACTTAATGATAAAGTTTTTAAATAAGCCAAAGATTTTTGGGCAATGCTATGGGCCTCAGCGTTGGGCCCCTTTGCGCCTCCTTAATGTAAAATTCTTTTACATTTTTTTACAATTTTTTTTACAAAAATAATAAAAAATATATATATGTGAAGATAAAATATATTTGATTTTTTTAATTTTTTAATTTTTTTTTTCTATTTAAAAAATCCCCAGAGGGAGCAAAGGAGCCCTAATGCCGAGGGCTCATAGATTTACTCAAGATTTTTTTCCAATTAACGCGAGAGATGATGTATTATTTTAGAGAAAATATTGAAAGCATCCAACACTCACTGCACACACTCATATATACTGTTCATGTGAGTGTGTGCAATGAGTGTTGGATTTTCCCTATCATTGCTCATTATTTTATAGGTAGGGCTACCATGTCTTCTTAATTTGTTTATTTGACGTATTTTTAGTGCAAATTGTATTTTTTTTTCAATTTAAAAATATATATTTAATCATTTTTTAAAAAATAAAAAAATACTTATATACCAATAGTCATTTCTTTCACCATTAAACAAATTTTTAAAAAAATTGCATAAAGGGATAAAATGAGAGGTATACTAACATAATTCTTATTTTATTATACACCCGAACTAACGGAAAAAGCATGTGAAAATAACCCATATTATTCAAATGCCAAAAAATTCCATTTATTTTGTCAAAGTTGAGCCTCATTTTTAGAGCATCCGCATCAGATTCTCAAAATTTTTTCAAATTTTAATTAAAAATTTATTCTTGTAAATTTCTCTTAAATTTTATTCATATTCAAAAAATTTTTATATCTCATTATTTATATTTTTCTTCATCTATTACAATAATATTATTTTAATCTTTTTTAACTATTTTATTTTATATCATAATACTAATTTCAATAAAATACAATAATATATACACAATTTTAATTTTGAGGAATAAATAATAATGGAAAATGCTATGCATCAGTATACAGTGCAGCTGCACATCACTTGCATTTTGTTTTGTTTTTTTTTTTCCTTCTTCAGTGTGTAACCGCACATTGTTGCTGCACATCATTTTTTAATAATAATATATACTATCTCCTCTGATTCCCTTACAATAAAGCGCTGTTTGTTTTTAAAAATGAGTCAGCTCGTCTCAGTTTATTTTAAATTTATTATTATATTTTTTTTATATTTTTATATAAAATATAATTTTTTAAATTCTAATTCAGTTTTTTTAATTTTTTAATTTATTTTTTTAATTTTTAAAATAATAATAATATTAAAAAATAAATTTAATTTAATTTATCTCAATTCATTTTATCCGATCTTTAATTTCAAACGAGACGTAAGAGATGAGATAAAAATGTATTTTGGGATAAAATGGGATGGAAACGTTTGAGGCACCGGATGGAAGTGCTCTTACGTGGAATCGTTACAAGATTCCGATAATGGCGAAGAACTGCCCAAGTGTGAACACGGAATTCTATGGCATGGAAACTTCCGTAGGCGTCAAATTTTGCGAGCTTCATCGATGGCTTGGGTCCCACAATTTTTTAGACCTTAGACGTCAACCCAAGTATCCAACTATATTTTAGGCTTCCAGTCAACTCCTCCCATGGCCGCCATCTCCTTTGATTGGCTCTTTCACCTTCGGACCACAGACACCATCATAGTTTCTCCAAAACTGACATACATCTCAAAAATCCAAGAAGACACAGTACTCAGCGTACGACACGAAGAAAAACTTTTCAGATGAAAGGGAGAGATATGGAGAAAAAGCTTTCAGATGCAGCACTGGAAGGAAATGTCTCGACCCTTAAAGAATTGCTCTTAGAAGACCCTCTAATTCTCGACAGAACTATCGTTTCTTGCGTTTCAGAGACTCCCCTTCACGTATCTTCCATGCTGGGCCACTTGGCTCTGACCAAGGAGTTGCTGAGTCTGAAGCCCGAGTTGGCCTCCGAGTTGGACTCGCACGGATGCTCGCCGCTTCATCTGGCGTCGGCGAAAGGGCACCTGGAGATAGTGAAAGAGCTGCTGTTGGTGGATCCCGAGGCTTGCTTGGTGAGGAACCAGGATGGGAGGACTCCACTCCACCTGGCGGCGCTTAAGGGGCGAGTTATGGTGGTGAGTGAAATGGTCCAAGTCATATCTGAATCGACTCGTGTGCTTACGGACCGAGGTGAGACGGTGCTGCACCTGTGCGTGGGGAATCATAATAGGTTGGAGAGTTTGAGGGTGTTGTTTGAGGCTATTGGTAAAGAGGTTGATTTGGTGAATTGGAAGGACTGCGATGGGAATACTATTTTGCACATTGCTGTGGCCAAAAAGCATATTGAGGTATTCTTTCTTTCTATACTCCAGTTTATCATTCACCATCAAAATCTTGGGGTTATGGCGTTTTACAAACTACAACTGATTGATTGTATCTCAGAAATCTTACTAGCCTCTGTATTTTCAACTCTGTTGTGCTGAAAAATTGGGTATATTGAATTTAGACTAGAGTTGGTTTTTTTTTTTTTAATGAATAATAATGAGTTAAGATATATTGAAAAGAAGTTGAAAAAGCTTGTGAGTCTAATTACGTGTAAAATATTTTAAATTGAGATGAGTTTAAGAATTTAAGAATTGAATATTTAGATGTTAAACTCAGCTTAAAATTAGACTGAACTGAAATGATCTCAGTTGAGTTTTAAGTTTCAAACGGAATTAGTCTTTTAGAGGTCTTTATTATTACTAAAAGGGTATTTATAAATTTCTGCAGACCATTAAATTATTGCTTGTTCATGCTGGTGTGGATGTAAACGCATTGAATAAAAACAACTCTACTGCACTAGACATTCTGATAGGAAGTCCCAGAGATTTGAGGGATATGGAGATTGAGGAGTTGCTTCAAGATGCTGGGGCTTTAACTGCCAAAGATATACCTTCTATTGTGCAAGACTGGGCTCCAACAAAAGTTCCTAAGATAACAAGATCTCTAACCTCACCATTAATATTGTCAAAAAGGAGTAGTAATATAAAGAAGCCAGTGGCTAAACAGAAAGATTCTGATTGGCTTGGGAGAAAGAGAAGTGCATTAATGGTGGTGGCATCTCTGATTGCAACTGTGGCTTTTCAAGCTGGAATAACCCCACCAGGAGGAGTTTGGCAAGATGACCTGAAAGTGGATGATAATGGGAACCCTGTAGAGAACCCTCACTCTGCTGGAACATCAGTCATGGCATATACAGACCCATCTGAGTATGGCCGGTTCATGATTTTCAACACAATTGCTTTCCTAGCATCTCTAAGCATAATTCTTCTACTTGTTAGTGGATTACCAATAAAGCGTCGAAGATGGGTTTGGATTCAAATGGTAACATTGTGGATTGCAGTTACTGCCCAAGTTATAACTTACTTCCTTACCTTACGTTACATGTCACCAGATATTGTTCAAGCTCAAAAGATGCTAAGAAAGGTGACTGAGATTTCAGTCCTAACATGGTTGACATTAATGGCTGTTGTTTTCATAGGCAATCTCATTCGTATGAATCTATGGATTCTCAGGAAATATGGATATCTCAAGGAAAAAGATGTAGTGCCTCAAGCTGCAACTGATGATGAGCAAGAAGAAGTTTGAGTCGAAGTTTGTAGAGAAAACTTTCTTCCTTGCTGTAGTGTGAACGATTATTGGATTCATCGATGTTGATGCAGTCTTTTGTGAAGATTTGCTATAGATCAGGCATTGTTTTTTTCTCATAGACGCCTCAAGGAAGAGTATCTTGATGCTGATTTGTTGTTGGAATGGGTTAAATATAAATACACCGCGTCGTGATCTTTCTTTGTGAACTCTACATCTGTGTATCAAGTCTTTTGCCAAGTTTTCTGCAGACCAAAGCAATGAGACGGTCTGAGTTTTAGCAGCAACTTTGGATGAGAATATTGAAAGCAATCCAATATCTTCCTGATTATTCAAGTATTCGAGGCCATTATTGTAATCTTACTTTGTTAATTGTACATAGCATATCTTTATTTGAGAAGGCGTCCTTATACTGAAATGACACAAATTGGTAAATTTCTTTATTTTTATCTTTTTTGTAGGAAAATACTTTAGCCAGAAAAGAATTATTTAAAAACAATCTTACAAACTGATGTGTTTAATCTATTTTATCATATTGTAAAATTTTATTATAAAATAAATCTAATATATCAGATGAAATCACGTTAGTTTGTATGATTATTTTATATAATTTTTTTTTTTGGGTGGATGTAACAGTACTCCTTTCTGTTTGATCTTAATGCATCCATCACTGGAGCTACAATCTTAGAAGCTAAATTCTTGAATGCCTGAGGTGAGGAGGAGAGAAGTTCATGACAGTCAAGACTCCCCCAAAAATTTTAGCCAACTGCAAAAATCATGGTAGAGAATATAAAAGTCAACTTTCACCAAACTGGTAAACCAAACATCGATTTCTTGGTGGGTACCTAATTATTAAATTTTTTTCCCCCTTTAATGGGAGATGCTGATTTTTCTTAGTTGAAAGTTGCCAATCTTTTTTCTGGGTTTGCTGAAAGCGCTAAGCTAACGGTAATCTATTCCTTAAAACAAATATACTCAAGACATGAGAATCAAAAGTCATACAACTAAACTTTCAATGGTTTTAGCCTCAGTAAGAGTTGTCAATCGTAGTGTAAAGTGTTCTTGGTCATGACTCATTTTGAGTTGTCAAAGCTTTCTAGGAGTATAAAAAAGCGGCTAATATTTTCATACATAGACCGGAAGCATTTTCCCACCCGGGTTGACCCGTTGGGTTCAGTTTTTTTTTGTCAGACTTCTGTTTATGACCCTTCCATAGTTTATTTTCACAATTTTTTATTATATTTTATTTCATATCATCTAATTATTATATTTTTTTTTTCAAATTTTCATATAAACTAATATAAATAATTCAAAATTTTTAAATTTTAAAACAAAACAAAAATATTAAAAAATATATTATAACAATATTTTATTCAACTTTCAATTTTTATCTTAACTTAACTCATATCATCTCATCCATTTGCAAAAACGAACCTAGCCTTAAGCATTTTTTTCATTTTTAGTAATGAATCGTGTACGTTTTTCCTTTACGATTTTTAAGAAAATTATATTTTAAATGGAAGGAATTTAAAAATGATGTTATTTTTAGAAGTTATATAAAAATAAATCATTTAAAACAAGATTATATAGTCGTGAAAAGAATTATATATACGAGAACTGCTAGATACAGTTTTAGAGTATTCAAGTCTCACACTTCCTTTAAAAAAGTAGATAAACTTGGAACTCACATGAAGAAATTATTTTTTTTGATAATAAATTCCAATTTTTCTGAAGAAACACACAAAACTTAAACAACTTAAAAGTGCAAATATCATTTCTGTATATGATTCTCCATTTGTTTTTAGTTGATGCTAGTCTCTTGAACTGTCCAGCTACTAGATCTGAAAATGTATTTGCAATTATTAAGGCTTTTTGAGTTGGCCTCTGGGTAGCAGATAAATATTGGAAAAAATGAATTGTTAATTAGTAAGAATGTTGGCAGAAGGAAGTTCATGATATTCAGTCCATTATTGCAATGTACAATCTTTGCAACATCTTGATAATATTTGAGTCTTCCTTCATTTATTGGAAAGTCTAGGACTCACTCTTTTCTAGATATAAAAGCTAAAATATAGAAGAAATTACTAGATTGAAAAGAAGAATTATTATCTCAAGTTGGTCGAGAAATTCTCATAAATACAGTCATTTAGACTATCCTCACTTATACAGTGAGCTACTCTAAATTATTTAAAATTTTTCAGTTTTGCTACACATAAGTTCATATATCACACACCACACTTTTTATTTTTTATTTTTTTGGGGTTTATTTTTTTAAAACTAATTGAATTCTTCTACTCATTATCCATATACTAAATATTTTATAAAAGAAAAAAAAATGTGATTTGTGGACTTATGTTTAAAATTTTTCAAAATCTTTTATAAGGAATTTGAAGATATATATGCAAGATTTTGGTGGGACAAAAAGGTGGAGAGCATAAGATGCACTGGATTAGTTGGAATAAGATGTATAATTCAAAATTTAGAGAAGACATAGGTTTTAAAGACTTAAGAGGCTTTTAATATGTCCTCATTTGCTAAACAGGATTGGTGGTTGATTCATAACACTCAATTTCTATTATCTCAAGTGTCTAAGGCTAAATACTTTTTCAAGACCAATTCAAATGTGGGTAGCACTCCTTCTTATGGTTTGGGTTTTGGTTGTTTTGAAGATTCTTGTAACCCCCAAATATTAAGGTTGTAATCACGGTTTTTTTCGGCTATAAGTGAAGATTATCAATAAATTTGATGAATAATCACTTTTAGACATGTGACCCTAACTCTTTATAAAAAAAAATTGATTGTATATGAAGAATGGAGAAGACAATCACATCAATATTTGGCATGATAAATGGTTACCAAATTCCCCTTTACGTCTAGTGATGTTTCCTATTCAATTTTTACAATCAGATGCAAAAGTATGTGAGCTATTGGACCAGCAGTCATGGGGATGGAATCAGGTTTTGATGAGGGGTGTTTTTATTCCTTCTGCGGCTGAACAGATATTGCAAACTTCATTGTTCCCACATATGACAAGATATTTGGTGAGGCCAAAACAATCGTATTTACATGGTACAATTCTATTAGTACTTAGCCATAGAGCTAAAAGTTAACAGCGGTATGATTGAAAGTTCATATCTGAGACTGCAGGGGTGGAACTACTAAGGAAAGGCCCCCTCTCAAAAATCTCACAATTCGATGAAAATTAAAATTTAAAATATGTTTTTATAAAGTATACTATATTGAGAATTAGTATTTGGCCTCTCCTTATAACTGTTGGGAATTTGGGCTTCCAAATTCCCCCCACCAGAATCTACTTTTAACAGAATAACAAGAAAAATAGAGAAATAAACACAACACAAGAATTTACGTGAAAAACTCCAAAACAGGAGAAAAACCACCAGACCCAGAGAAGAAAATATACTATGTGAAAAATTGTTACAATCACACAATTTTTCTCATCACCCCAACGACACCCACAAAAACTTCTCTCACTAGTAAAACTCTAATTTTCACCTCTCTTCCTTTTACATACAAAAAGGACAACAGAGGAATTTTACTAAAGTCAAAAGTTACTAGATAAGTTTCTGACTGGTGTAATTAACTAAGGAGGCTAGGCCTCCTTTTATAACCCCCTTGGCATTGCCCCTCTCCCACTCCTTTCCCATGTGGGATTCAAGGAGCAAAAAATCCAACAATCTCCACCTTGCGACTTTGACTGATCCCACAGCCATGCTCCACCGCAATGAGGATCTTCATAGCTTCCGCTATCATGCTCTACCATAAAAGCATAACCACTCAGAATAAACCAATTCCAAACATTTCACTTCGGCCCATGTCAAAAATAACCTTGCTGAAAAATTATGGTGCAACTCCCACGTTTGGCTTTCCTGGAAGTTTATCAGCCATCGACATGAATTTCCACCATACACCTTGCATCAATGCCAAACCGATACCCGTGTGCAAACTTGTGGAACAACTAACATTAACACATCCTCTATCATGGCAACTTTGGGATTAGCGACATGCCATAAGGATGTACATGTCTCCTTTTAACTGACATCATCTTCTGTAAATATAGACACGATGTTAGTTTCATTGTCAGTATCTCCATTTACTGACTTGGAGCCTCTTGCCGAACCTGCTCCACCTCTTGGACAATTTCTTCTGACGTGCCTAGGTTGTCCACACACCCAGCAGACTACTTTCTTCTTCATGGAGTTTTTCCTCTTCCAATCACCAGTTGTCACCATTGCTAAGTTCTCAAGTGAACCATTACTTCCACCACTTAGCCTTCTTTCTTCAAAAAAAAGTTTACTAGTAACCTCTGAAAAAATTATTTTCTCCTTCCCATGTATCAAAATAGGCTTTATATGCTCATAGGAAGATGGAAGAGACCAGATCAGCCTCAAGGCTTGATCCTCATCATCAATTTTAACTCCAATAGATTCCAGCTTAGAGACAATGCCATTGAGAACACTTAAATGATCTGAAATATTCGTACCTTCACTCATCCGCAGTGTATGAAACTGCTCCTTTAGGTACACTCGATTCGAGACACCTTTCGTCTGATACAACTCTTCGAGCTTTTCCCAGAGTCCCTTTGCCGTGAATATTCCATGCACATTTGCAAGAACATTCTTAGCCATGCACAGACGAATTGCACTTGCTGCTCTCAAATCCAAATCCTCCCAATCTTCATCGCTCATTCCAGATCTGCTCTTTGTTTCACCAGTAGTGTTTGAACCGCTACTGACTTCAGGGATTGGTTTACCTTTCAACGCCTTGTGTAATCCTGATTGAATCAAGATATCCTTGACTTGCACTTGCCACAAGCCAAAATTGATTCTCCCATCAAATTTCTCCACATCAAATCTGATAGGATTTGAAACTCTACCTCCTGACATAACTTCGATGAATTTTACCATAGAAATGAATAGTACCCACTAAGTAAGTTCCCAGGAAAGACTGATCTTTCCTAGACAGAACTTCAAGGTTCCCAGGAAAGATTGGAGGGTCACAACGGACACACTTAAAATTTCCAATCTCCTAGACAGAACCTCCTTAGACCGTACGTATTCACACTACCACACCAAAGCTCTACCCTACAAAAAAGAACCTAGTGGCTCTGATACCACTGTTGGGAATCTGGGCTTCCAAATTCCCCCACCAGAATCTACTTTTAACAGAATAACAAGAAAAATAGAGAAATAAACACAACACAAGAATTTACGTGGAAAACCCCAAAACAGGAGAAAAACCACCAGACCCAGAGAAGAAAATACACTATGTGAAAAATTGTTACAATCACACAATTTTTCTCCTCACCCCAACGACACCCACAAAAACTTCTCCCACTAGTAAAACTCTAACTTTCACCTCTCTTCTTTTTACATACAAAAAGGACAACAGAGGAATTTTACTAAAGTCAAAAGTTACTAGATAAGTTTCTGACTGGTGTAATTAACTAAGGAGGTTAGGCCTCCTTTTATAACCCCCTTGGCATTGCCCCTCTCCCACTCCTTTCCCATGTGGGACTCAAGCAGCAAAAAATCCAACAATAACTTGGCTCCCCTAAACCAAATTTTTTGATTTCGCCTCTATCTGAGAGGAAGGCATGCATTTTGGAGGCAGTTATAGAATTTAAAATGTCCAAATAAGGTGAGAAATTTTGCTTGGAGGGCTTGTACAGAAACTTTGCCTACCAAATAAGATTTACAACAAAGAGGTATTATCTCCACAAGGATATGTGATCAATGTAACTTGGAAGTTGAGGATAATTGCCATTTGCATTGTAGATCTATTGCTTAAGTATGGAAAGAATGTTGTAAGTTGGGTGTTGAATTTTTGGACAATAAATATGTTTTTGATGTTACTGTTTAGAATGTAATGGGTCATGCTTCCGATATAATCTCTCTACTTTCCAGACAATTTCTTTGGATTGTTGGAAATATAAAAGTCTCATATGTTTTCAGAAATTTGACAACATTCTTAAGGAAGTCATTGATAATTATCTTTCTTATGTGGATAAATAGTTATAATACCACTAAGAATCGCCAGCTTTTTATATGAAAGGAAGATTTTGCTTTTGTGAAAGTTACCTTCAAAAATTAAATGCAATTTTGAGGCGTATAGAATACTATGTGATAATTGTCCCCGCTCAAAAGAATTTTCTATCGGGTTACAAGTAATTTGCATCTAGGATACAATAGCGTCACCAACTAGATATAACAATTTTGAAAATTTTCTTTTAAAACTTCTCTACAAAATTGTGTAAGTAACTAAAAGATGAAAGAATGAAATTAATGAAATTTATAGATTTCATCTCCTATTTATAGAAAATGAAGTGACACCATGTAAAAGATCACAACTCTTGATTTGTGTCTTTGGTCCAAGTATCATGTCTTTTCGGCCCAAGCATTACGCCTTTTCAGATCAAGCACCGTGCCTTTTCAGACTAACTATCGTGCCTTTTTAGCCCAACTATTGTGCCTTTTTGGACTAACCACCGTGTCTTTTCGGATCAACCATCGTGCCTTTTCGGATCAACCATCGTGCATTTTCAGCCTAACCATCATGCATTTTCGGCCCAACCATTATACTTAGTCAGCCCAATCATTATATCTCCTCGAGATGGTATTCCAAAAAAATAAATAATAATTCACATTCATTAAATTCACATATTTAATATCACAACCTATAAGATTATGATAGGGATGAGATATTGTTTGCTAAGCCTGGAAGGAAGTGCATTTGTTAGATGTTGAAGATCTTGAAGCTATAGCTGCTCTATGGGACAAATGATTTTAAACTTAAGGATCTCAAGTCTGAGGCACCGTTTGAATCTAGAAGGCCATTTCATCTTATTTTATTATTATATTTTTAAAAAAATTTATATAAAATATAATAAATAATTAAATTTTTATAAATTTTAAAAAAATAATAATATAAAAAAATAATATTTTAATATTTAATTTAATTTTTAATATTTTATTTTTATTTAAAATTATCTTATCTCATTTTACTATTCTAACGAGTTGATCTTAAAAGAGGGTTTATCGGTGTAATTGAAGTTATTAACACACGAGGTGATAATTTCTCGAGACAATGACCTCTGGTTGCCGAAATTCAAATTTTATTATATCGTTTGGGGAGAGGTCATTCTTGTTCATCGACAAAATAATAAAGCAACTCATTTGCTTGTTAGAAATGCTAGGCAAGTGAAAGATACGATGAAGTGAAATAGTGGAAATAATGTCTAGATGTTATTCTTGCTAGAGTTATGAAAGATTCAGCTATGTAATTAATAGTGATTGTAATTAAGTTTTATTAATTATTATAAATATTAATTTAGTTTTATTAAAAACATTCATATTCGTCACGCTCATTTTTACGTGTTCACACCAGCCAAATAAACATATACCACGTTGAGTATTTTTAACAGCTCATGAATGAACTTGCATACACCCAGCCTTCCCTCTTTCTTTCTCTCCCTCTCCCTCGTCTCCTCACCATCTGCGCTCAATGAAAAATTCCCAGCTAGCCCTCTCTTTTCTCTCCCTCCCCCATTTACACTCAACGAAAGTTCAGAAAAAGAATTGAAGCGCTCTCTCTCTCCCTCTCCCTCTCCCTCTCCCTCTCCCTCTCTCAGTCGACGGCATAGGTACTCAAAATTAGATTGGGAATGAGAAATTCAGATATTTATTCGTATTTTTTGCGATTTCACTATAAATCAGATAGATGATGGAAAATTGCAAACATTCTTAGAACAAACAATTTGAACTAATCATATTAAAAGTGAAACAATGACGGGCAATGATGTAAAATGTAGTCATTGGGAGGAGTGCGAGATGTGATTCAAGTTTTTGAGTGGGGTGAAGGTTGAAAAGTCAAAGAACTCAAAGGGTATTGAGGCCTAAAATGAAGCTCTTCGTGATTCGGGCGATAACAATTATGTTTATTTGTGCTTCTGTTGCTCAGTTGATGACACTGGGAGAGATGTGGGGGCCAAGAATGCCTTCTTGTTTCAGTCCGTCGGCATCTATTTATTTGGGTACTTATGCCGTCGGTGTCGAGGGAGAGGATAAGAAACAAGGAGAGGGCTTCGATTTTTTTTTAGGCTTTTGTTGAGCTCAGATGGGAAAAGGGGAGGGATCAAAAGAGAGGGAGAGGAAGAAAGAAAGAAAACGTTCAGTGTATGCAGGTCCATTGTTGAGTTGTTGGACACGCTTACGTGACACGTGCTTATTGACTAGTGTGAAAAATTGATTCACACCCATCCGGCCTGAAATGACTTATAAAACAAAAAATAAAATAAAAACCAGTTTTGATTTAAAATTTTATAATCCATTTCAAGACACCAATAATCTCATGTAACGTATAAAATCGATCATTGTATGGAAAATACTACTAAAGTTCTTCAATAATATCGCCCAAAATTATTACTTGAGCATTTCAATCTTTAATTTTCTTATTTAATAATTAAAGAAATGGTTATTAATAAAATCATCTATTTTTTTTTTTTTTTTTTCAATAATTAAAAATGTTTAAAAAATCAAATTTGAACTAGCATCCTCACCATATAGATAGTTATATTGAGTACACCCGTCGTGTCGCTCTCCCTGCAATTAATGCCACATCTGATGCCTACGTGGCGTGTTGCCATCCAAAGGGAGATTTTCAATAACCGATAATGTCCCCGTAAGATTTTCAAAGGACGAATGTATCCTACTACAGCCACTTGGGCGAGTCACATCTTGACAATTGTATTATGGGTGTAAATGGTCCGGTCCGAGAAATTTGTGGACCGATTCTATTCGGTCCAAGAATTCTTTCATCCTGGACCGGACCAAACAGGAGTTCGGTCCATACCGGTCCGGTCCAATTCGTTTCAGGAGCGGTCCGGTCCAGGGGTGCCCCATATGATTTAATGGGCTAAATTTAATCTAAAATTCTGTAATGATTAAATATTTTTTTGGCTCAAATTTAACTACTATAAATTATAATATGTTAATATTATAATATGTTAATATTATAAGAGTATATATTATATATTAATATATTAATTTTTATTAATATTAATATTATAATTTATATACTATTTTATATATACATATATAAATATATATATATGTGGGGTTCGGTCCGGTCCGTTCCGATCTAGGGAGAGAAATCCTTTAGACCGGACTGGACTGGAATTAATCGGTCCATGTAAAATTTGGACCGGACCGAATGGAATTCGGTCCGGTCCGATCCGGTCCACCAGTCCGATCCGGTCTTTTTACAGCCATAAACTATATAACAAGTAACTTCACCGAGAATGTATTGTTTTTTTAAAGGACTTTTTTTTTTCTTTCTTTTTGAAAGGAATGTCACTAGAAATGTTAATGAGACTAACATAACAACGGACCCACGAACCTCTTTACCACGTAAAAAAAAAAAAAAGAATACTTAGGGATCGGACGGATCGATCCTCTTGAAAAACGGACGCTGGCGGTGGTGGGGGACACTGCCCACCCCATTGTGACTGCCGCCCTCCGGCGATCCTACCCCTGCAACGGCGAACCATGGCGACCTTCGATGTGCCCCACGCAGCCTTATACCCGTTTCGGCCCACCGCTGTCGGCGCCGACTCTGTCTGGGTTGAGGTCGAATCTTTTCTTAAATTCATTTTTATTTTATTTTTTATTGTATTTTTATTTTTTATTGTATTTTTTATTATGTTATTTTCATTTTATTTTTTTAAATATATTTTTTATTGTGTTTTTTTTATTGTATTTTTAAAATTTTTTTATTGTATTTTAATGGTGAACTATTTTTGGTTGGGGCAGCCCGACCAGCCCCAGCATGTCCCTTCTCAAAAAAAAAAAAAAAAAAAAGTAATAATTCAGTTGAACAGTTGGAACTTTGGATTCGATCCATCTTGATTTAAATAAAATTAATTTCATTTCATTCTATATGATTTTAGTATTTTAATATTATAAATATAAATCGTTTTTAATTTTTAATTTTTAATTTTTATCTAATAATTTAATTATTATAAATTTTCAAACTTACAAACAAAATATATTAAAAAAAATCAAATTTCAAATTCTAAACTAAAAATAATATTAAAATATTGTATTACAACAATATTTTAATTTTATAATATTCTTATTCAACTTTTTTTTCCTCCCTTCTCAAAATCTCATAATTTTATTCAAATTATTTATAATTCATCTCATTATAATTCAAATATCTCAATATTATTTATAAATTATCTCAACTCATATTATCTTAACTCATTCTTCAAATCAAGTTTTAGTAAAGTTGTAAATAGTGAGTTGAGTTAAAATTAGATCAATTGAGAATTAAACGTTAAATAAAATAATTTTAAAATATAATTTTTTATTCTTGTTTTTATTTAAAAGTTTGGAAAAATTCACTTATTTATTATATTTTATATAAAAAAATTTAAATTGACATTGATACGAAATGAAATAAGATGGAGCCCAGCTCAATCCAAACCGAGCCTTAGAAGACACGCACATATGTTTATTTTGGTTATTGAAAACTGAAAGGTGCATGTATTTCATTTCACCTCATTACCATTAAATATTTGTATATTTTGAAAATTAGATAATCATTTATAAATCTACTATTATTATTATATATTTTTCAGAATTTTAAATTAATTTCTTAAATCAAAATTATTTTTCATCTTAAAAAAAATTGATTACATATGAAAAAACTTATTTTTATTAATAATTGTCGAATATGCTTATCTAATGGGGTCCTAAACAAGCTCTTGTTGTTTAAAATGGGAGACCTATTTTAATTACTGGACGGAAATACATAGACAATTAATTATATACTATATAATTGTCAAATATAAAATATGAGTAATGTTTGTAAAGGTACATAGGCCTGATTGAACTTGAAGATGACTCGTCTCAATTTTATTATTATAATTTTTTCAAATTTCTACATAAAATATAGTGAATAATTCATTTTTTTTTTCAAATCCTAATCCAATTTTTTCAAATTTAAAATAGTAATAATATTAAAAAATTATATTTTAATAATATTTTATTCAACTTTCAGAACTCATCTCATCTCATCTTATTTCTCAATCCAAACAGAACATAAATGGTGATCAATAAAATAAAATAATTGGCCTATAACACATTTCTAGAATTCCATAATTTTAGTCAAATCGTAAGTATCAAAGTGGCAAGTTCAATTTTTACATAGATTATATGGTCCTCGCTTTAGATTTATTCTTGACTCTATGGCTATCCATTCATCATTGTGAGTTTTTTTTATAGACAACAAAAAAGAATTTTTCTTTATACAATGCTTTGACATGAGATGTTGGCATATTCATATTCACAAATCTTAAAAGTGGAATTAGAGCATCCTTATCATATCGACGTAGAAATACGATAAATTTTTTTTTTTTTATTTGTGATCATTTGTAAAATATAATTCCATACTTTTTGTCGTTTTTATCATCCGACAAATTTTTATTTGGTTTTTGATTGATTGGGGTGATTGAAGTTTATAAATTAAAAATAGAGTGTGGTTTTTATTTGAATTTGGATGAATTTTTTTTTTTATGTAATTTAATTTCTATTTTTATTTGGACAAATCCAGTTAATCTTGTTCATTTCAAAACGAGAAACTCGGTCTTTTTCATAATTCAAATGTTATTGATATTGGCTTTTCAGTTGATATTTTTATCATTTTTATAGATGACTATTCTCTTTATAAATATTTATATTTAATACATGAAAGATCATAAGCACCAAAAGTTTTAAAGCTTATAAAGCCAAAGTTGAAAATCAACTTAAAAAGAAAATCAAAGCCCTTAGATTTGACTGTGGTGGTGAATATCATGTTAGATATGATGGATCAAATGAACAACATCTTGAGCCATTTGCGAGGTACTTAGGAGAATGTGCATTATTTATCAATACACCAAGCTTGCTAGTGACTCCATACCAAAATGGCGTGGTTGAAAAACCAAATCAAATCCTAAAGAATATGGTTAAGATCAAACTTAATTATTATTCTTTATTAGAATCACTATAATAGACCTTGTAGAATAGACATTAATGGTTGAGACCTTGTAGAATTGCCTAAGGATATTAAATTAATTAGTTGTAAATGAGTTTTTAAAACTAAGCGAGACTCTTAAGACAATATTGAGAGGTATAAAGTATGCCTGGTTGCAAGGCTTTGCTCAAAATATTTAATCAATAGTGATTTGATTAAGCTAAATCTAATACTGTTTTGATTGTTTTCTACTTGTAAAGATTAAGAAAGAAAAGTCAGTGTAACTAATGATACGCATAGAAAAAGATGAGACTATTGCAATAGGAAAAATTATACTCTTACCACTTTACTATTATTTATTTATTTATTTATTATTATTATTATTATTATTATTATAAAAAAATTACTTAATGATTAAGAAAATGACTATTAATAAAGTTGTATATTTTTAAATTCTTCTTAATGATTAAAAATTTTAAAAAATTATTTAAGGAAAATGAGAAAAATATATATGTATTAAAGACAATAAATAAGTAGTAATATAGTAATAAGTGTACACTATTCTTATAATAAAGCATATCATAAAAGAGTAGTTTTACAGTAATATAAGGGATCCTAACGTGGATCTTGTCAGCATATTTTTCCTTTTTAGGTTTTATATATACATTTTTGATATTTTTAAATATTATTATTTAAAAATTTATAATATCATTAAAAATTATTTTCTTAATTATTAAATAAAAAAGAAAAAAATGGTCAGAATCCTAATCGAAATACTCACATGTAAGAGTAGCATTTCTCATCATAAAAATCGATAGTTGTGTAAGATATTAAAATAATATTTGAGATCGAGAATAACAGCTAAATCGTGCCTTGAAAATGCTTAATAATTATTTGAAAAAAAAAAAAAACTTGAGTACTTTACTCCAAATGAAAATAAAGGAGAAACAATGAATGCATAACCATTTCCAAGTTCACAACAGAATTGGTCCAAAATCATATATAAAGTCTACTGCATAAATCCAAATTTTAGCCATTAAGATTAGAGCAATGTTAGAAAACATCTATTATTTGAAAATTTTTATTATATTCATGAGTAATATTTAAAGAGAAAAACCTTTTCAAAAGCACAATATTTAAAGAGTAATATTTAAGGAAAACTACCACCAGTCGAGTTAGTATCTAAAGATAGAGATCCTTCAAAAATATTTTCTCATAATTGTTATTTGGTCAGTCTTATGACCTAATAAAAATGGGAAACCAATCCGAATACTCTTAAAAATATACCGGATACGCCAATTTAATATAATTATCATGATTATATTGATGTTTAGCTCCATTTTCCTTTTTATCAAATCCTAGATTTATCACATTCTTGGTTTTTTAAATTTGACAAAAAATGCAAAACTAAATTTCTACTCTGGTTTCAACAATGGTGGCAACAATTCGACTCCATTCCAGATATTTACCCTGAGAGTTTGCAACCAATTCTCAACTATTTTAAGGTTGCTGCTTCACCCAAGATAGATCATATGAGTGTCAAATTACCATTCTTGATCCATTTTTATTCCAGATATAAAATCTCTTGGATCTTCAAATGGACCTATGAAAAATCTGGTGATGTCCTTGTTCATCACTTTTTTGTCAAATATTGGGATAAATTTCAACACTCTCCAGATATTGCGTCAAAAATTTTGGCAGATTTTCCACCCTTAGTTCCAAATTTAAAGGACCAGGAGGAGTTTCCCTCTCCAAAGATGCAAGCAAAGTTAACTTATCTTTTTCCAGAAATTATAAAAAATGATTCACCTAGTTCATATTCAAAGCAGAAGAAAAAGACTTCCTCAAATAAGAAGATTCTTGAAAACTGATTCTCTCTTGAGAAACTGACGGCTCTCTACGAGTCATAGTCTTCTTAAGCTAGTTGAGATATTTCTCTTTTAGCTCAATATTCTCAATCTGAGAGATCAAAGTTAAAATAAGGTTCTCTTGTTCTTCTTCCTTAGTTAAAACATTAATTGTCTTAACTCCGAAATTACAACAAGAACCATTGTAATTGCAACCAAGCTTGATCATAGCTGAATCAAATGGTTCAATTTCTGAGTGATATTCTAAATCACTAGAGCTAAACTCATCTTGGACAGAAGATGAAGTACTGTTTTCAAGGAGATGAAACAGTTTTTGTTGGTCATCTTCACCAATATTTAAAGCATTAAGCTTTTTCTTTAACTTATCGGGCTTTTTAGGGTTAGGGCACTTATCAGCATAGTGTCATTTTTTGCCATAGTTATAACATGTCTCTTCAGAGGGATTTTTCAAATATTTTTTATGAAAAGATTTTTTATGAAAGGGTTTTTTTGTAAACTTCATCACGGGTTTTTTTCCTGTTTTCCCCATGACATTTTTTGAAAACCTTTTTAAAATGCTTTCTCTTCTCGCGAGATGGTGCGATAGCAGGAAAGCCAAATTGTTGACAGAAATTTTTTATCTCATATTTGGCTTTCTTTCTATCTTTCATCTGTTGATTGATAAGCTATTGATCATTGTACATACTTATCTTCAGTTTTTTTATTACGCTTGTGATATCCCCGTAGGTATATCTATCGTAATTGAGAAGACTTGTGGAATCAGTTAGTGAGTCCTTAACTTTTAAAGTAAACAAATGAGGAAGACTATCAATGAATTTCTCATTCCAGTAAGTCTTATCTGAATCATCACGCTGCAAAATACAAGAAATAAAGACACTCTCATACCAGTTATAATCTGACATAAGAAGGCATCTAAGATTATTTAAATAATTGAAACACGATTAGTAATATTGGAGGGAGTTCCAACAAAATACTTAATAATTGTATAAATCAAAATAATAACACTATCAGAGATACCTCTTCAATTTTATGTTTCTATATTAGCTCACATTGGGTTAATATCTCTCAAACCGATCTACGATAAAGTACATCCTTCAAAAATATTTTTTCATAATTGTTATTTGGTCAGTGATATGACCCAACAAGAATGGGGAACCAATCCGAATACTCTTAAAAGTATACCGGATACACCAATTCAATATAATTATCATGATTATATTGATGCTTGGCTCCATTTTCCTTTTTACCAAACCTCAGATTTATCGCATTCTTGATTTTTTAATTTTGACAAGAAATGCAAAACCAAATTTCCACTCTGGTTTCAACAATGGTGGCAAAAATTCGGCCCCATTCCAAATATTTACCCTAAGAGTTTGCAGTCAATTTTCAACCATTTTAAGGTTGCGGCTCCACCCAAGATGGATCGTATGAGTGCCAAATTACCATTCTTGATCCATTTTTGTTACAGATATAAAATCCCTTGGATCTTTAAATAGACCTATGAAAAATCTGGCAATGTCCTTGTTCGTCGTTTTTTTGTCAAATATTGGGATAAATTTCAATACTCTACAGATATTGCGTCAAAGATTTTGACAGATTTTTCACCCTTAGTTCCAAATTTAAAAGACCGGAAGGAGTTTCCCTCTCCAAAGACGCAAGCAGAGTTAACTTATCATTTTCCAGAAATTATAAAAAAAGATTCACCTAGTTCATCTTCAAAGCAGAAGAAAAAGACTTCATCAAATAAGAAGACTCCTCTTGGACAAAGGTGGCAAATGAGTTGATTTTATTGAAGTTTACACAGATGATTCTTTGGTAGAAGATTCTGTCAATGATAATTGTTTTGAAGAGATTTCATTGGAGAAACCTGAAATAGTCAGACTCACTTCTACAAGACCTTTTGGTTTTATGAAAAACTAGTTCACCAGGTCTACTCCATCTGATTTACAGATTGAGGAACATATGTTCTGATCTCAGTTTTTAGCTAGCGCTGATCGGATTTATGAATGGAACATTGATGGACAATCTGAACAAGAAGTCCTCAATACTCTACAAAAAATGTTCATAGTCGCCGATGCTTATGTTAATAACAATGTTCTTCAACCAGACATTGTTAAAATATTAGTTTCTGGTTTCACAGGCATGCTTCATTCTTGGTGGGACAAACATCTCATTGAAAAAACAAGACAAATGATTCAATTTGTTGTCAAGCAAAATAATGATGGAATGCTTGTTTTTGATACCACCATAAGAAGAGGTATCTCTGATGGTGTTAATACTTTGATTTATATAATTATTAAGAATTTTTTTGGAACTCCCTCCAATATTATTAATCGTGTTTATGATTGTTTAAATAATCTTAGATGCCCTCGTATGTCAGATTATAACTGGTATGAGAGTGTCTTTATTTCTCGTGTTTTGCAGCGTGATGATTCAAATAAATCTTATTGGAAGGAAAAATTCATTGATGATCTCCCTCATTTGTTTGCTTTAAAGGTTAAGGACTCACTAACTGATTCTACAAGTATTCTCAATTACGATAGATATACCTACGGGAATATCACAAGCATAATAAAGAAGCTGGGGATAAGTATGTGCAATGATCAAAAACTTATCAATCAACATGTGAAAGATAGAAAGAAAGCCAAATATGAGATGAGAAATTTCTGTCAACAATTTGGTCTTTCTCCTATCGCACTATCTCGCGAGAAGAGAAAATATTTTACAAAAGGTTTTCAAAAAATCTCATAGGGAAAACATGAGAAAAACCAGTGATGAAGTTTTCCTGATGTTATTCTTGATAAAACTCAGCTCCAAAGATTTCTTGGTTTGCTGAATTATATTTCAGATTTCTATAAGGACATGAGAAAACAGTGTCGTCCTCTCTTTGAGAGACTTCAACTCAATCCTCCTCCGTGGACCGATATCCACACTAATTCAATTAGGCAAATCAAGGTATATGTCAAAACTCTTCCATGCCTTAGAATACCTAATTCTGATTCTTTCAAAATTGTCAAAACAGATGCCTCTAACATAAGTTATGGTGGCATTCTGAAACAAATTGTTTCACTAGGTTCTTCTGAACAAATTGTTTGCTTCTATTTCGGAACCTGGAATCATGCACAACATAATTATAGTACTATTAAGAAAGAATAAAGCAAGATCGTTGAACGCATTCTTGGTATTAGAGCCACTTTCGGTTCTGTTACTAGCTGAGTAACTCTATCTTTGCTTCTTGTTTATCTTGATAATTTCCAGAGACACTCTGTCTCCCTATCTTATTCTTTGATTTATTCTGTTGGCGCCACCACTACAGTCGAATACCAAGTTTGAACAGTAAGTCCCTTTTGAAGCCGAGGAAGGCGTTAGGGTATAAGAGGTTATCGGTTGTGACCCACCGATATGTGTTACGAAATGCAGCAAAGTAAGATTCAAAGTACCAGAGTCTAGCTTTGGTTGTTACCAAGACGAGCAGGATGATTAGATCCATCTCGTCAGTTAGTTCCAGATCAGGATTGCCGCCTGATGTTATTAATGAAGAAGATTGTGTTTTAAAAAAAAAATGATTTGCCAGATATTGATCGATGACATATGCCAAAGATTGATACTGCTTCTTTGTATAACAAAACCTGAAAGGAAAAGGTTTTTGTTACGGAATTCAAGGTGAAGACCGTTGAGCGTACCTTTGTCATTTCTAAAACCTAGGAAAAATGTCGTTTATTTTAACATTCCATGATTCTAGACTTTAAACAAAAAGGTTTTAGTTTCATGCATATTGTATCTATTTAAGTTGTTGTCAAACCTCTGATAAGGAAAGGCATCAACGTTTCTATTCTTTTATGTTTACATGATGGCAGATTTAGGAACTTTGAGGACAGTAAGCTTGGTATTGTCCAAAACTCCCTGGCGGAAGGTCCAGTTCATTTTGATTGCTATCCAGATTTAACTGTTGATTTACATGATAAAAATGTTCTTGATGTTTTAACCTTGAACTTTTTAACTTCTGGTTTCAATATGGTTGAAGACAATAGACCTCTTGCTTTAACTTACCGCATTTATTATTGTGTAATGAAGACTAGTCTTAACCCCAAAGCTAAGATTAAGTCTGCTAGAGACTAGACCCTTCTAATGCAGAATTCTACCTCTAGTGTCAACATCAGAACACCCAAAATAATTTACTAGAGAGATGTTTGTTTACCAGAAGATTAGATCCTTCATAAGGAACTACCACCAGTCGAGTTAGTATCTAAGGATAGAGATATCGACTTAATTCAGCAGTATCTTGATGGTACTGTAAATATTTCTTTTGACAAATCATCCCTAGCCAAAGAAAGAAGACATTCTTTCGCCGGCTCCAGATCTTCTTGTTCTTCAGACCCAAGAATTAGTAGAGATGCAAATCTCAAAACGTTTTTGGAGGATTCTGCCAAGATAGCAAATCCTACTCGTCCAGTTTTTATTCAGGAGATTCCTAAGGGAAAATCTTCTGATTTAAAGCTGAAAAGTGTTTCTTCGGGTTCACAAATTACTTCAGCTTATTACACAACCAAGGATGATGATCCATCATCCAAGAGAAAAGCTAAAAATGAAGAAATTGAAGAAGAAAATCATTCTTCTTCATCTCCGGCAAATATGTCGTCGACAATTTTAGATTTAGCTATGAACACACCTCCACTTCATCCTCAGTTAATGATGATGGATAGATCTTTTAAACCTGATATGATTGCTCTGTTTAATGATTTTAATAGCATGAAAAACTGTCCTAAGCGAAAAGCTTATTATGCAAATTTTATTCTGATTGAAAAGAAACAGGTAAAAAAAAAAATGGAAAGATTTGATGTATGTTTCCAACAAGCATATTCTCTTATTTGATTTTCTTGAAAATCATTATGATTTGAAAGATTGTTCTTTAAATGTTTTAAAGACTAGTTTTACAAAAGCTGAAGATAAAACCATTGTAAAATCTAGCCATCCCCCCTTGAAATTATTTCAATTTCAGTACAGGGAGCTGAGGTTAGAGCTTCTCCTTTCAAAATACTAGTTGTCGAAGATCCTAAGTTTCCTCTGCTTTCCTTGGAAACAAAAAAAAATCATCGAGCAAAATAATTTTGTCAACACTGCCCTCCATACAATAGGTCAACAATTGGACCGTATTGAGGACAAAGTTGAAAAACCTATTTCTGAAAAAGTTTCAGCTAGTTTTTTAAAACCACTTGAAAAACCTTTGTATATTTTACCAGAAAACAGGTATAAAACAAATAATATCAGTACTCTGACTAAAATTGATCAAATGCTAGTTCAGATTAAGCTGGAAAAACTCTCTACCAATGCTTTGAACAAAGGTGACAAAGGGGTTGATTTGATTGAAATTTAGACAGATGATTCTTCGATAGAAGATTCTGTCAATGATAATTGTTTTGAAGAGATTTCATTGGAAAAACTTGAAATAGCCAGACTCACTTAAAAGACCTTCTGGTTTTATGAGGAACTAGTTCACCAGGCCTACTCCACCTGATTTACAAATTGAGGAACGTATGTTCCAATCTCAGTTTTCAGCTAGCACTGACCGGATTTATGAATGGAACATTGATGGATAATCTGAACAAGAAGTCCTCAATACTCTACAAAAAATGTTCATGGTCACCGATGCTTGTGTTAATAACAATGTTCTTCAACCAGACATTGTTAAAATGTTAGTTTCTGGTTTCACAGGCATGCTTCGTTCTTGGTGGGACTAACATCTCACTGAAGAAGTAAGACAAATGATTCAATTTGCTGTCAAGCAAAATGATGATGGAACGTCTGTTTTTGATACCACCATATGAAAAGGTATCTCTGATAGTGTTAATACTTTGATTTATACAATTATTAAGCATTTTGTTCAAACTCCCTCCAATATTACTAATTGTGTTTCTGATTATTTAAATAATCTTAGATGCCCTCGTATGTCAAATTATAACTGATATGAGAGTGTCTTTATTTCTCATGTTTTGCAACGTGAGGATTCAGATAAGCCTTACTGGAAGGAGAAATTCATTGATGGTCTCCCTCATTTGTTTGCTTTAAAGGTTAAGAACTCACTAACTGATTTTACAGGTCTTCTCAATTACGATAGATATACCTACGGGGATATCACAAGCGTAATAAAGAAACTGGGGATAAGTATGTGCAATGATCAAAAACTTATCAATCAACAGATGAAAGATAGAAAAAAAGCCAAATATGAGATGAAAAATTTCTGTCAACAATTTGGCATTCCTCCTATCGTACCATCTCACAAGAAGAGAAAACATTTTAAAAAGGTTTTCAAAAGATCTCATAAGGAAAACAGGAGAAAAACCTATGATGAAGTTTTCCTGATGTTATTCTTAATAAAACTCAACTCCAAAGATTTCTTGGTTCGCTGAATTATATTTTAGATTTCTACAAGAACATGAGAAAACAGTGTCGTCCTCTCTTTGAGGGACTTCAACTCAATCCTCTTCCGTGGACCGATATCCACACTAATTTAATTAGGCAAGTCAAGGCATATGTCAAAACTATTCAAAACTATTCCATGCCTTAGAATACCTAATTCTGATTCTTTCAAAATTGTCGAAACAGATGCCTCTGACATAAGTTATGGTGGCATTCTGAAACAAATTGTTTCACTAGATTCTTCTGAACAAATTGTTCGCTTCCATTCTAGAACCTGGAATCATGCACAGCATAATTATAGTACTATTAAGAAAGAAATATTATATATAGTACAATGCATTTCTAAATTTCAAAGTAATTTACTTAATCAAAAATTTCTTTTAAGAATTGATTGCAAAAGTACTAAATATATTTTAGAAAAAGATGTTCAAAATATTGTATCCAAACATATTTTTGCACAATGGCAAGCTATTTTAAATGTTTTTTATTTTGATATTGAATATATTAAAGGATCTGAAAATTCGATTCCTGATTTCCTTACCCGTGAATTCTTGTAGAAAACATTAGTAAGAAAAATAAGCCAGAAAGTTCCCAGAAGCTCCCGCCTCTCCCTGCTCTTCCGACTTCATTATTTTTTGCCAATAGTAGCTTCTCCACTGGAAGTTGCTAACAGATACACTGCTCTAGGAAATATATCTAGACCAGTAATCTTCAATTCTTTTGCTTCAGCATTAATTATGCCACATGATCCATTGTCCAATCCTTTGGCATTGGCAAGACCCAAATTACCTTCTGCCTCCAAAGCAGAAAATTATCAGAAAAATTATTTCTAAAATCTATTCTACATCGAAAATTCAATAAATACAGATCCTTTCAAAATAGCTTTTCATTATTTCTCCCCAGGTTGGCATTGGATTCCTAGATATCTAACTAAATACCTAAAATTTTATCTTTCTATATTGGCTCACACTGGATCAATATCTCTCAAACCGATCTACGATAAAGTAGATCCTTCAAAAATATTTTCTCATAATTGTTATTTGGTGAGTGTTATGACCTAACAAGAATGGGGAACCAATCCGAATACTCTTAAAAGTATACCGAATACGCCAATTCAATATAATTATCATGATTATATTAATACTTGATTCAATTTTCCTTTTTATCAAACCTCATATTTATCGCATTATTGATTTTTTAATTTTGACAAAAAATGCAAAACTAAATTTCCACTCTGGTTTTAACAATGGTGGCAACAATTCGGCCCCATTCCAAATATTTATCCTAAGAGTTTGTAACCAATTTGCAACCATTTTAAGGTTGTTGCTCCACCCAAGATGGATCGTATGAGTGCCAAATTACCATTCTTGATCCATTTTTGTTCCAGATATAAAATCCATTGGATCTTCAAATGGACCTATGAAAAATCTGGCGATGTCCTTATTCGTCGTTTTTTTGTCAAATATTGGGATAAATTTCAACACTCTATAGATATTGCGTTAAAAATTTTGGCAGATTTTTTACCCTTGGTTCTAAATTTAAAGGACCGGGAGGAGTTTCCCTCTTTAAAGATGCAAGCAGAGTTAACTTATCATTTTCCAAAAATTACAGAAAATGATTCACCTAATTCATCTTCAAAGCGGAAAAAGACTTCCTCAAATAAGAAGACTCCACCTTCTCCCAAGAAGAAAGATTCAGATACAGAAAGTTCAACCTCTTCAAAGAAAAAAGATTCTAAGAAGAAAAATTTACAAATGCTTGAAATACTAAATAAATCTATCGAAGGACAACACAATAGTATGGAACTATTGAGAAAATTCATTGAAAGACAAAATAGTAATGAAGATTTAGCGGAAGAATTGGACGAAGTAGAGTTTGATGACTACAACAAAACTTTTGGACATGATTCAGAGGATTATCCGCCCTGGCTTGGAGAACCCTAATTTCTGTCCATTCAAATTATTTGTTGGCATGCAAAGACAAAATACTTTCGGTACAAACAGTCTTTACTTTTACTGTTTGAGTGACAGCACAAGATGACAAGCTTACTTTCGGTGCTTGGTGCAGATAAAGTCACTTTTGCTTTTACTGTTTTACCCGTGATTTACTCCAGATTTTATTTTATAAAGGCTCATTCATCTATAAAAGGATACCTTAGTCTTAATAGAAGGCAGAGCGCTCAACCCCCTTTTCAGATACAAAGCTTGCTCCCAACCTTCTATTACCAATCTTGTGAATTTTGTGAATATGTTTAATTTGTGTAAGTTTTATATTTCAATAAAGAATCTTTTAGTTTAAAATTATTTTCATTAATTATTTTTGCATACTGCATTTGGTAGGTTTTGTAGCCTTCATATCTTGTGCATAATTTACTTTACTTGCACTTGCTTCTGCGTTCTTGGTATCATAGCCAGTTTTTGTGTAATGAGTGTAATGAATATGGATGTTCTAAAAATTTTGAGCCGTGCTAGAGAGCCCGCTCTAGGGTCCCATTCTTGTGTCCACTTAGTGTATATTTTTTTTCTTATATTTATTTATTTATTATTTTTTAAATATTTTTAAAAAATGAAAAAAATTCACAATATTATTAAATAATATTTTCTTAATAATTAAATAAATAAATAAAAACAAACTAAAAAAATTGGGAGCAAGGCACAAAATCGAGTTCCTATCGGGCTCTTTATCATTTTTCAAATATTTTCTCTTAAGATTAAGTTTGGAAAATCATATTTTTTAAATATTTTTTAATATTATTTTTTACCTATTTTTAATATTATTTATTATTTTTTTACTATTATTTATTATTTTATTATTATTTTAATCTTATTTTTTATTATTATTCGCCGCTATTCTCGGTATTTCTCAAACGCAACCTAAATGCACAAAGGTTTTTGGTGCTTGTCGCCATGGACAGTAAAACTTCCCCTCGTCGCCGACGTTTACAATAAAAATGGAAATAATCGTTTCCCCTTTTCTAATCCGTTTCCCCTTATCACGATCAGAAATGTATATATATTTGTCCAAATTTTAAGAGTTTTATATTAGAGGAAGAACAGATTTCTGTCTCCATAACTACGTTAAGCATCACGCTGTTGCTCTCTCTCTCTCTCTCTCTCTCTCGTGGTGTGATACGGTTTAGGCATAGCGAGAATGTCGAGCAGCGAAGAGGAGGACATGAATGGGGATTCGTTTCAGAAGGTGAAGCAGAGGTTCAAGGATCGGTCTAAGGTAATTGTTAATCTCTGAAATCTATTGGGTTTGAGTCGTGACTTGTGTTGCCTAATGGTTTTTACGATTTGGGAACGTTTGCTTTTTGTAGGCAGTGGTTCAAACCAAGGAGATGTTGTCGAAACAAGCGGTGCAGACGAAGGAGATCCTGTCCAAACAGGCCATTAAGATCGCCAAACAAGCCGAGGAGCACGAGAGGTTCATTAACAAGGTGGTCTTTTCCTTTATAAGCTGAATAGGTTGATGGGGTTGATTCAATGATGCTAGCTTCATTCCATGAATGGTTTACCTGCCATTGTTTATCCGTTGGGTAAGTTACTATTTGGATTTGATATCAGCGTGATCTCGGGTTCTTGATGTCTAGGTAACTCATCTTGTCGGGGTTCTCGCGTTTGGCGGGTTTTGCTTTCTCTTGGGAGCGAGTGAGTAGAATTGTTTGATTGATGTATTGCATTAGCATAAGTGCTCTTGAGAATTTCTTTTTTAATTATTGGCTTATTCGTTAATTTTTCCTTCATCAGGACCCCAGGATATTCCCTATGTATACTGTTTGTTCTATGTCATCTTTGTTCCTCTCCGGTGGATATATTATCGGTTCAAGAAATGGCATTACTATCTTTTGGTAAGGTTTACATTAGCTTTAGAAGTTGAAATATTTCGTGAGTGCCAATGGTCACTTTTTAATTTGATTTTTAAGGCTTAATTAGTTCCTTGGGCAATGGGTTTTGAGCTCAGCTAATGGTATATATATGTATGTTGTTACAAAAAGTAGATGGGCGGGTCATTTCTTTAAAAGTTCTGTGCCATTTTAGGGGCAGGAAGCCCTTTTCGGTTCCATGACCCTTTAGAGAGAAGGGCGTGCTACTTCTGGATAGTGAAGACTAAAGAACTATCCGGGGCTAGTCCTTTGAATTGTTCTATTTGGGCAAGAAATATTTGGGTTGAGTTACTGGGGAAAGACTTCTTGGTGTCACATTTAACAGAAAATGTGGAGAATAAGCGTTTTTTTTTTTGGGGTTTTCTGTAATATGTAATGTTTCTTAACTTCATAGTGGTAGTTCCCTGTACAATAAGACTTTTTTAAAAAAGAAATCAGCAGACAATGAGATAAAAGGATATAGGAGGAATGGTATTTATAAGGGAAGTGTGACTATGATTTTGGTGTAGCAGAATTTTCAATTCTCTATGTATTATATGCATCTCTTTTATGCGTCCTATTGAAAGCTTGAGGAAGCTTTGTATGTTCGATGGACACTTTCTAATTTCAGCTTTGCCCCCTTCAATCCAAAGACGGTCATGTTTCATTTTTAAGATATCAAACAGTTAGATTGTTGTACTTCATTAGATTATTTCTATAATGAAGTGACATAGGTGTTCTTGTGTCTCAGGATTTTTGTTACTATGCCAATACAATCTTCTTGGTCCACCTTCTCTTTTATCCGAAGAATGAGAGGCTCTTTATGGTTTGTTTCTCATTTGCTGAGGTGAGCAAGCAGTCTCAGGGTACTCACAACTTACTGGAAATGATTTACTTGTCCACTTTCTCGCTCATTTTGATGGTACTGCAGGGACCATTAGCATGGGCATTGATTGTTTGGCGCTGTAGCTTGGTTTTCAGTTCTCTCGACAAGCTTGTTAGTGTCCTCATACATCTCTTACCCGGTGAGTTTGGACCTTCTTCATTTAGGTAGCCTTTTTTATAAAGTACATAGACAAAATAGTCTAATGACTTGTTGGGGGAAGAAGAAAAAAAACCAAGATTTAGAAGATGAATCATTGAAAACTTCCACGTACCATATTGAAGCTATGAACAAAGTTATTATATTCAAGTGAAATTAACTTTGAATTCCTAATTAGAAATTTTCTTTACTAGTAAGCTTGAATATGATCTAATCCTATCTCAAGTGCTGACTCTGAAAATGGCCTAACATGGGGTGGTCCTATGATCCACCCACCGGAATTGGGGTGGCTCAGCCATCCCCACAGGTTGGAGACCCACAATATTATTATGGGTTCCATGATCAAAGACCCAAGCCATGGGTCTCAATTGCAAGAGACTATGGCCAGAACTTTTGACCTAGCTCTGCCATTGCTGAACCTCCTGAGATTCTAATATCTTTTTTAATATTTTTTTAGGTCAATAAAAAAAATTTTATTGATGAAAAGCATAGGCAAGAGCCCAAGCATGCAGGATATATACAAGAGCAACGCCTAAGCTTGCTAGTTTAGTGATGCAAGGAATCCATGGATGGTCATGCCATGAAAATTAATTACGATCAATCAAAGGAGTACAATGTTGAAAAGTAAATTTCGAAGCTCATCCATTGACCACTCTTGGTCTTCAAAACTTCTTTTATTCCTCTCCCTCCAAATGCACCCCCATAGGCATATTGGAACCATCTTCCCCCTAATAGCTCTCCAAGAAGCTAGGAGGTCGCTTACCCTTCTTGGCATCACCCAAGCTAGTCCTAACCGAGCAAAGACTTCATTTCACAAAGTCATGATGATCTCGCACTGAAGTAGTAGATGGTCAACGAACTCTTTGCTCTTCTTGCACATACAACACCAATCCATGATTATGATTTGACGTCTCCTCAAGTTGTCTAGAGTATGAATCTTCCCCAAAGAAACTGTCCATACAAAAAGTGTCGCCTTTATAGGTGCCTTTGTCTTCCAATGCTTTTCCATGAGAATGGATTTGTGTTGTGCATGGTTATGGTTTGGTAGAAAGAGCAAACTGTGAAAATGTCCCTTTCTTAGAGGGGCATCAAAAGATCTTGTCTTCAAACCCCCCCTCCCCTCGTGCGATGACAAATGGGTGGAGTACACAAGGTCATAGAACGTTAAAAAAGCAGCAATCTCCCAATCGTGTGCATCTTTGAGGAATGTTACATTCCATTGGGGAATGCCAAATTTTCTTAATCTTCTTTCATTCTTGCTAAGCCATAAACTTGTGGATAAAAACTTCCTTGAGTGCCCTATCGCCACACCATAGATCATGCCAAAGTTTGGCCTTCAATCCGTTACCCACAGTAGAGCGAATATTTCTTGCATATGTATCCCAACCTCTTATATGCTTCCATAACCTCAATCCATAATGCCCATTCACCTCATTAGAACACCATCCTCCCCATGGTTCCCCATGCTTCAATTCGATGATGATGCTCCACAAGGCCCCCTAAACTAAACAAGGCTTTGTTGAATAATTTCAAGTTCCGAATACCCAAGCTTCTCTTAATGGGAGAACAAATTGTGGCCCATTTCACCAAGTTGAATTTAAACTCATCATTTATCCTCCCCTTAAGAAATCATGTTAGAGTTTCTCCACGCAATAAGCCACCTTGGCAGAGAGAGGAAATAAGTTGGCAAGTTGGAAAGAGTACTTTTGATTAGGGTTACCCTACCACCTTTGGGTAAATATATTATCTTCCAACTAGCTAATTTTATCACCATTTTTTCTAGGCCATCATCCCAAATAGTTTTCAATTCGAACGTAGTTCCAAATAGGAGGCCAAGATATTTCATGAGCAACTGAGATATCTTGCATCTCAAAATCGACTCCATACTCTCCACATTAGGAATATTCCCCAATGATATTACTGATTTGGCCAAGTTCACCTTCAACCCTGATGCTGCTTCAAAGCATCCTTAAGGCTCGAATTTGATCATGGATGGCCCACAAAAGATTAAGGGCCAGTTTGGATACTAGAGTATTTTGAGAATACTCCACTAATATTTATTATTTTATCATTACTTTTTACCCACTTTTTTTTTTTACTACTATTCACTACCATTCAGTTTTTTATCATTATTTTTTTATTATTATTTATAGAATATTTGAGATCATCTTACTACCCAAACGCAACCTAAGGTATCACGAATAATAAATAAGATATGTTGAGCAATCCAGCAATTGTCCATCTCAATAAGAATCTAGATATGGACCCACACTCCATGACACTTGAATCATCTTACTAAAAGCTTCCATCACAAAAATAAAGAGTAGTGAAAATAGAGGGCCACCTTGGCTCAATCCTTGTGAACTTTTAAAGAAGCCTTTTGGCATATTATTCACCAATATAAAGGAATAAACTATAGAGATACAACGATGGATCCATGTATGCCATTTTATGCCAAAGCCACATCTCTCAAGCATGTAAAGTAAAAATCTTTAGTTGACATCATCATTGGCTTTTTCCATATCTAGTTTGCACAAAAGCTCCGACTCTCCTGAGTTTGAATCTACTAACTAAACATTTGTTGGCAATAAGTACTACGTTGAGGATTTGTCTACCTTTGACAAAGGCTTTTTGGGGTCTCGATATTAACTTTTCCAACACCTTGCTCAACCAATTTGCTTGTACTTTGGAGAGAATTTTGTACAACCCACTCACCAAGCTAACAGGACGAGAATCTTTTACCTCTATAGCACTAGGCTTTTTTGGTATGAGCGCTATAAAAGTTGCATTTAGGCTTTTTTTCAAACCTCCCATATTCATGAAATTTAATGGAAGACCCCATGATGTTTCGTTGAGCACTTCCCACCATGTTTGAAAAAAAGCCATAGAGAAGTCATCCGAACCTAGAGTTTTGTCACCTTCCATGCATATTAATATTGCCTGACCTCTAACTCGTTCAACGGCCTTTCGACTTGTTCCATTTCCAATGAGCCAAAAACATCAAAAGCAATCCCATCTAGTCTCAATCTCCAAGAAAATTGTTCCAAAAGCAAACTCTCATAGTAATTGACAATGTGATCTGCAATCTTGGTGTGGTTGGACGAAGCCACCCCATCTATCATCAACATCTATGTAGCATTGTTTCTCCTATGTAAGTTAGCTACCTGATGGAAGAACTTGGTGCATCTATCCCCTTCCTTAAACCATAATGCTCGTGATTTTTGTCTCCAAAATATTTGTTCAATAGAGAAACCCTTTCAATGTTTGTAGTCACTTGGGTTTTAAGAACTTTCTCTGTTTCAGATAGTTCCCTCTCCCCTTCCACTCCCTCCAATCCCTTGAGTTCTTCCAAGAAAGTATTTTTTTGGCCTTCCACATCACCAAACACATGCTCATTCCACACCTTCAAATCTTTCTTCATGGACTTTTATTTGCAAGCCAAGGTATAGCTGGGGTTTCCATGAGATTCGTAAGAAGACTAGTAGACCACCATTTTTGGACTCTATCAAGAAATCCCTTTGACTTCAAACACATGTTCTCAAACTTGAAGTACCTTGGGCCTCTATGAAGACCTCTGCAATCCAGGAGGATAGATAGTGATCCGAACACAACTTGGGGAGTCTCTTTTGAATAAGATCCCGATAGTGTACCTCCCATTCCGGTGAAATTAAAAATCTTTTCAAGCCTTGACCAAGAGGATTGTTCTTGGTTGCTTGACCAAGTGAAGGATCCACTTGCAAGAGGAATATCTTATAAATCTTGTTTGGAGATGAAGTTAGAGAAGCCTACCATTGGCGGGTTAAAGCTAGAACCACCTGATCTTTCACTCGGGAATCGAGTGACATTGAAGTCACCACCAAGACACCAAGGTATTCCCATAAACACTTGAGCCTCTCTCTTAAATCTATCAGTTCCTCATTTATGCCAAGTATGGAAGTCTTCTCTGCACTGCGCCTCTTGAACAGAGAGCCACCATCCCTTCTTGCATAGACACTTCTAGTTGATGTGCATCAAACCTCTTTTTGTTGCCCTTCTCTCTAACAGTAACTTCTTTCTCCTTCGATATCCTGATACTGCCCTCCAATTCTTGGTTAGACAACCCTGCTCTTCCGGTAACACCTTTGTTCTGCCGGCATCACCTCTTGTGGCTGGAGCAGAGCCTGTAATTGCCTCTGCATATGTCTTAGCAGTAGTTCCACCACGTGTGACTATCTTCAGAGGTCGCTGGATGAGAGTCTCGACTCTCAACACTCCCGTATTTCTTCCCTAGGGCTTTACCCACACAACCACACATCTGACAAAGCTCCATAGCCATCTTTCTCCATCCTTGACCTTCAACTTCTTGGGTATGATGATTAGGCTTCTCCTTCCACCACCTCTGTACTCTACTAGGGTCAAGTATCATCCATAAGCATTTGAGGACCATTGTGCAATATAAGCACTGCTACTAAAGCTGGAAGTTTTGATAGATTCGTTATTACCATCCGATCGAGAGCATTCTTCCGGAGTCTGCACGACCTAGATCACTATTGTAGAAATTAGTACTAACTCTTTAGTCACCTTCCTTCCCCTCTCTATGATACTTATTGCTCGACTTCCTGCATACGAAATCGAGAATAGCTTTGTCTCTATGAGGACTACCTTCGTGCACCCCATCCTGAACAATTACAACTCCTAATATCTTCCAGAAAAAATGCTAATCGTGATCGCAATTACCGGCCATGAACATTGATAACAAGTAGCAAAGGAAATGAAAGCCGATGTATCCTTTTTAATATTGATAAATAGAGATGCTACATTCATGTATTTTTTAATAAGAAGTCTATAAGTTGTGAAGAGTAGATATTACATTCATGCCTTCTGGTTAGATGAAGCAAATTCAAGTTTACAAATGCAAGAGTTCCATTTTAGGTTAGGTTGTCTCAAGTTTTGACTGGCTTTAACTAACGGTAAATTTGTGTGGCCATCTTAAGAAGGTTTGGTCATAATAGCCTGCTGTAGTTTATTGGCCTAAAACCGATATCAACATTGAAAAGACTAATTGGTTGCTGGAATTTTTCACGTTTGACTACTACATCTAGGTGTTAAAATATCTTGCTTCGATTTCATATCTTTAGCAGGTGCTTTCGAAGTCTGAGTGAATATTATGGGTAGCTTTTTGGTTTATAGTTTTTTGCAATAATATACTCTTTGAGGGGTGAAAAAGTGGAGTGACTGCTATTTTTGAGTTCCAGGTTATTCCACTCTTCCATTTGCAGTACTCATTTAAACATTTCAGTCATATTAGTAGCTAGGCCTGTACACGAGCAGTAAGAGAGATCTTCCATTATGATTATTATTGGATGTAAAGGTTTTTGTGCATGGATCACCACATGATGATAGACATTAATAACCAAAACGACACCCAACCAACTCCAGCATCAGCCCAAAAGCTGTTGAGGAAAATAATTAGACCTTTGCAGTTGCCATTTAAATAAATGAGACTGAAGCTCGTATCCTATGAAGGAATCAATCTATGTAGTGAACATAGCAAACTACAGTATCGAATTCCCGTGGACTGCAACTTGAAAGACAAGTAAAGCTGGTTTACCGGGCTTGTCCAGAAGATAGGACAGCTTTATGATGTCACAAAACATCCTTTTGACGTTTTATCAGCAAGTTCTCATACATCTAATCCAATATTTATCTTTTCAGGTATAGTTTTCTTCACCATTCGATGGTGGGATCCAGCAACCTTTGCAGCCATGCACCCGGAAGGAACTTCTCGTAGGGCTTCTTGGCCATATGTGGAGGACAAATCCTATCTTTGGACATGGCTGTTTGTTGTTCCACTAGTTGCCTATTCCCTATGGCAGGCTCTCTATTTTCTCATTGTCAATGTCTTGCGTCGACAAAGGCTGTTAAGAGATCCTGAAGTTATGACTTCTTACAGGTATCCTTTTCTGCTTCTCCCTCTCAAAGCATGTCTATGGTATATTTATCATTTGTTGTATGGTTAGAACTGGTCACACAGATTTATTTGCTGTCTTCTTTTGTTAGATTATATTTTTCTGCAATTTTCCACCAAATTAAATTTCTTTTCTACTCCTTTTGATAGGGAACTCTCGAAAAAGGCACAGAAAGCAAACAATGTTTGGTGGCGCTTAAGTGGTTTGCTGGGGGATCAAAATCGCTTGTTCATGTACATTGTGCTCCAAGGGATATTTACTGTAGCAACAATGGCACTCACTGTTCCTATCTTCCTGTCATATGAATTGCATGTCATTTTTCAATTACTTAAGGTCTCTGCATCTATATGGAATGGCGGAAGCTTTCTGCTAGAAGTAATGCCTAGGCAGGTGATTCTCAAGGAGAAGAAGAAATCGGAGATGCAGCCAATAGAACCTCAGCAAAATGAATCCTCAAATGTGATGTGAAAGTAAGACGAAGGCAGAAATCTAATCAAGCCATCCAGTCTGACAACCACTTTGAGTTTCTTAATAGTCACACTTGTGTAGAAGTTTTTGTTTTTGTTTTTTAATCTTTTTATGGTTTGTGTTTTTCTTTGATAGATGGTTGGACCTGCCTTGGTTACATGTTATAATTTCCATTTCATGCACATAGAACTTTACGGAAAGGAATCTGATATTGAAAGGCTTTTGTGTTGTTATTGTGCATCCATCACCTTGTTTCTAATTCCATGTTATGAGATTTGTACTGCCTATTTTGGTGTTGAAATTATTGCTTTGCTTTGAAATTATTGCAATTCCTTTCAGGATTCCAATGCAGTAAGTCGAACTTTAAGGAAATGGCACAGATTATGATCCAAAACTGATGGCTAATTCCTTCGTGATTTCACTCTTCTGGGGGCAATCCAGAGTCCCCAGAGCAACAAATCAAGAGGCACATCTTTTGGCACAATGATCCTTAACTGTCAATTTGACGAATAATTCCCCTATCATCTATCCCTCTATTTCATACTTTACATGATGTTGCTTCTATCAATTTTTGTATCATATTGAGAGAGAAAAAATATCCAACATTAAGAAGAAGAAGAAGAAGAAGAAGAAATACATCGTACAAGATTCCACCAAATATTTCAAAAATCAAAAAAGAATAATTACATCGTACAACAAATATTTGTCTCAGATATTCTATTTCCTTTTGAATACAACACATAATGGCCTATGACATGCATTTAGCAGTTGCTAATTACAATAACAAAACCCACTACAAGACCTGAAAACCAAACAAGAATATGAAAAGAAAAGAAAAGAAAAGAAAAACCACCACTGCCGGTTTGACAGTGGTTCCAGGACACCAATGCCCATATAAAATTGCTCACTATCACTTTAATAGTGATATATGGCTTCTTAACAAATAACCCCTCTCGTTGATGTAACACGAGGGGAAAAAAATGAATTGACCCAGACGTCAAACCAAGAAACCTGCCTGGGTTGATGGAGTGTACTATACACATGAAATGGCAACAAACAAAAATACTATGCACAGGTTTTAGCACCTCACTTGACATGCAGGTCCCACAGGCAGGCATGAGAACAAGTTTTGAGCATCCAAAACCATGATCATGAAACATCACTCTGCACGTGGAAGTAAAAATCCGAACCCCGAGTTTTCACGAATCAAGGGAGGAGGATCGATGTCAGCTATATCTACTTGTTGCATTGACTTGGAGATGTCATCAACAGAAAAGGGGATGCTGCATCGATTGAATAAAATGTAGATAAACATAAGGGTGTGGATATGATTGGAGATAGAAAATCGAGAGAAAATTGTGGTAATGTAAAAAATGGTACCTTGAGTCATCATCTAATAGAAACGAACTACTAACAGCATTGCTAGAATCCTCAGTCATCATAACTCTCATGCTAGAAATAACCTGTACCATCAGAGAAAAGTACACATGACATATCTAAAGAATAGAACTTTTGTTAACACCATGGCAATGACGTAGGTTTCAACTTACATCTGAAGATACGCTGTGTGTGCCATATTTGTCATCCCAGTACATTGTACTAATCCTGTATAACTGCTGTATGCTGAGCACCTAAAAAGTAGACAAGCAGCAAACAATAACATTGAGAAAATGAAAAATAAATGTATATCATACTGTATCGAGTAATCTAAATGAAAAGAGGCACTAACAGGACAAAGTTCCTTTGTTATTTCATTCAAAGTCTTCTTCGGTTTTTGATGTATGACCTGAATTGTTAAGATATGGGTAAGCCAATATGAAATAGTGGGGTAGCCAAATTATTTGGTATGAAAGAATTATGCGCATGAATCTTACTAGGAATCCAACAGCCTGCCTAATATGCTTTAGTTCATCCCAAGCTGAGCCTGCATACTGTACAAGAGAACTTCAGGTTAGACAAAATGCAACAAAATGTAGGGAACAAAGGTTGCACAATTTTGAATAGTGCTCACTTCCTCGGTAGCCTCATAGCACCATTGTTCTAATTCAGCCAGACCAGCTTTTACATACTCCCCATTACTGAATGAACAACACTCACGCCGCAAAAGAAGACTGCATCAGCCAGTAAAATTTTGAGTTTTATACAATTTAACTAGTATCTCGTGACTGCAATATAAGATTAGATGCAACAGAAGAGTGGGACAAGAGGAGAGATGGATGCATCTACCTGTTGAATAGCTGAACATTGATGAATGAGAATATCTGAGTGAACACTTTACGGACTAAGAATGGGGGCACCTATAAAGCCAGAACATGTTAGAGAATAATACCATTCCAACAAGAACATAATTGCAGTCACCCATAGAAAACAAAAAAAGAACACCATTGCGGATATTCTATTTAAAATTGTATAGCTTACATAGTTTGCTTTCATTGTCTTCAAAAAATTGTTTAAGCTTTTAACAATTCGCTGCCAATGGGCAATTAAAGCTTGCTGAGCAATGGCATTAGCTTGGGAACGTCCTTTCACTAAACTTGCCCGTGATGTCCTGGGTGCCTGCATAATATCAAACGAACAAATGAAAACAAAGTGGTTTTTGGTGGTCATCCTACTAAGCTAGTCCCTTCCCTGAAGAAGCGAGACCAATTACATGTTACCCAACAGCTTTTTATGCATTCAAATATAGCTGCTTCTTTTTTTTTTTCCTTCTCTTTTTCAAAACTCATTAGACTGCTTCAGCCTGTCTTCTTTACCATTTTCAATTGCAGTTACTTTACAGTTCAGCGGAAGTGGGAAAAAAAAAACTTCTAGAGTTACCTGGATACATAATCCAAGTAATGGAGAGATCTCTTTCTTTAGATTGTCTCTTATCATTCCATAAATCTTCTCAAGGAAGGCAGTAAGCTGCTGCTTAAACAATAATGCTGGATACTTTGCCTCAACTTGCCTCATGTCATCAAGTCTACCAAGCCCTCTACCATTAAGAAAGGAAGAGAGCCCCGCACTTTGAGGAGATGCCCGTAACCCCTAGAATTCCCAAGAAGAAAGGAATAAAAGGAAGAAGAATTAAGGGAAAACAATAACAAATAAATCCCAGAAGAAACTACATGTACAAGGTTATATGGATGGATGCTTCATACCTGAGACACTCTTCCAAAAAGAGAAGACGTTCTCCGCCGTTGTGGAGTCAAGCTAGCTGCTCCACTTGCTTTTAGGGTGTGTTGGAGCAGAAACAATAAAGTTGATGTATTTGATAACCAATAAGCTAATAGATCATTATTATTTGGGACCTTCAATAAGTATGAGTCACCAGCATTAGTAACATGAAAAGGTATTCCAGGAAAAAAAATCCAACACAAAACACAAGGCAAATATGAGTTGAAACTTGGGAGTAATTCTGTCATTGGAGAGATACATATCTCTCAAAGACGATTGAACTGCAGTCTGCAACTTACCTCTAATGCTGAAGCTATGGTTTGGATGATACGATCAAAAACACTTGTTCTGTCAACTTCGAATGACCTCCAGTGCAGAAGGCATTTGTATATGACACAAGCAGAAACAGGTTTGCCCCCAGAAAATCCTAAATCTTGAGATATACATTTGATCAGAAGGTCCTGGTTCTCCTGTAACCAGAAAATCACAAAGCAAGAAACCAGTGAGACGAAAAGGAAATACCAAACAAGGTTTAAGTAGGCTAAGAAGGTACAGATCGTTTCAAGTACGTCAATGGTAACTTACCTGCTGCTTCTCATTAAGAGATTTCTGTGGTTTTTCCTCAGATTCAGGCCCGCGTGCATTTGATATAGCAAGGGTTGTAACCTGAAAAAAATAATACAATAAGAACTAACTGTTCTTCCGTTGCCAAGACTTTTATTAACACCTTAATTATAAAAAAAAATGATCTCTTACTGATGCAACCTTGGCTTCTCCATTTAGAACATTCCCATTCTCAGGTGTTCTCTGTAAAACTCAATAAACACCACCATAAATTTCTTCATAATTGTATATTACATGAAAAGAAATTATAATGACAGTGACAATTTTACAGATACCTGAATAATCAAAGTCTTTGGTCTTGCAGACAAAGCTTTGCCAGTTGGTGACAAGGACAGTGCCTGTTGTCGAAGTACTTGATTCTCGGACTCTGAATTGGAAAGTTTCTCTTCTAATCTGAATCACACGAATATCAATCTTTATGGACATACTAATAGTTTAGTCAAAAAGTGATGCACATACACACAGAGGGAAGCAGTGAGGGAGGGTAGAGCTATATACCCTTGCATGCACACATGAAAACAGACAGAGTTCACATTTCTAGAATAGAGGTGACAGGAGGGGCAGCCTGAATGAAAATGATAGGCAAGTTGGAGTAGGATTCCTTATGGAATTAAGGTAAACTGAGAACAACATTTACAGCCAAAGAACAAAAGCCAATAAGCAATGAGCACCAATAAGTAAACTGTGAACTTGCAGATACATTTCAGTGTCATCACCACTTAATTAAAGGTCTCTCTCTCTCTCTCTCTCTCTCTCTGTGTTGAAGTTTTGATTTTCCCCGTTCATGTAGCTTAACCGGTAGTTTTACCCAAGGACACAACATAGAAAGCCAAAACACCAAGTAACTTGACCATAGTGGACAGTTATGTTCAAGTTAATGCAGCTGCACTCAACTAGACAGGGAAAAGAAGGGGTGGATTCGGTTGAACAGGTTGTCTGCAATCACAACAAAAACAATACTTGACAACTAAACAGTTTGATTCTCGCTGCTCTGTACACACCTTTGCAAAGACTCCTGAAGTTGATCCACTTTTTGCCCTGCATCTTCTAGTTTTTTGTTCAGTTCTGTATTTCTAGTCTCAGAATCTGTGCAAGCTTTCCTGGCTTCCTCTGCCATCTGCCTTTCTGATAGTAGCAAGGCCTGCACAGTGGGAGGTTCATTTAGTCACTGAACCCAACAAGTTCAATCTCCCAAGTCACTCATAATTAATAACTCTAATTGTTACAATATGACATCACATGAGATTCACAAAATGGTGGAATGATAGCTCATTTTTTGTTTCTAAAGTTGAATCTAAGACAATGCTAAATGCCACCCAACCTTTTATCACCCGAACAAAGAGTGCTGCAAATGTTGTAATGCTCACTTAAAAAACTTCAAATGATACCTAGTATATGGTACACTGACAGCTTGATCAACACACAACAAGACGAAGAACAGATGGAATCCACATGTATGTGCCATAATGAAGTTTCATGTCTCCATTAAAGAGACGTGCCCATCATGTTTCATTACAATTTAACTATTCGAGTCTGGGACAACTTTGTTTATATACTCACACCACATCAGTTAATGAACGCCTTGGGCAAAAACTCTACAATTAATACAATCAAAGAACTCATGGGAGAAAACCTTATGGATACAACTAATATCATCCAAGCTAGACTGCATACCTTTAAACTCTCCATCTCAGCAGTCAAATGATCAATCTTTTCCATATCTTGAATTATAACAGGAGTCTCCTTAATGACTGGAGGTGCTTCTTCAATAGCTTTCTGAGCTGCTTCTCGTTCAAGGATAATCCTGGCATTTGCTTCTTCTACTTGTATTTGCATTGCATGCAGAGCATCCTGTAACTTAGCAATTTCCTGGGCCTTTTCCTCTTCCAAGTCAGTCTGTGATTCAATTCAACATGAATTCACATTACATTGCAAGCGATTTGAGGTGTGGAAGAATAACATAAAATGAAATGAAGTTACCCTTAATCTCTTTTCAAGCTGCAAACGCCATGTCAGTTCTTCCACACGCTTTTCTAGTTTGTCTTTCGCTTCTTTAAGGGCCCCAGTCTCTCTTGATGCCTAAATAAATTTACAGAAATGGTTACCTACCACCTAAATTTTATTCCTCATATACAGTGTATGATGTAATACATCATACTGGAGAAAAATAAGCAGACTCGGGAATATGATACCATTTTGAGCTTCCTGAGCTCTCTCCGGGCAACCCTTTGCCTCCAACCACACTGAGAAACTAGTGCAGCCTTCTGGAGACTCTTATAATATGAATATGCTATGTGGCCACGTAAATGAGCCTGCATTCCACCCAAGGAAGATCACCCACTCATTAATTTCTTTAACAAGTTTCAAACAATATTTAAGTGCTACATAGATACCATTATTTCCAAACACTTGCATCATCTCTTTTTCTATATCCTATGTAATGTATTTAGAAGATATGTAAAATAGGACCTGGACAATAATTGCCGCCTTCGTTTGTTTTCTGAATCTGAATTCATTGCGAGCAATCATTGCCCTTAACCCTGTCTGCAATGTGATTGCAGACAACCATACTGTTAAGTATGATTTCCGGATAATGTATCGTCGGAAGTTCTTCTGAATCGTCAGAGCTGCTGCTTCTTGACGTAATTGCTCATAGAGTTTCCGAGCCAATATACCTGATCCAAATCAAGATGAATGGATTTTTCAAAAACCTGGATTGGAATTTTGATTGGCTAAAAGAGGCAGTTACCGGAATACTACTATGTACCATGTCAGCTCCTTGTCTTAGAAAATAATACCATCATGACTATGTCCAACATATTGTAGAAAATAATTCCATTGTGAAACTATATAAGCTTTATGCACTGTACATGACTTTATCCCCATCTTAATTTTTTTTCCCAAAGCACTACATCCCATCTCAATGAACCAGGCCTCTCCAACTCACACATACGGATAACTTGCAGACAAGCACACATGCACATAGCTTGAGCTAATATATGCTCAGTCAACTTTGAGCTCGCCTCTGTTTCTTAGAATGTATTTAGGTGTTTGCTTGTGTTTTGTATACTTCTAATGTAGATGGGCTTCGCCTATACATTTGTTTCTAATAAAACTAATTCGTACTTATCAAAAACAAAAAACTTTGAGCTCAGGTAGTTTAGTTTGAAAAAGGTTCTGAAAATTCTAGAGGTGTTGCCTTAGAATAAAGGACAAGGTATTAAGACTTACGAGAAATTTCAAACTAATATAAACTGCAAATAAAAAAAGAAACCAAACAATTAAAAATAACAAAAATAACATTTGACAATAAATCTCTCAAAATAAATTGTGATCGGATGCTGGGAATCAAAATCATGAGCAGCATTGATTGAAATCAACTTGAAGGTACCTCGTAAACATGACTGCAATTGAATCCCAGCTTTACGTAATTTAATGAAGTCCTTGCGTGCAATATATGTACGACTTTGTCTTTGAATGACTCTAGCGGCATTTCCAAGTACCTCTGCTCTTCTTGTGTCCAACTCAGCCATCTGACCAGCTCGTAGGAAAACTTTTGTCTTGCCTATCTGCGAAGCCATGATGAACAAAGAAAGATATCAGAAACACAAAGATGGTGAAAGGCCTAATGCATAGTGCTGAAATATATATATATATATTTTTTGTAAGTATGCATGGTGCTGAAATATATTAAGTACAAACATTTAGAAACATTTAAAGAAATCGCAATAAGATTCCTAGACAGGTGTCAGGTAAGTCAGTACCAGGTGGATAAATTATGATATAATCGTACAAGTACCAGGTCCTATATGGGTCTTTACTAGATAAAACTAAGCTTTAGAAGTAATTCTAAAGAGCTTTAATCGTGTAGTATTGACCAACTCATTAGGAGTATAAGCACGAATGTAGTTAACACTTTCCATGGGCCATTATAAACAACATCAAAGCAAATACCACCTCTAAGATGGGCACACTATAGTGTGGCATGGACTCTAATGCCCACCATGTGGCACTAGGGTACCAAATTGTGCAGTGAACTCTAACAGGGACGTCAGAGAAATGAGTGAAGGCTGTATGCCTCAAATAAGTCCCATATTGGACCAATGGATTCTTTATATATATATATATATATATATATATATTATATATGAGTAAGAAGATATTTTATTGATACTGAAATAGGCATGGTCCAAATACATGGGAAGTATACATATTGGACCAGTGGATTCGGATTTAGTACAAGTGTTAAGTACCACATTGAATCTTTATTAGATGGAATTGAGCTTCATTATTGATTCAAATAAATAAGTTGGGCCAAGGGGTTTGATTGGGAGTTTGGAATCTGCTTGTTTAATCAAGCACTTTTGGCGAAGTGATTTTGGTGCTGTCAAAATGAGAGAGGCCTTTGGGAGAATTTTAATAGATTCTAAAATATAAACGCAATTGGTGTGGGTGGTATTCCAGCAAGGTCCAAAAATTCCATGGAATAGGATTACGGAGAACATAAGAAAATGTTGGCCGAAGTTCACTAAATATACTCAAACCCTCTTGAGTGCAAACAATTTTTAGGAACCATTGGATTGGGGATTCTCTCTTAAATTATCCAAGATGTACTTGTAGGAAACTTCTTACAAGGGCTTGTGCACCCCCGAGATTAGTCGGGACTTGTTCTCGAACAGCTGGTGCCAAAAAAGAATTTTCCTCAGTACACTAGATTTGAGGTGGGAGATGGATCCAAGATTAGATTTTGGCATGATTTGAAGTGTGGAGATAGGGTTCTCAAAGAAGCTTTCTTGAACGCGTACAATGCTCAAGGAAGCTTTCTTGAATGCATACAGTGTTTGCCCATGCTAAGGATGCTTTTGAGTTGGACCACTTGGAGAGATATCTTGTGACTTCCCTCAAAAAGTGAGCTTTATCAGAGCATCTTATGACTAGAATATGCCCTTCCTGCATTCTTTCATATGTTGCACTCTACTAGGTGCTAAATATGAAGGTAAGATAAGCTTCTTTGGGCCCTTTCCAAGAGAAGTCATATTTGAAAGTTTAAACAAGGAAATGGCATATGACAAATTGTCATAAGTTATCCTTTCTTTGTCACTCATATTCCCGATTACTGTAGGATTTTGACGGTGCAGGTGGGGAAGGAAAATGAATCATATATTAATGACAAAATATTTGGATAAATCAAATTCTTATCTTAATCCAACCTTTCCCTGATGCATGTTTCGAACTGGGATAAGAAGTTATCCCCATGGCAGCATGGCTGGAAAGTAGGACTAAGTAAAAATCCAAAAATCCGACTCCGCCTCCGATCCGCTCTGACTCCGATAATTCGGATTCATAGTCAAAAGTTTTTGAAACAAAAAAGTCGGAGTCAGCAATGTACCGACTCCGACTCTGATATTTTACATATTTTATAAAATATATGCATTTTAAAATATATGCATTTTTTATATATCAATCATATATATTTTATGTAACTATTAACTTATATAGTTAACTAAATGCAATAATATACTAGTGTGTGCAAATTATTATAAAATAATATGCTTATACTATAATATAAATAGACTAAATTAATAAATAATAGTTTAGAAAATGTAAATACCATACTATTAACTATTACTACCATGTAATACTAATGTATAATAACATGTAATACTAATTATATAATAACCAATGTATAATAACATTTAAACTAATGTGTTATGTATAAACACAAACATATAAATAATTAAATGTGACACTAATATATAATAACTAAAGTATAATAACATGTACTAGTAATGTATAATAATCAATGTATAATTTCTCATTTTATTTTACTTATCAAAAAAAAATAATCAATGTATAAACATTAACATATAATAAAAAATAATACCAATGAATAATAACATTAATTTGTACAATGATTTATTTTTTCAATTTTGGTTATGTTCTAATCAAATTAAAATTGAAAAAATATTTTTTAAAAAAAAAACTGAAATCTAGAAGCCCAAATCTGATTAGTAAGAGCCTAAGATTGTCAAATTGAAATTTCAAATGGGCTAAGAAAAAAGCCCAATAAAAAATCCCAAATCCAACTTTGCTCCAACAAGTCAGAGCTGGAGTCGGATCAGAGGCTATGCGAATCGAAGTCGGAGGCCAGATTCGACCTCCAACAAAAGTCAAAGTCTCAGTTGGAGGTAGAGCACTCCGACTCCGACATTGTCGGTGCTCAGCCCTACTGGAATGGATGTTCTTGTCCCAACCTAACCCCATGACAATTTACAACTAAGTAGTATCATCAAGATGAATCAGAAAAAGGTATGTGAATTACCTGATAACCTTTCAATCCTTTCTTGTCCATAATCATTTGGCATGCAACTTTCTCATCGTAACTGTTCATGAAGAGGTGATGACAGTTACTTAAAAAACAAAAATATACCGTACAAGAATAGAAGGACTAACAGAAGAATTAATGAAAAGAATTAACAGAGAAAACAAACACATGATGTGACATTAAATATTCACATTTTTAGCTCTAGTGGAAACCAAGCAGCCAAAAATCCAAAAAAATGAATCCAGACTTACTTCCCATCCAGAACTTCAGGAGCAAGAACACCAAAGCGGTGAAGAAACTCATAAAATGTTCGTCGTGTAGGATATCCAGCACAGCTGATTCTGATTGCCTCAAGAACACCCTACAACAAATAATAATCACACATGAAAATCACTAAATGAGCAGGATTACAGAATTATAATGATCTTGACAGGTTTTCGCAAAATGAATGAAAAACTAAAACAAAGCAAAAGGTATATATAGATTATACTTACACCGCATCGTAATTGTTGGATGACATTCAGGTTCTCAAAAATAGCAGGCTTGAGGACATTGTTTGGCTTCACACATCTGATGTAATGGGGCTCTGTGGAACTCAAGGTTTCCATCAAAGATTGAAGTTGTAACTGCATTTTTTAGAACAAATCTCACTGCTTTCAGAAAAATATCTATCTAAATATTTGGGTTGAGAATGTAAACCATATATAGTAGACACATAACTTTGCACAGGCATATTCAGAATTCTAAGTATTAACCGTTTTACAACAAGCACCATAATTGAAAAATGTTGTAAATCTCTATTTAGAAATAATCATTATGTTCATCAAGTTAAACTGTGTATATCAATCAAATAAAAATTTATTCCTACAACATGACTAATTCCATAAGAAAAAGGAAATTCAGTTCTGGACCAGATTCCTCTTTCTCATACTAATCTCCATAAATATTACATCAACAGGGAAGTGAACGCCACTGAAATAACACAAGATCACAATCCACCAACATGAAATACACAAGCTTTTGCAATTATGTGTGAGATTCCTTTCGTACAACTAGTTAGTTGCCTCAATTACGTGTGGGATTTCTTTCTTACAGCTAGTTAATTGGGCTCAATGATGTGTGTGATTTCTTTCATGGGCCTTAACGGGTCAATTTTCATGTGTATTTTGAACTTGGCCTTAAATCCATTTCATTCTTCGTCCACAAGTATGCTAGCAAGCACATGCAACCTATAAAAGAAATATACTAACACAATCTGACATTAAAGAAGAAAATGATTGAAAAGCAAATACTATCATAGGATTCCTGATGCATCTTCTCTTGGGTGTGATGACTAAAAATCTAGGTGTTATGCTATGGGAATGCAGCCTGATGCTAGGTTGATTTATATGTTCCTATCACATTCCTACATGTAGGGCTATAAATGAACCAATCCGTATGATTGCTCGCCCGATAATCGCTCACTCAAACTGAGCTTGACTCATGAAAAATAAAGCTCAATCGTGTAAGCAAAAATCCGCTCAATTAGTAAATAACACATTTTTTTTTTTGATAAGTTAGTAAATGCACATACTCGATTAAGACTCGTTAAGTTTCACTCGTTTATACCCGACTTGACTCGTTAGCATAAGTCAATTACAACTCATTTATAAATCATTGAATACATATAAATATATATGTGTATGTGTAATTCATTTCTATATAATAGGATTCTTATATATATATATATGCTTTTATACATATTAGACTTAATTTTTTTTTGACACGTAATAATCTGTATTGAGTAGAATGAAACTAGGCAAAACCCAAGTACACAGGAAGTATACAAGTTGAGACATCTAATTACACTCTAGTGGGTTGCATAGTGACATAATAGACTTAATAATATAAGCATAGTTACATTTATTTAATTTTATAAGTGTGCATAGTTACATCTATAATTAAATATGTAGTTTAAAATCCAGTCATTTATCTTATATATTGAATATAGTCCATAATATAAGTTAGTTAATTAAGTACTTAAGTGATTAATTATAGTAGATAGTTAATAATATGTATAATAGTTAGTATATAGGACTTGGTAGTTTCATATACAATGTAGAAACTATATAAGAAATGTATTCGTAAAAATGTTATAGCCTCATAATTCAATAGAACGTTTGTATATTAGTTGTAAAATTTTCATTAGATTTATATATATTTTTTTTTTTTAATTTGGTATTTTTAATTACTCAATTCATCCAAAAATATTTTTCTTTTTATAAGTAAGAAACTTTTTTATTATATAAAAGAGTACAAACAAAACTCGAGTAATAACTAGACTCAGCTGAAACTCGTGTTTGATCAACTTGGCTCGGCAAGCTCTCAACTTGAACTCGAGTTATTTGAGTTCAGCTCGACTCAAATCGATTACAGCCCTGTGGCTACTTGATATATTTCAGCCTCCAACCAATAATCATTCCTCATCAACAATCCGTACATCAGAGCATCCAAAACAATTGAGAAAAGGCAAGCAGATAATCACTACAATTAATCTGCTATTCTTGAGATATGTTGGCCTTCAAAATTGTTTGATGGAAAACATGCTCATTCATGTTGGTTGAGTTTCAGCATTATACTATAGTGATTATGGCTCTCTCAGACTAGACTCACCAACATCAACTCAATTGACCATGTCAAGCATGATGCTAGGGTGAATTTTATGTTTCTCTGCAATTTATACATGCTGTATTTCAGTATTCACGACAGTAATCATTCCCCATACAAACCCTACATTTGAACATCCACACTTAAAAAAGCCAAGATCACTGCAACTAATTTATTAGACTTGAGAAATGTTGACCACCACAATTGATTGGATTTTGACGAGAAACCTACTATTCTATGTCGGTTGAGTTCCAGCACTATATATAGTGATTATGGCTCTCTATGAGATGCAACCAACACTAGACTATCCAACATCAACTGTATTGACTATTTCAATCAAACCCGTGGCTCCCTTTTCCCAAAACATGGCCATATATATTAAGTTCTACAAAAAATCAATAATTATACCTTCGCCAAACTAACACCATTTCTGCAATATGATCATCAAATACCAAAGTTGCCATTCTACCCATCCAAACTACTGTTCCTTTTACAGTTTGACCCTCATTTAAGATTCAACAGTTAACATCATGCGACATCACTTACTTTTCGTTCGTCTTAATGGTCAGATATTAATGAGGAATTTTTTTTTTTTTCTAATTGGTGATGTAACAGGATGCTAATGGTTAAATCTCAAAGAAGGAAGAAAATTACAAAATGAGCAGTAATTTGGAGAAAAAGAATCGACAACTTACTTTGCACCTTGAAATGAATTCCTCAATAGGATCAAAAAGGAGGGCAAATTGCAAAACGAGCGGTAGTTTTCTTAGATAACTACGATAAGTTTTATTAGTGTTCACTAATATAGAGAAAAGGCATCGTAAAATACAAGGGGGTTAACAACAAAAATGTCTAGCAAGAGAAGGAGAAAAGCGCAAGAAAATCCTGGAAATTAAAGCTAGGGAGACATAGGCCAGTGCTTTCCAAATGTATAATGAATTTAAAAAGAAAGCCTCGAGGTCTTCTATGTTTATGCGATGTCTTCAAAATTCGATCATTTCTTTCACTCTATATATATCATATCAAGCGAATAAGAATCATCCTCCACAATGTCTCGTTGCACCGATTCCCCAAACCACCCCTGTCGACATGCTAAAAGATCTACCACTCTTATATCATTACCCAACCTTTCTTTTTATAACATAAATTTGATTAATGATTAAAAAAAAGCACTAACCAAGTACACAAGGAGTATAAATTAGATACACCTAGCTTGAAGAAGTAGAAAAGTCAAGAAAACTATGAAAGATGAAGTTAATTAAAACCATTTGCAATGCAGTGCTAGTTATATCACAATACAGTAATCAAGGTTTTCCTATTCCCCCCATACTTAACATATTTCTCCCACCAAGATGTGTCACTTTCTTAAGTTGTCCAAGGTAATTATAGCCTTGCTCCTCCAAATGGTCTTTCATAGAAACTATTATTTCACTCTACCATTCGATATATGCTAACGAGCTCAATAGGCAACGAGGTAGAGTCCTGTGCTGCTTGAATAACTCTACTCCCCATTGAGGGGAGCTATTGAACATAGGGGAAAGCCTTATTCTGAATACATCTTCTCCCTCGTAATGTTGAACAGATCTGGGAAAGCCCTTTTGAAAGGCTAATCACCAACCTTACATGATTCCAAAACCTTATTCTGGTTCCATTCCCCACCTCATATGTAATGTGCAAAGGAGATTCCTCCCTATTTCTTCAGATATTCTTCCATAACCTAACCCATAAATCTCATTCACCTCATCAGTGCTCCAACCACCACATTTAATGTCGTATTTGATCTCCATCACCCTCCTCCAAAGGCTACCACTATCATTTGCAAATTGCTAGAGCCAGTTCCCCAACAAAGATGTATTAAATGTAACCAATCTTCTCTACCCAAACTGCCTTCAGAAATTAGAGAACAAACATTAGGCCAATTCATCAAGTGGAATTTCCTCTTCTTCCTGCTCCATAGAAATCCCTTTGTCTCTTCTTAATACAGTTAGCAATGCCTATAGGTAGGGAGACGGGTATAACGTTAGTTGATGAATTTGAGAGGATGCCCTTGATCAAGTTTGCTCTACCTACCTTGGATCTTTGAGAAAATTTCTGAACTTCTAAAAGACTTTCATGGAGTTTTGTAAAAGTGGTAGGTGGGTTCCATTAAAAATATTCTTGGATTGAGAAAGTTTTTTAGTGATTTTTTTATTAGAGTTTGAAAAAGTGGTGGGGCCCATTGAAAATGTGTTTGAGAAGAAAATAATTCTAAGATATATTTAAGTTTAATGAAAGTGATTTTGGTTTTTGTTTGTTAAGGAAATAAAGAGAAGAAATTTTATGACATTATTTTTTAGATTGCTTTTGTCTAAAGATTTATATTGCAGAGAGAATTTTCTCCCTCATTGTTCCTGAAAATCACCATCTCCAAACTTGAAACCGCTTCAAAATAAAGGAACAACCAACACAAAGAACGCAAGTGTTTAGCGTTTGCCTCCCAAAAAATCAGCATATGATTTGTAAATCATAAGTGTGAGATAAGAAATCCTTCCCCGTTACGAGTTCTAGCCAAGAAGCCTGAAAGATGGTCACCATCCACTAGTACTGAAATCATTCAACCAAGGATATCCCTGTCGCAACCACGTGAGCTGTCAAAGAAATCCGCAGGAGAACCATTTACCACAACTAAAAAGCACATTGTGGAGATATATATGACTTTGGTAAACTGAATGGTAGTTGGGTGGTAAACTATATATCAGTGGAAGTAAAGTGACAATTTTAGTGTTTTGGTGATTAAATTGCAAAAAGGAGTAGTATTATGTGGGATGAGATATAATTTTTCCTTAATCTTATCTACTATCTGATTCAAACAGAAGTTATAAGTGTTAGATAATCATATGGACATTGGTTGACTACGCTACCCTAGTTAATTTGGCACCGTTGTAATGTCTATACCAAACCTGAGTTACAGGCTTATCTTCAAAAGGCATTATTCGAACTTCAGCAGAATAAGAGGTTGTTTTGCATGGTGAGATGAGATAAGATGATTTTAGATAAAAATTAAAATTGAATAAAATATTATTAGAATATTATTTTTTAATATTATCGTTTTGGATTTGAAAAGATTGAATTGTTTATAGTATTTGGTGTGGAAATTTGTGAAAATTATAATGATGAGATGAGATGAGATAGGTTGAGAGTGTTTCTCAAGCCAAACAACTTATAAGTCAAACCAACACCAAATGCAGTCACTTGATCTAGTTTTTTAGGAAGAGTGGAATGTGATACCTTAAAGCGAGAACCAATGGAAGAAAACTTGGATGACTTTGACGATTCCTCAGGAAGTCGAGGAAATAGGCCTGCCACAAAAGAGCACTTTGATGCTGTCAACAGATCCTGATGTTCAGCCACCACATAATCTTTGTTTTTATCAAGGAACAAATCAGCCAGATAAAGTACCTGTTACAAAATTTGAAATATTTCAGCAAATATGACAGTGAAATATAGATAAACATTAGGATATGTGTTTACCTCTCCTGCATAGTGAGATATGGTAAAACTAGTACGAGAAAGCTTAGGCTTGATAAAGCGCTTGTGGTTTTTGAATGTCTGATACAACTTCTGAGCAAATGTTTCATGTGTGGATTTAGGAAACATGCTGTCAAAGAAATCAAACAAACGTGAGGATGAAAGAGAGGATTTGAATTATGCTAACACAGCTAAAAGTGGATGCAGTCAGATATCACCTTCATAATAATAAAAAGGAATATGCATTATAAAATCCATGTATGGGTTGGTATTTGGGCCCATTGAACTTGGAAGCAACGGTGGCTTATGTAAAGAAAAAAGTTAGCTGCTTACCAGGCTTCATCCAGAAGTGCAATAATTCCTCCTGGTTTCTGCAAGAATTTTGAACAGCTTAGTTGACAACTTTGTTGTAATAAAATGATGCTTAGGAAGAACAGGTGTGAGATTTGGGTATAAAGAAATGTGCTGCAATGGATAATGATGTGTCAAACATGTAAAATTGACAAGCAGTTGATGAAATTAACATGAAGCAGCAACTGACAATAGAACACCTTCTCAATCAGATCCAAAACATCTTGGTTATCAACAAACTCTATGTAGCTCCAATTGATTTCTTCTTTTGTATACTCCTCTTGTTCCATTTTGAAGACATGCTGCAAACCTCACAGTGTCCCCAAATCCAACGGTAAGTATACAAATTTTATATAAAAAGGGGTTCACGAACAAAGCTGCATGTTACCAAACCTGATTGAAATGTTGTTGCAGTTTCTCATTTGTAAAGTTGATACAGAACTGCTCAAAACTATTGAATATAGAAATTTGTCAGATGCAAGGCTCAATTCATTGCAAGTGAAATTTATATTCAACGGCTTACCTATTCTGCTTAAAACTCTCAAACCCATAAATATCAAGAACTCCAATTAATGATTTTGAGTTTGGATCTTGCCCAATTGAATTGTTGATTTTATCCACAATCCTGTAGATAATTGACGAAACACGTGTTAGAACCCATATACGGAGTAAACAGGACTTATTAAACACATCAACGTCCTTGTCTTGTTGACATGAGACATCATATGTCCCTATTGATGATTATATTATGTTATGAAGTGGCCATGCACATGAGCACACACGCAAAAAGAGCATGTTCAGGAAATTCCATTTACCAGTCAAACAAACGAGAGTAGACGGTTTTAGCTAATGCATCCCTGCTACCCACTGCAGCAACAGCATCAAGAGTTCTTGTGATAACTTCTTCTGGTGTCACCATTACACGCTTGATCAGTGCATCTTCCAAGCTCTTCGCGTCACAACTGCCACAGGAGATAAGTCAATAAAGGTTTATGACTCAAATTAACAATAACTCAAATGCACTGAAAATTCCAAAAAAACAAAAGATTAAACAGGGCGTACTTAAGCAGCCCAGCTGTCATATTCAGATGGAATCTAGATTGCTCATCTTTAATGACAGAAGAGTCAACCTCGTCTCCCTTTGCAAATTCAATATTTCCAAGATGCAAGATTGCAGCTACAACCCTAAAAATGGCCTCCTGAATAGAAAAATCTATTACAAATCATCCAAATGCAATAGCAACATGTACTCGTTATTAGAACTAAAGGGAAGACTGACCTGCTCCTCCTCGCTGATTCCAACTATATCCATAGCCCTTCTGGTGGCAAGATACTCATGTGCATCATCTATTGCATCCAGCTCATAACAGTCGGATTGATTCAAGTAGTGAAATGATTTAGGGTTTCCCAACTTATACTTCTCTCTGTCCTAAATTTAGAAAGACACAGCAATAGCTTATACTACAGTCATATCTGGTATAGATGCGCTACACACTTGATGAGAACATGTAGTCATCTCAAAAAGAAAATAGGGTATAATTACCTCAGGTGGTGCCGCACAAAGAAGGTAAAAGCAATGGTAGTTTCTTTCAGGATTTGAAATTTGGCAAACACGAGACCTTTCAAGCAAATAAGTTCGTACAGCAGCCCCAGAAATCCTCCCGCTCTTGTCAAATTGGATCTCAACAAATTTACCAAAACGACTGCATTGTGATGCAGGATAAACATAAAGTAAAATGCGCTCCTATGCACAAGTTGAAATATACAACAAACATTCATGAAGACTAGTTGTATCATGACTCAACTATAACAACAAATCACAATGCTTAGCAGTGATGAAACCACTTCTGCCAGAACAGAAACAAATCATTCAGTGAGGACAAAGGAACCAAGAACTGACCCTTGGTCCGTTAGAGTACACCGTTGCTAATCTTTCCTAGTACGATTTTAGGGAGAAAGAACAAGGGGGATTGAGGGGGACAAAAAGACTACTTTTTTCATCATTTGAGTAACACCATTGATATTTTCCAAGCTCAGAACAAGGAAATTGAGGGAAACAAAAAGATTAATTTTTCATCTAAACCTTCCCCAATCTCCTCATATACCCTGTTGTGACATTTGAATCCACCTTAAGAGGCTTAAGATCTTCTATATGTTATCCAGCTTTTGTCATTTGAAGAGAAAATGAACTGGTGAGCTTGAAACCTGCCTACTTACAGCTAGGCCTCTGGCCTGTGTATTTAAGCAGTGATAATCTTGGCAAGCTTCACAGTAAACAAGCACTCACCTTGAGTTGTTGTTCCTAACAGTTTTGGCATTGCCAAATGCTTCAAGAACTGGATTGGACTGTAAGAGTTAATCAACAGAAACTCCAAGTCAGGCAACATTTCTATCCCTTAAAAATTTAGGACATATATCAAGAACTGAAGATAATTTTTAGGAAACAGAGTTCTGAGCCAAAGAAAAATTGGTAGCTTAATCTTACTTCTAGGACTTGTTGTTCAACTGTCCGCCCTTCTACTCCAGATCGACCACCAAGGTATGCAAGATATCGCATAAGCATCTTAGTTGTCTCAGTCTTACCAGCACCACTCTCTCCGCTAACTAGAATTGAGTTGCTTTTCCCCTCATTGATCATTGCCCTGGTAAATATAAGTATAAAACGTAGCATAAGCATGGGAAAAAAAAGTATGAAATCTACGAATATTTATATCATATACCTGTATGCAGCATCGGCAACTGCAAAAACATGAGGGCTTAGCTCTCCAAATGCAGCTCCTTTATATTGTTCCATCATGTGAGTATCATATAAATGTGGTAATCTTTGAAAAGGATTTACAGCAATCAGGATATTTCCGGTGTATGTCTGGGGAAGTATTTAAAGAAAAAGTATAATAAGACTATCCATAACTTTCTTGTTTTATTTAAATCAAAATCCACTTCAATGCATCAGTTTACAGAGGGGGAGGGGAGAAAATCTTAAACATCTTACATAAATTTCATTAAGTTCATATCGAGTTGCTAAGTTGTGCAGAACTCCTGGTTCATGTAAATAAGAAAGCTTTGTCATGTCATCTACACCACCAGGAGGAGCCTCGGTATCCTTGGGAAATACTTTTGTGATATCTGTGACAACCTGCAATTAATTTTTCCACTCAGTGAAAACTATTAAACCTTGGATCCAAAATTGTTCATAGAACTTCAAAGGGGTTTTACCCCCCCCCCCCAAAACAACAAAACCAAATGATGGCTTCTTTTTGCAATATGATCACCAAAATTATGAAAAGTGTCACTTTACGCCACAAATTGCAAAAAGTGAGATGGTCTCTTTTTTTGCACCCTAGATTAAAATTTCTTTTTACAGGTACCATTTGCCTTAGAAATCAATGAACCTGGTGCTAGAAAATGGGCCACCCAAGCTATGGAACAAATTTCTCCCATACAATATGATGATCTTCTAACAATATTTGCATTCCAAATTTAACACATCCTATGGAACAACTAAGCTAGTCTGACTCACAGTTTTCCCATTTGTGGTCTGCACATGAACTTCTTCACCACTGATTTGGAAGACTTCTCCATCAATCCATGCCAGTGATGGCTCTTCAACCCATACATGAGAACCCACAATGATGTTATCTGGTCCAGCCTACAAAAACAGCAGAGGTCATGCGTGTAAAGAAGATGCATTGATCCATCATGAAGAAGTTTTCAAAATAAGTGAAGAAAATATAACTGTTCTACAATGTATATTAATAAAGAAAAGATGGGGAAGAAGCAACATGAACGGCTGAAAATATTGTCTTCTCTCCAACATTTGACAGATGCCAAAGAGGTGATACATATGCCAAACAGGTGATGTGCTAAGTTAGGAATCAATCCATGTCATACCCTCCAAAAACAGGTTACACATTCTTTGTGACAGAGAATAAATTGATTGCAAAATTGTTTGAATCATTGGAGGATCATATGAAGAACTTATTCAATGATTAGAAAAAGTATGTCATCAAAAATTGTTGAATGATATCACAAGGACATAAACATGCATAGGAGGATCATATGAAAAAATTATTCATGCAAAATATATATATTTCAAACAGTACAGCCCGATACTTTAGTCAGGCTATACATGATCAATAATGTTGGTCCAGGAGTCCTTGAATACTTCTTTTCCTAAAATAACTTTCTACTTACCACAAAAAGCACCAAAGACAACATGGAATGAGAGAAGAAACTAGCAAGACTAATTTTCATTGCTCATTCCCAACGTAGCAACACTTTGGCAGACACCTCTGGGCATCCACAACCACATGTCTACCATTGACATAGTACTGACCATGAACCTACTGTCACATTTCTCAGCATCACCTACTAACCGCCACTCTAAGAGATGGTTCATGTCTAAGTTATATCTTTAGCGAAAACTCCACCACCATGTACAAACACTTTCATACAAACAAACAACGTGAACACAAAATCATTACTCCCAAGTCTCAAGGCACAACCATCACATCTCAGCTTCTCTTCAAGCAAACTGGTTGGCCTAATTCTGTTAGTTTCAACTGAGACAGAACCACATCAGCTTGCACCGATCACTCTAATGTGTATAAAAAAGATTTTGTCCATGGTGTTCAGTTCAATGAATCTCACTTTCCCAAGGCTAGACTGAACTCGCTCACCCACTAAACGTCAACCCGATCGAACTTTGTGACAATTGCAAGGCATGTGAAGATCCTCAAACCATACGCGAATTAATCATTTTTCTTGAGTGGGTGTTCTTTTATTTTCAATGGAACTTTCTGTGTTTTAATTGCCATGTGTCCGTACCCCAAGAGGTAATGCATTGAACCACAAATTCCGCAATGCAGGTGATAAAACAGGAATGACTTTGCAACATAGTGTGAGCAATATACTTTGCCAAAAAAATTTCCATGAAAAACAAAAGTCCAAAGCTTTATAATAGAACTACCGGCGTAATAGATCCTAACGTAATTACTAACAAAATCAGTCCAGTTCAAATATAAACTTATATCCTAAAACATTTCAAATCAGATTCAACTGAGCCAATCAACGAATCAAAGTAAAAGAAACAATCAGCCAAATGAAGAAGAACAATACATATACATATACATATACATAAAAGAGTCTCTACTGTATTCACCGAATTACCATAACGATTGCGGAAAAAAGCGATCTTCCTCTCTAGTTCATCCGAGGCTGGACCGAGTCGAACAGAAACAGACTCAGTGAGTCGGATCGGACAGGAAGCTTTTGAATTACAACGGTAAATGGAGCAGAAGAAGACGATAATCAGAAGAATGCAAAGTTGTGGAGAGCGATTTGATTCTCTTTTGCCCTCTTTCTCAGAGCTCTTTTGGTTTCTTTCTCTCCTTTTTCTCTCTCCTCAAGAGAATGAGTTGTGGAGGGTTTATATATATATACAGAGACATGAAAAGCAAGTTTGAGCTTCTCGCTGTCTCTCTCTCTCTAGAGTTCTTATTGCTGCTGTGTGTCGCTCTCTCTCTCTAAGATTTTCTTTTTTTCTTTTTTTCAAATTACCCGCTGAGGGCGGTCCGTTGGAGGCTCAGGCTGGTTTGAACCTTCGTGGTCTCCCATAAACGTTAGTCTAATGGTCCAAAACCGACATGAAGGAAAAAAACAAACGTGCCTTTCGGTATTTTTTCCATGTTTTTAGACAGAAATTTAGTAATATTTACGAAATTATCCCTTCCTTTCATTTTTTTTAAACTAGGTACTATTCCCCTCCTAAACTATCATCATTCTTCTACTCAATAAACTATATTAGTTCCCATTTTGGAGAATTTGCCTATTCAATGCTAAAAACTAAAAATTAATGAAAATATGACATCTAACGTAACATTAAAGGATGATCTCGATAATAAATAAGCAGTTTCAATAATTCAAGATTTGAACATAGAAAGTATATGTTTTTTCTTATTTTTTTTAGTTAAGAAGGAGCGATCCTTAAGCCCATGTTTGGATTCGAATCATTTTAACTCATTTCAATTTCATTATTATAATTTTTTAAAATTTTTATACAAAATATAATAAATCATTCAATTTTTTAAATCTTAATTCAATTTTTTTTAATTTTAAAACGATAATAATATTGAAGAAATAATATTTTATTCAATTTTCAAAATTCATCTCAACTCATCTCATTTCATCTCTCAATTCAAATCAGACAATCTTATCTAAAGAGAGTGGCAGATATTAATGCTATTAAACCTAAATCTATTTATTGTATTATACATTAGCACTGCATTGTATTACTTTGTAGTATACACCAAAAAAAAATAATAATAATCCTAATAAGCAATTATAAATTTTACTCAGATTGCTATAATCTTAAGCTATACTATTTCTTTTCATCTTATTCTATATTATGATTGCTTAATGTTGATAATCTTGTTTCTGTTTCTAGTTTCTATAATAATAATAATAATAATAATCATAATAATCAGACTTTCTATTGGCAGCAAAATTATCGAAGAAATCAGAGATTCCCATCCTTGGTTTAATCCATCAACCTTCAAAAAACTAGGCACATTTTTATTCTTGAGGGCATATCTGTAATTAGAATAATTGAAAAACTCATTTCTGAAGGGTGGAAAATGGAAAAATGCTTTCCGACCAAAAAGATGAGAAAGGAATTGAAAATTTTCGGCAAGATTTGATTGACAATATCGTACTCATACAGTCATACTCGTCCCAACATTCGCTGTCGATTTTTATATTTTTAAGATTAATATTTGGGCCGCATGTAACTGCTCAGACCGTATTCTCATGTCCGAACATTCCCGAAGGCCAAACCGACAATTATGTCATCATCAAAAACCATATAAAAAAAATTATATAGCTTTTTGAGCGTTTGATAATATATAGACAAATTATATGAAATTACATGAGGCAAAAAAAAAAATCTGATTATTTATTATTTACATAAATAATAATAAAAAATTTAAAAAATAACCACAAACAACATAAAAAATAATAATATTTACAATTATAAAACATATAAATACTGCACACTCTTTTTAAAAAATTAGATAAATATAAAATTAATATGATTTTTTTTTTAATAATAGAATCATTTCTTTTTTAAAAAAATTGTATGATATTTTTAAAATACATAATTCTATCATTTATTTAATTACTCTATTTTGTAAACTAAGGAAAATATTAACCAAAATTGGGGAATGCTTTTAATACTTAAACCTATGTTTTATTAAATAATAAGATAATATAATATTGATGGACTTGAATTTATAAATGCAGTATAATATACGATGATGTCACGGAAATCCCGAGCATGTTTGGGTGTGAGTGATTGGATGGAAAGTAATTTCTTCTTGTATTGGAATGTTTTTCCAAATATTATAAGAAAAGTTCGGTCAAAAAAAATTTATATTATAAGAAAAGTAACTGAAAAAACGAGATCTGGCGGCATGTGTGGGCGGAGTTGGCACAGACCATAGAATTTTCCGAAATTGACCCAAGTTTCCAGGGCACGACAGTCGAGTCGACAACGACGACAAGGATATCGTCGAAGACAAGACACCAAATTGACCGATTCGTCTATCGTCTCTCACTCGCACAACCAATCGCGTTCTATTGTTTACGAAAGCTAACATATCATACGCGGCAGCATCCTATTGCCCAGTTTTATCGAGTTTCACTTGGCCGGTTGCTTTGTTCTTTAAACAAATAATTATGAATATTTACGATTTTAAGGAATTTCTACCTCCAGGTCAACCCATCATATTTTTTATTTTTTCACTTATCAAATATGTAATATATAAATAATAAATAGAATAAGTTTTAATAGATTTAATAAGAATAAAACAAATTAAAAAAATTAAAAATTAAAAAATTAAGAAAAAATATGTTGTGTTTTGTGAATATGATGAGTAGAAATTTTTTTAAAAACTTCTTGTCATGCATTTCAATTTATTCTTTTCTTTTACAAAAAAATATATGAAATTTGTATATTTTAAAATTATAAATATTATTTATTATCATAATAAGTCCCAAAGTATCTGTATAGTGTACAAGTCTTGATCAAACGGAAGTATATGTTTAGAAATATAATTACTCTTAAATTATTTTTTTATTATTTATTATTTTATTATTTTATCATTATTATTTATAAATTATTTTTTTATTATTCACAAAATATCTAAAATAATCTTAAGCCTCGTTTGATTCCTTGACTGCACTGAATGCAGTTTCCTTTTATACATCTTTTACTATCCAAATACCAATTTTAGATTGATCATAACTAAGTTTAGTTATGGGAGACGCTGGGGACCGGTCTGGCTGTCCCCAGCGTCTAAAGCAGCCCAACGTTAGTTGGGTTATTTTATGATGAAAAACACATTAAAATAAAATTAAAAATATGATTAAATAAAAAAATGAAGATTAAAAATATAATAAAAAAATAAAATGAACAAAACATAATAAAAAACACAATAAAAACATAAAAATATAATAAAAAACACAATAAAAAAATAAAATGAAGATGAATTTAAGGGAATTCGGCCATGGAGCGAACGGAGCCGCCGCCGCCGCCGGTGGCGGTGGGCGACACAGCCCACGCCATCGGGACCGGCAGACTCAGGCGACCTCACCCCTACGACGGCGAGCTCCAGTGTGCCCCCGGCAGCCTTAACGGGTCCGAAACGGGTTTAAGGCTGCCGGGGGCACACCGAAGCTCGCCGGAGCTCGCCGTCGTAGGGGTGAGGTCGCCTGAGTCTGCCGGTCCCAATGGCGTGGGCGGTGTCGCCCACCACCACCAGGGACGACGGGGGTTGCTTTGTGTGGGGGGCAGACGGTCTACCCCCAGGATATTCCTTTAGTTATATATATAAACTGTACATAAATGCAATCGGTCTGACTTTTTGAAGTGATACTTGAAAACTGGAGACTGAAAAAGAGTCATGTTTTGACTGCTTTGCCCTTGTATACTCCATCCAGATAGCTGAAGTATTTGGGAAGGAAAATTTCTTTTGCCCTACATTGACAACTTTACTTAGATGAACAGTAAAAATAATAAAGAAATCTATTTAATTTTCAATTTTTAATAAATATATCAAAATTCATTTTAATATTTAAATATATTTTAAACTCTTTTAATTATCTCAACTCACTACTATTCATAAAAAAATTATATAGATTTAATTCAACTCGACATCCAAACGCAATTTTATTCTGTATTGAGAAACACAACTTTTTTCAAATTTTTTCAAACTATTTTACTATTAATCATAAATTACTTACTAGTATTTACTTGTATTCATAAATTATTTCACAGTTATTTATAGATGATCTAAGATACTCTTAACATCTAAATTGAACTTTAACATCCAAACGAAATCAAACTCATTAGGATAGTGAGAAGAGATGATATAATATGAGTTGAGATAGTTTGTAAATAGTAGTGAATTGTTATCCTCGTTTATTTTCACTAACTCCTCCTCTCAATTTATATCATGTCATGTCATGTAATCATTCTAATTTTTTCAAGTTTTAACTTAAAATAAGATAAATAATTCAACTCAAATCTTAAAACAAAAAATAATATTAAAAAAATATAATGATATTTTTATTAACTTTGAACTTTAATTTTAATTCTATTCATCTCATCTGATAAATAAAAATAAACAAGACTAGTTAAAATGAGATATATCTATATCCAAACGAGTCATCTTACAAAATATCTTATTTTTTCTCTCTTTTCGTGTCACAGTAATTATAGGAAAATAACAATTTAAAGAAAAAAATCTTTTTCTATAAAACAACTAAGATTTTCTTAGAAACATTTGTTGAGTCTTCAAATATTAAATATTTAAATAAATGGATCCATTTTGGGTTTAAGACTTTCGGGAGCACATCGGAGGTCATCGGAGATCGCCGAGGCTTGTCGTTACTGGGGTGGAGTCGCCGGCTCCCTCCAATGCCAATAACATGGGCGGTGTCGCCCACCACCATTAAAGACGGCAAAGGCTGCAATGGGAGGTTTGGACGGTCAACCCCAAGATTTCTCTTAAACTATTATTATTTAAAATAAGTTTTTGAAGTATCTCTAAACATGTTTTTAAATTTAATAAGATATATTTTTTTATAATTATAAAGTTAATCTTCTTAAAATAAGTACAAACGTAAAGTTTTGGTAGTTTGTGAATGACTGTCAAAATTATAAATTGGATGATGGCTTGAGAATATTTGTGTATTTGTCTCTTAATCTATCTAAATTGGTATATAGCAAATTTATGATTTTCCAATACTTTATTATTCGTAAAGTCATGGACCATGTATTTAGGTGAATTTTGCTTTTTTTATTGGTTTGCATCAATAGATGTCAATGAAAGTGATACTTTTTAAGCATCAAATTGAAATAAAAAGGTCGTGAAGAATTAACTTATACCTTACCATGTTCATTGCTAAAACCGTAAAAGGTGGGAATTGGGAAATATTGTGTCTTTTGTGTTAATTATTTATGGACGAACAGAAGTCGTCACTTATTTGAGCCTAACACTAAAAAGTGAATATATGACTTTTTTACGACCACGTTGTTATTGCTTTACGTCTCGTTTGCTTTTGAAAAATTTTCATTTCATTTTATCTTATTTTATTTAATTATTATAATTTTTTAAAATTTATACATAAAATAATATAAATAATTTAATTTTTTTCAAATTCTAAAATAAAAATAATATTTAAAAAATACACTATCAATATTTAATTCAATTTTTTATTTTTATCTCAACTTATCCTATATAATCTCATCTCATCTCATCTACAAAAACAAAGGAGGCCTAACTTTTATGCTATGTTGATAACGCCTAAACAATAACGCGATAATTATAATTCAGTTTTTGAGTATCAATTCCACGTAGAAACAATTAAAAGAATATTAAAATAGCAAAGAAACTTTAAAAAAATTAAATGATTAATGAAAAAAGAAAAATTGATTTTAAATTAAAATTAAAATTAAACAAAGTAAATAATGGAAAAGTAATCAAAATTGACGAACAGTAGAGTGTCGGGAATCCCTTGCACATATCCAGTATTTTAATTATTTTCAATTCACTGATAACTCAATTGAGATTTCAATTCCGTAATTTTCAATCGAAAAATATAGAATTATAAACCAAAAATTAAATCAAATGCAACTCTTTAAAAAATCACTCATCACTTTTAAATTACGCAAATTGATATTTACATTGAGAAAACTCAACGACAACAACGTACCCAAAGAGTAATATTGCAGCAGAGAATTAAATCAATATAAATAATCAATGGATCCAATAACAATCAAAGAACAAATCCATTCAATAGAAAAAGTATGACTGAATCTATAAATGGAATATACTCTAAGACTATTTGGAGAAAAAAACACCAACAATATTTTGAGAATGATAAAATAAAGAATTTTAATAATTAAAAATCAAATACATGAATTAAAAATAAATTAAAAATATAATCTACTGCGCAAGTTCATTCCTAACCCTACACCAGAATTTAGTTACCCATAAATATAATAATAACAAAAATTTCCAAAAAAAAAAATCAATGAAATAGCCAGCGGCATCCTCTAAGAATTTTCGCCGTTTGTATACGTACGTTCCAGCCCTTCTGCGGTCCTCCTCCAATATTCAATATACATCCCTTTTTATATAAGTGTCGTGCCCCCCTCGGATTAAAATTCTTCCAGCCTCCTTTAAAACACGTGAGATCACTTCAAATGAGACTCTAGCATAATGGATTGTGGGCCATGTTGAGTTGAAGGTTAATTAATTGGCTGAATGTGAGAAGCCGTTTGACCCAATCCAAATGAAATGAGAGGCGTTCCAAGTGTAGATGTGTAGTAGGCCCATGGGCAACGTTTGATGCAAGTGGGGTCCATGTTTGTATGGCTGAAGTGGTGATTTGGAGATGCAGGCCCATGTGATTTTTTTCACTCCTTCACACAAAAATAAAAATAGAAATAAAATAAAATAAAATAAGAATAAGAATAAAATAGTATAAATAGTACTTAAAAACATCTCAATATAAATAAAAATTAAATTCAATAAAAAAAAAATCATATCTCATTATTTTCATTTACATTCTAATATTTTAATTCAATATTAGAATATTTAAAGTACACTTTCGTATATTAATTACATGTTAATATGAGTTTAAATAAGTTTAAATGAGTTAAATTGAGTTGAGTTGTAAATAATAATATTTTCTTAGTATTATATAGACGAGTTTAATTTTTTTAGTATGAGATAAATTTAATTTTTTAGATTGAAATATATAAAACGAATTTAGATAAATTTAACTTCTTCTTTTTTTTTTTTTTTTTAATAAAAAGTTGAAAAAGTAATAAATTTCATTAGTAATTAATTTGAGTTTAGTTGATCAACAACTAAACGCAACCTTAGTAAAATGAGTGCAAGGTGTTGTGAGATTTTAGATTAGACTTTATTTGATTTGGCAAGAATGAGGTCGAATCTCCTGGAAATTGTAAAAATGTAGGTAACCAATCAAATATAAATCAAATAAATTCTAATCTAGTTTGTTAATTAATCAAAGCAAGAAATAATCAACTTTATAGGATAAGAAAATAAAAGAACTAAAATAAACTCTAAAGATACAAATTAATCTAAACACTGAATAAACTACTAACGGAGACTGAATTAATGCAAGGTTTTGGAGCCCACCTCATTAATTCATAGTAATATATTAATGATAACTGATTCTTCTTAATCATCTATATAATAATCTCGAACTCAATCGACTTGTTATCATGAAATATATCATCGTTACAACATTTTTTTTAAGAAAATATTTAAAATATATTATTTTTCGCTCAAAGATATAAAATCAAATAATCACTTATATTTGTTAAAACAAATCACAAAATATTTTATATTTTATTTTTAACAAATTTATGAATCAGACTCTCAACTAATTAAGATTATTCTAGAATATGAGAAATAAGTTATTTGCAGGAATATAAAATATAAATAAGTTTTTTGTTTAGTTTGATTGCTCTTATTATTATTTTTTTCCAAAATCAGATAATTGAAAGTTATATTTTAATAAAAATAAATAAATAAAGTCTATAATTATAGTGAAAATCAATATCCTGCAAAATATTAGCTCAAAGAAAAGAACAAGAAATTTTTTTTAAAAAAAAGGTGCTAAAACAAAGATCAATTGAAAACGAAAAGGGACAAAATAATAATAATAATAATTAATATAATCTATAACAAAACTGCAGATTAATCCTGATAAGTAGGATCCTTGGTGCCATATTTTCAACTTCTGGACTCTCAAAATGAGAATCATCAAGGACTTCTTGACCGGATTTAAAAGATTTTCTCAATATGTTTCAATCATGAACCATTTTCATTTGTTTCATGTGTGATTTGGCACAATTGTAGGCATCATTACAAGTTTCCTCCAACTCCTTCAATTGTAGTTTCCTATGGGCACTTGCCTGGTTATGGTCAAAATTTAGCTGCTTAATAGCAACATGCTCTATACTATTAACTCAACAGGGAGATGACAAGCCTTATCAAAGATGATTTTGTATGGAGACATTCCAATGGAAGTCTTAAATGTTGTACGGTATGACCATAATGCATCATTGCGTCTAAGTGACAAATCCTTTTGAATAGGGTTTATCGTTTCCTCTAATAGCATCTTGCTTTCCTCATTGGATATCTCTACTTGACCATTTGTTTGTGGGCGATAAGGGATAACAACTTTATGGTCATTACTTCTGCAAGCAATGACCACTACATTAGATGGGAGAGGTGGTGTGGAAGATAGAAGAAGAGGGACAACTTTTGGTTGCTACTTGGGGGTACGCAAAGAGGAAATTGAATCTAATAAGGAGTTGATTTTCTCAATTGGTTCCTCAATATCAAAATTTTACCCAAAATGGGTAAGACAAGATTCTAGAGGGTCTTCACAACTTGCTTGTATAAAAAGTGTCTTGGACAAGCCCCCCAATCATATTAATCTCACAAACATCTTCATCATCCAATATTTGCTTGTTTGTGTGGAAAATATTAAGCTCAATATTCATGTTTCTAAAAGAGATTTACAACACACCACTTCGGCAATTAATTAAAATACCACAAAATCCACTAAAAAATAGAATGAATAAACTTTGATCAACACATCCTCGACAATACTTCTTGGAATCTTAATAGACCTATCAGTTAGTTGAAGTGTCATTTGAGTGGATTTTAGCTCCCCCAAGCCTAATTGCAAACATACAGAATATGGTAGTAAATTCACGCTTCCCCCCAAATCAATCAAAGCTTTCTCAATGTGATGATTCCCAATCTTACATTAGATTGTAAGAGATACAAGGTCCTTGTATTTGATTGGATAATTATTCTGAATGAAAAAACTAGCATGCTCAGTCAAAATGTCTTTTTTGAAACATTGGTTTTTTTTTTTTTTAACTATAATACGATCCTTCATAAATTTTGCACAAGTATGTATTTGTTGAATTGCATCAATGAATGGTATGTAATATGTGGTTGCTTAAACACCTCCAAAATATCATCTAATTTTGCATTTTTCTAAGGGTTTGCCAACCTCTTGAGGAAATTAGGTTCTAAAAAAAAAAATATTCTTAACAAGGTCAAAAGGATAAAATCATGAACTTTGACACTGTAATCGACTATTCTAGTGCACTTTGTAGAACTTTACTTCCAATAGATCCATGTTCTCATTAGGGGAAAGTAGGATGGTGGGATAGCTAGAGATTGGAAAACCATGATCGTCAGAGCACTATATCAGGGCTTGGGACCCATGTGCTAACGAGAAGATCAGTCATCTGAGACCAAGGAATACGTCGATGCTGCACATGCAGTCGTCGGAGTCTCAGAGTAGTGGTGGCACATGTGGCTCAAGTGACTTGGGTGATACATGAGAATCACGCGCTAGTCGAACAATGGCATTTCTTGGCCCATCTTGTAGATCATGGCCTGGGGAGTGCGGTGGTGTGGCGTGCATATGGATTTGATGGTCGGAATGTAGTAGAGCAGGCATTTTCCAACCAAGAAGAGAAACAAAAAGGAGAAAAACTAGAAAAAAAAAAAAAACTAGGTAACAAAGTGAGAGAAGGAGAGGAGATGGAGACTAAATGGAGGGAGGAGGGAGGAGGGAGAAGCAGCTGCTCCAAAAATGGTGGTCTCTTGGGATTTTAGAGAGACCTCTTTTATATATGTATTACCTTCTGTGTGGTCTCTGTATGGTGACTCTTGGCAATTTTGATACAAGCATCGCAACCACCTGGGATTAGTAAAGAGGGCCATCACAATCACCTTCCCTCGCAATAGCAACATAAGCTAATTCATAAAGGTTGGGCCATGGATAAGGTTTTCGTAAAGGTATCCCTCTATGACCCTTTGAGTTCCTTGCACATCAGCCGAGCTTCAAATGAACAATGATAAAGACGAGTTTAAATGTGCACAAATTTACTCCATATCTGTTTCCATACAGATGCACAGGGTATTTGTAAAATGTAACAGGGAATTTTGTATTTTATCATCTAATCTCCAACTTATGGAGAATAGTCTTGGAACTATATGTTTTCTGCTCTTCTGCCGTGTTATCTACATGTCCTCACAATTTTACTTCAATTTTCTGATGCTCACAGAGTAATTTAGAAACATCCCGGGATCAGAGTGGCAGTGCCTAAAAGAAACGAATAGCTGCTAGGATCAACAACACTAGAGTACAAGCCAGTGCCTGCAATGACAACAACAATTTTGCTAATAAAGTGAATACTACAAATTTTAACTCCTCAATCCAGCACAGATTGGATGAGAGAGAGAGAGAGAGAGAGAGAGAGTTTTTACCGCAATTGCTGAGGCTGCCAGTCCTGCTCGCTCTCTGGGATCCCTGCGGTAGTAATTTCCAAAATAGAGAAATGTTGCATAGTACCAAAGAAGTGGGAACAGAAAACCCAAAAGAAATCTGTAACAAAAACATAAAAAACCATCAGCGGATGCAGAAGGAGGGCTGTAGGAGGAGGGAGAAGGAACAAATTATACTTACGAAAACCATCCTATTCCACAGCCAAAGCATGGAAGGGGCTTGTCATAAATCCCTAGTTGGGTATCTTCTGGATCTCTGATGAGGGTATACTTGCTCCGTTCACGGCCCACAGCATCTGATAAGTGCCCTACCACAATCATAAGACCTCACTAGTCTGGAAAACACTTCCAGGATTTTGTTGTCTAAAAAATGAGAAATACTCTAACCACAAAATGATTACACAAAAGTAATCCCACAATTTAATGTGGCTTGATATGGTTTGTGAGATTGTAAGCCACTTTTACTATAAAGCGGATCTGACGAATCACATGAATCTACGTCAGTTTGTCAGTTCATTTTTGTGTAATCCTTTTGTGGCTATAGCACTCCTCATAAAAAAATTGAGACATCTCGCATTTGTTCGATTAGGTTGAATGTTTACAGTGGGATGACAGGAGAAACAAGATATGAAATAATGCAAATGAAAGGTATGCCCCATTAAATTACGTAACGAGAAATGAAGAAATTACGTTCCACTTAGAAACAAATCCGGAGAAAACTGGTGTCCTTGACTAACAGCTATTAGCCCATATTGGTCCACAAGATTGAATAATACCAGCCCAGCAGTTGTACCAAAAAACTTAAAGAATAAGATATATAATGGACATGGCCAAATTAGCCAAAAGAAAAAAACACAATGAACATGAGCATAGATGTTATTCACTTATATACAGAGCTACATTGACGTTAACCCAAAAAGATCAAGTTTTTTATGGAGTATGCATTCAGTCCAAGTAGGATGAATACCTTTAACTGCTGAAAAATATCGAGCAGATGACCTGAAAAGATCAACATGCTTATCGGAAACTGATCTCACCAACTCAACACCATTTCTAGTGGCCTCTGCAACAAGAAGTGCCAATTTATAATTAGGAGGTATTAACTGTAATATTTACCTATTTGCTTATTAGCCATGTGCCTGCATGATTTCAGCCTTTTAAAGGCAACAGAATTCATGTAGAAACCCTAAGATACAAACGAGGTAGATTTTCAGGTAATAAGTGCAGGCCTTCAAACATGTTTTGTGAGACACTGCATAATGTCCAGCTGTTTGAGGCTTTATGCACATTGCTTGAGCGTATCACATCCTTTTTTTTGTTCTTTTTTTCTTTTGATAAGTAGCTTAAGCACATCACATCTAGTACCATTATATGGCTTTATCTTCACATTTATCTAATTCAATTCTTATAATCATGCACATCACATACACCCTCATTCTAGCTTATATGAGCAAAACCGTGGTCTATACAGGGGTAAAAAAGAAAAAAGGAAAACAATAAACAGGAAGGGGCAATAGATCACCACTAATCTCTTTCTAATGCAACTAATATTAATCTGCACAACGGCATGTAACAGTAAGAAAACACACATGATTAAGAGAAGTTGAGTACTTTTATCCATTGCACGGGAAGAGTATTCTTTAGGATGACGTCCTCTGCTCTGCTGCAGCCTTAAAAGAGCCTGCTTTGCAAGTTTGAAGGAAAATTTCATATTTAATAGTATCCCAAAAACTGTCATTATGCAGTCATTCATTTTCAACTATGTTGCGAAGAAAACAGATGAAAACAACTGAAAAGATGCTTCACCAAACCTCTGGCATGTTTTAGTAGTATGGAATTAAAACAACATCATAATTGAAAGGTTCATTCTATTAAATGAAAACAATAAGAAGAATAGAAAGCTTCTTTTTCATACGATATTTTACACAATAAAATGGTGAGTCACTTCCATAACCCAGGTACGTAACAGAAACATGCTGAATTCTCCCATTACAAATTATAAATTTCCTGTGCAAAAAGTATAGGTTAAGTGAATTTTAGGTAGAATAAGTAAAGTCAATTATTCCCACAAGACAACAGGGCAAATACTGAAAAAATGAGGCGTACCTTTTTTTTCCTTTTTTTTGTTTGCATACATTAAGTAAATTTTATTTATTTTATTTTTCAAGTTTCTTAGGATTGTGTCATAGAGAGGCACAAAACAAGCATCAGCATGCTCCAATCAACACGGAGAAAAACAAGAAAACTATTCACAATTACAACCCAATTTGCAATTGGGAGGAGTGGAATAGTACTTGCAGAATGCTATTTTAAGTTATAATAGATTAATTAACCATGATATGGACAGCAATAAAGCCTAACTCAAGGACTAAGGCACTAGAACAAGCTTTCTACTCAGGCCTGTCTCATTTCCATCTAGAATATAATTAACAACAAGGCATATGTTGTTGTCTTCTATGATTTTGTTTAGCAATTCTTTCAACTTTCAGAGCCTAGGTTTTTGCATATAGGGGCAATGCATAAAAACAAATCTGAAAGCCTTTAACGGTACTGTAAGTAATTAAAGCGATCAAAGACTTCAATATCTGCTCTCAGTCCAGTGAACACCGAACACATAAAGACATAGGGGTCCACACCACTTTGTATGATACCAGTTGTTGCTTCATTGAGTTCGCATCATTAATAGGACCAATATAATGATACCCAGATCTAGTTCCAGGAAGGTCAACTTAGTTTTAATACCCAGATCTAGTTCTAGAAAGTCAACTTAGTTTTGATTGCAGGTACAGTAACAATGAAAATGACTTATTCTTCAGTGAGAATAAATTTTTTTTATTGGCACCAGGTGTTCGAGAGAAAGTCCCAACTAAACCACCCCAACACAGGCTTCAGTGAGATTAAATTAACAAATGCCTGAACCACAAGATGTTATTCCTATGGGAGCCTGTACAATTACAAGGGATGCTAAGTACTGATTATTTATAGTAGAGTTCTACTACTTATAAATCCGTGTTTATTGTTTCAATATCCTACCTATTGTGAAATCAAATTTAGTTCAAAGATAAAAATACAAATTTTCTTATGCTAAGTGAAGTACTAGTTAATAGCTTATTGAGTGTGTCGATAAGTAGGCCTGTAAGTAGAGTTTTTGTTGTTTTAAACAAGAGAAGTACTCTTTAGGGAGTCAAGCTAATTCATGTCAATGTCTAGTTGCCAGCCAGTCAATCTAAACCCAAAACATTTATAAATGCTATTAGAAAAATGAGTAAAAAACCATCCCAAGATCTTTGCCCTTAATCTCTTAAGTCATGTTTATAATAACCTTCCTATCGAGAAACCATCCAAAACCAAGAAATTCCCATAACATGGTGGCTGCAGATGCACATAAAACCAGAACAAATATCATATCAATTCACAACCCACCCAATATCATTCATAAGTAAACCCCAATTTACATAAATTGCTTACACCCATCAATCATTGAGCGAAAATTGCTCCAGATCACACAAAATCAACAACAAATCAGAATTTAATTCACATTAGCACAGATACCCACAAGAATAGAACAATCATTACATCAAAACAATCAACAAAAGGCATATAAATAATGATATAACCATATCAAGACTTGCCTACGAAGAACAAGACTGAGCAATGGAAGCTCGTTTCCTTTCTGAGTTCCCGCTTCTTCCTTCAGATCAGATATGAAGAAAGAAGAAACAAAAAGATGGAATTTTTCAGCAAATGGGAACGTTTTTCGCATGACCTACAAAGGGATCCCCTTCACAATTTAGCAAAAGAAAGCTAAGCAAAATTGACTCGCTCTTTGTGTCTATTACGGAAGGAGAATGGGTTCGTAGTTAGCAAGTTATTTCAACTTAATTAAAGCTTAAAAAAATTAAAAATGAGTTTTCAGGAGTCGTCGTACATCTGTTGCTAAGGTAGGTATCTGAAGCATGAATTTTGATTGGTTAAAAACCCCACAAGACAGCTATACCCTTCAATTGACTTTTCGTTTTTCTATGAAACTCTGGATTTTTATTGGTGAAGTCTCTATGGGTGACAAATTCTTCTATTTTATTCCTCATTTTTACGTTTGCCCTACTTATTGCTTGGAATAATTGGATTGTTTTTTTTTTTAAAGGCAATAATTGGACTGACACTGACAGCGCGGACAATATCCTCACATTTTTTTTTATTTTTTATTTTTATAAACAATATCCTCTCATTCAATAATGTATTGTTTTGAGCTTAAAAAATGCTAGTATATATGTCTACTCATTTTGATATTTTATTTTAATATCTGGTATATTTTAATTTTTTTATAATTTTTTATTTTAATAATTAAAAAAATAGTTATTAGTATATAAATTTTTTTATATTTTTTAAAATAATAAAATATGAGAATAAAAAATAAAAAATAATTAGATATACAAACGAGCAATACTACTTATGCAACAGATTAGCACTTACTGGTAAAAATAATAATAATAACGCTATATTTTAAACTTTTATTGGCAAATGGCAAGTCGGTTTAGGAACTTAAAAATTATATTAGTTGTTATTAATATGGCAAAATTTGATTGGTAAGAGAAATTAAGCATGAAAGCACTGGACAGAGGATTAATTCCTTTAGTAGTTGGTGGGTTGGTTTCAAAATTATACGTAAAGAGAAAAAAAGAGTGATACGGTGTGTCATATGATATAAACTTGATTCAGTCGCAAGCTTGAATTAATTAATTGGTGTAGGGTTGGTCATCATGATGAAAACAACTGATTAAGCTCCTTTAAGTTCATATGATTGGTTTGCTTCTAAATATTTATGGTATATATTTGTTACAATTTTTATCAATGTGAAATCATCATTTGTTTTAAAAGTTAAAATTGATATGAAGAGGTATATTTTATTATTTATATTTTAACACTTCTCATTACTTATGGGCCAGACTTTCCTCAATTATTAGGCCTAATAAGTAGAATATTTAATTAATTAGAATAGAGTGTAGAATCAATATTCGAACTCAAAAATTTTACTTTGATACCATATAAAATTACTATTTGTCCTAAAAATTTAAGTGGATAGAAAAAATAGATTTTATTATTTTATATCTTAACAATTAATTTGACGGATGGCATTCATTTTGAAGTCGTAATACTCCGAGAACTAAAGTGAGGGTACAGATTAAAATCATGAAAATCTCAAGTTTATGAAGTTCATATTCTGGTTTGGCATGACAACATCTGATCCTTGGGCGTTGCATTTCCTCTTTAGATAAATGTTGGGCCAAAGCCCACTGGTGCGAGGAAAGAAGCGCAGGCAATTAAAAGCTCGGTCATGCATTAATACCCACGGGCCACGCTAAGTAACTAAGAGGGGGCAAGTTAAAACGCACCGTGTTGCCATAAGATTCTAACCCCTTAAATTATGGTTCATTCGTGATCATTGACTTATCATTGAAGTTTTGCTCTTGTTGCAGGATTAACAAGCGATTAAAAAAGACTAGCTTGGAAATTTACTTCAACAAGAAAGATGACATACTACAAGAAAATAGACTTTTTACGAAATCAAATTTTATCGTAAAAAATGTCGTAAAAAATTATTTACAACAAAAACAGTTATTTTAGTTGCATCCAATTAATTATTTCTATCTAGTTTTTTTTGTAGTGACAATTGACTCTGACTGATTTCAATTGTTAACAAATGAGCCGCCCATCATATCAGCCTTACGCACATTTTCATTTAACTTCATTGCATCTTAAAATCAGCCTTAAACTGTTGGGATCGAGTCCATTTTTTGACATTCTCGGCATTGGTTTCATGGTATCCCTCGACAGGCACTTGTATATATTTTAGTTTTATATAGGTTGTCAAAGGTGATGATTAGTAATGATCGATAAACGAATTAAGCAATATCTATGCATTATTTATGGTCGAATGTGAATCTTTTGATCTTACAACTACTGTGCACGTGTACGATTCCCCGTTATTATATCGATTAATAATTTTATACTAAACAAAAAAAAAAAAAAAAAATCGAGAGTTTGTTTTAAATATATCAAATATTTCACAAGCAACGCTAAGTGAAATAAGTACTTGACGTGCATATTTTTAATCATGAGCATTAAAAATACAGTAACAATCTGAGAGTGCTCGCTCTCCTGCCTGGTGCCGGTGGCAAGCCTGGTGCTCTCCTAATGCTTGCATGGGGAGATCAGCACTAATTTACTTTTCCACGGTGCTAATTGCTAAAGTCGCGAGCTACATATATATACTCCTTCATGTTATTGGCCTAAAGGCAAACACCTTCGCTTTCGTGGTGCCGGTTTGTGGGTGACCACTTTTGCACTCCACGGTGCTCGCCAACTTGTTCGTGGCCGAAGAAAGAGGGCTCGGACCCAAAAGTGAGCAAGGAATGGCCAAACGTCCCTCTATTCATACACTTTCTCTCTAAAATAATTATTTCTTGTTAAAATAATTATTTTCAGTTAAAATGAGTTTATTTTTACATTAAATAATTATTTTTATTATAAATAATCTGTCATAAATATTTTTTTTTTTATAATGACATATAGAATTCACTTATCTAGACTTAACTAAAGATCGAAACATATATATATATATATATATATCAGTTAGTTGAGCTAACCTATTCTTCCATTAATCCACGTCCTTTTCATTGAAAAAGAAAATACATCTTTGTAAGTATTGGGCCATAATTAGGCCTGGAATTGCTTCAGCTATAGAGAGTCTAATTTTCAACTTGTAATAATTTTCTAGCCTAGACCAGAATGCATCATGTGATTCATGTATGAAAGAAGTGACATTGCGTAATTAATGATACATAATGTCCGTCTATATAGCAACAAACATTCAAAGGTACTGGAGATAATTAGTACGTACGCGCATACGACATCCTTAATTTCTGTGGTTCATGCTGTTCAGGAGGCCGGGCATATATACAAGCCAATGGCCTGGCTCATGGCAACGCGTATTTGGAGACAATCATATATAGTGATGGATATATATATATATAGAACAATCATACATATATATATATATATATATATATGTATATTAGCTAAAACAAAACATTTGAACTTCTTACAACAAGAAGTTAAATTCAAAAAAAATTTTGAGTATTTATCTGATCTTTTGCTTCAATCAAAAATCGATGATTTTCATAAAAAATTAATTACTGATGTTTATTCTGAACTTCCCAATGCTTTCTGGCATAGGAAGAAATATGAGGTTTCTCTTTCTTACAATAAAAATTTCTCTGAGAAAAATATTCCAACCAAAGCCAGACCTATTCAAATGAATAGTGAAACTTTAGAATTTTGTAAAAATGAAATTTCTGATCTTCTCTCTAAAGGTATTATCAGGCATAGTAAGTCACCTTGGTCGTATGCTGTCTTCTATGTTCAAAAAAATACTGAGATTGAGAGAGGGACACCCCGATTAGTTATTAATTACAAACACTTGAACAAAGTTTTAGAATGGATTAAATATCCTATTCTCAATAAAAATGACTTGGTTCATAGGTTAAGTGACGCAGTCATTTTTTCTAAGTTTGACCTTAAGTCTGAATTTTGGCAGATCCAAATTAGAGAATCCGACCGTTACAAGACTGCTTTCACCACTCCGTTTGGTAGTTATGAGTGGAATGTAATGCCTTTCGGCCTTAAAAATACTCCAAGTGAATTCCAAAATATCATGAATGATATTTTCAATTCATTCACTCACTTCACCATTATCTATATTGATGATGTTCTTATCTTTTTTAAATCTATTGACGATCACTGGAAATATTTGTCTACCTTTCTTCACATCATAAGACAAAATGGCCTAGTGGTTTCTGCTAAAAAGATTAAACTGTTTCAAACCAAAATCAGATTTATTGGTTATGATATTTCTGAAGGCAAGATCAAGCCAATTCAAAGAGCTATTGAATTTGCTGACAAATTTCCTGATGTTATCCTCGACAAAACTCAGCTTCAAAGATTTCTTGTTTCACTCAATTACATTTCAGATTTTTACAAGGACATGAGAAAACAATGTCGTCATCTCTTTGAGAGACTTCGTCTCAATCCTCCTTCATGGACAGATGTTCACACTACGTTGATTAAACATATGTCAAAACTCTTCCATGCCTTAGTATTCCCACTTTAGACTCTAGCGTCGCCTGAGAGATACGAACTCTCACGTTTCTTTGGTATCAGAGCCAAACTCTTGGCCCTGGTAGATTTATTGTGTTTATACAGCCTGTTTATCTTGCTAATTTCCTAATATGCTCTTTATTTCCTTATTATTGTTCTAATCTCTTTCTCTGCCACCCCATCCGAATACATCCATGAACAATAAGACCTTTTGTTTGCCAAGAAGGCATGTTGGGCATGAGAGACTGATGTTGTGGGTCAACGGTATGTGCAACGGAGAGAGATCTCAGACCTAGAATTGGAAGTACCAGAGTATTATTTTGGTGATTATCAAGATGAATAGGATGTTTAGATCCAATTCATCTGTCAGTTCCAGGTCTAGTATATCGCCTGATATTATCAATGAGGAAGATTGTGCTTTTGAATAAACAGATTCACTTGATATCGATCGATGGCGTATGCCAAAGATTGATACTGCTTCTCTCTATAATACTTCTTGGTTTGAATCTACTTTTAAATCTGAGTTCAATGTGAAAACAGTTGAACAAACGTTTGCTATTTCAAAATCCCAAGAAAAATGTTGTTTGTTTCAAAGAAAAACAATTCAGGCCTTTATTGAAAAAGGTTATAAATTCATCCATATTACTTCAGTTCAAGTTGCTGTTATACCTTTAATTAGAAAAGGTATAAATGCTTCGGTGCTTCTATGTTTGCGTGATGGAATATTCAAAAATTTCAATGATAGTATGTTTAGGGTGGTCCAAACATCCCTTATGGAAGGTCCTGTCCACTTTGATTGTTTTCCTGATTTCACTATTTCTCTGCATGATAAAATGTTTTGTCTGTTTTAACTCTGAATATTTTAACCTCTGGATTTGACATGGTTAAAGGCAGTAGGCCTCTTGCTTTAGTCTACCGTATTTACTACCGTGTTTTAAAGACTAATCTTAACCCTAAGCCTAAGATCAAATCTGCCAAGAATGAAACCCTTCTGATGCAAAATTCTACCTCTGGTGCCAACATTAGAACTTCCAAAATGCTTTACTGGAAGGATATCACCTTACCAGATGAGTGGATTCTTCAACAAGAACTTCCACCTATTGAGGTTATATCTGAGGATAATGACCTCAATCATATTCAACAGTTTCTTGATGGAACTGTAAAGATTTCCTTTGACCAACCTCTCCTGACCAATGAAAAAAGACATTCTTTCGCCGGTTCTAGGTCTTCCTGTATTTCAAACCTAGAAAGAAGAGATGCAAATCTCAAACAATTTCTGGAGGATTCTATCCGAACAGCAGCAAATCCTAAAAGTCCGATTTTACTTAAAGAAAAACCATTCACTTTAGATTTAAAATTGAAAGGAATATCTACAGATTTACAAGTTACTTCTGCTTATTACTCTACCAAGGATGAAATCCCGTCCAAAGGAAAATCCATAAAGGAAGAAGCTGAGATAGAAGAAGACACTTCTTCTTTATCTCCCACAACTTCAGATATGGTTGCTCCTCTCCATCACCATAGTTAACTTTTAATACTAGAAAAAGCCTTTGAGATTGATATGATTTCTTTGTTTAATGAATTTAACTCTGCACAAAATCGTGAAAAGCGAAAAGCTTATCACGCGAATTTCATAACTGCTGAAAAACAGAAAGTTAGACGAAAATGGAAAGAGATGATGTATGCCTCTAACAAGCATATTCTCTTTTTTGATTTCCTTGAAAATTTCTATGTTTTAAAAAATCACTCTTTAAATGTTTTGAAAACTAGTTTTACAAAAGATGAAGGCAAAATTATTGTAAAATCTAGTCATCCTCCTCTTGAAACCATCTTAATTTCTGTTAAAGGAGAAGAAGTTAAAGCTTCACCCTTCAAACTTTTAGAGGCTGATCAAAAAAATTCCTCTATTTTTAATGAAACAAAAAAGATCATTAAACAAAATAATTTTGTCAACCAGACCCTCCACACAATAGGTCGCCAATTAGACCAAATTGAGGAAAAAGTTGAAAACCCTGTTTTGAAAAACTCTACATCTGCTTCATCAAAAAATACTGAAAAACTTTTGATCATTTTACCAGAGAACAGGCCAAAAATTGATTTAAAAAATGCCAGTACTTTGGATAAAATTGATCGCATACTTGCTCAAATAAGGTAAGAACAACCCTCCACTAGTGTTTTAGACAAAAATGGCCAAAGGGTTGATTTCACAATTTCTACCACTGATGAATCATCTGAAGATGACCTTAATATAGATTTAATTCAAAAGAATTTCCAAGATATTTCTTTAAAAAAATCCAAAATTGCCAGACTCTCTTCAAAAGAGCCCAAAACAATGGGTCAAACAAATAACTGGTACACCAGACCCACTCCCCCTGATTTACAATTTGAAAAAAGAATTTTTCAATCTCAGTTTTCGGTTTCTGCTGATAAGATTTATGAATGGAATATTGATGGACAATTTGAACAAGAAGTCCTCAATACTTTAAATAAAATGTCCATGGTTGCAAATGCTTATATTAATAACAATCTTCAACAGCCTGAGATTGTTACTCTTTTAACTACTGGATTTTCAGGCATGCTTCGAAACTGGTGGGATAAACATCTCACATTAGAAGCAAGAGAAACCATATAGAATGCTATCAAGTATGATGATGCAGGTTTGCCAATTTTTGACGAAACCATAGGAAGGGGAATCCCTGATGGTATCAATACTTTAATTTATACTATTGTTAAACATTTTGTAGGAACTCCTTCCAACGTTACTAATAGGATTTCAGACTATTTGAATAATTTAAAATGTCACAAAATGTCTGATTATCGTTGGTATAAAGATGTTTTCATGTCTAGGGTTATGCTTAGAGATGATAGTGATAAACCTTATTGGAAAGAAAAATTCATTGATGGTTTACCTCGTTTGCTTGCTCTTAAGGTCAAAGATTCATTTATTGATACTACTGGTTTTCTTAATTATGATCATTATACTTACGGTGATATCGTGAGTACAATTAACAAACTTGGTATTAGTATGTGTAATGACCAACGTTTAATCCACCAACAGATGAAGGATAGAAAGAAAGCCAAATATGAGATGGGTAATTTCTGTGAACAATTTGGTCTTCCTCCTATCGCTCCATCCCGTCAGAAGAATAAACATTTCAAAAGATTTTTCAAAAAATCTTATGGGGATAACAGGAGAAAAGTCCGTGATGAGTTTTACAAAAAACCTTTTCATAAAAAATCTTTTCATAATTAAAAGCTTCTAAAATTCCTTCAAAAGGGAAGTGTTTTAATTGTGGCAAAACTGGATACTTTGCTAATAAGTGCCCCAAGGAGCCAAACAAATTCAAAAACAAGCACAATTCTTTGGATATTAAGGACAGCGATAAAGAAGAACTGATTCATCTTCTAGAATTCAGAACTTCATCGTCTGAACTTGATGAATTTAGCTCTAGTGATTTAGAATTTCACTCAGAGGCTGAGTCATCAGATTCTATAAATATTAAGCTTGGCTGCAACTTCAATGACTCTTGTTGTAAACCCAGAGTTAAAACAATCAATATTTTAACTAAGGAAGAAGAATAAGAGAATCTTTTACTCACTTTAATTTTCATAAATTGAAAATCCTGAGCTCAAAGAGAAATACCTACTCTAGCTCAAGAAGACCATGGTGCGTAAAACATCGTCGTCTTCTACAGGAAATATCAGTTTTAAAGAAACTTTGGGACGTTTTGGAAAGAAAAAACCCAAAGAAATTTCCACAAATGATTTACAGCATGAAATTGTTTTAATAAAAAAAGAGATTGTTGAACTCAAGTCGGAAATTGATGTTCTCAAGTCTGCAAATTCAACTTTTAAACAAGATTTACTTTCTTTAAAAATTGAAAAACAATTTGATTTGGAATGTCCTTCTGATACTGAGGAAACAAACAATGTAGACCATGCTGAATCTTTTAATCTGATTAAGAATATTTGTTTAATTCGACATTCTCTTCCCACTAAGTGGTATTCTAAAGTTGATATTGTTGTTTGCCATGACTACAGATTCTCTATAATTGCTATGATTGATTCTGGATCGAATCTTAGTTGCATCCGTGAAGGTCTAATTCCCACCAAATACTAAGAAAAGTACTCTGAGAAACTGTTCTCTGCAAACGGATCTAAGATGAATATCAATTATGAACTAAATAATGCTCATGTTTGCCAGGACAATGTTTGTTTTAAAATTCCTTCCGTGCTTGTCAAAAACATGACTCATGATGTCATATTAGGCATGCCTTTCATTTCGTCCATTTATCCATTTCTTTGTAATAAAGATGAGATTACTACCGATCCCTTTGGATATAAAGTCAAGTTTACATTTGCTTCAAAATTTCAAATTGATACTTTAAAAGATTTAAATTCTTTGATATCAGCTAAAACAAAACATTTGAACTTCTTACAACAAGAAGTTAAATTCAAAAAAAAATTTGAGCATTTATCTGATCCTTTGCTTCAATCAAAAATTGATGATTTTCATAAAAAATTAATTTCTGATGTTTGTTCTGAACTTCCCAATGCTTTCTGGCATAGGAAGAAACATGAGGTTTTTATTCCTTATATTAAAGATTTATCTAAGAAAAATATTACAACCAAAACCAGACCTATTCAAATGAATAGTAAAACTTTGGAATTTTGCAAAAATGAAATTTCTGATCTTCTCTCTAAAGGTATTATCAGGTATAGTAAGTCACCTTGGTCGTATGCTGCCTTCTATGTTCAAAAAATGCTGAGATTGAGAGAGGGACACCCTGGTTAGTTATTAATTACAAACCCTTGAACAAAGTTTTAGAATGGATTAGATATCCTATTCCCAATAAAAATGACTTGGTTCATAGGTCAAGTGACGCAGTCATTTTTTCTAAGTTTGACCTTAAGTCTAGATTTTGGTAGATCCAAATTAGGGAATCCGACCGTTACAAGACTGCTTTCACCACTCCGTTTGGTCACTGTGAGTGGAATGTAATGCCTTTCGGCCTGAAAAATACTCCAAGTGAATTCCAAAATACCATTAATGATATTTTCAATTCATTCACTCACTTCACCATTGTCTATATTGATAATGTTCTTATCTTTTCTAAATCCATTGATGATCACTGGAAATATTTGTCTACCTTTCTTCACATCATAAGACAAAATGGCCTAGTGGTTTCTGCTAAAAAAATTAAACTGTTTCAAACCAAAATCAGATTTCTTGGTTATGATATTTCTGAAGGCAAGATCAAGCCAATTCAAAGAGCTATTGAATTTGCTGACAAATTTCCTGATATTATCCTTGAGAAAACTCAGCTTTAAAGATTTCTTGGTTCACTCAATTACATTTTAGATTTTTACAAGAACATGAGAAAACAATGTCGTCCTCTCTTTGAGAGACTTCGTCTCAATCCTCCTTCATGGACAGATGTTCACACTACGTTGATTAAACAAATCAAATCATATGTCAAAACTTTTCCATGCCTTGGTATTCCCACTTCAGACTCTTTCAAAATAGTTGAAACAGATGCCTCTGACATAGGTTATTGTGGCATTCTAAAATAAATTGTTTCACCAGGTTCTCCCGAATAAATTATTCGATTCCATTCTGGAACCTGGAATCATGCATAGCTTAATTATAGTACTATAAAAAAAGAAATATTATCCATAGTATTATGTATTTTAAAATTTCAAAGTGGTTTACTTAATCAAAAGTTTTTATTGCGCATTGATTATAAAAGTGCTAAATACGTATTAGAAAAATATGTTCAGAATATTGCATCCAAACGTATTTTTGCATGATGGCAAGCTATTTTAAGTGTTTTTGATTTTGATATTGAATACATTAAATGATCTGATAATTCTATTCCTGACTTCCTTACCTGTGAATTCCTGTAGAAAAATGAGCAGAAAAAAGGATAAGAAGCCAAATCCCCCACCTCCTCCTAGGCCAACCACTCTCATAAGGCCATCCCATTTACCTGCTTCAAGTTCCCTTGAAATAGCCAACAAGTTCACTCCACTGGGAGGTATTCCTGAACTTATTTCATCGAGTTCTTTTGCTTCAATCCTAGCCATGCCTTATGACCCGTATGCTACTCCCCTAGCAACAGCCAGGCCCAGGCTCAGGCCCACAAATGTTTTCCTTCCTGCCTCTAAGGCAGAATATTTCAAAAAACCTTATTTTCAAAATCTATTTTACATTGAACCTAACAGAACAATGTATACAGACCCTTTCCAAATTGTTTCAAACTACTTTCCCCCTGGTTTCTACTGGTTTCCTGAGAATCCAGCAAAAGATTTAAAGTTTTACCTTGCAATCTTGGTTCATACAGGATCCATTTCCATTAAACCAATTCATTGCAAGATTGATGCTTCAAAAATTATATTTCATAACTGTTATCTTCTGTCAGTCATGACCGAAGAAGAATGAGGAACTCAGCCTTTTACCCCCAAAACCATTCCCAATTCAGAAATCCAATATAATTACAATGATTATATTGAAGCTTGGCATAAGTTTCCTCTGTTTCGAACCCAAAATCTTTCTCACTCTTGGTTCTTCAATTTTGATAAAAAGTGCAAACACATTTTCCCTCTCTGGTTCAAAAGATGGTGGCATCAATGGCCCAATTCCTGAAATATTTTCGGATATTCTTAAACAAACTATCAACCATTTCAATATTTCAAATACCCCTAACATGGACCTTTCATAATTCAAAGTTTCATTTCCTAGTTCACCTTTGTAAAAGATATAAGATTCCCTGGATTTGCAAATGGACTTATGAAAAGGAAAGGTGATATAATGGTTTGTCATTTCTTTGTCAAATGGTGGGATAAATATCCTCACACAGATGATATTATTTCACATGTTTCAAGGGATTTTCCTCCAAAAGCACCAAATTTGAAAAGCCTGGAAGAATTCCCTTCACCTGCTTCAACTACTTCAACTACTTTAATCACTTATCCCAACCTTCAGGAAAGTGAAATCTCAAAGGATTCAACTAAAAGATTCATCTTCATCTTCAAAGAAAAAGGATTCAAAAAAGAAAGATTCAAAAGATTCAGATAGTTCTTCATCTTCTAAATCCAAGAAGAAATCTCCCCTTCAAGGATTAAAGAAGAAAAATTTAATTCAACTGTTGGAAAAATCTATCCAGAATGAAGCCAACAAAAATAGTTCAACTGAGGAATCAGAAAACGATCCTGATCCATACAGCAATATCTTTGGACATGATTCACCAGATTACCTCCCAAGATTAGGAGATGATTGATCCAGTCACTCTTTCACCATTGGATTCTACTTCCGACCAACTTTCAGTATTGAAAGACGGTTACTATGCTTTCACTGTTTCACCAAATGTCGGCACAAAAAAGTCAAAAATACTTTCGATGCAGAAAGACAGCTGTTTTACTTTTACTGTTTAACTCATGATTCACTCACTATGCTCACTGTAAAGCATGTGATTTTCATTGTAAAAAGAAACTCCTTCATCTATAAAAGGAGACCTTGTTTCATTTGGAAGGCAAAGCGAATTCCACCATTCTCCTTCTGAACTTATCCTGTAACCAGTTTTCCTTATAATCTTGTGAGTATTCAATTCCAATAAAATGAAGAATATTTCGATTCAAGTTTTTATCTAGTTTTAATTATATTAATTACTTTATTTTTGCACTATATTTCATGCATTTGGCCGGTTCTGCCGCCTCATATCTGTTTCATATTTCATCCTTTAATTATCTGGTCCTCCAGTAATATGGTCCTGATTTATTAAGTTCAATCTATACATTTTCTGCTTTTCTTTGATCCAGTTATCTAGTCCTCCAGTTATCTGGTCCTTGTTTCAACCTTTCAGATTCAATCTTTGCATCTACTTCCGCGTTTCTTTGGTATCAGAGCCACTCATCTGGTAAGGTGATATCCTTCCAGTAAAGCATTTTGGGAGTTCTGATGTTGGCACCAAAGGTAGAACTTTGCATCAGAAGGGTTTCATTCTTGGTAGACTTGATCTTAGCCTTAGAGTTAAGATTAGTCTTTAAAACACGGTAGTAAATACGGTAGACTAAAGCAAAGAGGCCTACTGCCTTCAACCATGTCAAATCTAGAGGTTAAAATGTTCAGAATTAAAACAGACAAAACATTTTTATCATGCAGAGAAATAGTTAAATCAGGAAAACAATCAAAGTGGACAGGACCTTCCATAAGGGATGTCTGGACCACCCTAAGCATACTATCATTGAAATTTTTGAATCTTCCATCACGCAAACATAGAAGCACTGAAGCATTTATACATTTTCTAATTAAAGGTTTAACAACAACTTAAACTGAAGCAATATGCATAAATTTATAACCTTTTTCAATAAAGGCCTGAATCGTTTTTCTTTGAAATAAACAACATTTTTCTTGGGATTTTGAAATAGCAAACGGTTCTGTTTATTGAACTCATATTTGAAAGTAGATTCAAACGAAGAAGTATTATAGAGAGAAGCAGTATCAATCTTTGGCATACGCCATCGATCGATATTAAGTGAATCTGTTTCTTCAAAAGTAAAATCTTCCTCATTGATAATATCACGCGGTATACTAGACCTGGAACTGACAGATGAATTTGATCTAAACATCCTATTCATCTTGATAATCACCAAAATAATACTCTGGTACTTCCTATTCTAGGTCTGAGATCTCTCCCTGTTGCACATACCGTTGATCCATAACATCAGTATCTCATGGCCAACATGCCTTCTTGGCAAACAAAATGTCTTATTGTTCGCGGATGTATTCGGATGAGGTGGCAGAGAAAGAGATTAGAACAATAATAAGGAAATAAATAGCATATTAGGAAATTAGCAAGATAAACAGGCTGTATAAACACAATAAATCTACTAAGGCCAAGAGTTTGGCTTTGATACCAAAGAAACGCGGAAGTAGATGCAAAGATTGAATCTGAAAGGTTGAAACAAGGACCAGATAACTGGAAGACCAGATAACTAGATCAAAGAAAAGTAGAAATGTATAGATTGAACTTAATAAATCAGGACCAGATTACTGGAGGACCAGATAACTGGATGATGAAATATGAAACAGATATAAGGCGGCAGAGCTAGCCAAATGCATGAAATGTAGTGTAAAAATAAAGTAATTAATATAATTAAAACTGAATAAAAACTTGAATCGAAATATTCTTTATTTTATTGGAACTAAATACTCACAAGATTACAAGGAAAACTAGTTACAGGATAAGTTCAGAAGGAGAATGGTGGAATTCGCTCTGCCTTCCAAATGAAACAAAGTCTCCTTTTATAGATGAAGGAGTTTTCTTTTACAACGAAAATCACATGCTTTAAAGTGAGCATAGTGAGTTAATCATGAGTTAAACAGTAAAAGTAAAACAGCTGTCTTTCTGCACCGAAAGTATTTTTGACTTTTTTGTGCCGACAGTTGGTGAAACAGTGAAAGCATAGTAGCCGTCTTTCAATACTGAAAGTTGGTCAGAAGTAGAATCCAATGGTGAAACAGTGACTGGATCAATCATCTCCTAGTCTTGGGGGGTAATCTTGTGAATCATGTCCAAAAATATTGCTGTAGGGATCAGGATCGTCTTCTGATTCTTCTGATTCCTTAGTTGAACTATTTTTGTTGGCTTCATTCTGGATAGATTTTTCCAACAGTTGAATTAAATCTTTCTTCTTTAATCCTTGAAGGAGAGATTTCTTCTTGGGTTTAGAAGATAAAGAACTATCTGAATCTTTTGAATCTTTCTTTTTTGAATCCTTTTTCTTTGAAAATGAAGATGAATCTTTAGTTGAATCCTTTGAGATTTCACTTTCCTGAAGGTTGGGATAAGTGATTAAAGCAGTTGAAGTAGTTGAAGCAGGTGAGGGGAATTCTTCCAATCCTTTAATGTATTCAATATCATAATCAAAAACACTGAACTTCCACCTATTGAGGTTATATCTGAGGATAATGACCTCAATCATATTCAACAGTTTCTTGATGGAACTGTAAAGATTTCCTTTGACCGACTTCTCCTGACCAATGAAAGAAGACATTCTTTTGCCGGTTCTAGGTCTTCCTGTATTTCAAACCCAGAAAGAAGAGATACAAATCTTAAACAATTTCTGGAGGATTCTGCCCGAACAACAGCAAATCCTAAAAGTCCGATTTTACTTAAAGAAAAACCATCCACTTCAGATTTAAAATTGAAAGGAATGTCTACAGATTCACAAGTTACTTCTGCTTATTACTCTACCAAGGATGAAATCTCATCCAAAGGAAAATCCATAAAGGAAGAAGCTGAGATAGAAGAAGACACATCTTCTTTATCTCCCACAGCTTTAGATATGGTTGCTCCTCTCCATCATCATAGTCAACTTTTAGTACTAGAAAAAGCCTTTGAGATTGATATGATTTCTTTGTTTAATGAATTTAACTCTGCACAAAACCGTGAAAAGCGAAAAGCTTATCACGCGAATTTCACAACTGGTGAAAAACAGAAAGTTAGATGAAAATGGAAAGAGATGATGTATGCCTCTAACAAGCATATTCTCTTTTGTGACTTCCTTGAAAATTTCTATGTTTTAAAAAATCACTCTTTAAATGTTTTGAAAACTAGTTTTACAAAAGATGAAGGCAGAATTATTGTAAAATCTAGTCATCCTCCTCTTGAAACTATCCTAATTTCTGTTAAAGGAGAAGAAGTTAAAGCTTCACCCTTCAAACTTTCAGAGGCTGATAAAAAAAATTCCTATATTTTTAATGAAACAAAAAAGATCATTGAACAAAACAATTTTGTCAACCAGACCCTCCACACAATAGGTCGCTAGTTAGACCGAATTGAGGAAAAAGTTGAAAACCCTATTTTGAAAAACTCTACATCCGCTTCATTAAAAAATATTGAAAAACCTTTGATCATTTTACCAGAGAACAGGCCAAAAATTGATTTCAAAAATGCCAGGGGAATAAGGCTGAGTTCCCCATTCTTCTTCGGTCATGACTGACAGAAGATAACAGTTATGAAATGTAATTTTTGAAGCATCAATCTTGCAATGAATTGGTTTAATGGAAATGGATCCTGTACGAACCAGGATTGTAAGGTAAAACTTTAAATCTTTTGCTGGATTCTCAGAAAACCAGTGGAAACCAGGGGGAAAGTAGTTTGAAGCAATTTGGAAAGGGTCTGTATACATTGTTCTGTTAGGTTCAATGTAAAACAGATTTTGAAAATAAGGTTTTTTGAAATATTCTGCCTTAGAGGCAAGAAGGAAAACATTTGTGGGCCTGGGCCTGGCCGTTGCTAGGGGAGTAGCATATGGGTCATAAGGCATGGCCAGGGTTGAAGCAAAAGAACTCGGTGAAATAAGTCCAGGAATACCAATTAAGATCCGATCCAGAATCAATCATAGCAATTACAGAGAATCTGTAGTCATGGCAAACAACAATATCAACTTTAGAATACCACTTAGTGGGAAGAGAATGTCGAATTAAACAAATATTCTTAATCGGATTAAAAGATTCAGCATGGTCTACATTGTTTGTTTCCTCAGTATCAGAAGGACATTCCAAATCAAATTGTTTTTCAATTTTTAAAGAAAGTAAATCTTGTTTAAAAGCTGAATTTTTAGACTTGAGAATATCGATTTCCGACTTGAGTTCAACAATCTCTTTTTTTATTAAAACAATTTCATGCTGTAAATTATTTGTGGAAATTTCTTTGGGTTTTTTCTTTTTAAAATGTCCCAAATTTTCTTTAAAACTGATATTTCCTGTAGAAGACGACGGTGTTTTACGCACTATGGTCTTCTTGAGCTGGAGTAGGTATTTCTCTTTGAGCTTAGGATTTTCAATTTGTGAAATCAAAGTGAGTAAAAGATTCTCTTGTTCTTTTTCCTTAGTTAAAACATTGATTGTTTTAATTCTGGGTTTACAACAAGAGTCATTGCAGTTGCAGCCAAGTTTAATATTTATAGAATCTGATGACTCAGCCTCTGAGTGATATTCTGAATCACTAGAGCTAAATTCATCAAGTTCAGACGATGAAGTTTTGGATTCTAGGAGATGAATCAGTTCTTCTTTATCGCTGTCCTTAATATCCAAAGAATTAAGCTTGTTTTTTAATTTGTTTGGCTCCTTGGGGTACTTATTAGCAAAGTGTCCAGTTTTGCCACAATTAAAACACTTTCCTTTTGAAGGAATTTTAAAAGTTTTTTTTATGAAAATGCTTTTTGTAAAACTCATCACGGGCTTTTCTCCTGTTATCCCCATGAGATTTTTTGAAAAATCTTTTGAAATGTTTGTTCTTCTGACGGGATGGAGCGATAGGAGGAAGGCCAAATTATTCACAGAAATTACCCATATCATATTTGGCTTTCTTTCTATCCTTCATCTATTGGTGGATTAAATGTTGGTCATTACACATACTAATACCAAGTTTGTTAATCGTACTCACGATATCACCGTAAGTATAATGATCATAATTAAGAAAACCAGTAGTATCAGTAAGTGAATCTTTGACCTTAAGAGCAAACAAACGAGGTAAACCATTAATAAATTTTTCTTTCCAATAAGTTTTATCACTATCATCTCTAAGCATAACCCTAGACATGAAAACATCTTTATACCAATGATAATCAGACATTTTGTGACATTTTAAATTATTCAAATAGTCCGAAATCCTATTAATAACGTTGGAAGGAGTTCCTACAAAATGTTTAACAATAGTATAAATCAAAGTATTGATACCATCAGGGATTCCCCTTCCTATGGTTTCGTAAAAAATTAGCAAACCTGCATCATCATGCTTGATAGCATTCTGTATGGTTTCTCTTGCTTCTAATGTGAGATGTTTATCCCACCAGTTTCGAAGCATGCCTGAAAATCCAGTAGTTAAAAGAGTAACAATCTTAGGCTGTCGAAGATTGTTATTAATATAAGCATTTGCAACTATGGAAATTTTATTTAAAGTATTGAGGATTTCTTGTTCGGATTGTCCATCAATATTCTATTCATAAATCTTATTAGCAGAAACCGAAAACTGAGATTGAAAAATTCTTTCTTCAAATTGTAAATCAGGAGGAGTGGGTTTGGTGTACCAGTTCTTTGTTAAACCCATTGGTTTGGGCTCTTTTGAAGAGAGTGTAGCAATTTCGAATTTTTTTAAAGAAATATTTTGGAAATTCTTTTGAATTAAATCTATATCAAGGTCATTTTCAAATAATTTATCAGTGGTGGAAATTGTGAAATTAATCCATTGATCATTTTTGTCTAAAATACTAGTGGAGGATTGTTCTTGGCCATTTTTGACATATATATATATTATATTATATATTATATGTATGTTTGTATGATGCATGCTTGTTGGAAGTAGACTGGTCATGACGGCTTTGGTACTAGTGGCTAATTTTGTCCTTCTTTTATCTCATTTCTTTGTTCTTTCTAATCCAGAACTTTCATGCATTTCCCTCCTATCTTCTCCTAAAGGAAGTCTCTGTCAGGCAGTGTCAACTTCCGGGCCAACATCAGTACTTCACCTTGACTGACTAATAAAGCTACTTGGAAAAGCATTTATATAATTTTATAATTAAGATAAATTCATTTGCATTATATAATTTGATTTATAAAATTTATAATTCAAATTAAATTATATTACATAAATAGTGTGTGATGTAAAGATCGAAAGTCTGACCTGCTCATGAGGATAATGTTAATATAAATATAAATGATTAAATTTATTTATTTTTATAAGTTTAAACTAATAGGACAAGTGATAATTAAATAATTTTAATATATTTTCTTGATAGTAATTTTGTTTCTGTTTTATTTATTTATTTATTTATTTATTTCAGGTCTTATTATATTAAATTACACTTATGAATATAACATATATTAAATATATCAAACACTTTAATAATAGGGCTCCAGTTAGGCAAAAGCTAGCAAGGCGGCTCCTGATTGAAGTGGTGGGGGATAGCTGTATTAACTTCGTTAAAGGTATCCTACTGGCAAACTTTGACAAGCTCGCTCGCTCACATGCATGGCTGAGATGGCTCCCACCATCCAGTAATGCCTTCTTTAGAAAGTGGAGTTTTCTAAAGCACCCTAGCTCGCACTGCTCAGATCTATAGTGGGATACAATATTGCTTTCCCCTTTCGCCAACCCAGATGGCGGGCATTCGTTACAGCAAAGATAAAAGATGAATACCGAGAGGGACACTCGATCTGTCATCCGTGAGAGAAAAATCAGAAGATTGAAAAGCTAGGGGCTGTATGTTACTTTTGATTATGACTTAATAACTAGGTTTCTTAAAAAAAAAAAAAAAAAAAAAAAAAAAAGCTTGAAATAGCTAATTATTATGAGTGTAATCGATTCGATTCGATCCGATTCGATATTAGATAAAATTTAGAACTAAACCGGTATTACCAATTTTTTATTTTTTAAAATTGATTACGCACTAGTTATCTTTCAAAACCGGTAGCACCAGTTTTACCGATTCCGATTCGGTCCGATTTTTTAATTTTAAATTAGTCTATATTAATTTATTAGATTGTTAATATATATTAGTATTATTTATAATGATTAAAATAATTATATATTAGTATTTGTTATAATAAATTTAATTTTTTATAATTATATTATTGATAATTATAACTAATATTATTAGTATTAGCTCAAAAAAAATTGTATTATTATTACTATATCATTATTTCATATGTAATTATTTAGTATAATAATTTATATATAGACTTAAAGTATATAATTAATAATAATATAAGATTATAATATTAGTATTAGGCCATAAAATATAAATTATAACTAATTTATATTATATACTATTGTATAACATATTATATATAATTAAAAAATATTTATATTATGTATCACATTAAAAATAATAATTTAAAATATATATTATATTGAGCTGGTCTGGTCTGGTCCAGTCTGATCCAGTCCTAAAAAATTTAGAATCGGAACCGAACTGGTACCTACCTGTTTTAACATATCGATTCTAAATCGGTACCTACCTAAAACCGATCCGATTCTACCGATTTGGTTTGATCCGGTCTGATTTATCGGTTCACCGATTTTTTCTTACACCCTTATAAATTATAGTACTTGATCGATGTATCTCACAAATATCACTTTAATTACTAGTTGAACCCTTTTTTTCTTATTTAGATTAATCTAGCATACCCATTATTAAGTTGTAATGCTGCGTTCTAACATTGAACAAATTTAAACCAAAAAAACATTATAAAAAAGTATTGCTTTTATTGACCTTACTACAAGAAAACGAATATTTATAATCAATTAATTATAACTAACAATATTATTTGAGATGAATGCGATACCTTTTAACAATTCTTTTCCCTAAAAAAACACTTGCATACGGTAAGAAAAGATGCTTATTTGCAATCAGCTATCACGACAGAAATGAATATTTTTTATTCAAATAAATTTATTCTTATTATAAATAATTTTTCATAAATAATAATTTTTCTTAGGCATGCTTATCGTATGCGCATGAAAAATATGTAGCTTATAGCTAGCACATGTACTTGTTTTCTGGATTAAAAAATAAATAATTTCAAATGAGTTAATTATTATTTAATGATGGGGATGCGAAATGATGAGATGACCATTACTTATTTATGACATAATATAAGTTATATCTTTATATATTTTTACCTTAATTAGTATTATTATTATTATTTGGGACATTCAATATATCACTTTCATATATGATGCGATGTGGGATCACGTCTCGCGTGCCAATGAATTACCTATTTTTATATAAGAAAGAAAAATAATAGATGTAGTCATTAAATGTAGTGTGCAGTCATTTAAAAAAAATATATATATATATGAGATTTATATAAAAAAAATTAATTTTTTTAAAGTGATTGTGCGTTATTTACAATTCTATGATAGTATATAACATTATTCTTAAAAAAAAAATTATAAAAAAAAAATAAATAATAATAAAATTATAAAGGTATCATCACCCTTATATATAACATTAATAATATCGTTGTTGAAATTGAACACAAGCTGGGACAGGTTTTTATGTGAAAAGACTCACGAGTCAAAGAACGCATGCCTCCGGCCAAAATGATGTTAACCATATAATATTATTCTCAGCAAGGAAAAAGGCCGCAGTGTGAACAAAGATTCGTCACCATCTTTGTTAAAGAGTAACATATCACGTGGTATATGGTTAACATCTATACCATGTATGGGATAGATGAAGAGGAGAGGGGTGAAGTCCTTATCATATTTGTTCAAATAACTATTCTATTTTCAAACAAGTATGTGGAGCATACATACATCTATCTTATTTGAATGATAAGATTTAATTTAAAAAATAAATTATTATTCTTAAAAAAAAAAGAAGTGTGAACAAAGATCTGTCACCATCTTTATTAAGAGTAACATATCACATATTATAGATGTGTAATATAGAATATTTGATAAAATTATATAACGGAAGTGATATTATCTCGTAAGAAATCTTTTAGATTTAATGTAGTTGTTCTATGGATTCTTTTAATGTTGTTATTTATTCAAAATTTTCCATCGTTAATGGAGTGTGCTAAGTGGTAATATTATAGCAACATCTACAAATTCCATAACCTAAATGTCGACACTATAGAAAACAATTTGAGATAGAACGTTTGTGATTTCTATATACTGTGCCTATCCAAGTGGGGAGTAGATAAAAATGACGGGTGAAGTCATTATCATATTTATTCAAAGAATTATTTTATTCTCAAATAAGTGTATGGAGCATTACAATCTATATTATTTGAATAATAAGATTGAATTTATAAGATTTAAATTTTATCTTTTAAATTAAATTATATTACATATGCAATTTAGTGTATTCTAGGTACGGACCTGCGAATGAAAATTACTAATATAAAAATAATCAACTATGGTGAAGTACTTGTGCGAATATGCAAGAAAATTTATTTTTTACCTTTTCCAAAAAGCATAACGGATTTCCTTGAATGGCTAAACACAAAATAAGTATAAAATATAAATCTTGCAAGTATGGGAAAAACTCGAATTTCTTACCCTCTTCTTTCCCAAAGAGGGATATCGTGTTTTATATCATGGGCAATTCCACTTGGTTTGACTCAGTCGGACTTCTGTTGAGACAGAAAATGGAAGGCTCAGGATAGCTGGGGTGCCTCTAATTCTTGAGTTAGATTTGGATAATGTATGATAAAATCGAATACAAAAATAGAGAATGAATTCAGTAACTCTCTCAAAGAGTGTGAGATGAGTATTTATATACTTGGCCAGCAAAATATTTTGACAAAGGAGTTCACATCGTCTCGTCTGTACTTGCTAATCAGATTATGGGTATCACCTATATTCCAACCAAGTCTCATGCTAGCTTTTTGTCAAGTGGCATGGCACCCATGCCTGATAATGGTGATGACTGACACTCCAATTTGTGTTGTATCATGTCGTGCTTGTTGTTGTCTTCTATTTAATGTAACTTGACCTTAATTAGATGATTCTCTATCCAACCATCGGCACTTGAGTACGGGGTTGTTCCTAACATTCTAGACTTGAGTTGCTTGGTATTTCGGTTTGTGCAACTATTGGTACTTGGTGTTAGGATTGTTCCTAACACTTTAATCGTGAGTTGTCAGCTATATATTCTCTTGATCAGATCTCACGCTCGACGCATCTCCCTCATTTTCTTACTGTGAGCCTCTTTGGTTAGCCTAGCCCTTTTTAACCCAATCTTAGTTTATACCACTTGAACTTCGTGGGTTGAGCTTGCTCGGCCAAGTCCGAACCTTGGAAATTACTCCTCGATGGTATCCTTACGCATGACAAGGAGTCCTACATTAGTTTGCACCACAATGGCTTGCAGATCATGCAGATTGTAATAAATGTGTTATTCCTCCAAGGGGTGGAGGCTGTGGAGCTCTTTTCGAGAAGGTAGTTACATTCCCTTTTAGGATAGGTTATGGAGAAGAATTATTAATCTCGTTCATTTTTATAAGATCTTTTACATTCTTTTATTTTATTTAATTATTATAATTTTTTAAATTTATATACAAAATAAAATAAATATATATTTTTAATATTTTGAAATAAAATAATATTAAAAAATATATTATAATAATATTATATTCAATTTTAAACTTTCTTTTTTCGAATCATCTATCTTATCTATAAAAATAAACGAGACTAATTTAGGTCTAGAAACTCCCTAATTCATTGTTGTTGAGGAAAGGGGAAAGTTTTCTATTTTCTAAAGAATAATTTTACATACAATCACATGAAATGCGTAAGGATCGCGTGATCATTTTAAAAAAGAGTGAGATTCACGGTTAAAAATTAATTTTTTTCATATGAATCTTATATTTTATTCACTTTTTTAAAAATAAATACACGTTACATAATTTATGATTATAAATATATTTTCTCTTTTCTAAATAATACTAATTGTAAATGAGATTGTGCATTCACGCAGGTATCTTTTTGGTCCGATATTTAACCAAAAAAATGGAGCTCATCTAAGCAAAGTGGGGTATCTAGATTTCATACTCACCCCTATCTGATTATGGATACAGTTAATATAATGCGAGTATAATTGATAATCAGATCTCACATTTCATTTTCAAAAAGAATTTGTTTTATAAATAAACGATATCGTTTTGTGTTTGTAGTCTTTCTATTTTAAAACGAGTTTTTGACAAATCTGAATATTCGGATACCTAAATTTCTATAATTGGAAAAGGCCGGATAGCCACTCAAAATATAACTGAGTTAACTCGAATGAATAGTCAAATTAGAGGACAAGTTGAAGCGAAAATAGCTAAGAGTAATGTTACAAGTACATCGTATACTTTTTGTGAAATTAGTGACGTAATAATAATATTATATTAGCTGAAAAATAAAAAAATATAAACACGATGAGAAAAAAATAAAAATAAAATTAAAAAATACAAATAATTAAATTAAAAAATACATAAAAATAACATTTTTATATAATATATATGCAAAAGATACATAAATGGTATACCAATAACATTTTTGTTTTCCTCATAATCGTAGTTTCTTGTAGAGCTGGTGATGAGTCGATGACATAACCTGAGATCACGTGTAGGAAAAAATGTTCTTAAAATTTAAAAGAAAGGGCCTCGTTTATTTTTTCTTCCTTAATAACAATAGCTGGAAAATTGAATTTGAATGATCAGTATCCAATCAAAAGCTACCAAATCCCTCTTTCTCTGTGTTATTAAAGCACATTGACTTTCTTTTTTTTTTTTAATCTCTTTTTCCTAAAAGCCAATCACCCGTAAAAAGATGTTATAAATTATAATAAAAACCAAAATATTTTTAATTTTTTATGATATGATTGCATTCTAAAAGTATTATTGGATGTAAAATTATTTTTTGGATGCTCTAGACTCACCGATTTGGAATCCAAATTTGAGTCTCATAAGTGTAAACTTTTTTAGTTTTTGTTTTCAAATATTTTTAGAATAATCTTAAACATTTAAAAATAATAATAAACTTTATAACATTAATAAAAAAATACTTATTTAATCATTAAATAAAAAAAATTTAAAAGAAATATGGACAAATACTTGGGATCCATTGTTAGAATCTCAAGCATTTCTCTTATTTTGTTTAAGATTTTAAAATTAGGATAATATTTTAGGTATTATTTTTAAAATTTTTGTATTAAAAATATATTTACCTATTTGGCTTGAAAAGAAAATTTATGGAATTAGGAAAAGTTATGAGATGCGTTTAAAATATTTTTCGTAGAAATTTTTTGAGAGTTTTGTTTTTATTTTTTATGAAATTATTTTAAACTTTATTAATTACGAGAATATAATTTTTTTAAAGAGTTTTTCTATTTAACAGGTTTATTTCATACATCTATTTTTATTTTTTCATAGATTTTTTATTTTATTTTTAAAAAAAAATTACTTTGGACAGAATTAAAAAGATTTTGATAAAAGAAAAAAAACTGATTGGGTAAGTAAACATAAGAAAAGTAAACGAAAGTGCCATCTCCTTTGGGAAGGTTTTCTTTTTTCTTTTCTGCGGGTGTTTTGTCTTTTTAGTTTTTAGCTTGTTTGAAGCTTGCGGGGTGTTAATGGTGACCGGTCTATGCCGAATAGTACTAGTGCTAGTCCAAACTTTTAAACCCCACCGGCCCGCCCTCCCCCGTCTCAGTTTATTTATTTCTCTCTTCTTCTTTTTTTTCGTTTTTTAATTATTAATTAATTCACTCCTACCTCTCTCTCTCTCTCTGTGTGAAACCCTAAAAGCTCGCCAATCATTCAGCTCAGGAGATAGGCTTCGAATTGGTAAGCTTAGCCATAATGAGGAAGGGAAGCTTAATCCCTAATCTCAAACTTACTCTCCCTCCCCCAGACGAGGTCTCCTTGGCCAAGTTCCTGTAAGTGTCTCTCTTTCTCGCGATTGTATTGTAGTATATGTTTCTTTTTTCTTTTTTTCTTTTTATTGTTTGGCTAAAATTGTATTTTTGGATCGGTTTTAGGACTCAAAGCGGTACGTTTATGGATGGCGACCTTCTCGTGAACAGAGACGGGGTCCGAATTGTCTCTCAGACCGAAGTTGAAGCTGTAAGATGAATATTTCAAATTTCAGTTTCTGAATCCTTGGGGTTTTCTCAGCACAATGTCCGTAAATTCTTTGTGGATTTTTTATTTTTTATATGTTGGTAGCATATCAGTACTGAAATATCATTCTAGAAAAAAAAGGGTATTTATTGTTTTTTTTTTCAATCCGGGCGTTTTGCTTTTGAGCTTCTTCACGCGCAAATTAAGAATCCCTTTTTATTTTATTTTTATAAATGGGGAAAGAACCGCCCGATAGAGCTGGCTAGAACAGAATTTCTCTTGTTCTCCTTGTTTGGTTGCTGAGAAAAGGTAATGGCTTTTGGTTCCTGAGGGATCAGCGTTGATCCACAAATTTTGTTGTGTCCATCGTCAGAATACTACTGGAGAATGAACCCAACTTGCCCTAAGAAGTGTTATTTGAATAGTCAAACCTTCTCAGAGTACTATTATTGTTGTTGAGTCCATGGTTATATTAATTTAGAAAATGATACTTAAGGCACTTTAATGTTCATAAGTTAAAATACTTCCTTTGAACTCTTCAGCCTACTGGGATGGAAAATAATTAACTATGGCTAGTAACTGAATGTTCTTGGTAATCTGACCAGTAGATGTATTAGAAAAATGATATTCATCTGCTGTAACTCATAGATTGAAATCTTAGCAGTGAATTTCAAAATTTTAAAAGAGTGGATTTTAATACTGTTATGGTCTGATTAAATTACTACATGAGATTTTATTTTTATTATTATTGTTGTCATTATTATTATATTATTATTATTATTGTGTTTCATGTGAATGCCTGTGTTCAGCTACCTCCTATCAAACCAACAGACAACCAGTTGAGTTTAGCAGACATAGACACTATTAAAGTCATAGGAAAAGGAAATGGCGGGATTGTGCAATTGGTGCAACACAAATGGACTGGTCAGTTCTTTGCATTAAAGGTAGTGTAAAATTTTAATTCATATAATTAATTTTCTTTGTGCATCATTCACGCTCAACATTTCCAGTGAAATATCATGTGATAAAAAAAAAGGTTTAGTTTCTTATTACTACCTTCAGTTCTAATTTTTTTTAAGTATCTCGACAATTTACATAATTTTTGATAGCTCTCCCTTGCAAGGTAATGCATTGAGCATTGCCGCATCTTGGCATTGGGAATGCATAATTCCCATCTGTTCAGTTGTGAGTAAAGAATAGATTAGATAGTTCTTAAAGCTATTCATACTTTAGTCATAAATTAAAATTTTTGCATGCCTTTTTTCACCATTCGTCCTCTGTTTTTCTAGCTAAAATATCTTCTTTTTCCACATATCACATGTTTTTATTTTTAGCAAAACACCTTTAGTCACCCAAAAATGGATGCCCAAAAGGTTTCTAAACCATTGAATTCATATTCTGAGATGAGTGAGATTAAGACCACTTCTTAAGCGTCCTTAGATCCGTACCTCTTCTTGAATCCATTTTATTGCTTTTTAAAGTTATCTGTTTTAGTCTTCTTTTTGTCCTTATGTGGCTCTGAATCTTTATTTATTTATTTACTTTTTCAGTTATGCCTTTGCAGAATCTTTAGCCAACTAACAATACCTCCTGCTGAACATTTGTGCATATTCTATCACTCAGATGTCGCTCCTCCTCACTTTCTTATTAGTTCTTCTTTATTCATTCAGGTAATTCAAATGAATATTGATGAGTCATATCGCAAGCAAATTGCTCAGGAGTTGAAAATTAATCAATCGGCACAATGTCCATATGTTGTTGTCTGTTACCACTCTTTCTATGATAATGGTGCTATTTCAATCATCTTAGAGTACATGGATGGTGGATCTCTATTAGATTTTCTGAAAAAAGTCAAAACAATTCCAGAGCCATATCTTGCTGCTATCTGTAAGCAGGTGGGGGAAAATGGCTTGTTTTGAAAAGGTCTATATTACTATTATTAATTAAAACACGTTATTTTCATGTCCTTCCTTTTCATTGTTTATGTAGGTGCTGAAGGGTTTGCTGTATCTTCATCATGAAAAACATGTTATCCACAGGGACTTAAAGCCCTCTAATTTGTTGATAAATCATATAGGGGAAGTGAAGATTACTGACTTTGGTGTAAGTGCAATTTTGGCAAGCACCTCTGGGCAGGCCAATACGTTTGTAGGCACGTACAACTATATGTCTGTGAGTGAATTAATAACTCCTATAAATGTCATTTTTTCCCCTTCTAGATGCTAAGAAGCATACAAATGATGCCTATACCTGAAGCTTTCCTGCCTTTTTTCTGCAATGTGTTCTGTAGCCAGAGAGAATTGTTGGAGGCAAATATGGCTACAAGAGTGACATTTGGAGTTTGGGATTAGTGTTGCTCGAGTGTGCAACAGGTAAATTCCCATATTCACCACCAGAGCCGGGTGAAGGATGGGTAAACTTTTATGAGCTTATGGAAACTGTCGTCGAGAAACCAGCACCTTCTGCTCCTTCAGATGAATTTTCTCCACAGTTCTGCTCGTTTATTTCTGCATGGTAAAGTTGACTATGCTTCAGTAGCTGCTAAGTTTTTGAAAGTCTGAATGGATTTTCATTTTGATTCAAATCTGTGTGGAGAAGAAAAGAACATGGGACCATTGTTCACTTTGATGTTCATTTGTACTTATATGGCATTAGTGAGCCTGTGGTTGAAGTCAAACTAAAGAAATTGTTTCTTACCTGACATCTTTTTCCATTCCCTGCCATTTTTTCCCTTTCCGAAAATGATTGGAGTGATCAGCTGAAAAGTTTTCTTGTCTTGTCTACATTCCAAATTATTATTGTATGGCGTTTGCCAACCTGGCTTACATTTGGCATTCAGTAGTTTTTATTTTATCTTAATGTTTGCAACTTCTGATCTCATGAGATTATATCCCTATTTTGGGGATCTTTTGTTTACTTCAGTGTTCAGAAAGAACCAGAAGCTAGACAATCAGCACATCAACTTATGGTATCCATAATCCATGTCTATTTTCCATCTATTTTTTATTTTTTATTTTATCGACGTTGAACAAATCAAGTAGGATGGTCCTTAGTGATATTCTAAAATCTGATGGTGATTTATTGTTGTGAAACCCAGGCTCATCCTTTCATTACCATGTATGAAGACTTGGATGTTGATCTGTCATCTTACTTCACCAGTGTGGGATCTCCACTTGCAACCTTGTAAAACTTATCTGGTATGGTCCAAATCTCGGTTTTCTATGCTGAATATGAAAGTGCTAATGTCTTTATTTTCTATGTTAAGCTTGTAATGGGGTAAGCTGTACACTCTTTATTGTACTGACAATTACTTAAAAACATGTGTGCCATTATGTCATTAGCAGTAGGATTTTGTGTCTTCTGTGTCTTCTGTGTCATGGATTTAATTGCTCAAGTGATGAAATTCAATCAATCTTTTCCTGCTTTCTTTTCAGTTTTTGTAATTCTTGCAATTATTTTTCTTTTAGAACCAATTCCCATTTGGGCAAATTTCCCCAAGAGTTTGAGGGTAGTCTCAAATCAAACCCCATATGTTTAATTTTTTATAGGATCAAAATTCTTAACTTTCAGTGAAGTTATGACGTTTCCCATCTATCCATATCTGTTGAAATTGGCAAAAGGAATGCACACAACCAGCTCATAGTTGCGTCTGGGGACAAAGAAACCAATTAAATGATGCCGTTTTCTATACATACAAGGCAAAAAAAGCATCCAACAAGGAAAAGCCTGCAATCGTTTTCCTGCAAGCGTAAAAGGGCATAGCATTACGTCTTTCAACAAAGCAAATCAGACTAGCAAATTAGGGCTAGGGAACTCTTTAGCAGTTGAGAGAAACCTGCAAGCTGAATGCAGCCAGTGCCTCGAATGTGGCATTATTCTAATCACAGTTCATGTGCTGCTACTACCTTGAGCTTGCCTTCCATGTAATTGGATTTTGTAGTAATACTGATGGGAACTAATCATTGGCTGATTAAAAGTTTTTGGGCTACTGGGTGTATGTTGTGAGAAGGAGCATTTAAGGATGCAAAGTAACTTTGAGACTAAGAAATACCTCCGTGTTATTTCCATGAGAGATTCTTTTATTTTTTGCATTAATATTTTATCTGGATGCGTTAATATTCAATGTCTTATAATCAGGTATTTATACAGATTGTGCGCTTTTGTAATTTCTGAAACGTTATACATGAAGTAAGACCACTTGCCCCTGGTGTTTGGTGAAATGGTGGGAGTGGAAGTGGACATCATGATGGGGTCTTGGAAATTAAACGAGAGATGGTGATGGTTAAGGGTTTGATAAAGGGATGGAGGATGATTGGAGGTATGTGAGTTATTAAAAAAGTTGGGGCTGGCAGCCTGGCACCCATTTGCAGCCTAATGGTTTAAAGACGGGAAAACTGGGGTTGAACTCTCTTATGCTGACTTTTAGCACCACTTTAATGGGCATGTTGACTCACTTGCCCTCTGTTTGGAGACTGAAAGAAAACACGGTGACTACCCCATGAGCTGACGGTTTTTATTGTTAGAATAAAGACAAGGTTTGGTTTGAAACCACCTCCATTTTATGGGGGGATTATGTAACTTTACAAATTGCCTTAAACCTTAAAGAAAGCTATATGGCGATTGGAACTGGGGGTTACAAAAAGAAAGGTTATGGGATACAAAATCCCAAGACCAAGCTTTACTTAAAATTGTGAACTAAACTATAACCTGTACAAGTATTCAACGGTACTGATGATTGAGTTTATCAATAATGGTCAAGATTTTATGAATTATGGCTGACTGCATTGGATGTGAAACTTACATGAATTACATAGATAATCTTTTAGTTCCCAAGTTTGATGATATACCGATATGTTATATGTTCAAGTTCTCCTAGATGTGTGGCTTCCTGTTTAGTAGATCCTTGGCCCCAAAAAAAGAGATGTTTGGAAAACTAGCATAAGTTATTCTGCTTTTAGCTCTAGCTTTTACCTGGATGTAGGCTGCCCAGGTGTGCTTGAGCACCTGCTTCCTTTCTAGTTCTCTTATTTGTTAACTTATTTATGAATCCAAGTTGACATGTGATATGTGACTAACATTTATAATTCTTTACTTTTGGTAGAGTTCCAACCTGAAAACGTACTAAATTAAAAAACTTGAGAGTTGAAGGAAAACAGCTTGCCAGAAGTTTGAAGATCTGTTGAACTATTTCAATTTAGTTTATTCGACTGTAATAAAGGGATTCGTGAGCTCATTATAAGCAAGCATCAAGGTATCCTTGAGGATTGGAAGTCACAGGATCCCAATATTGAAGATTTGACATGTGAAGAGAGAGAGCATGCGATATGCTAGATTCTTTATGCTTGCAAGGAAAGGCAGTATTTGGATTCCTCCCCGAGATATCTCAGATTATTGTGTATTGGATAAACCTATGGAGACTAAATTACCTGAGAAGAGTGCTTAGTTGTCTGTCTGGAGCTTTCATCAGCTTGTATTTTATATCTTGCGGTTTCATTATTTTCTAGAAGCTGTCTTTCGTGCATTATGCATTCGTAAGCAAGAATTTGATCCCAGGCTCTAGGTAGGAAGAGAGTAAAATGATGGAACATCTTATGTATGTATGTATGTATGTATGTACGTATGCATGTATGTTGTGGTGGTTCTTTATTTTGAGGAGCAAGGAATGTGGTTGTGGACCAAAAAAAAAAGGTATAGAAGTTCAGGAAAAACATGGAGTTTCTTTATTGCTAACTCTGTTTGGTAACATCGACGAATCTCACACAATCTTCATACAGAAGTAGTAATGGTTAGGGTTTAGTATTATTCCTTTAGAGCAAAACTAGTTGACTTGATTAAACATGATTGATCAAAATAGATCAATTGTACCCTACATTGTTATGCGATAAATTAAAATTGTTTGTCATGAATCTACATGTAAATCTACATAATTGATTTCGGTTATTTTTATAGGACATATAATTATGTTAATCAAATCAAAAGGGCTTGCATCAAAACCTAGCGACTTGTCTAGGTTGGGATGTTAAGCAGAGCCAATTTGGAGACACGGATTACACTCTGTTGCTACTCAGCCTTTTCGGCCATAAGCCCATGGGCCTGCTTGGGTTGGCCTGTCTAAATCTAAACCTAGGGCCATATTTCCCTTTTCTGGTAGGTGCAAGCAATAAAAGGAATATCATTTTAATAATATTATTCAGATCAATAAAGGAATATTTTGTCCTTTAGCTAGGTAATCTGCTTATCGCTTCAAAACATGTCACTTCCTCTTAAAAGTTGAACTCTTTTGGGGGTGGACCACATGAGTCTTATGAAAGAGAGCCGAGCTCCTTTGGTCATGGTTGGATGGTGAAGGCTTAACCGGCTTTGATACCAAGTTGATACAAGCCTTAGTTATGGAACGCATGATGGGGTGGCAATTTGGTGAAAGGGCAGAATGAAATTTGAGTTAGTGAGCTATCGTGGTGGAAAACAAAAACACGACTAGGGGTATAAATGGTCCGGTCCAGAAAAAATGTGAATTGATTTTATTCGGTCTAAAATTTTTCCTGTCCTGGATCAAATCAAATAGGATTCAGTCCATATCGATCCTGTTCAATTCGGTCCAGAAGCGGTTCGGTCTGGTCTAGGAGTACCCTATATAATTTAATGGACTAAATTTAATCTAAAATTTTGCAATAATTAAATATACTTTTTTGGTCTAGGTTTATAAATTATTAAATATATATTAGTACTACTTTTATAAAAAAAAATAATCATCTTTACCAATTGTCAATTTTTAATCTCATCTAAATATTAAACAAAATATATAGTTATAACTTATAGTATATAGACTTAATACTTATACTATAAATTATAATTAATCTTCTATATTATATATAACTCATAGGTTGATTATTTAATTTAATCATCATAAGTCATATCAATTAATCAATGATATTAATGATGATTGATCATACTTTATATATAGTTAAAAATAACATTAATAATTAAAATTTATAATTGCGACATGTAATCATAAGAAAAGTAATTATTGATTAGTTAAAAGTGATTTAGTGATACATCATAGGTTGGTTAACTATAACTAATAACACTATTACATAATTTACATTAGTATATTATAAATTTATATATTAGTGAATAGTGATAAATTAGTAACAATATATTAAATAATAATAATACACTTATTACTTGTAAGTTATTACTAATACTCTATATAGATATATTATAATTTATACTTTTATACTGCAACTATTATAAATTATAATATGTTAATATAATAAGAGTATATATTATATATTAATATATATGTTATACTAGCACTCTTAATCTATATTAATATTAATATTAAAATTTATATACTATTACTTATATACACACACACACACACACACACACACACACATATATATATATATATATAAATATATGTGTGCATTCGATCCGGTCCAGGGGGAGAACATTCTCCCCTTGGACTGGACTGAAAATTTTCGGTCCATAAAAAAATTGGACCGGACCAAACCGAATTCCATCTGGTCTCGGTCCGGTCCAGTCTTTTTACAGCCCTACGTACAACCTTTATATATTATATATATATATATAAAGGTGTAGGTGTTTTGAACTTACATTTTTCATTTGAAGAACTAGATCATATGTTATTAGGCTATTAGACTCTTAGCCTGATCTAAGTATTATATAAGAACTGATCACATACGATTTTACCATATAAGAGCTGATCTAAGGATTATGAACACTACCATATCAATACATTAAGAAGGGATACAAGTATGGTATAATGTATAAATTAATAAAGACAATTAATTCGAGTGGGCCTTCATGCACGAGTAGTGATCAAATCCCTAGGTGCATAGTTTGGTTGAGATTTCTCTTCCTAGCCAAAACAATCCCAATGGGGAATAGTTCATGGTTCCTTAAAATTCATGCATGGATAATGGGATTTGTTAACATAGTGAAAGTGGAATAAAAACTTCCATCCTTTTCATTACATAATCAGAGTCTATATATAAACTTTACAAAAGAATCAAAAGAATATTGTTGGTTAAAGGGCACAATAGAAAATAACAAGTCTATATATAAACTTTACAAAAAAATCAAAAAAATATTGTTGGTTAAAGGGCACATTAGAGAATAACGACCGTTATGTTCTCCATAGTACTTATTCTAGAATCTGCTTTGGTTGTGTTGTGCACGTGTGGTGGTTTGCTATGTGACAGGCTTGTTATTGGGAATACATATTCTAATAAACTCTTTCAATTCTAAGGGGTGTCAGCCACATTAAGACTTAACTTGAATTGATTGAATTTCTCTATGGCTAGGGGCTTAGTAAGGACATCAACAATTTGATCCTTGGGGTTGCAAAAGGAGATTTGGAGGAGTGTTGGCTGCAACACGTGAGAAAGTGATAGTCTTATCCATGTGTTTGGTTTTGAATGATAAACAGGGTTAGCACCAGATAAGTTGCTCCAAAATTGTTGCACCATAGTGTTGGTGCTTGATGCAAGTGTAAATCGAGTTTTCTGAATAGTGTTTGAAGCTATATGAGTTTAGCTGCTGAAGATGCTAAAGGCTTGTATTAGGCTTCAGTAGTTGGCTTTGCCACTTTTTGCTGTTTTTTGGAGTTCCAAGATATGAGATGCTTGCCAAAAAATATACAAATACCTATTGTGGATCTTTGATCGTCAGGACAACCACCTCAATTCGCATCATAATAAGCTTGTAGAACAAAACTAGATTGAAAAGCATAGAATAGATCATGGTTTATGGTACATTCTTAATATGCATTTCAGTGCACTGCAATGAGTGAGTTTCACTATGTTCATAAATTGACAACTTTTGTTCACTACATAGGATATATCTAGTCTGGTCAAGGAGAGGTATTGATTACCTCAAACCAAACTTCGATATAATGTACGGTCATCAAAGTCAGGTGAATCGAGTTTTGAGAGTTTGAGTAAAGAGGCCATTGGAGAAGACATATGTTTGGATTTTAGCTTGTTGCCACGTGTGAGAAGATATTTGATGTATTTCCTCTGTGATATCAACACACCATCAGATGTATAATCTATTTTAGACCAAGGAAGAATGACAAACGGCCAAGGTCACAATCTGGAAATGCAGTGCTCATATCATGAATTATATTGCTGATGACAGAGGACTCAGAGGCCATAATCACTATGTCATTGATATAGACAAGCATAAAAAATTTTGTACCGCAATGACTAGGTATAAATAGTGACGGACCAATTTTAGAGGAAATGAATCCATACTCAATTAACCATGAGTTGAGTTGAGTTGAGCAAAGCATACTCTCGATGCTTGATTAAGACCATAGATTGCCTTGTTAAGCTTGCATACATATGTGGGAAGAGCTGAGTCCACAAAGCCTATGGTTGTTGTATAAAAACATCATTAGTGCATTTTCAATGTTTAACTGACGTTGGCCATCCTCGACAGCCAAGAATGAACAAAATGAGACAGATCATTGATGGCTTAACCACAGGTCTAAATGTTTCGTGGTAATCAGTGCCAGGCTGTTGGTGAAAGCATTTATTAACAAGTCTTGCCTTTCTCCTTTCAAATGAACTATTGGCATTTGTTTTTATATAGAACACCCATCGGCAACTAAGGATATTAGGGGAAGGCACAAGTGGAACTAGTTACCAGGTATTATTGTGAATGAGAGCATCATATTCTTTAGCCATGGTAGCACGCCAATCTGAGAATTATGAGGCTACTGAGTAGCTTGTGGGATCATCAGGAATAGTGACAGTGGTGAGGCATCGAAGAGTTGGGTATAGCACAGTGCCATCAGCGAAGAGTTTAGGGGGGATGAGTTTATTTGGGCACAAATGATTGGAGCTTTGGGAGGAACAAGTATTTTTGGTGATGGTATGGAGATTCTGGGATTCAAAGTGGGAGATGAAGTTGTAGGTTGAGGAGAAGTTGATGTAGACGAAAGAAGGGTGGTAGATATTTGTGGGATTGGGCTTGGGCCAAAGCCAAGAATAGACGAGTTAGAGTCGAAGGTTGGGTCTGATTGAGAAGAAGTAGAGAATGGGCCTAATATAGAAGGTGAAAGAAGAGGTAATGAGGCCTGAGTTAGGGAGGGGAATAATGGAAGGGGTATCGGGCCGTGACTTAAAAGAAAATGAGTTTTCATCAAAAAGTAAATCATGAAAGATATAAAGCTTGTTTGTGGTAAGGTCTAAACATTTGTACCCCTTATGAGAATTACTGTAGCAGAGAAAAAGTCATGGAGTGGACCTAAATTTTAATTTATTGGAGAAATATGGTCTTAGGTTTGGCCAACATAAACAACCAAAAACTTTTATAAATCTAGATCATGTTTATAAATCTTGGAAAAAGGAGATTGATTTTTTAGGGTTGGAGACGGAAGTCGATTAATTAGATAGACCGCGGTTTCAAAGGTATTAGCCCAATATTTGGAAAGGAATGAAAGGTTGGGCTAAAAGTACAAGCCCAATCTCAACTATATGAGAATGCTTTCTTTTGACAAACCCATTTTGTTAATAACTATGGGGACAGTGGAGACGATGGTTAATTCTAAATTTTTGACACATGGTGGTGATGGGTTTGAATTCACATTGCCATCAATTTGGATAGTAATTAACTTGGGGTTGAACATTCTTTCAACAAATTGCAAAAAACTAGAAAATACAAGAATGACATTAGATTTAAGTTAAATTGAACAACCATGTAAACAGGATAAAATGAACAACAAAGAAAATGTAATATTTATAACTCAATCGAGATACATAAGGGGTTGGGCCCCAAACATCTGAATAGAGTAATTCTAAGGGCTTGTTATAAACAGCCCGACTAGTGGGGAAGGGTAATTGATGACATTTCGTTAGAGGACAATCATGACATTTGAATGGATCTTGTATGTGACAAATAGACAAACATTGGTTGTGCAAGATCCAAGAGACAAGTGCAAGGGAAGGATGACCCATCTTGCAGTGCCATTGAGAAAGGGAAGTGTTCTCGCTATGGTGTGCTGAAAGGTGATGAAGAGCTGATGGAGAGAAACACGTAGAGACCATCACAAGTTAGTCCTGTGATAAGGGTTTGCTTTATTTGTGAGTCTTTTGCAGTGAAGTGAGATGAGTGAAACTCGAAAAAGCAGTGATTATCAATACAAAATCGTAGAATAGAGATAAGATTTTTCGTGATAGAGAGAGCATGAAGCAGATTTCGAAGAATAAAGGAACATGAACTAGATGGTAGAAAATAATCACTGAAATTATGGATTGGAAGTTCTGAGCCATCTCCAATTCTAATGGTGTCTCTACTAGTGTATGATTCTAAAGATAAGTTTAACTTGGATAACTCATTTGTGATGTGGTATGTTGCTGCAGAGTTAGGATACCACGTATTATCTAAGAGTGAACTTGGAGCTGTGTAATTTATAGAGAAATTCATTGGGGATTTGAATAGGTAAGAGTGCTTGAACCTGTGTTGGCATTGGAGGGCAACATGCCTAAATTTGCTACAGACTTGACAAGTAGGTCGTTGTGGGTTGGTCTGTTGTGGTGTGTTGTTAAAAGCAAAGTTACGTCTTCCACGGCCATTGTAAGAGTACATTCTTCTACCACACCCTTGTCTCCCAGCTCGTTGAGGAGAATAGCCTCAGAAACTTGTTGTTGAGTTGAAATTAGTAGACAACTTATGAGAAGAAGTTATGTTTTTAGCAGTATAGGAGAGATGATTTTTATGGATGAAAAGAAGTTGGTATAATTCCTGTGATGTTAGTGGTTTCGTTCTTGTGGTTATTGAGGTAATGAAGGACTTATAGGATGGTCCTAAGCCATTTAACATATAGGTCATGAGCTCCTTATCAAAGAGAGCATTTCTAGTTGCAGTAAGAGAATTAGCAAGTAAACGGACTTTTCCAAAATAATCAGAAATATTTAATTCACCTTGAAATAGATTTGTAAGCTGAAAACGAACCTGAAACTCCTTGGCTTGTGAGTGAGAGGAGAACATTGAGGCTAGAGAGTTCTAAAGTTCTCTAGCTGTTGTAGAGGAAGCACATGGCCTAGAATGGATTTTGAAAGAGAGAAATGAGAACAACACACTTAAAACCAGTTGGTCAGTACGTCTTTATGTTGCAAAGGCTGGATTAGGTTTGGTCTTTGATCGAAATTATTAATACAAATTTGGAGGGACATGAGAGAGTTCCATCAACATAACAGAAAGATCTTGGCCTCGTGGTTTGAGGATGTTTGTACTAAGGGGCCAAGCGATGATGGAAGGAATTGAAATATGGAAGGAGAAAGAAGTAGCCATGGATCAAAGTGACTTGTTAGTCACAGACTCTTGATACCATGTTAAAATAGTGAAAGTGGAATATAAACTTCCATCATTTTCTTTCATAATTAGAGTCTTATATAGACTTTACAAAAGAATCAAAAGAATATTATTGGTTACAGGACACGGTAGAGAATAACAACAACCATGCTCTCTGTAGTACTTATTCTAGAATCTATTATTGTTGTGTTATGCATGTGTTGGTGGTCTACTGTGTGACAAACTTGATATTAGAAGTACATATTTTAATAGAATTAGTTGAATTACTGAAATTAGATTAGGATATAATGTGCAAAATGGCAACCAATATTTCTTACTTTATTTTATCAAAATACATTGAACAATATGGAAATGAGGAAATTGAGACTTAGAATTAAAAAAAATATATATTCAAGATAGGCCAGCTTATATCCATTTAGTATATATAAGCAAAAGATCAATCTAAAAAACTCATCTATCTTAAAAGAATTATTAATAGAAAACTAAGATACATTGATTTTCAAAAGATTTGCACATTACATTTTGTTGTCTAAATATAAAATAGCAGTCAAGATTCATAAAGGCCTAAAAAATAAAGAAATAAGTTTTCTAGAGAAAAACAGAAACTTTGAATATATCCATCTAATGTCACAATTCCAATAATTAAAGCAAAACAATTTGAATTCATGATGTTCTTAGTTCTTGTTACCCTTTTCAATTATTGAAATGACTGAAGGGTTATAGAAGCAAATAGATTTGAGTTAGTTTTTGGGATTATATATCTTAAACATATTGAAAGAATATATATGTATATACATACATATATATATATTTATATTTATATATATACATATATACACACATACATATAGTACTAGAATCCATGTAAAATATGCCAAAAAAAAAAAATCCATGTAAAGCACATAGTTTAGATTAAACGTGATTTAGATATAATAAATCAAATTATGCATGAATGATGTGTGGTGTAAAAACTTCTAAATAATACTACTCATATAAAAGCTTAATGTTCTAAGAATGACGCACATCAAGAACAATAAATATTATAAAAAGTCGTATTTTCATACGGCTTGGTAATTAGTAGTACATGCAACTATTTTTTGAGATTTCGACCCTCTAAGATTTTTGCTTGAATTGTAAAACTTGGATTAAACTCATTGGAGATTGATACGAAACAAGTTTTTTAGTGTTTTATCTATTCCACACCATAGGTTGTAGAGTTTAGACAGCAAAAATCTAGATGCCTTATCTTAATGAAAAATGATAGACGTACAATACTTTTTATAACTTTTTGTTTAATTATATTTTAAATAAAAAAAATATTTTTATAAAATAACTTACAAAAGTAACATCACTTTACATAAATATTCTTATTTTAAAATAAAATTATATAAAAAAGTGTAAAAACAATTTTACATATATCATTATCTTTGATAAAAATACTATTTTGATTGATACAAGGGTTTGAAGCTCTAAGAGGGTTGACAACAGTCTAGTCATTGTTTAATCTAAAATTCTTTACTAAAAATTGAGGTTTTGACTAAAACTAAAGCTATTGAAAAAATTAGTCTATATTAGACTATTTATTTCAAAGTCAAAATAATAATATAATATTATATATTTTAATAATAATATATTTTAATATTGTATAAATACACTTCATATATTAATTAAGAATTTAATTTTTATTTTAGTTTATTATTTTTAAAATATATTTTTCTTCAACCAAATCATCCAACATAATGTAACATTATTTCTAATAAAATATGCTTTTAATTGGTAAACAATAACTTCAATTATGATGATTTTGGTTTTCTATTTAGGAAAACATTAAGGACTAGCCCGACTTATAAAGAAAAAAAAGTCCTCCAATCACAAGCAGCCATGCCAGCTGTTACACCACACTCAAGTTACCCTCATCTACGCCAAATCATTAGGTTGAACTCTATAGAAGCCCTCCTTCAGTCATCAAAGCACTCGAGCCCTCTTCAAGCAACCCTCCTCATTTTGTTGAACATCAGAGCACTCAATCACCCAACTCTTACTGAAATTTTGATAATAATATTGTAATCTCACTGAAACAACTCCTCGATACAATATTGTACTCCTCAATCACCCAACTCTATACTTTTCATTTCCAGGTTTTTAAATTCATAATTCGAAATTTTACTACAAAATTATCAAACCACCGTAATAAATCCACCAATCTAAGCTAATTTCTTTAGCATTGATGGAGAATCCGACCACCACAGATGGAATTGACCACCACAACTGCCACAGAACTAGTTGACTGCTCCACAACAACCAACCTAACCACCGCGAGAAACAATCAAAGAAGGAGGGTCCAATAGCCAAAAGAACACTATCAGTTATAATGAACAGTGTTTGTAACACCCAAAATAATGCCGGTTGCCACCAAATGATCGAGTCCACAAGTTGAGACAACCCAAAGGTCCCAAATAGATTCAACTCCAACAAAACTACCAAAAGCAAGAAGGGAAAATATTGCTCGCTGCAACCTAAAGGGGGGGGGGTTTCCAAAGTTTGGATGAAGACCAGAAAAAAGGGGGGTTGTTTCGAAATGGGAAAGGTATTTCGAGGGAAGGTTCCAGAGATTGCATCCATATAGTTGTTTCTATAAAACGCCTATGCATCATATTTTTATTGGTAGGTTGTTATCTCAATATAATTTGCCCAAACAGTTCTTAGATATTCTCTTCTATCTATTGTAGCTCTTTGTTTGATTTGAAAGAATTTAACTAATCTAATGCGGGTGAGTTTAAACAAAAATTAACTATATTTTAAACTTACATTTGGCTAGTCTGTTTTAGAGCATTGGCCATGTCAAGTCCAAAGTTTAGCTAGAATATCACATTTTAGTCATAGAATCAAGTTTAAGTTTTAGCTAGATGAGTTTAGCTCGGACTAACCATTTTAAAGACAAAATAATAATAATAAATTATATATTTTCATAATATTTGATAAATTATTTTTTTTATATTTTACAAATACACTTCATATATTAATTAATAATTAAATAAAATATTTATTTTACTAATAAAAAAATATTAACTAATAATTTGTAGTACTTTTATTATTGTTTAAAAAATCCATTTTATGAAACTATTAATCAAAATAGTACAATGTGGAAATTTATAAAATAATTATTTAAATTATTTAAAACATGAAAAAAAAGGACATGATCATGTCAAGTGGATGCACAAAACAAATATATTGGATAAATGATAAAATTCAGTGGACGGAAGCAATTAATTATAATATAGTATTATATGAAAAGCGCTCAAGAATTACTATAATTCAAATATATATATATTTTTTTTTAAAATGAGATACTGATTTCATTCATAGGAGTTAATGAAGTCTGAGATTACAATAGATTGAATGCAAACTAGGCATTCCTCAATATCATAAATGTCATCTGTTAAAGAAAGAGCTGACTTAGCAAGTGTGTGAGCTGCTTGATTAGCCTCACGATAGGGATGGAAAGCAGCCCAATTGTAGTGACCTGCTAAAAGCTTCTTTGCATCAGCAATAAGTAGACCTCCAATACTCCAATTTGGCTATACACCTTTCAATTGATCAACAATCAATTTTGAGTCTCCTTCCAGGATGAGCTCTTTGAGGCCTAGTTCTTTGCAAAAAATAGAAGTAATTAGTAATCCGTATACCTTGGCATCAAACATAGAACTTACAAATAATCGATTTGCTTTTAAAGCACTAATGACTAGTCCCTGATGATCTCGAATAATAATGATGATTCCAATCTTCTTTGATTATGTGCTAATAGTAGAGTCCCAATTTGCTTTGAAAGCATTAGATTCGGGCCTCTTCCAGGTAAGTCTTCTAGGGAGCTTCTGATTCTCTGGTGGAGATGCAGCAGTGGCCTGTTGGTAGTCCTCTTGTTCCTCTTTAGCTTTTTTGGACAGATGATGGGGTGAGCTGAACTGATTCTTGTAGATAAAGTCGTTCCTTTTGGTCTAAATGGCTCGCAAGGTGACAACGACTTCTTCCAGCTTTTTTTTTCCTGCAATTTCTGTACAAGTATATCCCAAATGTGAATGAAAAAATAATGCTGAAATGAAATTTTTTGAATTTTAACACAAGCTTGGTTTCAGACATCTTTGCCGATTCACACCCCCATAATATGTGTCCAGAAGTCTTGGTTTCAGTAAGGCAAATTGGACAGCTACTCTTCTCAATAATTTTCCTCCTTTTTAGATTAGCTCGAGTGGGAAGAGCTTCACTGCACGATCTCCATAGAAATAATTTCACTGCAGGTGCAATTTTTAGCTCCCAAATGCTTTTCCAAATTAAAGAGTCAGCTTTCCTAGTCGAGGTTTATCCCTCAATGGACTTATCCAGTTCCCTCAGGTGGTGGTAACCACTCTTGATAGTGTACTAGCCCTTAGTATTGTGTATCCAAATCATTCGATCATCTCTACCTGCTAGGCTAATTGGAATAGATTTAATGGCCTGAATTTCGGTGGTTGCGAATAGTTCACTAAGCAACATCTCGTTCTAGCCTCTACTCAAGGGATTAATAATATCATAGAAATTTTCGTACCATACTGCAGGGTCTCTAGGAGAGGAGATTTTAAAGGATGGGAGGCCAGGCACCCATTTTTCAAACCAGAGGTTGATGCTTTTTCCATCCCTTAGTAGCCACATTAGACCACTTTTTAGGAGGGGGAGGCCTGCTTGAATGCTCCTCCATGCATATAAGGGCCCCGAGCCTAGCTTGGCATTCAGCAGGTCAGAATGAGGATAGTGTTTATGTTTGAGCACCTTTGACACGAGTGATGAAGGTCTAGTACCATCCTCCAACCTTGCTTTGCCAAGATTGCAATATTAGAGGACCTGATGTCTCTAAAATCGAGACCACCAGCTTCCTTTGCCAGACTTAGTTGGTCCCAAAGAGACCCATTGGATTTTAGTGGTGTCCTCATTAAAGCCTCACTAGAATTTTTTGAGAAGTTGGTTTAGTTTTTGAGAGATGGAGTAAGGCAAGAGGAATATATTCATGAAATAAGTTGGGATGGCTTGAAGGACAGCTTTTATGAGAGTTTCTTTACCTACCACTAATAGGTATTTTGTGTTCTAGTTTACAACCTTTAACCAGGTTCTATCAATCAAATTATGGAAGGCGGCCACTTTTCCCCTTCCAAGAATAGCTGGGATGCCTAGGTATTTTTCCACTGTGGAAATGGATTTTATACCTGCTAAGTTAAGGATCTGTAGCTAGAGGGCTTTAGGGGTATTTTTGCTAAAAAAAAAGGCCGACTTGTCCTTGTTAACCATTTGGCTTGAGGCTCTTTCAAATAGGTTTAGGATAGAGAGGACTTTGTGGAGTTCAGGTGTGGTGGCTTGACAGAATAACAGACTATCATCTATAAAAAATAAGTGATTCACTTTGATGGGACCACGGCCAATGGGAACACTAGTTAACTCACCTTTTTGATCAGCTTCAAGGAGGAGGGCGGTAAGGGCTTCGGCTACAAGGATAAAAATGTAGGGGGATAATGGATCCCCCTGTCGCAGGCCTCTTGAGGGAGTGAAAGGCTGTTGAGGAGCTCCGTTAAGAAGTATAGAGTATGTTGTGAATTCCATACATCTTTGGGTCAAGTCAATCCAAGAAATGGGGAAACTAATTTTCTTCATCAAAGCTTGCACAAAAGCTCACTTAATTCTGTTGTAAGCTTTGCTCATGTCCAGCTTGAAGGCTATAAACCCTTTCTTTCCCTTCCTTCTTGTTGAAATAGTGTGTAAAATCTCATATACAACTAAGGTGTTATCAAATATAAGCCTACCAGGTACAAAGGCGCTTTGGTTGAAAGAAATCAGCTTTGGGAGGATTATTTTCAAACGGTTTGCCACGATTTTGGAAAAAATTTTGTACAAAATATTGCACAAACTAATGGGGCGAAATTCAGTGACTTTCTTGGGGTTCCTCACCTTGGGGATTAAGGGAATAAAAGTGTCATTGACTGCCTTTAGGGACCCTCTATTATTCAGAACATGCAAAGCAAAATTGGTGACCTTTTCCCCCACGGTATCCCAGTTTTTTTGGTAAAAGGTGGCCGGAAAAGAACCCAATGGTTTCATTTGGAAAATGGCCATCTTCACCTCTTCCCCCACAAAAGGTTTCTCTAGGATGTTTAGCATATCGGAAGCAACTTTAGACTCTAAAGGATGTAGGCAAGTATCAATACCGGTAGGAAGAGAAGATGAGAATAAGGAGGAGAAATAACCTAGAAAAATCTCGCCAATCTCCTTTGGGTTAGTAGCCTGGTGGCCATTGTTGTCGCAAATGATTGAGATGGCATTGTTCTTTTTTCTTTGGCTCGTCTGTTTGTGAAAGTATTGGGTATTTTGGTCACCAACCCTAAGACAGTGCTATTTGGCTCTTTGTCTTCACCTTAGGTCCTCGACTGCCAGCTCAGTTTTTAGTTTGTGCTGCATCTGTCTCATTTGGTGGATATGTTCTCCTTCTCCTGTGTCTTGTAGTAGTCTTACCCTTTTAGGTTTTGATCAATGTGCTGTCTTTCTTCTCTTCTTAGATTCTGATTCCAGGAGCTAAGGTTTCGCTTGCATAGTTCCAGTTTTGTTCTAATGAGACTATCCCTGTCTGTGATAAGAGTTCCCTTGTCTCAAGCATGCTTGATGGTCTCCACGCACCCTTCCTTGAGTTCCCACACAGCCTCATACCGAAAGGGTTGGGTTCTGTTATGACTCATGTGCTTGGGTGCTCGGTTACAGTTACTAAGGGGAGAATGATCTGATTTGATGGCTGGAAGGACCTTGTAGAAAGTGGAATTGAATCTTCCTAACCACTCCTTGTTAGCCATTGCTCTATCAATTCTCTCCTTAGTGAATCTCTTACCAGTTCTGTTATTAGAGCAAGTGAATCTAGGTCCTTGATGTTGCAGGTCTTGGAGATCACAAAACTCAAGGGCTAGTCTAAAATCTTCGATTTGTTTATAAGGTTTGCTTTGTCCCCCAAACTTCTCCTTTTGATGTAGTATCTCATTGTAGTCACCAGCACAAAGCCAAGGAGTATGTGATGAGGGCTTTATCAGCTTAAGTCCCAGGTGCCCTTCCTTTTGGTGGTTTCCAGGTGCCCATAAAATCCAGTGAATTGCCAAGGAGGGCTGTCAAAACTTTCTTGGATCTGTGCCGAGATGTGCCACTTGGTATAGTTTAACAAGTTGACTGTCCATTCAAACCTCCACAAGAGTGCTAGTCCCCCACTCTGGCCCAAGCTATCAACTACAAAACGACCATCGAACTGTAGCATATATCTCACCTCTTCTAACCTACTCTTAGTGCACTTAGTTTCTATTAGAAAAACCAAGTGGGGACACTTCTCCTTAGTTAGTTTCCTAAGGATGCTAATTGCACGAGGATTCTCAAGCCCTCGGCAATTCCCAATCAGGATATTCATTGGCTGTGGCAACACTGGGGACCAGCACTTGCCACTTGGGAAACTGTTTTCCACGTGTTCTCATCTGTCTTAGTTTTATTTTGGTGAAGAGTGTCTTCATTATCCCTTGTACCTGCTCCTCTTTTACTTCCTTTCAGTTGGTTGGAGTTAATGATGTTTGCTAGTGGGGTTGCTGCTTCTATCTTCATCCTAGCATTCCTTTTCCACCTACCAGTCTTGGTCAAGTCCGAAGACTCATTAGTAGCCTTATCATGAGTTGTGGTTGTGGATAAAGGTGGTATAGGCTCTGGTGGTACTAACTCATGGGAGGCTACTAGATTGTGTTTTATATTTCCTCTCACCTCAGTAAAGGTCTGTCCCTTTTTGAAATCTATCTTACTATCCTTGTTGCTAGTTAGCTCTATCTCCAGAAAGTTGCTGGTTTCTTTTGACTCTATTATCACAGATTCTTTTCCTAGTGGGGTAAGTTTTGTAGGTGTCTGTGGTTAATGGGGAAAGATGTGTGTAACTTTCTCCTCCTAAGAAGGGGTTCTAAAAAGGAAACAACTCTTTTCTTTATCTATAGATTTCTTTTGTCTTGCCATTTTCACCCCTCCCCCTCTCAGTTTAAAACCTTGGTCCCCTTTACTACCCATATTTCCCAACTTCTTGGGAGGCAGGATCAGACTCTTGTTTATTATGGGTTCCTCCTTATCTCTCTTTCTTAGGATTTCCTTCATATTCCTCTAGTCAAACAGGGATGTGTTCATAGGTTGGACTCTAATCCAGGGTCCATAAGGCAATGGTTGTTTCTCTTTGAGGGGTTGTTCATATCTAGGTTGGGTGCATGATGAATTCTTATGGAACAGAATACCACAATGAAAACATAGATATTGCAAGCATTCAGACTTTAAGGAAATCCCATATTTCTTTTGGTCAAGTTCAAGCCACTTGTCTCTCATTAGCGACTTATGGATGTCTATCGCTATGCGGATCCTCAGACACCTTCCCCAAGTGGTGCCGTCTGGCTCTTTATCCACTCGTTTTACGTGGCCAATAGAAGCTCCGAGCTTCTCTCTATTGTCTTCATCCATGGCTACTGGTGGGATGTTGTGACATTGGACCCAGAAAATCTCGTATTGAAATTGCAGTTCACTTATGGATAATGTTTCGTCTACCTCTTGTAGGATAAGAAGGTTCTTGTCGAAATTCCATGGGCGACCACTAAGGACCTTCTCTTCATCTTCTAGGAGATGGAATTCGATTAGAAATGTTTGGTCTCTTTAAGATCTTTGACCGGATCCACCCATCCAATCTCCACACCCGAGCCATGGTGGAGCGGAAAGTTTTGTAGTTTATACCCTTCTCGGTTAGGACTCTGCCTACAATGTAGTGCTTTCCTTTCATAGCAAACTCTTTGGGGTTATCAGTGTTTAGCTTGAAAACAAAGGTCTCCTCTTCGGAGAGACGGAGACGCTCCCATCGTTTGGAGAGATCTTCCTCCATCGTTGCTGGGCATTGCGATTGAGTAGTCACACACTGAATCTCACCTCAGTGAGACATAGCCGATAGTCGAAGACCGTCGACACTTGGAACCCTAACTCAACTCGAGAGAGGAGAGAGAGACTTTCGACCCAAATTGTTTTGTGGTTCGCCCAATTAGTTAATGTTTAAGACCTAAAAAGATTTTCTACTATGATTCAAATATTGAGCTTTAAACTTTTGACTAGTTTAATGTGAAAAAAATTTCTCACATCTAACTAAAATTTAGATTTGAATTGACACTTAACTGTACCATTACCAATGTTATTAATAGTTATAAAATGACTGGCACAACAAATAACTTATTTTTGAAGAGGAAATACTTCTGTACGGCCACTTTTAAAGACGGCTGTCCGTTACCAGGGAAGTGTCATGGGCTATATGCGAGGCCCATAATACCCTTCTTCCAAAAACCCTCGTGTATTCGGGCATTTGGGAGAAGTGGAGGATCGGCAGTAGAGAGGGGGAGAGAGAGCAATTTGCAACGGAGAGGAGATGGCGGCGAATGGAAGCATCGTTCTCAGTAGAAAGCAAAAGATAGTGTCATCTCTCTGCAAACACCTCTCTTTAGACCCTGTAAGCCACCACTCATCCTCCTTACTCCTCCATTTTTTTTTTCTTGTTGCTTGGTGGGTTTCTTTCATTCACCTGAACACTAGAATACGTGCTTCTATTTTGCGGTTTCAAGAAATGGGTCATTTTTTGAACTATTTTTTTTAGTACTGGTGTTATTCAATTGGAGACTAATTATATCTTGTGGTAATCATGTGTAGGAGTTTTGACTAAGACATTCTCTTTATTCGAAATAAAAAATGACACTCTTCCTGAACTAAAAAAATTTCCTTTCCCTACTTTGCATTTCTTTTCATGTGCTATTTATTATTGGAAAGCTATCGAACTTGTGAATGTCTAACCTGGAAATATATTTTCTTGCATGAATATACAATTTCGACCTTGATGGTTAAATTGGATTCCAATCCTCAGTTTTTTTGGAATATAAAAACTTCCTAAATTGATAGTTTATTTTATGCAGAAAATACTCTTGGATGATGTCATGGAGAATGATATCAAGAGCTTGTACTTTAAAGTACGGAAGTCATCTGGGGCCTCTTTGGATGACAACCATGAGGTAAAGTTGAATTGGTTTGCGTCCTGAATGTACTAAGTCAAATTCTAGACAATTATTATGATTTTGCTGGATTTATTGTCGCTAAACCGTCTTTGTTTTTTCTCATATGTTCTGAAAAGTTAAAATTTTGGTTGTAGGTGATGAAGTGGATTGAACTTGCAGAGAGTCTTCCTATAGATTTTAAGTCATGCTCTGGAGTTCTCAATAAATTGAATGATGAATTGGCTCCGAAGTCTGTACTCTTGGGGAATGGATTGAAACCCTCTGAAGTTGACGTGATCATGTTTTCAGTACTACATCCTTTGCTGGTATAGAAGTTGGCACTACATTTGGCTCACCTGAAAAGAAAATGAAGTGGGGAACACAAGAATAAAAATAGATTTTTATTTTATTTTTTAATTTTTGATTCTTTAATTAGAAAAGATAGTACCAAGAAAATAAAGAGAAGAATAGGACATTTATATATTTTTCTCTACATACCTAACTTTCTTTCTAATTATTATGTAGTGGAAGACCCTTTGCTGTCTGTTAATTAGTTGTTATGATTATGGAATGTTGAGCTTGATTTCTCCCAAATTCTTTGTGAATCTAAGGCCTTGTTTGTTTTTACAAGTGAGATGAGATGCGATAAGTTGAGATAAAAGTTGAAAATTGAATAAAATATTGTTAGAATATATTTTATTCATATTATTTTTATTTTGAAATTTAAAATGTTGAATTGTTTATTTTATTTTGTGTGGAAATTTAAAAAAATTGTAATGACAAATGAGGCCTAACTCTTTTATAAGGGCAAGGACTCAAAATCAATTCACTTTCTACAAGTTTTTAATAAATAGATCTTGTTATCCTATTCGTATGGGTGGTGGAGGTGCCATTTGGCCAAAGGCTGGCCTCACAAATATGAAATTCTGATGCTAGGTTGGCCTTCGAAATGAAGACAAGGACAAGTTACCACATGTGATGAGATGGATGGATTACATCCAGGTATGGCCACGTCCGTGTTAGTTTCCATCAATTATTCACTAGTCGTGCATGCATGAGAAAAAATTGTTAATTGTTAATTTTGTTCTATTTGTTATTCTTTTGTAATTTGTGGTCATGGCCGCTCTTGATTACTAATTGCATGCTTAAAAGAATCATAAAAGATGAAAAGGGGGATTGGATGCATTTACATTGGTAGAAAAATAAAAGCTGAAACACGAAATGAGGTAGACAGTCATGCAATCTATCCCTATATTAAGCCATGTCAGCCATGTTTCCAATAAATTGTTTTTGTTTTTTGTCAAGTAAATAAAATTTTATTAATACAAAATGAGGCATACCCAAGCATGAAAGTAGTATTCAAGAGAATGCATCTGGTTAGAAGCTAGAGATAGATAGAAGAAAATCATAGAAACTAAGATCATAAAAGTCTATAGCAATATCCCTCATAAATAAAGTCTTAAAGAAAATATTTTTAAGATCTTCTACAGAGCTCTCCCAATCCTCGGAGTTCTGTTTATTCCTCTCCGTCCAAATGCACCACAGTAGACAAATAGGTGCCATCTTCCACACAGCTGCAATCTGAGGAATACCCTTAATACCTTTCCAACTTGCTAAGAGATCACCACTCTTCCAGGCATAACCCATGCTAGTCCAACTCTGCTGCAAAAATAATTCCATGAGGCCCTAGCAATTTCTTTTTTATAAGTATAGGGCCCTAGCAATCTCACAATGGAGTCGTCAATGATCCACAGTTTCACCATGCATTTTGTACATACAGCAGCAATTATTTTTACTATTATCATTCAAATAATGTAACTTTATTTAACTAACCCTTCAGTTCCAGTTTCTAAAAGAACATTTGATTTCTAATTGTCAAATTAAATATCCATGTGTGTAAAATAATTTTATAGGTGATGAAATTTTAAAGTAGGAACACTTCGTCTTCTTTCATCCATAACATTTTTTCTTCTTTTGGTCAAGCCACATCATCCATCATGTATGAAATGACCATAAACGTACCATAATCTTGAAATGTTACATAGTTTTAAAGGTTAGGAACACTTTGTTTTCTTTCCTCTATAACAGTGTCTTCTTTTCTCTCTATATAATTTCCGAAGCAGTAGTTTTGCTCGTGTATAGCCATGTCATCTATTCATGTGTTAAATGACCATAAATTTAAAGTGGTTTTAAAGGTAAAAAAAACACTATTTCTTTCGTCTATAACATTTCATCATCTTTCATTAATAATTCATTAAAATTAAGAATTGAAAATTTCCTCAAACAACTATACAATCAGGTTACAAATAAAATAAAAAATGAACAAACTTTATCCTGTGCATTTAAAATTAAAATTCAACAAAATGATAACACAAAGAACAAGGGGTTGGCATGGTAGGCTAGGCTTATTAGCTTCACATGTGATACAAGGGAAATGATAGAGAAATAAATATAAAATATAATAACACACAAGAGACAAGGGTGGTGGGTTGCGTGGTGGTCTCTTGGGGAGTTGAAAAGATATGAGACTAGTTTGCATATATCTTAAGTATTCCTAATTTTCTAAACATATATTGGGTTGGGTCGGAAGCTGGATTTGGCAACCTATCTTTTGACTTCTGACCTGACTTTAATTGGAAAACAAAAATTGGTCACGTCAGTTACCTGACAGTAGTCAAAATCTGAAAAATTGATTATTCTTAGTTCGGAAAAATGAAGTTTGAGTTGGTATAGCAGAATTATGTACAGCCTCATGCACTTGTTTGATGAACAAAAATGTCAATCTGAAGTTAGAGTGTAGAAACAAACAAAACAAGATGCTACCCTGGAAACTTCGTTCTCCTCTAATTTTATGAAATCAGCAATGGTCTCCTATCATTAATCTCCTTTAAATCAATATGTGCTTGGTTTTTTAAATGATTAGTTTTTGTCACCAGATGCCAAAGTCCACTAATTGTGGTCAGATCATTTGCATTCATTGGCCATCATCTCTGACACTTTGCTCCCTTACCCTCTAAGCAGCCCTGGTTGTATTGTATTTTGTCCACGTATGAATGATTAGCTAGCTCTCAAGAACTATTGCAATACATCTTAACAGAGCCAGGAGGATTTTGGGGAACTATTCGAGAAGATATTGCTTGAGAAGGCTAAATTTGAGCCACAAGTGAGTACTTTTTTTTTAATGAACTTGTGGTTTCATTGTTAGTCTTTATATTACTATTTGTAAATTGGGTTGAAACTGAGATAAACTGTTTGGTTGTTTTATAATCATAATAATGCGGTACAAGTTCATTGATGCACCATATCCGTTGAGAGTATTTACATCTATTTTGGGCCACTGGGAGTGAAGAGTATTGGGGGTGGGGATGGGGGTGAGGGTGAGGGTGAGGGTGAGGGTGACATGATGCATGCTTACATCTCTAAATTATCTCTGCTGATTTTTTTTCTTCTTTTCTTTTTCTGAATAGCACCAGGTGTCTGGAACAAAGTCCCAACTCATCTTGGGTGTGCACATGCACTAGGCAGGGAGTTTCTCACAAATGCACTTATGGTAATTTGAGGGGAAATTCCCCCAGTCCAATTGCCCATAGAAATTGTTTGTTGTCATAGGTCTGAATGCCCTTTTCTTAGGGTTTTCTTTCATTATATCTGCCCGAATGTACATCAAAATCTTGCCATATTCCCGGCATACAAGATAAGTATGATAAATATTTACACCCTAATTATCTCTATTTACAATCTAGCTATAACAGAAAACATCCCTAAAATATTTGCAAATCAAATATCAAATAAGATATATCCTAAATTATCTCAGTAACATCCCCTATCAAATTGATGCTGGTAGATCAAAAAGCATCAATTTGTTAATCAAGAATTGATGCCGATGCTGATGCCGAGAAAGAGTTTTAGTGAAGATATTTACAGTTTGATGTTTGGTAGAAATGTGAGGAAGAGTAATTATATGTTTGTCAAAGGCTTCTCGTATGGAATGACAATCGATTTCGATATGTTTCTTACACTCACGAAAAACCGGATTAGCAACGATCTGAATAGCATTAGTATTATCAGCATGAAGATGAGTGGAATGAAGCTAAGGAAAGCCAAGTTCTCCCAATAACCCACGAAACCAAGTGATCTCAAAGCAAGCGGAAGACAGCACGATACTCAGACTTTGTGCCCTGTGGAGGACTTGGAAACTCTATCTTGCTTCTTACTTTTTCAAGAAATAAGTGCATTGTCTAAGAACATGAACCAATTAGTAACAGAGCGACAAGTGTTTGCACATCTAGTTCAATCAGCATTACCATATCCCACCAACTGTAAGGAAGATTTCTTAGGAAAGAACAACCCGCGTGTAGATGTGCCTTTCAAATATCGGATAATGCAGCGGATAGCAACTAAATGAAGGTGTCGAGCCGACTGCATAAATTGACTGACCTGCTGCAGAGCAAAAGAAATGTCAGGACGAGTTATCATCAAGTAGTTAAAACTCCCAACGAGCTGCCGATACAAGGATAGATCTGAGGGTAGCTCACCTTCCTCCTAACAAAGCTTGAAATTTACCTCCAAGGGAGTAAGAACAGAGGTACTCGATTGGAGACCAGCCAATGCGATCACTTCTTGCGTATATTTGTGCTGGTGTAACAATGTACCAGTCGGAGTAATCTGCACCTCAAAGCCAAGAAAATATTGCAGGGGACTAAGATCTTTCATGTAAAAAGAGGCCTTGAAATGTTGTTGTAATTGCTAATTAATTCAGTATTAGAGCCAGTCCCAAGCCCAAGCCTTTCAAGCTGATGTTCAATCCTCGTCTTCTTCTGTGCCCCCCACTGTCAGCTCTGATGCCATGTCAAATAGGTCTGAATGCCCTTTTCTTAGGGTTTCCTTTCATTATATCTGTCTGAATGTACATCAAAATCTTGCCATATTTCCTGGCGTACAAGATAAGTATGATAAATATATACACTCTAATTATCTGCCATTTACAATCTAGCTATAACAGAAAACCTCTCTAAAATATTGCAAATCAAATATCAAATAAGATATATCCTAAATTATCTCAGTAACATTTGTACCCAGGGTTCAAACCTTAGACATGAAGGGAGTGTACAACCAAGACCAAGGCTCTTACCACTAGAGCCAACTCTGTAAGGGTTTCTTTGTTGATAGAGTTTGTAAGATATTGATAGAGTTTGGGTTTCATATATTCTCTGTTGATTTTCTTACTGATATAAAAAAAATGCTCTGTTGATTTTAGTTAAGATAATGATAGTGTTTGGGTTTCATATATTCTCTGTTGATTTTAGTTGGAAGCAGCCAAAAATCCACTGAAGGTGGACGTAGATTCAGATGCAAAAAAGACATTGCAAAGTGCAAAAAATGCAGATGCAAAAAATTCAGATGCAAAAAAGACATTGCAAAGTGTAAAAAATGCAGATAAGTTAGAGGCAGACCTGAATATAAAGAAAAGTGATGCTGGGGTAATATTTTATAACTGACCATGATGTATTGACAAGTGTACGTTTTTTTTTTCCCCATTTGTAAGATTCTTGTCTAATGACACTTAATTTTGAATTTCAAGAAAAAGGCAACTGGGGTTAAAGAAGCTGCCCAGGAGAAGAAAAAGTCATCTGAAACAGAAGCAGTTGAGAAAGACAAAGAAATTAGTGTCAGTTTGCTCAATATAAAGGTTGGTCTTATTCGGAAAGCATGGAAGCATCCATCTGCTGATAGGTGTGGCAAGAAACTTTTTCCTTTTCTTCTTCAAGAGCCGATGTTTATTAGATAACATCTGAACATCTTGCAACCCATTGAAGTAATTTGTAGTTTTAGTGTCTGTATTTTACAGTATAATTTTGGGATACTAATCATTCATTAGCCGTTCCATTTTTCATGATGCAGTTTACTTGTTGAGGAGATCGACATTGGAGATGCTAAACTGCGCCAGGTGGTTAGTGGTTTGGCCAAGTATTGTAGTCCAGATGAGTTAACGGTAATAATTACTGCAAAAACTAGTAAGATACAATAAGTTGCATGCACTTTGTGTGTCCTGTGCTCTCTCAGTTTCATAATTTTTGGATTTTTTTATTAATAAAAACCTGAAAACTTCTTTGAATCAGTTTCTTTTTTGCATCTACCTTGCAGAATCGGCGCGTCGTATTGATTACAAATGTAAAACCTGGAAAACTACGAGATGTGATGTCAGAAGGATTGGTACTTTATTCTTGGAATTTTTATCAAATCCTGCTCATGTTTTCCATAAATGGAGTTCCCTCATGATGCATTTTGGATATTCTATGTAGGCTATAGAACAAAGTGAAATAAGATCTAAATGACCAGTGCACTAATTTAACTTATGATTGTATGGATCTACTATATCACGAATCTAGAATAAGATCTAAATGACCAGTGCACTAATCTAGAAGAAAATTAGTGATATTGCACTAATTTATTTTGACTTATCATGAAAAAATCTGAAGAAAGATGGAAAGCTTGCAATTATTAAATCACTTTCCCAGTAGCAGTTTCAGCCTCAATGCAACTACAGACCTGGACATTATCAAACATTTGAAATTAAGCAACACATGTGCAATGAAAGAGACCATAAAATCTTCCCGTTACTTCACTGCAAGATTCATTCGTCAGGGTTCCTCCTTTTGAATACTCCAATTATAGTGGGCTAATGTTGATGTGCATACTTAGAAATCCAATTTTTCCAGGTGCTATGTGCTTCTAGTGAAGATCATACAATCATTGAGCCTTTGTTCCCTCCTGAAGAGGCCAAACTTGGGGAGCGTGTTTCATTTGCTGGGTAAGATTATTAAAATCAATTGAGCTATAAAGATACAGTTATCACATGGATGATTTATATGTGCCTGCATTTTGATTGAGTATTATTGATATCCTTTTTCCATCGAAGACAATTGAACCTTTTTTCAGAGAGATAAAGTCACAACTTGAATCTATTTATCAGTTATGCTACTTCACTCTTAGGGTACTTTTCACTTAATGGCTGTATTCTGGACGGGATTGAGGCTGTTCAGCCTACGCTTCTTAACGATGATATAACTGCATCTTGCCCCTGATTTAGTTAATCGAAGTTTATAACAATCATAGGATGAAGTGTGGCAGGGTTTTTTTTTTTTCCATTTTTTATTCACATTTTCTTTGTAATTATGGTTTCTTATACTTTCATTGGTGTTCTTGTCTAGGATTGATGGAAAGCCAGAAGACGTCCTTAATCCTAAAAAGAAACAGCTGGAGAAGATAACACCAGTATGTATATCTTGGCATCTTCTTCTGTGCAGTAGTCTCATGCCCATTCTTACCCATATACTTCAATTTAAACATCATTCCTTATTTCCCTCATCTTGAATTAATATATAAAAGGAATATTCAGCCAGCCCCAATTCATTTTTGGCCTGTTTTATGAGTACCGTGTACTGAGATTATAGCTGTTATTTAGTTTCCATATTTTATTTTTAAGGATGGGATTTGCCATAGGTCATTCATCCATGTTTTGGTTATCATCCCTGTCCCTGAAAATTCTTTTACGTATGCTATGTGGATGAATTGTGTTCAAATTTGGAGAAATAATGAATTGTGTTTTCCGACTGCAGCATCTTTTCACTGATGACGAGGGTGTGGCCACTTTCAAGGGAATACCATTTATGACATCCTGTGGACCATGTACATCATCCATTCCCAAGGCAACCATCAAATAATGGGATGGCATATTGGATACTAAACACAATGTTACTCAATTTTTAGAGATGAGTATTAAGCTATACTTGATAGGAAGACAAGGTAATGCAGGCACGGTTTTTTGGTTGTTCGAAATGCATGGTTTTTGGTACTTCAAAATGTATCATTTTGCTCTTACATTTTTGGTATTGCATTCAATTTAAATCTGAACAAAGAACCCAAACAAATCTCACGAAATTGTTAGCATCCTTCATCATTCGGTCCCAATCTTGGCCGATTTCTCGAGTGACTTGTTCATTTAAACTGTCTAATAACTGAATGGTCCAGGCACAGAAGGTTCTGCTTCTCCGGAAATCTTCCTTGTTTTCCACGAGTCACCACTAAGATTTTTGTTTATTGGGCATGTAAATTCAGCAATTTTAATAAGCTCAAATGGCCTGGCTTCGGTTTTCAAGACGTTCATCTGGGGCCTGTCTTATAGTGCATTTCTCGTTCCTGTAAATTGCTCTAAAGATTTCTTCCCAAGATATAATTCGACAAAGCTCTAGCAATCTCACAATGGAGTAGCAGATGATCTCCAGATTTCTTGCTGCTCTTGCGTGCATTGCACTATTATGATGCGATGCGTGCATTGGTTTTGAAACTAAGATGGTCTCATGGAGAACTTTTATAAATTGTGAATAAGAAATATCAGAAGATTATTGCTCTTGACGGTACCTCCATATGTAACCCGTATGGGGTACATGCCTTGCTGCTGACAATGGAAGAACCATTAGAATCCATTTTAGGACCAACTACTGTGATAGTAGTCGCTTCATAAAAAAAAAAAAAAATCGAAGTGGTTTTAATTAAATTTCATATTTTGCATAATTATTCTCCATTTAAAACAGAGTTATGTAAAAGGTTGAATATGTACCATTGGGAAATACCATAAGAGCATTAAGATGTAATCATTCTTTATCTAACAATATTCATTTGGGTTTTCTTTATCTCAACTTTAAAATCATGTCATGAAATGATTTGTCAATCATTTCAAAAATATTTTCTTTGAGTCAAGCTAGGTAAATCTAGTTTTTCACTACCTTAAGAAGCTTTACTGATGACAAAGCCTTTGGATGCATGATAGTAAAGATAGTTGCTATGTGGAATTGTTATCCAAACTAGCTAGAATAAGTTTGGGAATGCCAGAACCTATTGAAATTATATATTTGGAGGGTTACCTAGAAGGCTTGCTCAAAATGGGTTACCTCCATTGGTCGAATTTCTTGCAATAAGAAACTGTGCATTGATTCATCTAATCCCATCTCATTTCATTAGGCATTTGTTGGAGCAATCCATTAATCTAATTGCATTGAGACTAATTAAAAGCTTCCAGTCTTGCATTATTTGCATTCTCATACAAAGACCGATGGGCAAAAGAGAGCATTAATTTATTCTTCGAGTGAAGAGAGCTTGGAAGTGCCAATAGACTCCCACATACAACCTGTGGACATAGCTATTATGCCGAATCACATAAATATATGTGTCTCTTTATTGGAGCTTGGAGGGAAGAGACCTTGGTGGTTGAGGTCTTTGTCGACTTCTCAAGTGGGCTGATTTACGTGGTATTGCTCCTATTGTTATTACTTTGGCAATTTGAAAAGCTAGTTGTGTAGCACATATGAAGGGGGTAATCTTTGATTGGAGGGCTTTAACCCGAATGGTGAAAGGTTTGGTGAAAGGTTTTTTTAATGAGCTTTCTAGTACCCTTTTAAGTTTAAGAAATTGAATGAGAGGGATATCATGTTATTGCAAGAGCTTAATTGTTCTATGGTGCCGGTGATTTTAAAGCCACTATTGTTGGTAGGTTGGTCACTGGTCTCGATTTGAGAAGGATTGGTTCAAGGTAAATGTTGAGGGCAACTTGTGTGGAACACCAAGGCCTTCAGGTGGTTGAGGGGTCATTTGATATTCTCATGTTACAGTGATTGCTGGATTTGCGCATCATTATGGTCATGCTTCGAATATTGTTACGAAGTCTAAGGCGCTTCTAGATGGTTTGACGCTATATTGACACTTGGGTTTGAGGAATATTGTGATAGAGTTGGATTCGAGTGTGGTGGTGGGATGGTTTAGTTTGGAAGTTTGGAAGTTTTGGTATTTATGGGATTCTTGGAAGGACGCCTAAGGGCTCATTCAAATGAATGTTCAACTGAGACATGTGTTAAAAGAAGCTAATATGGTTGCAGGTTTTTTGGCTAAGGGGCCAAGGGGTGTTCTTTGGATTTTCTTGGAGATAGGTTTGGATGGAGACAATTTCGTGGACTTGTACGTATTGATAGATGAGGCTTACCTTATATTTGAAAATGATAGTATTTTTTCTTTGGGATGTACAAAATAGTGTTTGGGTTTATTTTGATGGCTGGATTTGAATGTTTTGTTTATATGTAACTTCCAGGTATACGGTTGTTAACATGATTTTCCTTCACAATAATTGAGGACTTTAATAAGATTAGGGTACCGTTCTTTTTATTATTATTATTTGAAAAAAAAGACTCCCACATAACTCAACAAGAAAACTAAGTAAATGAAAACCCTCAAATCTACTACTTGGATGTATATTGGAAAGGTTGAAGAGAGTGTTTTGGGAGAGGCAACACGATGGCTTGTGGTCTCCATTGCACCGATGCAAGTGCTTGAAGCTCACAATGGGGAAATAAGGGTGGCTAGCGAGTGAGGGCATATTGTGGAATAGAGGGAGGGGCATATCTGAAATAAATAACTAACAATTTAAGGAGAGAAAATTTGAAGAATGGATGAAAATTTTCAAAAAGAGTGATGGTAGACGGAAAAGGGAGTAGGAGCTCCTTCCTCCGACATGATGGTGGTCATTGGGGAGGACATTTGATGATGATTTTTTTTCTTTAGAGCTTCTCTCTCAAAAACATATATCCTCCATCTCTCTCTCTCTCTCTCTCTCTCTCTCTCTCTCTCTCTCTCTCTCTCTCTCTCTCTCTCAATCCTATCCTATTTTTTTCTAGGGAGATTGAGATTGTTGAGCATATTTTTCTATACTAACGAATCAGTCACATTGCTTGGCCTGAGGCCCCTAGCCTTCATACCTCCAAACTCCAAAATCTCTCCATTGATCCCATGAAATAGGTTACAATTTACGACCGATGCCATTGAGTGCTTCCAGATATGTAAGTATGAACTATTGTCAAAGGTGAGAGGTTATGCCAAGGTGTTAGACTCAAAGTGAAATGGAAAAGATGGTCTACACTCATCATGCTAGTGCTATAGGCAACATGGTGTACACAATGATGTATAATTGGCAAGTGATATGCTATGTAATTAGCTTGGTTAGTAAGCTCCAATCTAACCTTGGACTCGCACATGATAAACTGGTTAAGAGGTAATTACAAGTTATGTATTTACAATTGAGATGTTATAGTGCTGATAATTGAGATAGTGACCTAGACAAGCACAAATCAGCATGTAGATATTTCTTCTTTCTTAACAATGGTGCCATCACATAGAGTTACCAATAATAAAAAAGAAGAAAAGAACTTGTATAGACTAATCTACCATGAAAGCAAAATACATAATTTGTCAAACAACAGTTCAAGAAGCTATTTGGTTGAAGAGGTTCCTTCAACATCTTGATGTTGGCATGGGAAATTTTGATCCAATGATGACATTTTGTGAAAACATGACAATTCTCATATTTGTTATAAACCAAAAGTTCTTTGGGAGAACTAAACACATGGAGATTTAGATATAATATTAGTGAAATAATGACACAATGAAATAGTCTTCGCACACCTTCCTACAAGTTGCATGGTTGTTAAACCCCTAAAACTCCTACAACAACAAACGAATTCAAGGCTCATGTTAAGAGTTTAGAACTAGGAAATAAAGTATTATTTTATATTTATTTTCATCACATTGCATGATTAGTATATATACGCAAGGTATGTCAATATGAATAGATCAGGTCATTCACATGACCGATTACCTTTGATGCTTGGATAAATGATGAGACATTATGTTTTTTAATACTTGTTGTACTAGATAAGTTGGATGACTAGAAGATGTCACCTTAGTGAGAACTAAGATGAGATTCATTATATTAAGATAATCATGCATAAACATTTCATTATGATAGTCAGATGCTAGATTCTTTTTGGTGACTTGAAATCGAGCAAACTGAATAATTAGGTTTAGGCATGTTGCTTCTAGACTAATATATCTATATGGTGCTTGGTCTAGACATAAGCTATTTCAAAAATCCATTGTAGCATGTATTTCATAGTAAATGTACTCATTCAACTAAATGTTGAATGTACGAATAGCTTCATGCTCCTTTATTGTGTGTGCCGTATATATTTTAGGAAATGATAAACTAACTACTGGTTTACAATTACTTTACAACCATTTAATAATATATTAATATTCCAAATTGTTATTTTTACTTTTGTTTTAATTGTTCTACTCCTCTAGCATGTTGTTATTAACCATGACTAATAAGGTCTAAAAAGATATTGTTGGGAAAACCTAGAATTAAGAGTCCAGTGAAATGAGGGCAAATGGAAGACCAGTTGATCCGCATCCTTGATTGTGCTTATTGACATCAAACCATTGTAGTTACTTCTTGGTAGTGACAAAATTTATAAACACAACACAAATAATACAGTCAAGGATAATTCTTAGTTTTGAAATGCTTAATCAAATGGACTTGAATGAGGCTTAGAAATGACAAGGCACCTTGAGGATGTTACCATGTTGGACATCTCAGAATTACGTGTGACAGCGATGAAAGGCGACAACGACTATGACAGACGGAACGGACGACGACGACAGACAGAATAGGCTTGCATTTACCCTCTGGTCTCCCCTTGCGTTCAGATTTCTCACTCTTTCGATTTATGTTTTCCCCCTTTTGGATTTCGTTTTCAGCCTTTTTTTTTTAATTAATTAAGCCGGCTGATGTGATAACTGCCATGTCAGCCGGGGGCGCAAAGGGGCCCCAACGCGGGGCCCCATAGAATTTCTGCTTCCCAAATACAAATTCTCAACAGGAAAAATAGATACATAAAGTAAGTCTTATAGAATTAATTAAGCATTTAATATTTCCCAAACAATCTAAACAATAAATGTTGCAAGACACCTCATGTATCTTATCTCTGTACCACTTCATGCTCTCAAATTCAGGTAAGAATTCAAAACAATCCCTTTAGGGTTATGTCATTGACTAGAAAAGTAACTATTGGGGGGATTACTTCTGTGAAATTGAAGGCTTTTGAGTCTTATAACTTGCACCACTGCTTTGATACAACCGATCTACCAAACACGAGCCGGGTGAAGACGAACTCATGCAAGAGAACTGAAAAATCAGCAAATTACAATGCAGATTGGATCTTCAGATGCAATAATGGAGGTAGTCTATTCCCATTAACACACAAAACAAATAAACTACTACTTTCCACTATTGTCCACGCATTCTGCAGCCTTTTATTTGTTTCATCATCTTGGAACATGCATGGTAAAATTCGAGCTAGAAAAGAATCTATAGGTCCTCACATAATTGAAGGCATTGTTTCATAAGACAAGCACCACCAAAGCCTAAATAACAAGCCAAAATAGGTCCTCACAAAAATGAGTTGCAAAACTAAAACCCACAGTGAAAGTCAGCTTCCGGCTTCACTGGAAAATGAGAATATAAAATACTACAAGCTTGTCAGGCAAACAAAATAAACCATCATGCAGTGGGTTTGAAGTCTCAACTGCGTTAAAGTACTAACTGCATTTATGAAATGTGTAATAGTTATGATTCTGAGTTTCAGTCTGAAGCAAGAAAAGAGTTTGGGGGGGAAGGCACAAGACCCAACTATACACAAAGCATGCATTGAGAATGAACTGGGTGTCAATTTGAGTTGGATATTTCAAAAGATGAACCTCACTACTTTTAAGTCAAATTCCATGTGGCAAGGAGGCATAATTTTAATGTTTAAAGCTAGAAATGAATGCCTTTAAACAAAATATAGATAAATACTTCAGACCTGTACTGAAATATGATTTGAGCCAACTGAAGGCTAGGGGTTAGAGATATACCTCGACCATATTATACTGCATCCAAGTTAATAACAAATGAGAAGGTGGTCTAATCAGGTGAAAAACAAATCCTGCGGAGAAACTCCAAAGTTGTGGATTACTAATTCCTGAGATGGGTCCAACCAATCATCATGAGCTTTAGTGCAAATAGAAACCCTGAAACTGTTACAATCACAACAGCAAATGTGACTTCCTGCAATTGGGCACGACCTTCCCATAGGAAATTATACCACAAAACATAGCGCATGAACAAACCAATTCTATAGCATAAGACTTCCAAATACTAAAAGAAGAAGAAAGATGGCAAGAAAAGTCTTACCATCGGCTAGACTGAGAGATTAGGAAAACCAGAAACCTGAAAATACACCAAAAGGTAATATCGAGTAGGACAGAAACTGGTTGGAGAGCAGAAACCCCTTTTCAATAATGATTATTCAGCCATGACTATTAACCACATTTGTTAATTAATGAGTTCTACTATCTCAAGGAAAGAACCCGACTCACAGAGCCGACATTGTGATTACTGCATTCACCACAACTTCAGCTGTAGAGATTACAGAATGAGATTATTCATAAGAAATCATAAAATAAAGGTATGAAAAGAAGGCAATACCTCATTATGAGCAAGTCAGCCACGAGATATTAGAACAAAAAGGATGATTTTATTAGAAAAGTAAAATGTATGTACAGGAGAAGACCCAGTATTCTCTCATCTGTGACAAGCTACGTCCAGAGTCCAGTGTTTGCTACGAGATAATTGGTAGGACATACTAACTTGAACCTTGAACAAAAATTTACAGTCGAAGTCACCAACTTAACACAGGAGCAAAACCCAAAACATCCGAAACGTACACTTGAAAATCAACTTGTGCAAGAGTCTACGAAAGAATTTATATAACCTAATTTTGAACTGGGTAGCCAAATGACTATTCTTGTAACGGGTCATTTCTTGACAACAGTGACTTTGCTTTGTACGTCACTCGTATAATGAACAAGACTATACAAGTAAAGGCAACTTCAAACCATCATGTTTAAGTCTGAAAGGTCATCCATTGGAATTTCAAGACCCATAAAGTCATGATCTTGCAAACCCTCATCGTCAATGTTCAGCCATGAACCCAGATCCTGACCCTGGTCATCAAGATCATCAGGCACACCTAGTACATCCATTTCCGGTAACTGTAGATTTGATAAATCAAGAGACTCAGGGTCATCCAATACATTCAAGCCAAGCCCATCTTTTTTGTTGACATGACTACTTGTATTATCATTTGACTTTGATACAGAAGGCATTGCTGCTTTGGGTTGCTCTGACATCTTGCCGACAAGGCCATTTACAGAAACAGATAGTTGAGTCGTTTTCTGCTTCGGCTTTGTTTTAGATTTCCTTTCCCCCTTAACATTTGATAAAGCAGGCCGACCAATCTTAGTAGTACCATTTATAGATGACATCTCTCTGCTGTGTCCCTTTCCATCTCTGTCCCTCTCACTTCTCTTTCCTTTGGCACTACTTGACAGAGAACTGCCAACGCCTGAGGGGGCACTTGAACTACCAATAGTACCACCAACATCATCAAGCAACAATTCCCTCTTCTTCACTCTGTTTGACCATGTGTCTTCTCTAGTTTGTTCAGAGAAGTGATTTACAGGCAGAAGGGCATCCAAAGAATTAACATCATAGTTGTCTGCATTCTTAATAAACTGCAAAGGGCTTTGTTGTGAACTCAGGGATGCTGCAGAGAAACAAAAATAACAATCCATCACTGAATCATGCCACAGAACACAAAACAAAAGGACATAAGAAATCTGAAATCTGCAAACTTCCCAGCCCTGGCCCTGCCCCAAGATCTATGTCCTAGCAATCACTGAGGACATAAAAAATACTTGTTCAAAGACATGAAACGATAAGCAGATCACCACTATTTTTCCCTCAAGGCATCAAAGGAAATACCAGAAAACCTACCTTCCAAACGGATGCAGGTATATGGTTTGGTTGATTCACCCTCTGTAGTATTATCTGCCGGCTGTGCACCATTGAGATTGGAAGACCCAGAAAAAAATAAATCTTTAAATAAGGGTTCACTGAAGCAGCTCTTTCCTGAATCCTCAAATTGATGGCATCGTTCCAATGTCCGTTTAACAAATGCTAACGCAGCTTGCTTAGCCATTTTGTTACTGGAAATCTTTCCACCAGTGCCAGTCTATAAAACAACAATGGTGCTAAATTTAGTTTACCAAGGATGCAACTTTCAGAAACAGAAGTGCGATCCCATTTAAATATATGATAGTCTTAGGCATGATAGTCAGATCAGGAAATAAAAACTAGTTTGTTAAATATCATCTAGATGTCCTCAATGGAATTGCTAAAATAAGAACACAAGAGAGCAAACAGAAAAAGAATACATAATTAATCGTGTGATGAATATACAAATTGACCAATAATGCACAAGAGAAAAAGGGGGGAGGGAGGAGGGGGGAGGGGAATAAATTTCAAACAGAAATCATCCACAATGGTCAGAATTTTAGATCAAAAGCTGCTGCTAGGAACTTGCAAAACCAGACAATGACCTCTTCTTAATAAATACCGAGACTTCACTAAAAGACACAAAAGGCACAATCCAAGTAAGTGTACAAGAATACATCTATCTAGAAGGAGAAAAGAAAATAAGAAAATTAGGAAAGCTAAAGCCCAGTCTATCAAAGGCATCCAAGGAAGAGCGTTGGAAAAGAGAGATTTGAGCTCCTCTAGCATCTGTTCAGGGTCCTCAAAACTTCTGTCATTCCTTCCCTCCAAATACACCATATTAGACGAGTAGAAGCCATTTTCCACAGCTGCAATTTGAGGGCTGCCATTCTCCAGTAATAAAAAAAAGTCCATTAGTGTTTTGGGCATAACCCAAGCCAAACCAACCCGTCTGAAGTCACTCCACAGTTCACTAAAAATATCACAATGCAGTAAGCGATAATCAACAGACTCTGCACTCTTACACGTGCAGTACCAATCAAGAACTATAATGTGTCTCCCGTCAGTTGTCGATGATGAGAATCTTTCCTACAGAGGCTATCTAAGCAAAAAGTGCAGCTTGTGAAAGGACCTTAGTCCATATGCTCTTCCAAGAAAATAAGTAGTCATTATGAGAAGTGAGGACATTATAGAGAGAGCAGGTAAAGAACATCCCTCTGGGTGGGAGCCCATAGAATCTTGTTACACCTCTTGTCTGAAACAAGTAGAATGTAGTAGATTAAAGAATGAGGTAAAGGCATCTATAACCCAATCATGGGCTGCTCTGATAAAGTTGACATTTTATTAATGGGAGCAATGGATATCTCCATATGTTCAGCCACAGAAGCATCCTTAGCTTGCGCAACACCGAATACATCAGGTAAAGCATTCTTCAGAGCCTTTACTTTGGCACTGTCTCCAACCACCAATCTAGCGTGACAATAAAGCTTCTCCCAAATGTTTATGAATTATCACACTCCAACAGCATAAGAAACTCCAACCTTGCGAAAGCACCAACTGCATCACATACTAGCATGCTTAACTTAAGCCATAGACCTCCCTTTCCATGGCAATGCCCCTTTTTAACAACTTTGCAACTCTACATCCATCACTGTAGTCTTCCAGATTTAAATTTATTGTTTTACCTGGTATAGGTGTTTTGTATCTTTTTTTTTTTATAAGAGATAAATTTTATTAATGAGAATGAAAGAAACATAGCCCATGTACGCAAGGAGTATACAACAGAAATACCTAGTTACATTCTATGAACAGTAAAGAAAGACAAAATCATGAACATCGTTTCCATTAAGAACAATAGCTAAGAACCACAACATTAAAGTATGCACAAAAAAAGTCTGCAGCTCCGCCATTGAATGCTCCTTGTCTTCAAAGCAACGATCATTCCGTTCCGACTAGATACACCACATGATGCCCAATGGAATCATCTTCCACACTGCCCATCTAAGGACAACCCTATAGTTTCTTCCAACAACCTAATAGATCCACAACCATCGCTGGCATTATCCAAGGAACATCTACCTTGCGAAAGATCTTAGCCCACAACCCCTTGGCCACCTCACAATGCAAGAGAAGATGGTCTACTGATTCTCCATTCTTCTTGCACATGCAGCACCAATCTAACACTACACATCCCCTCCTCAAATTGTTTGTGGTCAAAATCTTCCCAAGTGCCGCAAATGTATTTTGTATCTAAAGATAACCAAAAGGAGGAAAGTTCTCTTTGAAAGAATGTGTCTACAAACTTCTACTACCATTTTTTTCCTGGGCTCCTTGATGTGTTTAGCACCTCTCGAGTCTCATGAATACCACTCCCCTTGAGTCTAAGCAAAGTCTAACTATTACAAACAACTAAAAAAACTCCATTTTCCAACCTGGGTTGTCCCAGGTTCTAGAATACAGACCCAAGATGCATGTTGCAAATGACACGCATATCTCTGGCCAAAACCAAGGGCTTTGACCATTCAATGCACGTGCCCTTCAACATTGAACCAAAAATATGTCAATGACAATCAATCTTGAATCCATCAAAACTACCTTAGGAAAACCATCATAAAATTTGAATATATTTTTTTAATTGTAAGTCATGCGTCAGCTCCATGATGGTTGTGCTTTACCATTAGGATAAGACATCTTTGCATTAAACAGAATGGTTTAAAGGTTACTTGAGACACAAAATATATTGCATTTTCCCCTTTTCCATCCTTTTTTTTTTGGTATTGGATGAAGTTTTTATCCTTTAGCCTACTGAGAGTACATATTTTCATCTTTATAAATGAAAAAAGTAGTAAACAATACCGTCCCTCTAAAGATGGGCAAATGGAAAAGCAATAAGATCATCCTTAGATGATGAATTTCAAGAAACCCTACCAGAAGCTCATAGTACTCCACGAAATGCAGTGATATAGCACTTAACAAACATGGACCTGAAGGATTGAGACACTAAACCATCACTTGCCTCTACCCTTCTCTGTTCTATACTTCTCTACTTTGTTCTCTATAGTCAGCCTTCACACCTTTTACCGTAAATCCCAAATATCCCATTTCTTGCTTCAAGGGGTCACCAACATCACATTGCATTAAAGCCTCTTTCTTTCCCTTTTTCTTCTTCTCACTATGTGTTAGTTTAGCTCTTACTTAAGCCAGAAAAGCTTTAATATTAATCAAACCAGAAAAAAAGGACCAACAACAAAGTAAAGATGAAATGAGGGAGGATTATTAAGATGATTACCGTATACTTTTCACAGGCCATTCCAACAAGTTTGTCAAGGGCACGCTCTTCAAATTCCCTACATGAGAATACAACATTTTTGTTTGCACCATGATGGCCAAAAGCATAAGTAAAAGAAAGCAAGAAATTCATCAGAGATAAAGAACAGAATTGTTACTTCTCTTGGAGATCTTTCATGGCTGAGGCAGATTTCAAAAGTCTGTCTAGCAAGCCTTTCTTCTTCGAAACCTAGTGAATCATCAACAAAAAAGTTCATATGATGAATATCTTAATTAGGTCATTGCAAGATGAAAAGCTCCAACTCAAAATTGTTATTAAAAATAAAAATAAAAAGTAAACAAAACAAAACAAAAGCTCCAACTATAAACGAGTACATGCAATATGAATATTCCTTCTTCCATTCAAACTCCAAATACTTTCTTCTGATTTCTTTTTCCTGATAAAATATCTTTCCAACCATAATATCTGTTCAACCAAACTAGCCATAGGAATAGAACCATACAAGGATGGGGATTTAAAAATTGACTCAAGGAAAAATAATAGTTATTGATTTGACGTAAGGGCCTTTGCAACGGTATCAAATACCTGTACTTGGTACTTCTCTTCTAATCTACTGATTTCGTCACTGATTCCTTCATCCTCTATCAGTGCCATGTCAGGCTGAAAAACAAACATGTAATCAATACAAACCTTAAAGGACCTATAACAATGCTACAACAGCAAAAATTGGAAAATCCATGCAATAATTCTTGTACAAGCGAACTTACCACAGGTTCTGGGAAAATACCAATACTTTGAACCTCCAGGAGAAGTTTTTCATTTAACCGCATATTATCATACTGAAATTCAGAACAGGCCATGCTAGACATCAATGAAAGGTCTGAATGTAAGCCGTTTGGGGTATGACCAAATGTTGAGTTCATCCCTGTGTTTAGGATGCCCACTATGTTGCTTTCAGGTTCATCATGCTCTGCCTTCCCAGTTATTCTAAAGCCATTAAAAGCAGTAGGCCCGACAAACTGGAAGCTAACAAATGACTGGTCATTCATATTATTCGATTCCAACTCTCCATCCAGCTCAAATTCAGAACCATACTCATTATATTTGAGGTCTTCATTTACACTTTTACAATCCTCCTCCGAAATTAGAGCTGCTATGAGCCTCTGACATAAGGGAATCAGACTATGATCCCCTGTGCGTGGTACCAACTGTTCTGCAAGTAGTTCGATGCTTCTTGTTCCAGTAGAAAGCCCCATCTCTATCTCATGCTCAATCGACCCATATCCATTAGGAACAGCACAGCAACCAACAACACTAGAATGAAGTGGAGTCGGCGTAGCAGCAGTGGAATCAAGATTTCCCTAACAGATGAAGAGAAGTAATAATTTTTTTTTTTGATAGGTAAAACAAACTTTATTGGTCAATGAATAAAGTAATAAAATTAGAAATGCTGATTACCATGAAAGGATTTTACCTCAGAAAATAGTACTAGATCTAAGCCTTGAGATGCACACATAAAAAATAACTTGTGTGTGTATATCAATGTGTATATGTGTATGGCAGGAGGGTAATGCTTAATAGACTAACTTCAGAGACCATAGGACAGGAAATTCTTGGAAGTAAAACAGCTCGAAACTCTCTGAAACTAGTGCATTACATCTTCTGTTATAACCCATATACAGCCAAGTCTATATATAGACTAACTTTTTATTCAACTTTTTCTCTTTCCTTTCCCAAAACCCAATAAAACATCTTAACTCAAACCTTACAAAAAAAAACCATATTAACTCAAACCATTTCACTATTATTCACAGAATTCTCATCTCATCTCTTCCTAAACAAGCCCTTATTCTTTGACCAAAGGTGTTTCTTGCTTGATTTAGCCATAGTCTTAGACTTTGAAAGAGGAGTTTTCGACTAACCATTGGCTAACAGTGCATTGAGATCCTCGTTAATGGTCTGACCAAATTGGATGATCCACTGCAAAGAAAGACCCAACATTAAATGCTATGTGGGGTACAAACAGCATTAAATGTTGTGGGGCCTGCAAGATTTGTATATCTCTCTCCGTAATTGGACCATCCAATTCGGTCAAGCAATTGGAGAGGATCTCTATTCATAGTTGTGCTACCACTAAAAAAATTTACTAAAATAAGATACAAGTTTCTTATCCATTAATCATAGATGAAAATATTAAAACCTGCTGGGTACCTTCTTACTAATTGGGGATAGGACGAGAATCAAATTCTGGAAGGATAGTTGTTGTGGGGATAATGCATTAAGTGAGATTTTTTCTTCTCTCTATCAAATAGCTAGTGCTAAAGACTCAACAGTGGCAGAGGTCATGGAGTATGGGGGTGGCCGCTTTAGTTGGAACATCGCTTTCTATCGGGGCAGCACAAGATTGGGAAGTGGGGGTCTTTGCTGAATTCTTTAACCTTTTCTATTCGCAAAGACCAAACTTACAACAAAAAGACAGGATATGGTGGATACCTGCTAAGAGGGGTTTTTTACTGTTAGTTCTTTTTACAAGGTTCTTACTCATGATTTTGTTTTGCAGTTCCCTTGGAGACAACTTTGGCGTCACAAAGCACCTTTAAAAGCGGCTTTCTTCGTGTGGATAGCGTCCCTGGGAAAGATTTTAACCACAGACAACCTGAGGAAAAGGAGGGTCCCTATCTGCATAATGTGGTGCTTATGGAAAGAGCGGAATGAGCGATCCTTCATAGACATGGAGAGAACTATAGAAGAGCTTAAAATTTTACTTTTTAGAACACTTTGTACTTGGTCCATTGCCGTGGATTTTAATAACATGGATCTACATGATTTCCTTGTCTCAAATGCTCCAACTTAAGAGGGCAACTGCTCCTTCTTTAGAGGGCTTTTGAGTTTTGTCTTGTAACCGGCGGCGACGCCATTTCTTTTATTTATAAGATCTTTTACTTATAAAAAAAAAAAAAAAAAAAAAAAAATTGGACCATCCAATTCGGTCAAGCAATTGGAGAGGATCTCTATTCATAGTTGTGCTATCACTAAAAAAATTTACTAAAATAAGATACGAGTTTCTTATCCATTAATCATAGATGAAAATATTAAAACCTGCTGGGTACCTTCTTACTAACTTGTTAGCATACGAGATGAACATTTATACTGCAAACTTCATCCATACCGCATTTTTAACAATAAGAATATATATGTCAGCAAGATTAAGATATCTCATATAATCTATAGAAAACAAAAAAGGCGGCCCATTACTTGTTGCTTTAAGAACGCAATGTCTGCTTCAGATATGAAACCAAAAAACGGCTCCATCTGCCTCCAAAAAGGGCTTATAAAGGCATGAACTGCAGTAACAAACGAATCAATAAACCCAAAAAACTAAAAAATTTTGCCCAAAAGATGGATGCAATTTTTTAGCGAGAACATTACCTTGATTAACAACAGCATTTACAGCAGCCAATAGCTCTTCATGCCCATCGTCTGACCCAACTTAATAAGGTAAAACCAAACGTGATTAGGATACAACAATAAATTAAGGGCTCATACATATTTACTTAAAAAGTCAAAATCAGATACCAAGAAAATCCGCTGATGTGTTGGTCGTTGTCTGCTTTTGCCGTGCATAGGCCTTACGGTCCGAAAGTTTCCTCGTTGGTGGACGACCTGCCTTGCTGAGTAAAAGAATACATACAAACTATTAGATTGCAATATAAGTGCCCAAGATTATTTGACTACAAAATGAGGAAATTTGTTAGGAATACAAGAAATATATATTTAGGACATAAATGCTTGACCTTTCAGTCTTATCAAACCCAAGCCTTGCACTCCTGAGCTGTTTTGCTGTTCCCACGTTCCCAATCTTCTCAACAGTCATTGGCATGAGAGACCTTGTGGAAGTAAAACCTCGCCCAGTCCTACCTTGCCTCCGAATACCATCTCCAAGATCGTCCGCAGCAACTGGCCTAGTCTTTCTTGATGACAGGACTAATGTTGAAACCTTTTGTACACTCTGCCCACCCTTCTCATCTATCTCATCAGATTTTCTACACTTATCTCTGGATTTAGTTTCCACAGCCCCTGACTCCTCACTTTCAGATAAGGTGGCTGAAGACAAAGGATCACTTTTTAATTTCACTCGCTGAGGAGAACTGCCAGGCAAGCGTCTGGCAACCCCCAACCCAATTTCACCACCAGCGATATCAGATCCGGCATCCGGAGCAGAAGTTTCATCATTACTCGAAACAATAGGCGGAACAAGATTTGTTCGTCTAGCAGTTCGGGAATTCTTCTGTGGCCTCTGGCCAGCCCAGTGAACAGGTGGGGATGAAGGCCGTGTTGATGCCATTCGTTTTCGATTATTGGGTACAACAGCAGCAGGGGGCTTGTTTGAACAACTAGAAAGCTCCCAATCACTAGGAACATTTGCTCGATGGACAACAGGGGACAACTTGGGTGCAACACCTGAACTTGATCTTGGAGCTCGAATAGATGCATTCATTTTCGCGTTTGAGGTAGGACTGGCTGAATTAAAATCGTCACGAACATTTGTCCTAAGCATGCACAAGAGAAACAGAATCAAAATCATAGTATGGTTAAGATAAACAAAATGGCCAGAAGTGAACTAAAGGCTCAGCAAAAAGAAACTATGTGAACACGAATTCAAAGAAGAGAACAATATTTGACCTAAGAAGCACTTGCAATTATAATGTGCATAAGATAGACAAAATGACCCCAAAAATACTCGGAAAAAAAAATGCTATACATACTTATTAACAGCTCTGGCATTAACCCTTTCCTTATCTGAACCCAGAGTGCGATCTCTCCTATCATTCATGAGGGAACCATAGTCAGGGTCAGTCCTAGGGATGGAGGAACGCATGCCCAGGCTAGTCTGTTGTGAGACACCATCTGACTTTCCAACTCCGACAGCTCCATTAAATACTGGAGGCCTACAAAAAGATACAGATTAATATCACCTCTCAACAGTTATAAAAGACAATTCAAATTTGTTTCATGGGCTTGATTTATATTCAAAATTCGCAGAAAGTTGACCAATAACCATTGCTAAGTCAAAAGGTCAGAACATCCAAACAGAGATTTTATTGAGACAATCCTCAACATCATGTTCTGTCTATTGAGCATCCGTTGTTATGGTATCATAGAAAAAATACATTTTCTGACCCAATCAAAATCTGATAATCATATAAATCAAGGATGCACCTTGTAGACTATAGTTCAGTATGCTATAGTTCTGCACAAAGAAGCATAACCCTAACTGTCCTCAACATCAATACCAAGCATGGAGGTGCTTTCCATAACATTTGCTTTTATGGAATTCTAAATAAGGACACACTGAATGATCATAAGCAGACCACATAATAAATGAATTGAACATAAAAGCAAAAATACCATAAGTAGGTGTCATTACTTCCTGGATTCTACCCTATTGCCTTTTCAATTAATTTCCACTTTCAAAAATGAGAAGACCCACAAATAAAAGTAAAATTCCAAGTAAAACTACCATAAATAGACCAGTCCCCCCCCCCCCCCCAAAAAAAAGAAAAATAGCCCAATTCCTTTTAAAAGCCTAGATTCCCTAAGAAGAATTAAAAAGAATTTCCTAAAGAAAAAGAATACTAGAAAACACATTATGCACAATTTACTGGGGTTTTCTTGTATGTTGAAGTTTTGATTTCGACCCTCAGAAACAATTGCATTGTACTGATGGTCTTGCAGACGAAGGTAGCTAGTCTTGCTGATAAAGATATTCTTTTTACTGCAATTTTATTGTTTCTTTTCTCTCACTTATAAAAAGAAAAGAGAGAAACAATGCCATTGCAGTTAAAAGAACATCTTTATCAGCAAGACCATCTACCCCCACAATATTCTCAGTGGGAGGCTTGAAGATATGATCTCAGTTCATATACTCTGAAAAGCACTCTTGAATTTTCTACTATTCAGTCAAGGCTCCAAATGGATATAGAGGTCACCTGTACCCTATAGAGGGCCAAGCATTCCCAAGCTTCATACTGGGAACAAATAAATAAATTCCACAACAAAATACCAGCTAAACAAACCAGCACTGCCTATTGGAAATTACAAATAGATGTAAGGTTCAAAATGCCTCCATGGGCAAATGCATGAAAATAACAAGTCATACCTGAAACCATGGGATTCATTACTTAACCTCGACCGAGCATCAGCAACAGGTCTTTGCTGTATTCCCTGTTTAGCATCCCGGTAGCCATCAATTGGTTTAGTTGACACTGTATTTGGAGAAATATCTGGCTTTATCCCAGAACGTTTTTTCTTCATTTTTGACTTTTCCCAACCATCGACACCAATAGGTAGTGTTCGATCCTCAGCCTGAACTGCACCACTACTAGCAAGCCTTAGCATTTCCCTGTCTCTATCTATAGCTCCAGATGGCCTGACATGAGCATTACTCTGCACATCCATCTATATGTATTAGAATCTAATAAGTCAAATATTTGAGGAATAAAAATTCAGGTAATGCATGTTACACAAATTTTTTTTCAACAAAAAACAATACATAAAGCAAGAAAATCCAGCATTACACGGTATACATATGGGAGAGAGAGAGAGAGAGAGAGAGGTGCACAAGTAAAAACATGCAATCATATACACATAAAAACAAAAATCTACAGAGTAGAAAGGCACCTGTTAAAACTGAGGTATAATAATATATATATATATATATATACACACACACACACATATTTATACATATAAACAACAATAAGGGAAAAAAGTCAAAGCTAGGCAACAAATTGTACAGAAATAATTAACTGAAATCCTATATATTATGGAAGTAATATATGAGTATAAAGGTATAAAAGCATGATCTGCGCCAACAACCATATTGTATTCTGGTGATTGTCAAAAAGAAAAAAGCAACAGAAGAATTAACATGCTGCAAAAAGTAACATGACAACTAAAATAGTTTTGTTATGAGTTACTTACTCGCACATCAACCAAAGAAGTTCGAGTGCGCTTGTTCGGCACGACATTTTTAGGTCGTTCTTCCAATTTTTGCTGCTCAAGTTCAAAACCGCTGGTGGCAGCATGACCCTGATTTCCGATCTTACCTAGACTTGGCCCCAGGACAGACCGATCACTTGATAACATACTAGACCGGTCATTAGAAAAACCTTCTAACCTGGATCTCTTCTTTGATGGTACGGTTGGGAAAAACTTGTTGAATACAGATAGTGATTCATGGAAAGTTTTTGCACGTTCCCTGGTAAGTACAAAATTGTTATAACCAATAACAACTTCAATCTCAAATTTAGAGGATATGAAAAACTACCTCGCCTTCACAGAACTTTCGCGCAGACCAGCCTTTACTCTTTTGATTTCCTCCGGTAATGGAGATGATGGCAGCTTCCCTTTTAAAGAACCAGATGAAGAATCATCTGGTGAAGCGCTAAGTGCAAGACTCACATGTCGTTTAAAGTCCACTTGACGATTAGACTTATGCTCTGCAGCCAGTAACTTTGGATCAAAACGCAAGCACTGGAAGAAGTTCACAACATCGCCCTGTGTTGCTGCAGAACTGCCTCTCGACATGTTCGGAAGAGAAGATAGAATTGGATTCTCCAGGTTCTCCCGAAAGCTACCCGATCTATCCAGTGGAGCAGCCATGTGGGATCCACGCTGCCCACTGGTGTATAATGGTCTATCCGGGCTACCAGAAGGCAGATCAAACTTGCTAGATGTTGCCATTGCATTAGTTTCCACACAGCCTCTGTGTTACAAAACCCAGAAAACACAGTGGTGCATGACAAAGTTGTAATACTACAGCACATAAAGGCCAAATTTTTGCCACTTTTTATAGTTACCACTTGATGAGAACACTGCTCCTGCAATGGAGAAACCAAATAAAGATCCAAATTACATGACATACACGGCCTCCACATTTTAAGTTACTTAATGCTTGAAATATAACGCGAAATGAACCAAGTATCAAAGTTGGATCAGAAGCATGTTTGAGGTCCAAATGAACCACCAATAGTGAAATGGAAAATATGTTCGAGTATGCACGTGTGTATATAATTATCAATAGAAGTATCTTTGAGAATAATGAAAAAATATAATCCAATATTGCAGATACCATAGAACTCGTAAAATTTATGATATCTAACCAGTATCAAACTTTCATGATGGAAGACACAAGGGACTGGAATATCCTCCACATACACACACACACACAGAGCATGATATAATATTAAATAAATATATTGTCAATTACACCCTCGAAATAAACAGAAATGATGCAGCAATCAACCAGCACTTGTCTTTCAGGATATCCAGCTGAATGCTAGAGGGGATACTTTCAAAAACAAAGATGGCCACATTACGTAAATCCTTTAAACTGCAATGTACCAGCTCTTCTTCACTGTGTGCTACCTGTAGCTTTTAACAAATTCCTCGCTTATATGTTTTCTTGTACTGTTTTCTTGTATCGCTCCTACCATCTTTGACCTAAATAGGTCTTGTCCTATGTATACCACCTTGTGTACTTGGGCTTTGCCTATTCTATTAATACAATCGTTTACTTATATAAAAAAAAATGTTTTCTTGTACTGTTACTTGTTAGTCCCAAGTACTCTGTTCTTTTCACTGCTATCTTTAAACCACGGCATTTTCATGCCCCAGGAGATTTAGTTGCAGCATCTCTCAATTAAACTTAAATATTACCCATGCACCCAAAAACAATTCAAGAGTGACTCATAAAACAATTCTCTCTCAAATTTTGCAGGGGTAGTTGCTTTAAGTTCTTCTCGCAGATCATAGTTTTGTGGCTCTTTTTTTTCTTGTTTCTAATTGATGATAAGAAAGTAAGTGAGCTTAATGTGATGTTATTTTACGATAAGCTTGTTGGTCTTTTTTTTTTTTTTTTTTAAAGATGTTGGCTTACTTTGACTGGCCAATACTTGAAACCACTGGATGACTGTAGTATTCACATTCTGATCTTGAATAAATATATATATAAATATTAGTTGTGACTCATATAATATGTAATTAAATTCAGATATGAGGGCTTACATGCTGCATTGATAATAAAGGGAATCAACAACCTCAACTTAAACCTTGAAATACTTTACCATGACAACGTAAATTTACAGCTCTCTCCCCCACCCTTCCCAACATAAGGAGGGCATAACTAGTTCAAGAGTAACACTATTGCAAATTTAATTAATGCCATTGATATAAATTCAGCTTTTGGCTCACACACAGCCCCTAAAATCATCAGGAGGACAGAACGGACTTCATAATATTTTGACTAATCAAAAAAAAAATTGGCAATTTGGAGGCTAGCTCCTATTTGCTTAATGTGGCATACATGGAAAGGGTGGAATGCACGAACTTTTGAATATAGGATACCACAGTGGTAGAGCTGAAGAGGATTCTCCTCAATTCCATTTGCACATGGACAACAGCTCATAACGGTTCATATTTTTCTAAATTCTGCGTTTTTTAACTCGTCTCCCTGAGTTGGGGCTTTAGTTTAAATTGAGATTAAATTATTCATTAAAAAAATATCATCTTCTTAAATATAACTGGCTATAAACCAAAATTAGTTTTATAAGTAAAAAGAGGTTATTAAATAATAGCACTAGAGAAATTCTTTGAGCCTTCAACCTTGTGGTTAACAGCTACATGGACAATTAGACAAGTTAAAAAGAATAAAACAATTAAATGAGCCAAAAAAAAAAAAAAAAAGGAAAGAAAGAAAAAAAAAATACCCAATTGCAGGCTCTCAAACAATGGCTGCAATTTTTTACTAGCTTATGACATAAAGTGCAGTAACACCATCCCAACAAACATTGCTAGTGATACTCAATTAATTTAGGGTAGTAACAGGGTTACTACCTTCTTAGTACCCATTTACTACTTATAGTGTATTTGAAATTTTTTATTTTTATATCATTTTATTTTAAGTATTTTGTTAACATCATTAATCATTAAGAAAAATAAGAAATATATATATATATATATATTTTATAAGTAAACAATTGTATTGATAGAATAGGCCAAGCCCAAGAAAAATAAGAAAATATATATACAATTTTACTAACAGTCACTTCCTTAACCACTAAGTAAAATAAAAAATTAAAAAAAAAAAATCAAATACAAAAAGAGTATAAATTCTTTTTTGATGAGTCCAAAAGAGTAGTAGATTGATAGTAACAAGGTAGTAACCCTATCATTATCCATTAATTTAAAAAAAAAAATGCCACCTAAGTATCAGTAAGGAAGAATATCACTTTTTTTAATGATCTTTCCCAATTCAAAAAATAACGACTCTTTTATTTTGAGCTACTATTTCCCTCAAGTTCACTTCCCTGGTTATGCCAGTATCAACTAGAATTGAGCCCGATGATGGCACAACAATATATTTTCCAATTTTTAGCTATATTTGATTGTGAAATTTCCTCCATTCCCTAGGATCATGCTGATAAAGTTTCACAAGACTATTGATACTTTCACATGAACTTTGGCCACTCCATAAGTTTGAAAACACTGTTTTCTTTTTAATCGTTTATTTTTTTCCAATATCAGTTCATTGAACAGAACTTTAAAAAAAAACAAACAAACAAACAAACCAATCCCAAACACCAAAAAACATCTTGGACAAAAAAAAGGGTAAACCCTAGAAGCCGAATCAACATGAAACTCCAGAATATGAAACCATACTATACATTGAATTAAGCAACACAAAATACTTCGAGGAAGAAAAAAAGTAACCCTAGAAGTAATATCAGCATATATTAATACAGAGAGGGATTTATATACCTTCTCAATTGTGGTAACGGTGATGCTACTTGTTCTCGAACTGCAACGATTCAATGATTTAGAGACTCAAGAACCAGTTCCAAAGTGGAATATTTTAGAGACAGCAATGAGTTTGGAGCTCGATATCGAAGGTTCGTGCAATGCTACGGAGGACGAAGGCAGCCGTGTGTTTGATCGGCAATGAATCGGGCTATTTTAATATACCGTCATGCCCATGTTTGGTTTCGTTGAGGATTTTAGAGTAGTTGCTCAAATAGGGGTATTATTGGAATCCAAAGAGTTGAGCCGGTTTTACATGTGACTATTTTTTTTTTTTCGTTCTTTTTTGGTAGAGAAACATATGTAGCAGCGCAGACCGGCTGAGGCACACGCGATTGTGTGCTTAAATCAATGTCGGATTTATTGCATCAAAACAAAAACAAGTGAAATAATTCATCATGAGAGGCTACTAACAAGTTTTTTTGTTTTGAGATATGGGGAGAAATGATTCGATTATTGGTTCTCTTAGTGAGAAATCAACGTATTGTCAATTGCCAATTAATCAGATGGACCAAATGAATGGTATATATTAAGGAGTATAGTAGCATTATTTTTATTGAATGAGGATAGACCACCCAAATCCACCGATCCCAATGTGCAACAATATAAAATTTTTTTTAATGAAATGTGTAAATATTGTATAAACATTTTTTGCATTACAACTAGGGTTGTAACCCACCTAAGCCCGCTTGAGATTGGGCCCGATGGAACTAACCCAACATTCGTCTTACCACAATGCAACCCGACCCAACCCAACCCGCGTAGGGTTGAGTCAAGTCAACCCGCTATATCTTTATTTTAGATTTTTTGTTTTTCATGACACAACTTTAACACAAAAAGACGAGTCTTTACAAAACATAGTGCTTCTTCACCTTATCTCAAACGCATAGCTTCATAAAAAAATTAAAAAAATTAAAAAATAAAAAAAAAAAAAAAACTTCAAACTCAATCCAACTTCAGTTCTAGAAGACTCATTTCTTGTCAGCAACTCAAACTCTCATCTTTCTATTTGCACTCAGATTTCTAATCCACTGCCATCTCCCAAGATCTGAGCTTCTAACACTTTTTTTTTTTTGAAATCATAGTTTCCACTATAACATATTTGATTTTTGAGATTCATTTTGTGGTGGATTCAAGTTGAGCTCCTAACACTAACGCAGGAAAATCGACCCAAAACACTCCGAAAATGCATTTTGCCGCAGTGGAGAAAAAGTCCCCTACCATGAGCAAGGACATACCTGAGAATGATGCCTTCTTCTTCAATGAAAAGTTCATGAGCAAGCTTTGTAAGGGAAAAATAGGTATTGTGGTTGCACAAATCGAGGCATTCTGAACTTGTCATTAGTAGTTTTAGCAAAGGAAGCAAACAGTGACGGCGAACAGTGATAAAGAATGACTAGGATTTGACTTGTTGAGGAGAAGAGAGAAACAATCGGGTTTCATCGGTTCAACCGTCACAGATCCGACCTTATGTTTTGACCCAATGAGCCTACTTTTTGTCTGATTGATCCAATCGGGTTGGGTTGAGCGGGTTATCGGCCCTCTTGCACAACCTTAATTTCAACCTAACTTATATGATGTTTAGAATTTCCAAGATTCATGCTCTCTCCCCTTTGTATTCTTTCCAATTAGAGGCACTCTCGTATTTCCTTTTCTTCTTCTTATTGTCTCTCTGTCTCTTCTATTCCTCTTTCTCCAATCTTAATATCCATCTTTTTCTTCTCCTCCTCCTCTTCTTATCTTTTGTCTATGTGCAAATTCAAAGCTTAGCCGTAGGTCTTCTCCTCTCCCTAGGTTTGTAGATTTTTTCTTACGAAATTGGTTGAAGGTTTGATTAGATATGTAGATTTGGTACTCCGTGTTGTAAGTATTTGATTTGGATACGTGAATTTTCGATTTAGGGTTTGTGTTAATGTAAAAATGATATAATAACATATTCTTTTGACAAAATTTAGTCAAATTGAGTAAATTTTAGGTTGAGACTAGAGTAAAAATCACAAGAACAATAAGTTTATTAGACTTTAGTGATATCAAACTAGTCGAAGTAAAACAGTTTTACCTTTTAATCCCCATATCGATGAAGGAGATCTGAGCAAGGAATGAGAAAACCAAGTGGGTTGTGGTGATGTTAGAATTTGCACGTATCTATTTAGTGGTCCGACCCAGACTTGTGGTTGGCCACTGCCACATATGGTCCTTCTCATTGGGATTCGAGACTGCCCTATTCTTTTGTAGTGACCCCGCTTTTTCTTAGCGCTAGGTCTTTTATATTAATTTTCTAGGGTTGACTCTTTTTTTGAAATAATGTTATGCCTTTCTCTTGTCGAGTATCATTCTAACTTCAATTGCCTCTCTTTTCCTCTAGAAGATCGAGGTGTTCTTCAACAGCATCATGCCTTCATCATTCTCAGATGCTGAAAAACGGATAACTTGGCAGGCCGACTTCAATGGGGTTATTGCTTCTCTCCTTATGCCAAGACGAATGGAGTCTCTCCTATAAGGGTTATTACTATAGTCCAGTAAGCCCACAATACTTTTGGTGGTTCCCCTTTTTTGTTTATAAGTTTCTTTTTCAGAATTCCTAATAATGCTTTGTTTGTAGGCTCTACCTATCCATTCACATGTGGGCGTCATGGGATGAATATTTGACTTGTATCTTTAACTTGGCATACTACTCCTGGTAACTCTCAAGCGGGCCAAAAGCATCCTCAATGACCTTAAAAAATATTCTATTTTTCTTTTCAAAAAGTTTGTAAAGAGTTGAATAAGATTTGAAAAATGAGAGATAAAGATTTGAACAAAAATATTATAAAGTTAAATATTATTAAAATATTATTTTTTTAATATTATTTTATTTTGATATTTGAAATAGTTAAATTATTTTTATGTTTTATTTATAAGTTTAGAAAAATTGTAATGATTAGGTAATTATTAGATGAAAAGTTGAGTAATTAAAATTGAAAAGTATTTATTTGTAGTGTTTGGACATTTAGATGAAACGTAATGAAATGAAATGCGATGAGATGATATGATATGAATTAGAAGAGTTTTGCTATCCAAACTAGGCTGAACTAGAACAGTTCTATGAGAGCTTACATAAACCAGGGTATGGGTGCTACTTGCCTAACTATGGGGTAGCACTAGAGCACCATTTCTCACCCCTCATCCCCGCCTTTGTAGAGTTACAATTTTCCACCTTGTTTAACCACTATTTTCCTATACTAGTAAATGTGCAGGGCAATTTCCATTGCCACTCTCCATTCTCTTGGCCATAATTATTTATAACAAGCAGAAGTTACTGATAAATATTTAGCCTTGGCTGAAGATTTGGAAACTCTAACCCATGTTTTAGACTTTCATGAGACTAATGGACCACCAATATATATGTAAAATCTTGTAATTGATTTGCATGTGTGTCAGGGTAACCAGCCTAATCCGAGCCACAAAAAGCCCATAATTGCAATTGGGAGGAACTAGGGAAGAAAAGACTTTGCTCTATAACCTAATATTAAGTGGGATTGTTGCGGCTAGGAAAGGTATTGGCTTAAAGTGTTCATTGAGCAAGCTATGTCTAGTTTGGTTGTAGTTAATTTTAGTAATTTTTCAATGGGACATCAATTAGACTTGGGATCCAAGAGTATTACACCATCTAACTTTGGAAGCTTTAAATTTGGATCTATTGAAAAAAAAAATTGATATTTACAGTCATGGAGTGCATCTCGTTGAAAAAAGTGAATTAATATAAGATACAAATGAGGAAAAACTAATTTTTTAATAATATATCACACTCTTTTTCAAAATGATTGCACAGTACTTGCATGCTCTACAACTATATATACCATTACTCATTAAAAAGTAGCATGCTTGGTCACTAACAAACCAGAATCAGACAATATTTCAAGAAAATACTTCCTTAGATGAACAAAGATACTTGGTTACACTTTTGGCCACTTCAAGACCAATAGATGGCCGTGATCTTTATGCTTAAACTCGGCTTGTAGAATAGAATTGTAAAAAAATGACAGTAGCGAGATTATTTTAAGCAATCACTATATTATCCACATAGACATGAAGAGCTATGCAAGTGGAGGAAAAAAAAAAACTTGGTAAACCTTGCCAAGCCCGTTGAACTGCGTTTGTGTGCAAGGAAAGGGAGCCAGGCGAGTGGCCCAAAGGCCCGTCCCTTGGGGGCGAGGGCAAAGCTGTATGGAAAGAGGTGATGGCCTTCATTCCTCTTAATAAGCCCTATCATGTAAAAGCACGCCAACGGGTCCACAAGAGGAGCCTGTTTTGTGCAAGGCTTATTGGGAATCTTAGGAGGTATGTCGCATTAAATGCACTGAAGCACTCATTCGAGAGACTTGCTCATGTCAAGTTGGGTTGGTCACAAGATCCAAACTTCAAAGGGAATACCGCATCGAATGCATGAACAACATGCTCCCTCAGATGAGATGCAAATATCAAACTGTCAAAAGGCAGTAGGTGAAACTCTCGTATGAGAGAGATTCAAAAAGGGAAAAGGATAAGACATAGAGGAACGTTCAGACTCTCCCTTAGCATATAAGTTAATATCTTAGAAGATAACTGGCTTAAACATCGATGGTGATACCTTGTCCCAAATCCTAAGTCGTACCTATTTTTCTGATTTCAGGTTATCAGGTGCCCTAGGAGGGAGCATGATCATTGGTGTACGAAACACGTCACCAACAACCATAACATTAGGCGAAGATACATACTGTGGTGTGGGTAATCCACTGATAATGTAAACTAAGGTAAGAATGCAATTAGACCAAAGATGATAAAATACGTGTTGTGTGCTAAAGCACCGAAAATAAACCTCCTAAGTTCAGCATCTTCCTTTCCCCCTTAACACACTACTGTTGTTTTGATCAATAAAACTTCAGGCATAAATGCTCTGGCATACAGCCTCAAAATGTCATGTTATTCTTCTTCTTACAACTACTACTTGTTTCCATGACGTTATAGAACCAGGAAAGGTGTTGGTTAAAGTCAACTTTCTAGGCACTTCTATCAATGCCAGGAAAGGTGTGATTAAAGTCGAAGAACATTAAAAGCAGCGGCTCTCTTAGCGCAAGCAGCTGAAAGTTAGGTCAAACCTAGTGGGACAAAAGAACGACAACAAAGAAAAGGTCGTGATAAATCAAACATGGAAAACAAACGGGTGGACATTATACGGTAGAGCAGAAAGGTAGGACACAACACAAACTCTTGATAAATTCAAAGGAAAATTCTATTCATTATTCTTACATCATATATTATATATTATATATTATATTTTATTTTATTTTATTGTTTTTCCTTAGCAAGAATGTGGTGTAGGAATAATGAATAGAAAACTCAATTAGTTTAGTAAAAATACAAAAAAATAAAAATAAGTGCAGTGTATAATGTATAGATGATGAGTAGTAAAGCTCAATTAAAAGAGCAACTGGGGCTGCTTCATCCAAAAATGGGGTTTAGATGTTAGATAATCAATAATTCTGTTCTGTGAAAACTAGTTAAAGTGGCCTACATCTCTGATGTGGTCGTGTGGACATGAGTAAATCTGTGTGTTTGATAAAGGAACAAACAGTTTGACTGCCCATTTTTAACTCTAGGTGAGCATTAATCTTATCTATCTCTCTGTATTAGATCATCTAATTCTGTCAAGCAATTCAGCAAGATTTCAATTAGACCAATGACATATCTGCATAGACCCAAAAAAAAAAAAATCAAATGGAGATATTGCTATGTTGAAGAAGAAGCAACCAAATTTAGTAGATGGCAAAAAATATTATACAAAAAAATCCTCTCTTATAATGTACAAATATGAATAAGCTATAGCCAAAAGAATGACAAAAATCAAAGTAAAAGAATTCCAACTAAAATCTAATAAACTAACTATAACGAGTGCCTGCTTGGCCATGGTGCAACAGATCATGAGCAATCTGATCTCTAGCCTGTACTGAACCCACAGACCTCAAACCATTCTCAGAAATCATTTCATCATCAAAAAGCTCAAATTTCAGAACCGGATCCATCTCTTCATTCCTCATCTCACAAATATTATGCAACACACAGCAAGCCCCAAGAACCACTGGCAATTCTTCAAGTTTCACCTCTGTTCTCTTCTGTAAGCAAGTCCATCTCCCCTTAAACCTCGCAAATGCCTCTTTGGCAACCCTTTGAACCTCCCCAATCTTCTCGTTGAACGCGTGCTGACACCATGTCAGGTTCTGGTGCGTGTATGGTACTAAAACAGAGTCCGTCAGAGGATATCCAGAATTCCCAACGACCCAAACGTCTTTCAAAAGCCCCAGCTGGGCTCTTTGGCTGAGCGCAGACTTCTCCAACACCTGCTCATCAGGCATCGAACCAGGCCAACCAATGCAAACATCTGTGAAAACTCCCCGAGGATCGACAACCCCTTGAACTGTTACGGAGTACGAGGTTTTCTGGTTTCTATCTGTGTGCCGCTTGTTAAAGTAGGCAGCAACGTTAACCTTTGGTGCTTTGATGGGAACATGGGTCGTATACATCGAACCACCAATGTTTGGTATCCCCGAAAGTAACTTAAACTCGTTCTTTATCATCTTCAGATGATTTTCGTCAGGCCACTGGAGGAACTTTGGCATTAGAACACTCCGAATCGCGGCGCAAACCTCGAGAACAAGCTTGTGACAAGTGGATATACCCAAACCGAATCGCTTCGATACGAGTCGAAGAGGCTCACCTGTAGCCAATCTCCATATGCACACCGCAACGCGTTGGCGGACCGGAATTGCGTCGCGGAGCATCGTGTTTTTCTTAGTAACAACGGCTTCGAGCTCATCGCAGATCATGTTGAACGTGGCCTTGCTCATCCGAAACGCGCGGCGGAACTCCTCCTCGGGAAATTCCGGGTGGTTGTGTTGGTCCCACCAGTCCTTGGACCGGTCCTTCACCCACAGCCGGCGATGGTGCTGCTGGGTCCCTGCTCCAGACGCCGCAGTCTGCTGCGGCGGAGTTTTCGACCCGGCATTTTCCACAGCAACCGCAGCGGCGGTAGAAACAGCAGAGCGTCGGGTCCGTTTAATCCTCGATGAATCCAATTGCTCCAAATCAGAGTAATGGTTTTGGAGCTCGGAATTGTAATCGTTCATAACTCGAGTCTTCTGCTTGTGGGTGGCCTCGAAGAGGGCCTTATCTTGCTGAGCCTCCGAACCCAACAGTTCTTGTGCTTGCTTCTCGTCCTCTTCTAACAAAACTAAAGAAGTAAGTATCTCCTTCAACGCGCTCTTCTTTGTTTCATCTTCATCGCCGCCATCGCTGTCTTTCCTTCGCCGCTTTATCGAATTGTTGTTCACATTTGAATTCTCGATTTCTTGAAATAAACTATAGAAGTACGAATGATCTTCTTGATTAAGAAAAGGGAAAGAACCAATTTCCATCACCGAGCGTGAGGAACAACGAATAGAGAAAAAGAGAGAGAGATACGTGTGAAATTGTTCGATGAAACGTCTGACTGAGAATGTGAACACTAGAGACTTCTGAATGTGGGAAGAGAATGTTAGAAGGAAGATATATATACGGGGGCCAAGCCTGAGATCAGGTGTGAACGCGGAGGATGCACCGCGTGGCAGGCTTTGAAGGTGACTCGAGACTTTTCGTAAAATATCATGTGCCATTTAACGCGGTTGGGCGCTGATGGATATGTAAAGGATTCGGTAGTTTTGGGAGCATGGTGAAGATACACGTTGGGAAAAAGCGAGAGGTTGTGGGGAAGTTTCCTTGCGAGCCGTCAAGAGGAATGATGGTGTAGGGAAACTGCCAAAAAAAAAAAAAAAATGGGATTATAACGATAAATGAGATCTATAAAATAATATCGCAAGGCTTGAGAGTTTTTTTTTTTTCTTCTAAGCAAGTCTTTCCCAAAGTTTGGTCAATAAATATTTTATTTTAAATAAAGTGAAAAAATATTGTAACTCTTTGGATATTTATTTCTTTTTCCTTCAAAGCAACTCTTTGCAAAGTTTGTTAGTTAAACCTAATTTTTTTAGAACTCCTTTTTGCAACATAGAAATTCACATGCCCACTCAGAAGAAAAATAAGTTAGTGTGATGAGACGACGGTGTTGATCCGCCTGTTTCCTCAATGCATACCGAGGAGAATTTTGATATGAGTTTAGATGAGAGATAAAAATTTAAATAAAATATTATTAGAATATTATTTTTTGATATTATTATTATTTTAAGATTTAAAAAAACTATATGATTTATTATATTTTATACAAAAATTTAAAAAAATTATAATAATAAAAAAAGATAATCTGAGATAAATTTTGAATCCAAACAAGAGTATTTGTTTTCTACTTTCTTTCAATTGTTTTCATTTTCTTTAAATGAAAAGTAATTTTTATTGATGTTTGCCGGATATGATTGAAAGAAAAAATAAAACAAGTAAGAGAAAATGTTTTTGTTGATAGATGTAAAAAAATGGTTGTCAAATGGTGCCTTAAGTAGTATGATCCTAGGAAAAAATGCACAGTCATCATGAATTATAAAAAATTAAAAAATACATACAAAAAAAAAAGTTTCTCGCAAAATCAAGTTATAAACTTTAGAAAACCAACAAAGTTAAAAAGTAAAACACATAAGAAATTAGAAAACCTTAAACTTTTTTTAATAAATCAAATTAAAATTTATAATAACATTTGAAATTTCAAAAAGACATAAATCTATAAAAAAATTATTTAAGACATTATTAATACATTTAAAGAACAAAATGAGTATTAAATAAAATAAGAGTAAATTAATAAAGACAGTAAAATTGAGAAAAGAGATGGCCACCAAGGACCACTAGGATTAGAATGGCCATGGATGGTCAACGGACTAGGATTAGAGTGGCCATGGATGGTCAACCCGTTCGGCAAGCTGCCCAAATGGTTGTCGACCGTGGCCACCCAATGGGAAGCTCCAACGAAGCCAAGTGAGGCAGCAAGTGTCATATCAGAATTCGATTTTGGATTAAGAGTAATGTTAGATATAATAATAAATTGTTTAAACGTTGTGTATTTTTATTTTAAAAAAATGAAATTTATTGTTAAAAAATTAATTTTTTATATAAGTTTATATTTACTATTTTTTTTTTTAAAATAAGTATATGACTTTTTCAAATTTTATGAATAGGACATGCAAATCTTGATGGAGTGACTATTTTAAAACTTGACCATTACCACACGTGTTAATTCTAAACTTTTTAAATCATAGGTATTAGTTTTGAAAACTACAAAAATCCCATGGACTTTGAACACTAATTTTTCCTAATAATATTAAGACGTTGACTGACATATCTATTTAGTATTTTTTTTTCTTGTCCTACCTTTAATTTTTTTCCCTACACAATTTAAATATTTTTGAAAAAAAAAAAATATCCCTCATAAATATTAAAGAACTAAAATTTTCAAGTGAATTTTATTTTTTCAGTCTGGTACAAAACCAACATATCTTGATGGAGTAATATCATATGCAGTTTCGAATATGCGGATCTTGCATACTCTCCCAAAAAAAGTGAGGATCATTACTAAAAATACAAATTTTTATATGAGTTAGTTTTAGATTTATCTAATTTTCTTAAAAAATATATAAAATTTGCATATTCTTAAACTATAAATATTATTTCTTTTTTAAGATGAAGAATGCTACTCATTATTTCACAATTCATACTTTACATATTTTAAAATTATTTTTTATTTTTATTAAACTAATTAAATTATTCTATTTATCATTCATACATTATATATATATATAATATAAAATTCATGAGTAAAATTTTTCATAACGAATACTTAGAACATTATTATTGGATCTATTATTAGACTCATCAAATATAAATTTGATGATTTTATCAAAAATAATCTTATATTAGACTCATCAAAATCTACAAACTCAAATTTTGAGTTATGGTATTTGAGTATCATTTTTCATATTTAAATGGTTACTATTCATTTATCAAAATATTTTTTTTATTATCTTTTAATATGTTTGTTGGATAAATAAATTATAAATGTATTTGTTAGTTTCATAAATTGTATATTATATTATTATTTTGATGAATCTAATAATGAAACTTAATGTGAAATTATGAATGTAGATGTGTTGACTTTCTATCAAATTTATATTTTTTTATTAAATTTAAAGAAAAAATTAATATAAGCCATGCTAATATTCTTAAAGCATTTTTATTAGATTGTCCAAAAATAAATTTTAAAAAGTATAAATTTACACAGATATCCAAAAAGATTTGGTCATATTTGATTAAAAATAAGGAAAAAAAAGTGAGGAAACAAAATAAAAATATTTTTTGTCTTCAAAAGTGAATAGTAAGGCTAAAAATTTGTGCAAATTTTTTTATATGTGTACAAATTTATATTTTTAAAATTTTAACTTTGGACAATAAAAAAGATATGATTTAGAGCACTCTCATTGGATTGTTTAAAATTATTTTTTAAAAAGTATAAATTTATACATTTATTAAAAAAATTTGGTCATATTTGATCAAAAGTAGAGAGAAATTTGTAAGAAAAATGAATAAAAGTACTTTTTATAAATAGTAAAGCTAAGTGCTTGTTTGAGATTGCGATACAAAATATTGTTTTTAGTTTAGATTTATAACTTAAAACTTAATGTAATAATCTCAACTATTACAAAATTATTTGCTGTTTGGAATTCATATGTTTAAAATACTTTTAGAATTAGTTACGATAGTTTTTTAAAAATATATAGTTGCCTGCAGGAGCGCTTTTTGATAAAAACTCTAATTTAGTATTTTTTGAAAAAGTTGATTTTTAACTTTTTTATCTAACTGGAACACTTTTAATAATATTATCCAAAAATGTCATTTTTCTTTAAAAAGTACTTTTAAGTGCTTAAAAGTATTTTTTAAGTCTCGAAACGTAATCTCAAATATCAAATATGTTCTAAAACTTTGTCCAATATTAGCCAAATTTAATAAATTTTTTAATTTTATTATTCATTTTTAAAGATAAAAAGTACTTTTATTCTTTTTTACACAATTTTTCCCTTATTTTTAATTAAATATAATTAAATTTCTTTGATATATATAAATTTATATTTTTAAAATTTTAATTTTAGATAATTCAATAAAAATATTGAAGTTTAAACTTTGGACACTTAGAGCATTGACATTAGTTTCATTAAAATAAATCATCAAATTTATACTTTTTACATACTTTCTAAAAAATTTTGAACATATTTGATCAAAAGTGAAGAGAATAATTGTGGAAAAGGTGAAAAAAAAAATTGTCTTTAAAAGTAAGAAGACTCATAAAAAATTCTTTTAAATTTGAAGAAATTTTTAATGAATCTACTCAATTTTAAAGATAAAAAGTATTTTTTTACATTTTTTCATAAATTTTCTTATCACTTTTAATCAAATATAATATTTTTTTTTAAAAAAAATATATAAAAAATATTAATTTAATAATTTATTTTAACGAATCAATACCAATACCGTTTCAAAGTACAAAGGTACAAAAGAAAAGCATTGGGTCAACTACGAGAATCACCAACTATGCCATTTAGTCAACCTATTGACCGCCACCGTCGGAACGGTGAAAAAAGTAAACGACGTAGACAGAATTTTTGTTGGTATCATTAAACGATTGTGTCATCCATTGCATCATAATTCATAGCCACCTGGGCAGACATATGCTTTTTGTTTTTGTTTTGTTTTATTTTTTATTTTTTCCTTTTTCTTGAATAATTTGCTACTCTTCATTATTATTCATAAACAGTTTATTATTATTTTATTATTATAATTTTATTACTAACTATAAATAATTTAAAATCACTTTAGCATTTAAATATAACCTTAAATACCTTGAGAAAAAAATCCATCATGGATTCTCCATATCACAAGTTGAAAAGAAAAAAATAGAAAGAAATGGAGTCAAAACGTTCAAGTGCCGAATTCTTATGTGGCAGTAGACAGTAGTGGTGCCAAAAAATATATATAGTTGCAAAGACAGTTATTTAACATTTCAAATCGGCGCCATCCTCAAGTTTATGTTTCGATACTATCTCAAATAATATGTGGATAAAGTGAAATTTATATATAAATAATAGTGAATAGTTTATTAATAATAATAAATTAGTAGGAAAATATTTATAAAAAAAAAAAAAACACTATTCCCTATAAATCCTTATTATTTGAATTCGAAGACTTACATTGTATTGAAGAGAGATATATATATATATATATATATTAACTACTATTTGAAAAGAGGTTATGTGAGATAAATAGTAGCTTTTCAATAATTTTTAAGTATCATTTTTGCCCTTTCATTATTTGTTTATTTATATTAGTTATGATGAGTGCCGTGGCCAGTGGTCTTCTCGTTGCTGGGCTTTTCTTAATTGTATATGAACCAATTCGGCTTGATTTGAATTAGGTTTTGCGTTTTTGGTCCTTGTACAGTGCGGTGATATGATTTTTTGTAGTCAGAAAAGTAAATTTAGAAATATTGATGAGAGGGAAAGCTGCGTTTTGCATTTCTGCAAGAGGAACGTCTGAAAGAGCGTTAAAAGAAAAGTGCCGAAGAGGAAAAGCCGTTGGGTATATTTCTATTCGTTGCTGTTTTATTTTCTTCTATGTTACGGATTTCTTTCCTGCGTATTGGTTCGGCGCCTAAGAGGAAAAGTCTTTGGGCTGGTTTCATTTGGGCCTTAGTTGGGCTTCACGGGTTCGGTTGTCACAAACAATGGGTTGGGCTTCACGGGTTCATGGTTAAATGGGTTCACGGGTTCAGTTGGGTTTAAATTATAAAAATAATAAAATTATGTAAAAAAATAATAAATAATAAAATACACAATACAAAATAATCGGAGAGGTTCCCAACATAAATAAAATAAAATAAAATACAGAATACAGAATAATTGGAGAGGTTCCCGACATAAAAAAATAAAAAAATAAAAAAATATAATTAATTAATATAATATCGTTAAAATAATGATATTATCTAAACTTAGCAAATACACAAGTTACTAATAATCAAATAAAATACATGACAATTTAGCATTAATAAAATAAAATCATTAGAAACCAAATTAATAATAAAAAATCGTAATTAGAAACTCAGTTAATAATAACAAGTTGTTAAAATAATAACAATACACAAGACGTAATACAAAATAATTGGAGAGGTTTCCCAACATAAAAAATACAAAATAATAAAAATACACAAGTTAGCAATAGTAAAATAAAATAATTAGAAGCCAAAATAAAATAAAATAATAAGAAACCGAATAAGAAAATAAAATAATACCATTAAAATAAGGATATTATCTAAAATTAGCAAATACACAATTTACCGATAATCAAATAAAATAAAAACCCTAGAAATAATAAAATAAAATCATTAGAAACCAAATTAATAATAGCAAATCATAATTAGAAACTCAATTAATAATAACAAATGTTTAAAATAATAACAATACACAATACAAAATAATTGGGGAGGTTCCCTGGCATAAAACAAAAATAAATAAATATATGAAATAATAAAATAATATAATATAATTAAAATAATGATATTATCTAAAATTAGAAAATACACAAGTTGCCAATAATCAAATAAAATCCATGACAAGTTACCAATAATAAAATGAAATCATTAGAAACCAAATTAATAATAACAAATCTTAATTATAAACTCAATTAATAATAACAATTTGTTAAAATAATATCAATACATAATACAAAATAATTGGAGAGGTTCCCCGACATAAAAAAATGAAATAAAATAATAAAATAATAACATAAAATAAAATAAAATAACATCATTAAAATAATGATATTATCTAGAATTAGCAAATACAAAAGTTAGGAATAATGAAATAAAATACATGACAACTTAAAAATAATAAATTAAAATTGTTAGAAACCAAATTAATAATAACAAATTATTTTTAGAAACTCAATTAATAATAACAAATCGTTAAAATCATAATAATACACAATACATAATAATTGGAGTTCCCGACCAAAAAATACAAAATAATAACAATACACAAGTTAGCAATAATAAAATAATTAGAAGCTAAAATAAAATAAAATAATTAGAAACTGAATTAAATTAAAAGGCACATCACAAATCGAGATGAAGGAAACCAAAATAATAGTAACAACAAATTCAAATGAAAAAATAAAATTAAAAGGCACATTAAAATAATAATAAAAATACACGAAAACTCATAGTAATAACCAAAATAATAGTAATAACAAATTGAAATGATAAAATTAAATTAAAAGGCATATTAAAATAATCAAAAAATACACGAAAACATATAGTAATAACCAAAATAATAGTAATAACAAATCGAGATGACAAAATTAAATTAAAAGCACACTAAAATAATAAAAGAATTATACGAAAACTTAGAAATAAATGACAAAATTAACTTAAAAGGCAATATACGGAAACTAGCACATTAAAATACACAAGTGAACATATCGAAATGAAAAAGTTAAATTAAAAAACACATTAAAATAATAAAAAAATGCACAAAAAATTAACAATAAATGACCAAATTAATTTAAAAGGCACATTAAAATAATAAAAATGGCATGAATAGTTAAAAATCTTTTGCTTGTCTCATTCTCTTGTCTCTCATTCTCATCAGTTATTTTTGCTCTTTGGTATATGCCTCTATTCTGACCCTGACTCATACAAAAATTGATAGATATTTTTTTCACGAAATATTATTTGTTATCTGCCAATTATTAAAAGAATGATTGGTTTTGTTTTTATTGCAATTATTCATATAATTTGCTATTTGCTGCTGTAGATTTTATACGATCGACATGTAGATGCAAATGTTAAAAACTTAGAATTATAGAATAAGATCTTTCTGCTTCTTTATAAATCCATGGTTTTCAAAAACCTGTTTGAATTACAACAAACGATTGAGATAATAATAATAAAAAGTATGTCCAAGTCTAAGAAATTTTGTAGATTGAAAAAATTAGCCTCTAAACAAGATAAAAATGAATGGAGGCAACAATGTAACCTAGATATATAATTTTTCAATTAGCATTTCAAATTAAATTGATTATTAAATATTGCAATATTTTATATATTCTAGATGAATGGAAATGGTACTGCCACAGTTGCAGTACCCTTTTCATTCAGTTTATTTCTCAAATCCTTTGAGATCAAAGCCGATTTAATGTCGGCTAAAGAAATTGTGTCTCTACCATAAAGCATGGTATTGAAAAAGTTATCATACGACATTGGTAACGAACACAAGACAATTAAAACCTGATCCTCCTCATCAACTTTAATGTCAATGTTCTTCACATCCATACTAATTTTATTAAAGTCATCCAAGTGTTCAAAGATAGGAGTACCTTCCTTCATCTTGAGCATGTATAACCGTTGCTTCAGATACAACCGGTTTGTGAGCGATTTTGTCATATACAGGCTCTCAAGTTTGGTCCATAAATCCTTGGCCTTTTCCACATCAGCAACCTCTCTCAGAACTTCATCAGACAGCGACAAGAGAATAGCAGTATGTGCCTTCTTCTCTTCTTTCTTCTTGGGTACTAAATCCGGCTTACCTTCCAGCACCTTAGCCAACCCCTGTTGTCAGAGCATCACCTTCATCTTGATGCGCCATAGACTGAAACTGTTCTGACCATCGAATTTCTCTACTTCAAATTTAGCCATAGAAGCCATCCCTTATGGATCTAGCACAAAGTCGAAGCTCTGATACCAGTTTGCTGGGACTTAAGCCTCAAATTACTAACGGTAATTTTGTAGTATCGCAGTAGAAACAAAAAATACAAGAAAAAAAGGTCCATTGTTAGAGTCGGTCAGAACAAATTCACTATATCAAAGATGGAGTACAGAGAGATCTCTTACACAAATCCTCACAATCACAAAGTCCAAATAAACCCTATGCACTCTCTAGATTGTTAACAAGAGTAATATCTCTCACAGAAGCGTTTTACTGCTCTCTCTTGCTTTCTCACACACTATTTACAAGTATTTATAGTGTATATCTCGGAAACCCTTAAAACAACAACTCGCTCGAGCGATCTTTAAAACTCGCTCGAGCAAACTCTTGAGTTTGCACCTCGCTCGAGCTGGAAGTCGAGCGAGGGTCAAGCAAACTCTCGGTTTGCAAATCTCGCTCGAGCTGGAGGCCGAGCGAGAGTCGAGCAAAGTCTCGGGTTGAATCTCACTCGAGCGGGAGGTCGAACGAGAGTCGAGGGAAGTCTCGGGTTGAGGTGTCTTTTCAGCAATATTCAAACCACACTCAACAGTTGGCCTAAGACAAATATTACGAAGTATACCGCTTAAAGCAATTTTCTTTCCATCGATGCTATCCTGTAAATACTATGGAGTAAAAAGACTTTATCATGAGACAAAAAACTTCTATTATGCTGATGGCACGATTTCTCTAGTTGCCGATCATGTTCCAGATCAGCTTTATCATCTATTTATTTCAGAGTCAAGTGAATCTGCCATATTTCATACCTATGTGTGCATGTATAATAATAAATTTGCATTTACGTCATTATGTATAAAACTTGATAGAGATCTATGCAGAAAGAACAAAAGAATCTATACATTTCGAGCTCAAGGACAGGTCTATCATTTTATTAATGAGTTGCTCTCTCTTGATGGCTATCCTGCTATTTGTAGTTATATTTTTACGACATTGAACATGAATTAGAAAACCAAGTTAATGATTCAAGAAAATTGGATCCATCGATTATTACTAAACTTATGATTATTATTGAATCTAATCCATATTTGTGTTTTTTTAGAAGCTTGGCAATATGCCTAATTTGAAGAAATGCGAGAACCAAATCAGATCCGATGTTGATCTAGATCAACGTGTTTTTAATGCACTATTAGCACCACAAGTCGCAACTATTTGGATTGAGAGTGATAACTTTAGCCCTTTAAAAGGGCGAGATATTGTCGTTTCCAACCATTCAGGTGTTTTTCATATAGGCAATATTATTTTGGTGCTATAATTATTTGCAATATCCGTTATTATTTTCTTTCGAAAATATTGGTTGGCATCTAGGCATACAAAGAGTTCAGAAAGGAATAACATCTTCATAGACTAGAACAACGCCATCAGTTAATCCCAAACAGTTAATATCAACAGACAAGTTATTTAAGAGAGAGCAACGAGGTCAAAATAAATCTTCTTATTCTGATTGTTGAAACTTCAACCTTTAAATTTGCAACTTCATAATCTATCCATTTGTTTTTATAGTTTTGAGCAGAAAAAGAAAAGAACCATTTGTCTCATACCATGAATATTATTGCTATAAGTTAAAAATTAGAATAAATGATAAAACTATCATGCTATTATCTGGTCGTTTGTTTCAATAATTTGTTGTTGATATATACGTCAAAATTAAGACTTCCAAATTGGACTACTTTCGTACCAAACAACAATAGATTCAACTCGAAGTATATAAATGAATTGTTGATTGTATTTCAGTTGGACAAACCGATACTTTCAAAGTTGGCAAGCACATTATTTTACGCTCGTCTTTTATTGGTGGTACAAGAGATATACGAAAAATATATATGAAGCAATGACTTTAGTCTAGCATTTTGGAAACTTGATATCTTTCTAATTATGACATGTAACTTAGGTTGGAAAGAAATCTTAAATAAATTTGGGCCATAGGAAGAAGTATATAAATCAACCTGATTTAATTGTTCGAATTTTTAGAACAAAATTAGATGAGCTAAATGATTATTTACTCAAGTGACAAGTTTTTGAAAAAGTTTCGACTTATGTTTATGTAATTGAACATCAGAAAAAAAGGACTATCACATGTCCATTTCTTAACTATATTACAAAGAGATTGAAAAGTTCATACTCCTGAAGTTTTAGATGAGATTGTCTCTACAGAAATTCTTAATTAAAATAAAAATTTGTATTTATACAAAACAATTGTGAATCATATGATACATAGTCCCTATGGAATATTGTATCCAACCAATGTTTGTATGAATAGAAAATTGTTGTTGTAAAATCCATTATCCAAAACACTTCGCATCCAAAACAATTGTTGGAGTTGACTGTTTTCCACAGTATAGACGCTGCAATAATGGAGTTATTGTCAGAGTTAGGGACAAAGTCTTGGATAATCGTTTGGTGGTTCCATATAATTCATATTTTATTGCAAATTTTGATTCTCACATTAATATAGATATTTGTTGTACAATCAAAACTGTGAAATAACTTTATAAGTACATCTATAAAGACCATGATCGTATCGTATCTAATTCAATTTCTGAATATACTACTCATGATGTAGATGAAATTCAGCAATTCCAATTAATCTGATAGATTTCTCCACTTGAAGTCATGTGGAAAATATATAGATTTATTTTTAACAAAATATATTCATCTGTATATAGTTTGCATCTACATCTTGAAGATCAACATGCGGTGACTTTTCGTCCTCATGAAGATTTGACCAATGTTCTAACCTCTGATCGCTCTGCAAAGTTGATATCAATAGAATTTTTTTCAACAAATCAAATAAATGAAGTTGCACAACTATTCTTATACAACTATTATTGAAGAGATTCCGGATGACGAAGGACCGCTAAAGCCACCAGTGTACAACATTGTGCTCTTTAATGAACTTGGCGCCTATAAAAACACAGTTGCCGAGATAGGTAAATATCTCATCAAGATTTTGAACTCTTTTCTTATGCAAGAATTGATTGCTAATAAATAAATACTTAATTTAATTACTTAGATCTATTGACAGTTGCAATTTACATTAAATCACCTCGAAAGGTAAATAGGACACATGGACCAACAATAATCCAATAAATACTTCTTATTGATCAGAGATTAAAAAAAAATTCTAAATTGTTAGCATATTATTGTAAAAATTTAGATTTTTTTTTTCATTTTATTTATCCGAATTAAATTTGTACATATCTTGTTTAAATGTTGTAGTCTCAAATCTTTTTGTTTTTTTACAATGTGAGATCGGTTTGTGCATAAGGAATGAGAAAGGATTTCTAAAATTATTGGAGTGAAACCTATCATTCTAGAAACATGTCTCAAAGTTGGATCTTACAATGATATTCTCTCTTAAATATAATTGTTCTAATTTTTTAATATTATATATTATAATTAATTTTATATGCTTTTCAACATAGGTCTGTCTCTTTCATCTCGTCCAACAAGTATATTCATAATCAATCTTCTTTGTTCCTAATGCAGTGCAGTTACAAAAGTGGTATCTTAGATTTTTTTAATTGTTTTCAATCTATTTCTATTATATGACATAATTAGTAATTTCAGATTCATTCGTATATCTTAAAGTGTATTAACTGTTTCAATTACAACTTTGAAAATGAGTTCTATTAATCCAATCTCTAAAATTATTTTTTATGATTTCTATTTCCTTGTTAATTTTAAGGGCAATAATTAATTATCAATTATTTGATGATATCATTGAAAATTGCATTCGCAATGTGTCTGCATCTATCTCAATTGTTGATAACCAACCCATAACTAAAATCTGTGATGTTACTGAGTTTTTAAAATCATTGCAACCTCTAACGATAAAATTCTACTCTTGAAAATAAATTCATATTCCTTTATATATAAATATCATAATATGATACATGGACTTTTTTATAATTAAATTACTACTCTTTGTGTATTAAATATAATGTAGAAATCAAGATTTTGGATAAAAGCAAAAATCATTTCGTGGATTTACAATAAATTAATTTTCTATTACATGTCTTGCACTGGATACCACAAATAAACAGGATACCACAAATAAACAGGATATGAGCACAACGAAACATTCATTTGTCTTTACTACAAGCAACAAACATTGTATAGCCGCAGTATGTATGTTATTTTTAGATTTAAAACCACAATTGTTTAAATTAAAGCTTTGATATATGGCTTTGATTCATATGAACTCACTGCTCTAATTTTATTATTTATAGTTCTCGAGCATATGTGGAAGTAGATGATAATACAAGACAACTACCAACAACTTTATTTGGTCCGATTGCATAGCTTGCTCTAAGTTACACAACAACATTCGACTTTATTTGGTGCAATTGTAGAGCTTGCTCTAGGCTGCACAACAACCCTTATGGAATATATTAGCGATGTAATTAACTTTTTTAATTAAACTATTATTTGACAAGATATTACATATTTCTAATTAAACAACAACAATATAAAAAAGTGCCAATATAAACTATTATTGCATTATGAAGGAAGCTACAAAAAATGCTTAGAAATTTAGAGACATATATATTTATTGTAAACTATGTTTTTAACAATTTAGCTAATTTTATTCTAACAAATAATTAATATATTTCTAAACTATTATTGTAATACATGTAATATTTTTCAATGACGCTGATTGTTGGAGTATGTGGCTTATATTTGATTAGAATACAGTGGCAAGTGGTAGATGACAAATGGTGGAGCGAGTGGACGAGCAATGGTACGGGGGTATTTTTGTAATTTTTTAAGTACGTCCGTATACCTAAGGTTAGTATAAATACATATGTTGTAACCCTAATTATGATGATAGTGAAATTTGCCGCTCGCTCCTGTGGATTTAGGTACATCGCCGAACCACGTAAATTTCTATGTTATTTCTCTCTTATTTTCTTTTAGATTATTCCGTATTGTTCATCATAAATGCCACATGATCACAATACTGATGTGTTTCTTTAATTTGCTATTCAATAGCGCTATTGTATTGTGACATCATTGGACAAGCTACCTAAACTTGCTGTTTATATTATGATCTATTTGTTATGCTCATTTTACTGTCCAATAATGTTGCTTGTATTTTACTGGTGTTGGGATTGAGTTTGAATTGCTAGTTGTTACTTGATTCCTACTTTGTACTATTGCAGTGGTTCTATTTTTAAGCTGATGTATCGGTTGCTAAACTCTGTTTTGGATATATAATTTTATTATTAATATTTGTTAAATCACCAAAAAATGATTTTACACTCAGATTGAAAGATAGAAAACTCACTTTCCAATTTCAACCAAGAACATACTAAGACCAAAATGAGAACATAAAAATATATATATAATACTAGCAAGAAATCATTTAACTTCTTTAGATTTCTTTACCTCTTCAATTTTTTTTTTTTTTATCAATAAATAAGTTTTCATTAATTGTATGAATAGGCAAAAGCCCAAGTACAGTTATCTCTACCAAATCAACATTACTATTTTTTTCATTTGACAATGGTCTTACGTCCAATTAAAGATCTAACTTCAATTTTCAAATAACATGATTTGCATTAAAACTTTATAATTTCATGAACAACGAGATATTGAGAAGGGTTATTATACCATCTAAATCATAAATCTATCTCATGGTTCATCTATCATATTTAGAAGTTCATGAGCTTTTAGAAAGATTAAAATAATGCTAAAATAAATTTTTTTATGAAAGATAAATGGAGAAGGTTGCTTCAATACTTTATCTTCAATATGAACCACATTTTTTTAGATCTTGAACAATCTCTTCTACTGAACTCTGTGAGGATTGAACAGTATATAACACATAACAAAATAAATAATAATTGGATGTTCTATAACAAAAAATTGAAAAAATAAAAAGATCAATAGAAAGAATTCAATGAACCAATTTTTTTTCTTCTTCTCTAACTTCTCCAGTATAGCAAACCTTAACACTTTTACATCTCCCCCACCTTCAACTACCATCTTGGATCAAACAATCAAATCATTGGATCATCAAATTGGTTGGCAACCAAGTAGCTTTTGAACTTTCCAGCTCCATCCTAAGATTTTTCTCAGTCTTGTTCATTCTCTACAAGCACCAATCAATGTAAAGAAATTAAAATGATACTTTTAACTTCTAGAAAATCATCAAGCACAATAGTTTGAATTCTAAAACTTCAAATATCGGCTTGTAAATAATTTAGGGTATGGTTAAGATTCATCACAACAAATTGGTATAATGCTTATATTTTATCATACAACAATAACATTTTTCCATTTATTGTTAACAAATTATTCAACAAATTAAAAGCAAGATACAATAATAACAAACACTTATATAAACAAGTATTTCAAATACAAATTTCTAAAAAAACTTTTATTTGACACGGTTAGATAACTCTCTTACAATATTTAAACAGTTTCAATAAATCCAATATATAGTTATTTCTTCCAATAGATAATAAAAAGAACCTAACTAATGAATTCTATTAATATAACTACTCATTGTTGTATTTAGTTTTGTTTAACTGCTTAACTAATTTTGTTCTAATAAAGAATCAAAAGTTTTATAACAAGAAACACCAATTATATTTACTTACAATCCTTGCTTTTTTGTGCTTATTAATGAATTTATTTATGTATTAATTATGCAAACACTAAATATTCAATATATGCAAGACTATTTGCTTTATCTACAAGAGATGGTCGCGAGAACTTCTGAAAAATAAGGGACCATTGATGCAGGGGAATCCAAGACAGATGATACTGAGTTGTCTGATTGCGTTGATGGCGCTGAGGTACCATGAATTGGTAGATCAGTGTAAAGGCCGGAAGTGATCGTGATCTCTTTCTAATTGGGGGAGTTTTGGTGCGTTTCAGTCTTATGGCCATAACTTTGGCTACGGGTGTCGGAATCGCGCATAAGACCCCAATTCGGAAAGCTCTTTTAGATGCGCACGCTGTCCACATGTGCCTTTTTTTCGACCTCAAATTCCGCTGTTTTCCCTTCCGAATTGTCATTTTTAGTTATTTTTTACTATTTTTGGTAATATTTCGTATGTTTGTTAGGAAGTCATTTTAAATCCGATTTATTTCGGATTTTTTGCAGATTACTTATTTGGTTTTGAATTTCAATTTTACGTTATTTTCGGGATTTTGTCATTTTTGGTAAAATTCGGTTACAGACGAATTTTAGCTATACAGTCCGGCCTGTGGACTGATTCTCGACATTCTTTCATTTGATAATATTCAGTTTTTTTCTCAAAGACGTATTCTCTGTATTTTGGGTAAATTTCTTGTGTTCTTCCCTGTGAATTCATCTGTTGAAACTAACTTGTAGAATAATCACTATTCTGTCCGGCGTCAACCATGTAACTTACTAGAGATATGGATTAGTCGAGGCAACAACACAACAAAAAATTAAATATCATTTCAATTCATACTGCAGATGATATAGCATAACTCTTTGACGTATGCATTGCTTTAATTATATAAGAGTTATTTTGATTGTTCCAAAAAATAGTTGCATCGTATTACTGTTTGTTTAGTATGTAGGATGATCTTAGAATATAATTGGAGGTAATTTCTAGTGATATACTAAATTTTGGTTGACAAGATGATAAGATGTGATATTTTGAGGACTATTTTGGATTGTTTAGATCGTTTCAGGATTAATGATGCAAGACAAGATGAATTACGCATATTTGACTATTAAATGTAATGATTACTGATTCTGAGATATATATTTTTTACTTTTTGGAATAGACTATTATTAGTATATAGCATTTTAAGATTCCAAATAATAGAATTTACTTTTTATTGTGTAATATAAGATTATTATTGTCATCCTTTACATTGTATAAATAGACATCTTGATATGATATTTTGATTCTTTTCAGTGAAAATAATTCTTTTATATAATTTTTTTTTCACAATTGGGCAAACGTGCCTTGCACGTTACTATTAAAACTAATGTATATATATACTAGAAATATATTTTTACTTTTAAAATATAATTTAATAGAAGACTTGGTTTATATTCATTCTGTTAAAATACGTCACAAGAACTTAAATTCTTAAAATAGACTTTCTTATAAAAACGTAATTATTCAATTTTGTAAGAAACCTAATAAATGCTAATACTATTTAAATATTATTAACATATTTTTATATCTCCAATCCGCAGATTTAATATATCTAATCTATTGCAATAAATGATAAACAAATTCTCTTCATACGATAAACCTTGAATTTAAAAGCATTTGAAATAAAATTTAAATACTTACGATTTACTGTTAGAATTAGCATTTTTCAAATATTAATATAATATCTAATGTTTCAAATATTATTGTATATATGTATATATGTATATATTTAAGTTTATAAAAATAATTGGTGAAAACATTCGATTCATAAAAATAGACTTAATAATATTTAATATCAAAAATATTGTAGGATATTACTGTAATTCAATCTTAGTTTAAACACTAAGCCCAACTTAATTGTTGAGCCCAGCATAGAATGCAAGTCAGTAAATCTCAACATAAAATAACATATTATTATTATTATTATTTTGATAAGAAATAAAACTTAAGCCCATGAAAGAGATCAAGCTCATGTAAAATATCAGTCCAAGACTCCAAACTATATCGTGCTTATTGTACCATTCTGACTGATATGCTAAAAAGATGTCGTACCGATCAGGTAGCCAATACACAAAATGATATGTTTTTTTTTTGGCCTATTTTATCATTCTGACCGATATGCTAAAAAGATGTCAACCATTTCAACCTGTCTAGGCCAATATGGTAATATATCGAATTTCAACTGATAGGTCTGATACCGAATTTCGGATTTTGACAGATAATGTGTTTTTTTAGGTGGTTTTTTAAGTAGGTTTGTATTTTTTTTTTCCTTTTTGTATAAATAAAAAGTATAATTTGTTTGTATGAACCACAAATAAAATAGTAACTTTATTTTTATTTTTTGATAGTTTATGCGCTTATATATATAATAATAATTTATTCATATATACACGGTTCTAAAATGGTTGCGAAACAGTACTGGTACCAAAATATTTCATTCTAATGTCTTGATCGAAACAGCCTCTGGTATTCAAAGCTTTACTCCAAACACAATTAAGTTATGTCTTAAGACTCTTTAACAATAAGGGTATATTTGTGATTTAACAATTCACCCACATAATTGCCTTTAAATTAAATTAATTTACATACATCAAAATACGAGTCCAACTTTCTAATGTTCTTAAATTATTGTTTCTTTGATTCCCACTTGGAACACAATTAGGAGTCAACAAAATTTATGAAATATAACTAAATGAAATCACTGTAACCTCCACATATGTTATCTCCTACCTTCATCCAATATCCTTAACTAACTCTATAAAAATAAAAAATATAAAGAAAACAGAAGTAAACTAATAGTCTGCTCTACAATGGAGACGAGTATGAAAGAACTGCCTTTGTATTCAATATGATAAAATTGTTGCTTACAAAATATGCTTTATACAGAAACTCACAAAGGGAATGACAGCTTGCTAAGGACATTTGTACGTGTACTATGTGGCTAAAGGTAATGCTACTATACCCACTCTATTTGACACATTTTTTTGACATTTCATGTATTTTGATTTTTTAAATTTTTTTTTTTTTACTTAATGATTAAGGAAGTGTTATTAGTGTATTGATATTTTTTTTTATATATTTTAAAAATATTTTAAAATGATAAAAATGGAAAAAAATTATTTTTTTGTTTTCATATTTTTTTAATGTATTTAGATATTTTTAAAAAATATGAAAAAATATCAATACACTAATAATTACTTTCTTAATCATTAAATAAAATAAAAAATAAAAATAAAATAAAATGTAAGAGATGTCAAAAGATGTGTCAAATACAGTGAGCATAGTAGCATTATCCATGTGACTAATTCTCTTGACATAAAAGGGAACAATTACAGAAAAAGAAAGTTACGCCTACACAAGAAAACAAAATCTGTTCAGAGGAATTATTACTTATTTTCTCTTGATATATTTTTCTTCATTCTTTATTGAGCCGCCTATAATTATTGGTGCATGCCTCATGCTTTCTTTATCACATTTTTTATTATTTTCAATAATAAATACCCACGTAAATTGCACTCTCCTTTATCCCAATCTATCTATCTATCTTCTTCTTCTTCCGCTTCTTCTAAAACTTCTTGCAATCAACAATGTCTGCTGGCAAACCTTCTTGCAGATGTCTCAAAATATGTTGTGCTATAACAATGATTTTCTTAATTCTTATTGTTGCTGTTCTTGTAGCCTTGTATTTTACCATGTTGAAGCCTAAAGACCCTAGAATCAGTATCCACCTTGAAGGCCTTGAAAAAATGGATTTGTCAATGCTAATGAATACAAAAGCAAATGCCACTTTAGGCATTATTTTTACCGTTGAGAATCTAAACTATGGAAGTTTCAGATATAAGAACTCTACTGTATCCATTGATTTTCATGACGACTTGGTCGGGGAGGCTCCGATAATAGAACGATATGTTCCGGCACGCGGCAAGATTAACGTGACAACTTCTGTAACTCTTATGGTTGGTACTCTTGTGATGAATCCACCATTTTTTGGTGATTTGGAAAGTGAGAGCCTGCACTTGACATCGACGGCTATCTTGGAAGGGAAAACGAGTCTACTCATGACCTTTAAGAAGCATGCTACAGTTTATAACTGGTGTAACATATCTGCTTTTATTTTTACTATAAGTGTTGAATCCATATGCATCACCAAACTCAATGTGTAATTTCTGTGATGTATTCATTTGCATGCATGCATGCATATTGTAGTATATTAACATACATTTCTTATATACTTGTGATTGACATACTTTTTCTCAAGGTATAAGATTTATTTTCAAGTTTTGTATATATGATATGATATTTATTCTTCTTGTTTTCGAGTTCATATATATATATATATATATATATATTAGGGAGGAGCAACGTGCAAAGCACGTTTCACTAATTTAGTAAAAATATTATTTTTAAGAAATGATATGATTTTTATAAAGAAATAAAATTTAATCAATAATATAGTGCATAGAGGAAAATATCTTAATAACAAAATAATTATATAAAAGTAAATCATAAACTAATGTGAAGTGATGAAAGATAACTATTTAATAATTATTATAATTTTATTTATAAAATATTTTTACTTGAATTTAATGATTTATAATGAATTTAAATTGATAAATAAATATTATTTTATTCAAATAATTATATTCGCAAATGTAGTTGGCAAATATATTTAAACTTAATTATTTTACAAGTTTTTATAAAGAATAAATAGAAATTTTAAATAATTTATATATAATATAAATTATGATTTATATAAAATAATTTTATATTATAATTTGCATGTTCTATAATTTATTATTAATAAAAGATTATTAATTTATAATTTTCACGTTCTATAAAATATATATAATTTGTGCTTTTTAATTTGAGTATTGTTTAAGTTTTATAGATGATAGGGAAATGGTAACGTTGATCGTAAGGAGATTGAGTTGAGTTTTCAATTAGGTGTTGATTTCAATCTAGGAATTCATTCAAATTGTAATTGAAAGATAGTCTAAACAGATTCGAGTTGAAAAAGAATTTTAAATAATGATTATTGGGAGGATAAGAGTTTTGAATTTGTCTACATTTAAATTTGAAGTGTTTGATTTAAGATTTTAAATTAAGAGACTAAATTTCAAGAATCACATAATTTCAAAATTAAGATGGATGGACGGATGAAATTTAAATTTAACAAAAAAATAAGAAAATTTAACGAAAAATAAAAAAATTCGTTAAGTGGCCATTATATAGTTACTTATTATAATAGAGGATTATATATATATATATTACGAGATAAATATATTATATTATTGAGATACACACTTATAGAGCACTTCATATACTATTAAACCATTACTCTTGATATTACGAGTCTTATATTATTTGAAATTATTTGAGTCAATTTTTTTAACAATATTAAATACTTAAAAATATTATTATACCTACTTTGAATAAGATTATCATGTTGCAATATTATACAAGTCAATAGATCACACCCAACTCTTGGTGAAATAACAAAAGCAAACTTAGTTCTCTCTCTCATGGGAAAATGTGGACTCTCGAGACATTTAATGTAATATAAGTCAAAAAATAATAAAATTGTTGTAAATATATGAAGTGTATTTGGTGGATAATTATTAAAATTCTCTCATATTCATGTATTTTATTTTTTATTTTTTATGTTAATATATCCCATCGATTCATGTATTGTCATTTCTTAAGTTCATGTACTCATTTAATATCATGTATCCTCCATACCTATAAAAAGATGTCTTGAAGAACATTTGTAGTAGACACACTAAAAAGAAGTTGAGAGAAATAATACTTAAATTCTAAAGAACTAATTTGAGATATTGTCATCTTCTAATTCTCTTATTATTTTTCTTTAATTTTACAACACGTTATTAGTACGAGATTTTAGCCAACTGTTGTGTTCTTTTGATCTTTGGTAACATATATGCGAAACATATCTTGATCACTATAAGTTTCTATTATATAAATATTGATATCTGTTTCTTGCGATAAAAATCATTTTATAAAATTTTGATATGATTTATTTAATATTATATGGAGTATAAGATTATCATATCAATGCAATGGATATTCTTATTGGTTTAATTTTAAATATATATTTCTCTTTCAATACTATGAAGTAAAGAAATACGTAGTATCCCTGAATGATTGCTCTAAATCCATAATTATTGAAAAACAAGTTCCTCTCAATAAAGTATCCATTGATTTTATGGGATAGTATAAGGGTGTAATACGTGCGCTAGAAGATCGTGATTCATCCAAAAGCTCATTGTGATTAAATAAGTTGTATATTTTTAAAATTCTATAGAGAAACAAAAACCACCTATGATAATATGTTTGAAATGAAACATATTATATTCACGTCTCAAATGTGCTTCTGCAGTAACAATATTGAGCGTGAATGATCACTAAGTAGTAAGTATTTAAATTAATATCTTATATACTAGTGGCTGAATAAAGAAACAAGGTAATAATAAAAAATATATATCAGTATTCTGTCCAACCAGTTTTAATTCATTCCATAAATCGAATGAAATTTTATTTCATTATAATAAATGAAACTGTAGTTACTGATGTAGACGTGATAAAAAATGCTTAAAATTTTTAAAGAGAAATGCCTAATACCATCAGAAGTGGAACCACACTATAACAAAATCATATGAAAATAAAGATTTGCAGAATAGTTTATAAAGAAATATAAGGATAAATGTCACTAGTTTGGTATAAAATAACATTGGTCATGTATCTATCATACGTCTAAACATTTGGTGAACTTATATCAAATATCTATAAAGGAAAAAGAAATATGGGTCAAAATGATTTATGCATACTACAAGGATCTAGGATCATCTAACTTATTTTGATCATCTAAATATAATGGTCATAACTCATCTCAATATTTCTGTGTTTTTTTTTTTTTTTTGTAGATCTAAATAAAAGAAATTATAAAAGGATGATATTGAATTTTTGAAGAGTTAAATTTACATTACTATTTTTCAAATTTCTTGAAGAGAAAATAATATTAGTGATGCATATGTCTATAACAATTAATTCCTTTAGTATATTTGTATTATGTTTGAATTGTTATATTTAATATACTATGTTAAACTTTCTTTTGCATCAATAAAGATTTATATGTTTTTGTTTATAAGGAGAAATGAATTCTATTGATGTATAAAACAATTTTAAGATAATTGATAAAAATATGTCTGCAAACAGTTTGTATTTTCTCTTAAGAATAATAAATACTTTTAACATTTGACTCAATATAGTATCTGAGTTATTGAATCTAATTGAAGGCTCCAGAAGAACCGATATTCTGTTGCTAAAAAGAGTAAAATTTGTATTGACAATTATTTGTATTCTTCGAAGTTTAGAAAAAATTTACAAATTTTTAAAAATATTTTTTGTAATGGTTATCATGTTGAAACCATGAATAAAGGTAATATGAATATTTATAATAAATTTAGACCAAAAGTTCATATTAGAAAAATTGTCATATTTCTCTTTTGGATTATATTATACAATAGCGAAAATTATTGAATCACATGTTATAATGCATCAGAATTGCTCTGATCCAAAATTATTTATGCTTTGGAATGATCGTCTTGGTCATTCAAGATCAATCATGATGATTGAATAATTGAGAATTCATATGAACATCTTTTAAAGAATTAGAAGATTATTTTATTCAGTGATTATCCATATATAGCATGTTCTAAAGGAAATCTAATTATCCGACTATATCTTTCCAAGGTAACTATTGAATCTCTATTATTTTTTCAAAAAATCTATGGAGATATATGTGGACTTATACATCCACCATGTGGGTCATTTTGATATTTTATGCTTTTAATATATGCATCAACTATATAATCATATGTTTGTCTACTTTCTAGTCGAAATATTGCATTTATATATATAAAAAAATAGATTACGAACTCAATTTCCTGGTGACCCAATTCATTCTATTCGAGTGGATAATGCAATAGAATTTACATTTACAACTTTTGATGATTATTGCATGTCAGTTGGTATTAATATTGAAAATTTTATTGTTTATACACATACTTATAATAGTTTAGCTAAGTCATTTATTAAACGTTTGCAATCAATTGTTCGACCATTATTTTTAAAAATAAAATTATCTGTCACTATTTGGAACATATAATTTTGACATATTGCATCATTAGTTCAAATGAAACTAACTGTTTATAATAAAAACTCTCAATTACAATTTATATTTAGCCAACTACCAATTTTTTTTTAAATTTTTTTTTTATTTTCATACTTTTGATTGTGCTGTGTATGTTCCAATTGTATAGTCGCACGTCTCAACACACTAAGATGAGTTCTAAACGTAGATTTTAAATTTATGTTGATTTTGATTCTCTTTCCATTGTTAAATACCCCTAGTATTAAATTAACGATTTTTAAAATTCGTTTTGAAAATTGTATTAGAGATATGTCGTCAGAAGCACAAAAGTTAATAACTTGAATCACTTTGACGCTATCTCATCATGATCCACATATAAATCGACATAAACTAGAAGTTCAAAAGAACATTCATTTGCAAACTATTACAATGTAATTATCGGATGTTTTTACTGACAACAAGAAAATAATGAAGTCTTAGATTTCAATTACTAATACTCCAGTAGAGATTGATATCCTCATAGGATAATCTAATAATGCAACAATTAATGAGTCTAAAATTCGCATGAAGTGTGAAAGACTTATTGGTGCAAAACATAACATTTCCTGGAAGAGAAACGCATAAAGAAAGAATTTGGTACTCTTGAAGAGATCGTACCTATAAAAATAAGGCAACAAGAGCTATAGATCTATCCAAACTTTCTCTCTATACAAAATTCTCCTAAAATATAATCTCTTAAAGTAGAATCTCCGAAAGAGGAAAATATACTTGGAAATAACGAGATTCCGATACATAATGTTATTATAGGATAATTATTTGATAGATATAAAATTATTGTCGGCAATATATTTTCATTTATAGTTGCTCTTGATATGACCAAAAGTGATAATGAAAATAAATAAAAAATTATCGATAAATATCGGCATAGAAAATAACCAAAATAAAAACAATAAACTCATGTAGAATTGATGTCGCTTAAGAAACATAAAATATTTGGATCTGTAATCCAAACACTTAAAGGTGTAATTCCTGTTGAATACATGTGAGAATTTTTATGAGAGCATAATAAGAAAGATGAAATTGTGAGACACAAAATACGACTTATTGCACAATATTTCACATAGAAATTCGTATTGATTATGAAAATTTTTTTAATCCCCTACAATGGATACAATTATAGTCAGATTTTTTAATAGTTTGGTAGTCACAGAAAGTTTAGATATGCATTTAGTTGATGTTTTTATAGCATATTTATATGGATCACTAGATAATAATATTTTTAAGAGAATTCCTAAGGGATATAAAATGCATGAAGCATGTAATTCAAAATCCCAAAGTATTATTCTATCAAGTTAAAAAAATTATTATATAGTTTAAAGTAATCCGGATGCATGTGGTACAATCGTCTTAGCAAATATTTATTGAAAAATAGATTTGAAAATAATCCAATTTGTCCATATGTTTTCATTAAGAAGTCAGAGTCTGTATTCACAATTATTACAGTATATGTGGAAGACTTAAATATTGTTGGGACTCTAAAAGAGCTTATGAAACTACAACATGTTTGAAAAATGAATTTGAAATAAAAGATATTGAAAAAACTAGAATTTGTTTTGGTTTACAAATTGAACATCTTTCAAATAGAATTTTAATTCATTAGTCTACATATACGGAAAAAGTTTTAAAACACTTTTATATGGATAAATCTCATCATTTGAGCACTTCAATGTTTATACGATCACTTGATATTGAGAAAGACTATTTTGCCCTCGAGGAAAAGATGAAGAAATTCTTGATCCTGAAATACCATATCTTAGTACAATTTATGTTTTAGTGTATCTTGTAGATTATACAAGATTTGATAATGCATTTTCAGTCAACTTATTAGTAAGATATAGTTTTGTATCAACTAAAAGACATTAGAATGAAGTCAAATATGTTCTACATTACTTTTGTAGTATGATCAACACGAGATTATTTATCCAAAAGAATCAAGCACACAATTAATTGAATATACATATACATGTTATTTATCTGATCCGCATAAAGAGCATTCTCAAATAGGATATCTATTTACATATGGAGGTACAACTATTTCATGAAAGTTTGTCAAATAAACAATGATAGCTACTTCTTTCAATCACTCAAAAGTTATTATAATACATGAAACAAACCAAGAATGCATTTAGTTAAAATCAGTAATTCAGTAGATTCAAGAAATGTGTGATTTACCCACAATCAAATGCAACCCTACTATATTATATGAAAATAATGCGGCACGTATTATGCAAATAAGAAGTAGCTACATCAAAAGTGATAGGATCAAACATATTTAATCAAAATTATTTTATACAAGAGTTTCAAAAGGGTGGCAACATTAATGTTAAGAAGACTTAGTCAAGTGATAATTTGACAGACTTATTCACTAAAACTTTACCAACTGCAACATTCAAAAGTTGGTACACAATATTAAAATGTCATTGCTCAAGGATCTTTCAACATGAACAATAGAAGATTTGAATGCTTATGAGGGGAAGTCAATTATCATCTGAATTGTACTATTTTTCCTTCGCTAAGATTTTTTCCCACTAGATTTTCCTTTATAAGATTTTAATGAGGCAATCATAAAGCATTCAAAGACACATTAAAATGTTGTACTTTTTTTCTTTCACCACACGTTTTTTTCCCACTGAATTTTCTTTGGCAAGATTTTAACGATACATATTTTTTGTGTATGGTCATCCAAATAGAAGTTTTGTAAATACATGAAGTGTATTTGGTAATGATCATTAGAATTCTCTCATATTCTTGTATCTCTATTTGTTATGTTCATGTATCCCTATGATTCATGTATTGTCATTCCTTAAATTCATGTTTTCATTTAATATTATGAATCCTCCATGCCTATAAAATGATATCTTGAGGAAAATTTGTAGCAGACATTAGAAAGAAGTTGAGAGAAATAATCTTAGTTTCCAAAGAACTGATTTGAGATATTATGGTCTTTTAATTATTTTATTATTTTTCTTTAGTTTTACAACAAGAACAGAGCAAAAAGGAGAGTCATTGAAGATTGAAAAGATAGGAAACTCACCCTTTTAATGAGACTAAGACAACAATAAAGGGTCACCATTTGAAGACCCCAGCAAAATCATTAAAAGAATA